>JAREYC010000003.1:25256250-25871875 GCA_030015325.1 Cryptoblepharus egeriae
TAAAGTTATATTATTACTGACTGGCAAGAGATTCAAGACAGACAAAAGGATATACAATACTTCATTCATCCTAGTTAATCTGTGGAACGATGTGGTAATGGCCAGTAAAATCTGCCGCATGATGTGGTGATGGCCAGTAGCTTGTGATGCCCTTCATGATGATAATGCCCGATGCATTTCTTCTTTTCATTTTGCAATCCTAGAGACGAGCCAGTGAAGAAAAGTGATGTTCTGCACCCTCCATGGAAGAGAGTGAAATGGCCCAGCAGTTTCATTATTTATCTTTAAAATCCTTGATGCTCTGCTTTTCATCTTAAACTCCTTTTAGTATTCAGCTCTCAATCTGAAAGCTGTCTTGCTATATACATGCCAAAATGCTTCTGAATTGCAGTCCTCTATCCCTGACCTCTTTCCCAAATTCAAATCTGGTCATTTAAAAAAATATATATTGCTTTTTGCCAAGGGACCAAAAATAAACTGTTCTCAAAAAGAAAACCTGCATTCATATAAATCTTGAAACTGTACACAGCTTCCACAAGTAATGTTGGCAGCTATGACAGAATAAAACCAGAATAAATCCACTGCATACATAATATACCTCTTTCAATCTGAAGGCAAGAGATAACTTGCATATAAATAATTACTCTTGGCACTGGCAGATAAAATCAAAGAACATATACCCAGCTGCTTACTAGAGTTTAAGCTTGTGGAAAGCTGAATAATCGAAGAAAAGAAATTCTAAGTAGAATTTGATAATTGAATCTAGCTCTTCATCTATTTTCTTATGTTGTTACCTATACGTCACTTCTGTTTCTAGAGAACTGATTTTTTTGCCCACTAGAACACAACCAAATAAGTACATAATTTATTCATTCTAACACTCCATGATTTGTGAACCTACATGTACAAATTCTGATAAATAAAAAGAATGACCTGAATGAGTTGCCTCATTCATTGTTTCAGACCCTTAGCAAATTTGCTTTGACGTACCTTTTCCAGTCAACAGAGCCTAGCCTTCTGCAGGGACACTAGAAGTAATTTAAAGTGTAATTCTCAGTACTGAATTAAGCCAATGACATCTATTTTGTTTTAGCCAACAGAACTAAATAAGAACTGTTTATTGATCAGCGAGCATATTTGTTTACACATTTTACAATATGCCTGCATGACTTGTCACCATGACATGTCTCGTCAAACCATATACAGTATATACAACCACCAATTTATCTTTAAACCTTTTGTTATTGTCTGTCCAGCAATATAAAAATAAGATTTCAGATCTGTCAGACTTTAGTGCTGGCACTTAGCTTGGTGTATCACACGCTGTACAAGTTTGTCCAATAATGACAAGAAGAAACAGTGTGTGAACTAGCACCTTTTCTGTTCTGACAGGTACTTAAGTTTATGAGCATAATTTGTGAAGCATATTTGTAATCCAAAAAGCTCATACATCAAAGCAAGTTTTCCCATAAGAAATAATGGAAATCCAGATGATTCATGCCACAACCCAAAAATATTCATATAAAAATGATTACAATACTGTAATACAATACAAAATAATAAAGAAAATACAAAATATAAAGAAAAATAAAACAGATTAACTTGCACAAAGGCTGCAATCCTGAAGTGTATGTAGGTCCAGCCTATCTGACACTTGGGCCAGCCTAAAGCCAGATAGGCCAGCCTAGCTGCACCAGAAAAGGCTTGCACTTATGATTGTCCCAAGACCAATGGACCTGCCCCGGCCTAGCAATGCTAGCCTAGGCAGCAAAGCAGGGGCATGTTGAACATGGCATTTGGCCATATCCAGTATCTGTTTCAAGACCAAACATGCCCCTCACAGTTCCTCTGACTTAGGTCACCTCAGGAGCAGGCATAAATCCGAGTAGACCCGTAGGGGGTCCATGATAAGCAAGAGTAAAAATGGACAATAATAGTCACAACATAAACTTAAGTCCTATTATGAAGTTCTCTATACTAAGCCTTTTTTTGTTGAGTTTGTTTCTTTAGGCCGTTTGTTGATAATAGTCTTTTGTAGTTGAAGATATACTTCAAGGTTGTTTGGTTATGACGGTCAATCGTCATGAACCATTTCAGATTCTTCCTCAGAAGCAACTGAGTGAGGTAAAGTTTTATGGAAGGCTCTAATCTCTCAAAGAGGGAACAACCTCTCAATAATGGAGATTTGCCTTCTTCTTAATGGAGATATGGCACAACTACAACAGCCCATCTCAGGGATATAGCACGAGTCCCACAGCCCAGTGAGCATGCTGCCCTTGTACCACTGCTTCTTCAGCAGCAGTTAGGTCATTCATTGAAAATGGATATGAATTGCACAGCTGTGTTTACTGGGGAGTAAGCAAGCATGCCTAGGCTGGAGTGGAAAGTCAGTCCAGGAGAGTACAAAACTTCCAAAATGGTCCCAATCATGGATGTTAGCATTAGAAAGGGGGCACCTTTGAACGGGGTGGCAGCTCTTGTGACTTAAATGGCTAAAATCATGGTTTTGTAGAAATAATCCCATCATGTTATACAACTTTGAATGTTTAATTTATAGCAGAATGCAGTGAAGCAAACTACTTTGAAGTATCTTTATTCTATTAAAATGTATGGTTAAAAAAAACTAAGTCCAGTGGTATCTAAAATTATCAGTTGTACCAACAATTGTATCAACTACCAATCCTATGGTTATATACTCCAAAGTCCCATTATGGTAAAATATCCCTACAATCCAGAGTAACTACGGGAGCACGTAAGAGACATTTCGTGTACCCGTAGTTACTGCACCACCTAGTGAAAACCTATGGGAAATCCACATTGCAATCCAGAGCAAATTGTTCTTACACCGGAGCAAGGACTCCCCGTAGTTACTCTGGATTGTGCCCTATGTCTTACTCCTAGGTAAGTGTGGTTAGAATTAGGAAGAGCTAGATAAAACCAAACATCAGATCTGTAGAATACGGTGTAGAATACAAACAGATAATGTTTGAAAAAAATTATTATATGAAGAATGATAAAAGATTCTCACTGGTCTGGTATTTTCTATTACAGCAATATGTAAATATAAAATAAAATAGGACTTGGCTGAAAAGAGAACTTGAATTTAAGAAAAATAGTTTCTGACACGATGAAATTGCTATTTTTTTTAACTTAATTATTATCAAAGTTATATAGCTTCAAGCACAAGTTACTGTTATACATGGAATAAAGACCTGGGAAGAGAAATATTCAAATGTGTTTGGAGAAAACATTTGGTAAATGGTGCTAAAGCTCTCCCTTTTATGTTAGGTATGAACATGGTCTTTGTCACATGCCACTATGAAGTCTTAATATACTTTGTAGAAATACTTTACTCTTGATGGAAATGTGGTGCTGGTGCATTGCACAACTGGAGGAATTGCCTGTACACTGCAGGTTTTGGGGAGAAGGCAGTAACAAAAACAACAGATAAGAGGAGTGATGGGGCCAATAGACCCCATAGAGGAGGACCTCATTTAGGAGATTTCAAAAGTATTAGTAAATCCAGTTTATCCTATGTAATAATTTATTCTAACACTTTTTTATTGTTCAGAGCTTGAGTTCCATACCCCTATCATTTTGTTCCCATACCCCCATGGGTATGGGGTATGGATATACCAAATTAAGAATTCCCATATAAATAAAGATGTAAAAGTGTTGATATTGGATTGATTCAGCTTTGGAGATTGTTGGAGGCTTTCCTATGATTTCCAGAGTTTGTAAGGAGTATAAGCTGCAGACCAGATTTTTTTTATATTGTCTTTTGATATTTGGAGTATTGGATAAGAGGACCACGGCCCAGGTCAGTGGGGAAAAATTTCCCACAGATCAGTGGGTGCACATGTGCAGTTCTGGCGCAGCTTCTGGGCCATGCATGCCCAGTTTGCTCCGAGGAGAGTGAGCTTCGCACAGCAGGACTCCTGCTTCTGGTCTGTGCCCAGTGCCACCATGGCCTGGTGCCCAAGGCACCGTGGACTGGCACAGGGTCAAAGACTGGGGGTAGAGGACCCATGTCCTAGAGAATAGCAGCTGGCTAAAGATGTGTGCTGCCAGAGATCCTTAACTTTTTCTCTAATGAAGCTTCTTTGCCTTTGCTTTCATCTAGCTCTTAAACCCTCTATTTACCCTATAATCCAGTACAAATCAAGTAGTGTCCCCTTGGGCAAGAGGTTGGAGCATGCACCATAAGTGTACTAACATTCAGTTGTGCAAAAGAGATCAAGCAATGAGTAATAAGGGACAGAGCAGCAAAAGCATTTGCAAAGTGGATGGTAAGCAGCAGTAAAATGCTGATGAAAGATTTACTCTGCAAACTCAGCATGAGAAGGATTGAGACTAGGTCCCATTTCCTAATTAAAAATGTGATAAAAGGAGGTGCTGTAAATTGCAAAATACAGGCAAAGGAAAACAACCTCCCACCCCACCCTGGCTTTCCCCTCTCATGTTCTTGTTTTATTCTTTAAGACTTTCCTTATTTAATACCACCAAAGGATATCTATAAAACTATGAAACATTACAGTAGCATTACAGTGACCTGCAAAAATGATACCTACTGTCGAAAACTTATAGGGACAGGTATTTTCCTAATAGAGATCCGTGCCTTATGTTGTGTTGCGGTATGGCTGAACACGAAATTGGCAGCCTGTTCTTAAGGAATTGTGCCCCCTATAAGTTTTTTCCACTGATATCACTTGAGCTGTGTTGAAAACATGGCCACCATTTGATCCAGGAAATTTGCCAACTTCAGCACAGGTAAAGGCTTTCATTACATAGGATCCCACAAAATGCTGCCAAAAAGGAGGAGGCTACATCATTTGTGACTTACAAAGTCCAGTGGAGCCCATTTAGCCATATGTTGAGGTGTGCAAGTTCTTACTAGCAATAGCAGCATGTTTTTTAAAGACATGGACTAGCCTTAAAAAAAAAGCATTATCAAGCTCTGGTTAAACCCTATAAATGGGAACACCATTTATAGCTTCATTTTGCGTAGTAAGTCACAATCCAGCAGGCTTAGAGCACTATCCTGACCATGACTACTCAAAAGAAAGCCCCATTATGTTCAATAGGTCTTGCTCCCAGGATTTAGGATCTTTAGGATTTAGGTTTCTTTAGGATTGCAGCCTTATTCTTATTCTTAGATGCCCATCTAAAAATAGCCCAATTTGCATAAATTTGCATTTCTGGACTCTGGATCCGGATGGGGCATCTAAGGGTTACAATCTGCAATATTTTACAGGGTCTAATGGAATGACAGGCAATGCCTAAATCAGTGGGTCTTATTAGCTATTTCAAATGGGGATTCCAATGTGGAATAAAGTAACAAACAATTCAAAGCAAAGTAGTTAAACAATTTAGAATAATTTTTAAAAAGTTTTAAAAATGTGTATCTGTGGTCTCTTATATACCAGTGTCTGCATGTTAGTAGTTTAAAAAACTTAGGAGAATTGGAATGAGTAACTTGAATATTATTTGGGCGGAATTCATGAAAATGTTAAGCCTGCTTAATTCGTAGCTATATTTGGATACTGCCTTGGGGAAACATTGAATGAATAGTTCAGGAAACTAATGCAGATGTTTCTCCTTGTGTTTTTGACTCAGGTAACAAGTTCTGGGTCTTCAAGGATACAACTCTCCAACCAGGGTATCCTCATGATTTGATAACGTTGGGCAGTGGGATCCCGCCTCACGGCATTGATTCAGCAATTTGGTGGGAGGACGTTGGGAAGACCTACTTCTTCAAAGGAGATAGGTTGGTATATGCATGCTGGAAGGAATAATCTGCTTTTCTGTCATTTCCAAAACATCTATTATTTCAGATCCCCCAACAAAAAATATGATTCACATGTAATAATGTTACTATGTATGAATGCTGTAAATCATGGTGGTACCTCAGATTCTGTTATGTCTTGCAATGTGTGGAGCCTATTTTGAAACCTGATGCCATGTTACATTAATGTTTGTCTCTCTTGCCCATGGCCAACTACAGTATAATAAATCCTCTCTGTGGAGGATGGCAAATCTTTGAAACAGGAGGAACATCTATATAGCTGCATTTTACAGTGTGTTTTAATTAAACCTTAAGGTAATTTTTATGCACAGCCTTAAAGGTAAAGGTGTTTCCCACAAGTTATAACTGTTAGTCGTAGGGTGCAGTGCTCGTCCCCATTTCTAAGCCTTTAGAGCCAACATTGTCCAAAGACATTTCCATGGTCATGGGGCTGCTGAAAGTGCATGAAATGCTGTTTTACCTTACCACTGAGGTGGTACCTATTTATCTACTTGCATGCTTTTAAACTGCTAGGTTAGCAGGAGCTGGGCTAAGCACGGGAGCTCTCCCCATCTTGTAGGATCCAAGTCTTGAACACCTGCTTATTTAAGTGTTTTAACCACTTGCACCACTACAGCCTTTATACACAGCCTAATTTCTAAGGAATATATTCCACAGCAAAGGGTTGTGAACATTTTCAGGTAACTTTTATTTTTCTGTTTCACTTCCTACATGTTTCCCGTGCCCCCCACCCCCTGCAATACCTTACTGGCATTAAAAAAACCCTAATATTTAATTCAGTGGAGAATATCTTGAAATTGGAGAATCTCCCAGTTCCTTAGACATGATTGAGCATTGCTGCATTTGAGAGATAAATCCTCATCAATATAAACAAGCTAATTTTTCCCAGGCTCAGATTGGCAATGGAAGACTTCTAAGGATGTAAGGTTCACATCCCCAAATCATGCTGTTGGTAAAATGCAGGCTGCTGCAATTTTTCCCAACAGTCCTGATAATTTTGTTCTCATTTTGGAGCTGGACTGTTGGCTAAATTATGCAAGGTGCCATGATTTAGTTTTTATATAAGGAGGTTTTCATCCTGTCATTGCTAAAGAAAGTAAGTAGGCAAAATTTTGATAGCTGAAATGTATGTTTAATTCAAACATATTGTAAACGATCAGCTTCACTGTGCATAAAAATCTGTTTTATAGCCTCCTATGAATGAAAATATTTGTTTTTAAGTTTATTCTTGGGGAACAATTTTCTACCTGCAGGTTATTGTTATCATTTCAAAGGCAAACAATCCTGTTTTGTGTGTTTGTGACTTGGTGCTTTGTGTAAATTTTATTCAGTGTAGACGTTCTATAATAGATTTCTTTCCCATAGGCATCTACATCAAGTCATGGTCTTCCTAAAAATACTATTAGCTGTAGGACAAAACAGGGAAGTATCAAAGGAAACTTCTGTTGATGGAGGGGTTGCTACTTAGAGCCATAACCAGCATAATGAGACACAGCAGGACATAAATGCAGTACAGTATGTAAGGAGAAGATCAAAGAACATGAGGAGCCTTGCAGAGATAATTGAGCTATTACAGGATATTGACCATCAGTGGGAATAAGCCCATGCCCTACTAAGCTTCACAGTACATATTGTTTGTATCACTTTTTCCTTCCTAATGTAACGTTAGAGTTGAATTCTCCCACTGATTTTAATTGCATGTCTAATCCTATTACAGTTTTCTGTTTGAATTGGGGACAACCCACTGTTGCTTCTTTAGTAGCAAAGAGGTTGGCAGGCGTGAAAGAGACAGGTGAGAGGTTATGCCAAAGTCAAAGGAAGAAAATGGTCTCTGTCAAGGTTGTGCAAAAGATACTATATTCCGCTTAGGACAGAACTGTGACTGGGAAAGACACAATGTGGATGAAGGGCCAAATGAGGATGTCCCAAAGGAGTTGTATAAATTGCATAATCTATTAGTTGACTTTTATCTTGTGCACAGTCAACTGAGCATGGAAAAAAACTCATGGAAGTCAATGAGGATTTGTACAGGAGCACTGCCCCTTTTCAGAGAAAATAGTCCCCATTAAACAGGAGCATAGCTCATAACAGTTGTGAAAGAAAAGAGTCCAACGGTTTGCATCTGTACTGCTCTTTGTCCCCAATTTGCATCCATTTTAAAAAAGTAATGTCTCTTCATCTTATTACCCTGATTCTTCCAAAATTCTTCTGAATTTCCTTGTAATCCTCTCTCTCTCTCTCTCTCTCTCTCTCTCTCTCTCTCCCTCTCTCTCTCTCTCTCTCTCTCTCTGTCACACAGATACACAAACACATTTGGTTTCACTTTGTATACGTATGAAAGTCTATGCTTGTGCAAAAGGAGTTTGGGTTTCCCCAGTTTCCTCACTCTGTACAACTTTCTTTTAAAACTCAGATGAGTTCAAGCATAAACTTACAACATTAGGGATCCAACTCATTTTCTTTTCTAATTTTTTTTAAATGTTTACAGGTTTAAATGCGAAAAAATAATTTCAAGTCCCCCTCCCCATTTTTAGCAACTTTAAAGGACTAGCAGCTTTTTCCTTTGCAGTGTTTACTCAGAAGTAAATCCCAAATAAGTATGCATAAGATTGTAGTTTAATCATTCTTAATGCTTATTTGGGTTGTTGTCACACACTATGGGCGCAATCCAGAGTAACTATGGGGAGTCCTTGCTCCGGTGTAAGAACAATTTGCTCTGGATTGCAATTTGAATTTCCCATAGGTTTTCACTATATTGTGCAGTAACTACGTGTACACGTAATGTCTCTTACGTGCTCCCGTAGTTACTCTGGATTGCGCCCTATGTCTGCAATCCTAAGCACATCTTCCTGGGAGTAAGACCCATTGAACACAGTGGGGCTTACTTTTGAGTAGGCATGGTTAGGATTGTGGGATATATATTGCACACTGGTTGGGTGTTGGATTATATGGCTATTATTCAGATTTTTTTCCTTTGTTTTGACAAATGCTCTAAATTTAATTTTTTTTTCCTGTGTAATTTCTCAAGCTTGGTTGTGACCTGGAATGATTTTTTATTGACTGTGAAAATGTTGTAGAAAGACCACTTCAACCCTTTTCTCGCCTATTATAAAGCACAAAGTCAAAGTGTTTTATTCATGCTTTGGGGAGTACATGGATGCCTTTTTTTCTCACAACTAAAATGATTTTGTTTTCATACATCACACATTTCAAACATTTTGTAGTCTTGAAAACAAAATGCCTTTGGCAAATCAACAAGAAAATATCTTTGACATGCATGATCTGATTCTAAAAAAGAAAAAAATTAAGTCCTGTAGGATAAAGATTTATTTTTAGGAATGCTGTGTGGGAAAAATAACCTACTGAATTTTTATAAGGTGTTGTAGGCTGATCTGATTCATGTTTAGTTGGAAATATGACCCAGTTTGTTCATGCCTTCTTTCATACAATGGTCAATAATAAACCCAAGTTTGGGAGAAAACTTAAAACCACTGTCCCAGACCAAAAGGAAGTTTGGGTTCATGTTTCACAAAAAGCAGTCTTTGGCAGATAGCGAATTGCTGTTGACGCTGTGGGTGTGAGGGACAGGTGTTTAAAAGCATGTTGCAATTTGAAATATAAGGTCCGCTGTTGAATGAAAAGAACGTATATGTTCCAAATATTAAAGCAAAGCTCAAAACATATAGTTGGGCCCATTAAGGGCGAACAAATTGGTTCAGGGAAGCAGTCGAGCTACAGCACTATAACAGCTCCAGTAGCAAGTGTACTGTTGCACTATAGCAGCGCCATGTTCAGTGCTATATTTAGATGTAATGGCAAATCATATTTCAATACTATGAGCATGAACAGCCTTTGGTTTAGATGTTCCCTCTTCTGTGCACAAGGGAAAACAACTGAAATACAGGTATTCATCCTCCCCCCCTCCACTCCTCATAAAAGATGTGGATCTAACTTAGGGCCACACTGTTAAAAATTCAACACAGAACTTTTATAGCATGGCCTAACTCAACCCCTGTCATGCAGTATCTAAGGTG
The DNA here is from genome assembly GCA_030015325.1 of Cryptoblepharus egeriae. Classification (NCBI taxonomy): domain Eukaryota; kingdom Metazoa; phylum Chordata; class Lepidosauria; order Squamata; family Scincidae; genus Cryptoblepharus; species Cryptoblepharus egeriae. The sequence goes on from JAREYC010000003.1 coordinate 25,266,091, forward strand.
GGGAAAAGCATTTGCTCTAGACATTCTTCAATGCCAGATCCAACCATGGGCCAAAACTGCTTGTCATGATTGACTCAAAAACAGGATCAAGGTAGCCAATCAACACCAGGGTGACCATATGTCTTCTCTTACCAGGACATATCCTCAATTTCAGCCTTGTGTCCTGAAAATAACTTAAATTTCCTTTTCCTTGTAAGCAGGTAGCATATAGCCTTCTTGTAATTAATAAATTTTAATGCAATAAATTATATGCAATAGTTTTAAATTTAACAATACATAATGTTTTATGTTAATGTTATGTAGTGTTACATAATGTATTGTTACATAATGTTTAAATTTAACAACACATAGTATTTAAATTTAGCACATGAAAGAAATATACATAAGCATTTTTAGCTTTTATTTTGCCATGTCCTGCATTTTTCTTGGATATTCTACAGTTTGGGGGCTTGTCATTTTTTTGATTAGGGTATATGATCACTCTGACCTTGGTTTCTCAGCCTGACTGAGATGGTCAAGAAACATATGAGAAGTCATGGCTTGCTTGCTGATATCATAAACTATCTTTCAAAACCCTCACTTCATATGGACCTGAACCTCAACATGAACCTAATCTCATGTTCTCCTGTCAACACCAGTCCAGAGACAGCAAAAAAAAAAAAAAAACTAGCCTGAAGCTAATCTGGCTGGCACCAAAAAATTCCTATCCAGCCACCCAAAGGTCAATTAGCTAGTCTCCAAGTCCAGCGAGAGGGCGGGTCAAAGAATGGGAGCATGACTGATGAGGTAAGAAACGGCCTCCATTAGTTGCCTTCCAGATCTCCACCCCCATGGGTTCAAAGCTAATCAGCTGGATGGGGAGCAGGGCAATAAAATGTGATTTGCTATGCACAGCCCAGAATTTTCTAGATTATGCAAAGCCATAGTTTATCATTTTGTACACTCAGCAAAACCAGGATCCCAGGTGACGATCATGCAAACAAGGGTAAAGGTCCCTGGAAAGTTGTCCTGCCAGTTGTGACTGGCTACAGTTTGTCCTGCTGCCTTATACAGGCACCAGCCACATCTGTTGGGTGCAGTGCTCATTTCCAATTCAGCCGAGAGCCAGCACTGTTTGAAGACTCCTCCGTGGTCACGTGACCAGCATGACTGCACGGAATGCTGTTTACCTTCCCACTGAGGTGGTACTGATTTATCTACTAGCATTTGCATGCTTTCAAACTGCTAGTTCGGCAAGAGCTGGACTAAGGGCAGGAGCACACTCCATCTTGCAGCACCTGATCTCAAACCCTGGCCAGTCAGATGACAGGCATTGTGTCTTAATCAGTAGAGCCACTGCAGCCTACTATGCAAATCATGGTTTTCTGCAAACCTTGACTGAAAGCTTCCAAGTTCTACCCCTAACACAAAGAAATAGTGAAGAGAAACAGGGCTTGAAGAAGCCCCTGCTTGATTATTCCTGGAATGGCAAACCATCATCAGAATGCAGTGAGTGTTATCAACATTGAAGCTTAGTGGCACTTCAGTACACTTAGGATACAATCCTAACCAATTTAATCTGGCATAATTCACTTGGCATATCTATCTGTGGCAGTATGGGGAGGTTGGTGTATGCCTGCAATAGCCTAAACCCTCCTCCCCCAGAAGAATGAGGCAGAAGTTCCTTTTGGCACTTTTGTGACACCCCAGGTCAGAACAAGACTTATGCTGGGGCGTATACCGACCTAAATGGCGATTAGGATTGCAGCCTTAGTTACTTTGAACTTGAGTATTGTTGCTTTCTCTCCCCCACACCAAAAATTATATCTTGATAACCAGTTATATGTTCAGGATTCAGCGTCTTGAATTGTTTAATATACATGGAATAATTGAGGAACAAAAGACTTATAAAATGCGTACATAAGAGAAGAATTAAGGCTGCTTAGGGAATCTTAACTCTAGTTTACTGGCTTGTGTGTGATTAAAATCTCAGTTGAAACATTATTATAGATCTTTGTGTGTTGCAGTGTAGAAGCCCTAGGCATCAGAATTGTTCTGATTATGCAGAAGGCGCTTGTTGATTTGGTTCTCAAGCTAGATGAATCTTTTATCTTTTATGTGCTTATTGAAAACAGTGGCCTAACCAGCATGCAAATTAAATGTCTCTGGGACTGTTACTTGGGACTACGTCCAAGTAGGAAGGATCTGGTTGTCCTTATTTCATCCCTTTGCCTCCGCCTTTTCAGATCCTGTTGTGTATTCAATTGGTATTCATCAATTATGATGCTAACCATGTGTGCATGTGTTTTAGATACTGGAGGTACAGTGAAGATATGAGAACTATGGATCCTGGCTATCCAAAACCAATCACAATCTGGAAAGGTATACCAGAATCACCTCAAGGAGCCTTTGTCTACAAAGAAACTGGTATGTAAATTCTTGTAAATGTTCTCTAATCAGGTAGATTGCTGTGATTCACACTCTAGTAAAGCACTGGTATCCATCAGTCTTGAAAAACTATGGTATTGTGTTTGGCAGTTGTGTCAAGCTTGTGTATGAGAAGCACAAAGTCCTGGGTAGATTAATATTGATGATAGGCTGTTGACATGACATGACATCTATTCTGTGAAGCAGGCCTCTGTCAGTCATGAAAGTCTATGGTATCGTGCTCGGCATCGCATACGCTGCATGCGAAGCACGAACGTGTCTTAACCACTTGCGCCACCCACAGCCCTGATAGGCTGTTACCCAAGCAGCAAATCCCCCCTCTCCACGCCACTGAATTAGTCCAATGGAAAGGCAAAGCCAATATGTTTGGATCTAGCTGGCGTCGCAGAGCTGGAGCTCACCCTGTCTTGTGGGGCCAACCCGGATCTCGAACCCCGGCCTGCTGGTTAACAGGCACAGTGTCTTAGCCTTAACAGTTTCAGTATAACAGCCCAATCTTACCCTGGGATGACCAGTGTAAAGCTCCACTGGCACAGCCTTCGCTGCATGCTCTGATCCAGCCAGAGACCAGGCAGTCACCAAGAAGTAGAACACTTTCCTTATCTATACCTCCTCTGCCTAATCCTGGATCTGTGCCAACTCTTAGCTTATATAGAATCAAATGTGTAGATCCAAAAGGGTATGTTGAGGCCAGGCCAGCAGCATAGAATATTGGCACCACCCCTGCCAGCAATATCAATTCCCAGCCCATTCTGATCCTCCCTGGATGGTGATCTCTGCTGACCGACCAATGATGGGTCCATGCACATATCTCCATGGACTCCAATTTTCTTCACTGAAAACCGTTTACTTTACACGTTTACACGTTCTTTACACGTTTACAGCAGCTACCACACCAACAAAATGCAAGGTCTGATAGCACAAAGGTCCAGTTTGGATTGGGCCAGTATCTGACATTCCATTCATCCAGGATTCTTAGCACTAGAATCTTCTATCTGTTCCCAAAATGTTTTTGAGTAAATTATGCTGTATCTTCCATGTTCAGCATTATGTATTTGTTGGTTGACTTATCTAGGTAAACCACTTATTTAATCAATTTTGAATCAAAATAATTTTTCTACTTGGAACTCAGTTATGAAAATACTGAATTAATGTTCATTTGAAACTGCATTGTTTGCTTTGTGACAAATTGCTGCGTTTCTTTAAAAGCTACAGAGAATTCTGAAACTTTGCTAAATTCTGAAGCTCCACATTTGCTGCTTCTTAGATGACAAATCAGATCCATTGACTGGCAATTATAATTTATGCAAATTAGGCTATTTTTAGATGGTCATCTAAGTTAACATGGCTAGTTTGGAAGTGCTCTGTAGTCCAGAGTGGCAGAACTTTGACATCTCTTCATAGTTTTGGCAGTAGACTCTTATTCTGTTCTTTGCTCTAAGTACTATAGACCTGGAATGTTCTGCTAATAGCCAGAAAAATAGAGTTGAAGCCATAATGCGGATGCATTATCATCATGATTATTATGGCATTTTTAGCTGTGTCTGCAAGGCTCAAAGCAGCTTTTGCCAAAATAAATTAAAATCTATGCCAAAATGTAGAAAAAAAATCCATTCAAAATCAATACAAAAATGAATACAAGAACATGGTATTTGATGAAAAGGGCCAAACCAAAAGGCAGTCAGATGTCATACACTTGGCCTCTCCTATGAAAGACCCATTAAAAGAGTGTCATGAGCATTTGAAGAGCATTTCATGTCTGGAGTAATCCACAACAGTTTTAGCTCGTGTGTGTGTGTTTGTGTCTTTTGACAGTATGCACACACCTGCTACATCTCTAACAGATGTGATCATTTGCAGGAGCTCCAATGATTCAGTGGTGTCACTACGGGCACGCAGAAGGTGGGGTGACACTGCTACTGGCCAAAATTTGTAAAAGTGCCATTTTTAAGAATTATACCATCATATATAATTCAATGCATAATTTCTTGCAGAAATTTGCAATGAAACAAACTGGTAAAATATCTCTATTATATCAAATTTAGAGCAAAAAAAACCAGTGGCATGGGGTAATGGTGCATCACCACATTCACTTCCTGAGTCATTGACTTTCACACTACATGGGAGGAGGTCCATCTTGAGGGCTTTCCCCACAGGGTGACAAAAACCCTATTGATGCCACTCTAATGGCTGAAGCTGCCAGAATTTTTTAAATCATATTAATTCATATGAATGGGTTCATATCGTCCATTCTTGTTCATTGTCCATTCAAGTTATTCAGTCTTAACATCCAGACTTTGGTATCCGGTGTCTTCCTGAAAATGGCATGTTTGCTTCTTTTGAGTAATTGGTCCAAAGAAAAGGGAAAACCTGTTTTGATTCAGAAGGGAACTTACTCCAGAAAAGGGAAAGAGCAAAAGGGAGCTCATTTTGTGAATGAAGGCCATATCCTCCAAGGAAGGAAGTAGCAGTATTTGTACAAGATACTCCTGGGTTCTGCCCTCTGAGGTCAGTCCAGCACTAGCTATCAACATGGGGAGAAATAATTGCTGATGGTTTTTTTTCTAAATTTTAGTGTGCTCAAGGTGAACAAACTGTCTCTGTGGAAAACAAGTTTTCTCTGTGGAACTTTACCACAGTTGCCTAACATACTTTACTGTAGTGCACTGAAAATGCCACTGATACCAATGACACAATCTTGACACAAATTGTTGTCACAAATCAGCTACTATCTGTGCCAAAAAGGGGAGTGCTGAATAATGGACCATGAACAGAGTACTCATGTGAAACAGACTTTCAGCAACATCAAAATTAAATTCATATATAATGTACTAGAACATTTCTGCAAACAACATAACCTTTGCACCAAGACAGAGTACTATGTGATGTTATCTTTTGCAGTGTCTCATTTTTATTTTTACTTTTATTTTGATGCTGAAGGTCACCATTGTATGCATTTTAATTGCTTCCCTTAGGCCCCTCACTATTGAATAGTGTGGTCTTCAGTCACACAAATTTTTGATGCCTTTGAGACAGAAATAAAGATCTGTGATTGCTGCCAATTTTAGTTGCTACATGCTTCTAGCATTGCAAATGTGATTGATTTATTAGGGGATGATTTTCTCCACCTTTTTCTCTTTTTCGTCATCTCTTCCATGACATGTCTCTATTGCTATCTCATTTTCAATTCCCTGCTAAGAATATACATGTCTTTTTTCCCTGGTAAATCATCTTTACTCCTTCCTTTGGCTCAAATAACCAGTTGCTGCAAAATATTTATTTTTCTCAGGAATATGTTTAATTGCTTCCTTGCCTTGAGTATGTTTCATCCATTAATATCAGCCCCTTCCTGAACTTGGCGTTTGGGCTGGAGAATTTTTTGTTTTCTTTTTGAGCCCGGAAAATAGTTCAGGCAAGATGACATCCTTACATATATCACCACCACCATAAACTAGTATTTTTTTTAATTCATATGCATCTGTGTGTCTATATATTAACCTACACTAAGATGTAACCTATACTAACAGCAGCACTAGGTTGTTTGGGACTCCTAGAGCTGGTTACCAAATTGTTCTCCCAACCCTAGTGTTTGGTCTAGCCAGGTGGTCTTATGGGCATGGGCTCTGGGCTTTTGTTCAACCTCTGACACCATCCTTGATCAGGCAAATGCTAGGCATTTGTATTCAAAAGTAAATCACTGTTCAATGAAACAAACTGGTAAAATTTACCTAATAAATTTGCTTATGCACAGTTATATTATATGGGAATAAATTTCATTGAACACAGTGGACTTGTTTCTAATTTAACATTCAAAAGATTGTACTGTTTATCTCTGTATACAAGTAACCCACCTATTAGGTCAGGATTGCATCCAAATTTTAGTATAATGGCTTAATTTTGATTGCAAATACAATATAATTTTGATTGCAAATACGAATATCGTTCCACTGAATTTCTAGATGAAGACCTTGAGACTGGTTTGTCCCAGGTTTGACCTTTGAGGGTGCTGGAATATCCTAGGGCCACATTAAGATAAGCTTCTGCATTTCTACTGGGAAAGGGCTAAAGCTCAGTGGCAGAACACCTGCTCTGCATACAGAAGACCCCTGTTTCAATCCCTGGCATCTCCAGAAACAATATTCATAATTTGTTTCTAGTGCTGGTTCTCCATACCCTTCTGTTATATTTGAATTGTTTTCACATGCCTGAAAACACAAAATTAGAACCTGAAAGTCTCAACTATGTGCACTTCCCAGTGGCTGTTCAGTAGCATTTTTTTAGATAAGCAAAGCCCTTTAAACATTGCATTAAAGTTGGCCAATTCATGGTGGACAAGGGAGATGTTTTTTTCTCTCTCCATATTACATGATTTGGCCCACAAGTCATGCACAGTAGGTGTTTGGTTACTAAATGACAACAATAATAGCTTAACAGATAATAAAATAAAGATGAAAATGTGTCTCTGTTCGTGTGCACATGTGCGTCCATATGTATTCACCAAAGATAAATGTAATGAGTCCTTTGGACTGTCACAGAGGGAAGATTGAGAATTGAAAGTTGCCTGGTGAAGCCTGCAGGAAGATTTCTGTGAATTGTTCCCCAAAGTGAAGATCACTGCATGGCTCAATTGGTGATTGCATCAAGAGAAGATGAAATAAACAAGGATACATATGAGAAGCACAACAGCCTACTTTCTGGGAACTCTGATTAAATTTTGCCAGAAATAATTTCCCTTCTACTTTTCAGATAAAGATTTTACTTGAAATTATACCAGATTGCTTTCGGGCAGAAATTTCACAGAAACTGCTTCCAATTAAGCAACATCTTCCATTAATATAGTGCTAAACCTTTTAGCTTCCTAGTTCAAGGGAGGAAAGGGGTTGCTTGCAGAATCCAAACAGAAGCAGGAAAGTGTAAAATTAAGTTGCCACATCTTGTGTCCACTTTAAAGTTGTCTTAATAGTAGAGAACAAATTGAGCACTTGACCAGCATCACTTGCTAAAAGGATGTGGATGTGCTGAAATCTAATGTCTTCATTCTTTACTCCAGACAGACGCAAATAAAGAGCCGGACAAAAGTGTTGGGTATAAGGGCCACTTTTATTAACTACTAGCAAAAAGCGTACCTGCGTTACAGGAGTAACATTTCCCCATATGCCATCCCCCCACAGCGCAACTTCCCTCCATGCACAACTTCTCCCCATGCGCAACTTCCCCCATGCACATCAACCCACCATGCGCAACTTTCCCCCATGCGCAACTTCCCCCATGTGCAACTTGCCCTCATGCACATCAACCCCCATGCGCAACTTCCCCATGAGCATCAACCCACATGCGCATCAACCCACATGCGCATCAACCCCCATGTGCAAATTCCCCCATGTGCAACTTTCCCGATGCGCATCAACCCCCATGCGCAACTTCCCCCATGCACAACTTGCCCCCTTGCGCAACAACTCCCATACGCAACTTTCCCCCATGTGCATCAACCCCCCATGCACAACTTTTCCCATGGGCATCAGCACCCCATGCGCATCAGCACCCCATGCGCTACAACCCCCCATGCGCAACTCCCCCCATGGGCAACTTCACCCCATGTGTATCAATCCCCCATGCGCAACTTCCCCCATGTGCACCAACCCCCCCTTGCACAGCATCCTATACAGTGGAACCCCTCCCTCCAAACAATATCCCCCCAGTGCACCAGGCACTGAGCACCAAATTGGCTGGATGTTATTCAGTCTCCTTTTCAGCCCCTGAAGGGTTAAATTTCTCCACATGTTCTTGGTGGGTGTTCAGGTGACAGAAGGATCCCTCCCAGAATTCCATGCTTCAGGCCCAGCAGTTGGGGCGGAATGTTGATGAGTCAGCAATTCTCAATGCAGAGTATAGGGAGAAAAACGTGCTGCGCCCCTTTTCACCCCCTTTCCGAAAAACTGTTCTTAGTGCACCCCTCTGTCACGGAAGGAACACCCACCCCAAATTTCACGCTTCTAGGCCCAGCGGTTTTGGCAGGGTGGTGATGAGTCAGTGAGTCAGTCAGTGAGTCAGTCAGTGAGTGACTTTTCTCTTTTATATATATATATATAGATTTAACATTAAAGTAAACAGGGACTGCTCAAACAATAGCTGTACGGTCTAAGGGGATGCAGCTCTCCGCATAGTTCCCCATGCAGATGTTAAAGTTGGTAGAGGGTGATTCCCAGCCTGGCTTGGGGCCTTCATTGAACAGAGTTCAAGGATGCCCGTCTTTGCCAACCCGAAGGTCACAGTAGCCAGACATGCAGCCACCGGCTGTCCGGCCAATCTGCCCCTAGGTTTCCCATCCAGGTAAGGGGGCTCGTCAGACCTTCCCCCGGAGCCGGTAAAGCATCACAGGGAGGTTTCCTCACCCCCAAACCCTTGCTACCTAAGGCTGCACACCAATGGCCTATACTGCCTATATCCGCATGACTCCTGTCAAAGTGACCGGGTTTAAAAGTCAATTAGCAGTAACTCTCTCCCCTTGTACAGCTCAGGGTAAGTGAAAAAGAATGCCACCAATTGCCAATCAGGTGGCATCCAAAAAATTCCTACATGGCCCTGAAGCAACCAGCTAATCCTAAGCTGCACTACAGGACGCTTGCTGGAGCCCAACTGAGCTCCCCCAGGCAAAAGAAGCCCGGTAACAGTCGGGCTCCACCACCCTCCCGACTTTCTGCAGCCAATGGTTGCAATGCATTTAGCCCAGGCTCTGCTGCAGTCTGCAGAGTGACAAAGTGAGCCGGTGCTGCAAGGTGCACCAGCTCCATTATGTGCAAGAAGGCTTTTACAGTTTACAAAACATGTGACTTCACAAGCAATGCCATCTCTTTCAAGTTTTTCCCCTCTTCTATGTGTACATCACCCTGCACTTTGACATCATGCTGTTGTACGATTCTTAACCCATACACTCAGCAGTCATTTCAAATTCTTACTGAATTTCTATCTGCAAATTATGTTTGAAAAATATATTACTTATAGAGCAATCCTATCCCCTTCCCCACAAAGAAGCTGGCACAACTTTGTCCTTCACAGGGCATTATAGAGGGTGGAAGTCAGGAGGGAAAGAGGCAGGGAGAGGGCATTATAGGTCAACGGTGTGGTCTGGAGTTTGACCAGGCCTGAGATTAGTGTCAGATCCCAGGCCAGGCCAGATTCCAACTGCTGTCTCCAGTAAACTGTTACTTGGGCCACTCAGATTTGTACCCACAAAATTGCACCCACAGATCCAAATAGCTCCTTAGTGTGACTTGCAGTATTGCTCAGGATAAGGGAACAAATACTGGGTACATCTTATATATATATATAAAGATGTATTGGGACGCAAATATCCCCAAAACTGTAAATGTCTGGTTTTTATGTATATTACTGCAATTTATATCAACTCTGACCATGCTCTCCATAAATGAATCCAGTCTCTTTTCTCAGTGGCCTGCAACACTACAAGATGCAAACTGGGAAATGGCAAAGATGGAGCAGCCTCCAGGTGTTGCATATAGTTCACGAACACCAGGAGAAGTTCCCCCATCGAGAAGATTTTTCCATCTTGGCTTAGTGCCATTTTCAGCTGGGACAGTAAAATGCTTTAGATTTTTTGGCAGGGAGGCAGCATTTCTGCAATTAGGCACCATTTGTAATCCATTATCTTGGACTGAATTTGAATGATCAAATTCCAGCTCCCTGCAGAAAAATAAGAAACTGTTCCGTGCACCTGTTTTCTGTTGGCAGAGTCCATATAGCATTTTCTCTCAAAGATGTACAAGTAACATGGAATACAATACACCCATATAGCATAAGATAATGGCCTTTGGGGTTGTGTCAGTGTTGTTACTTGACCAGTGTTCCACATCTAGGTATGGGCTTTATGATCAAATAGAAAAGTTAAGCATTATTTATTCTCTGTGTCAGTGCCAGTGATTCAATGTATTTGTCTTGGTCCTTTGATAAGTAAGAAGAGAGGTTGTTTTACACAAACAGGAAAGTTATGTAGGCCATAAAGCAGGCCTCCGTCAGTCTTGAAAGACTATTGTATCGTGCTCGGTGCTGCATACGCTGCATGCGAAGCATGAAAGCCTGGGTTAGATTGTTATGGAGAATAGGCTGTTATCCAAGCAGCAAATCCCCCCTCTCCACGCTGCTGAATTAGTACAATGGAAAGGCAGAGCTGATGCGATTGGATCCAGCTGGTGTCATAGAGCTGGGCTAAGGACAGGAGCTCACCCTGTCTTGTGGGGCCGACCTAGGTCTCGAACCTTGGCCTGCTCGAACCTAGGCCTCGAACCCAGGCACCCTGTCTTAACCACTTGTGCCACCCACAGCCCTTAAATCCCACAGGCCATGAATCCACACACCCACATAAATCCACACACCCACATAAATCCACACACTCACAGGCCATAAATCCATCAGAATTACCCTCTTTCTCATTGAATTCAGTGGTAATAAAAGTGCATAAATGGGATTAGATTGATTAATGAGTGGTGTATGTGTGTATATATATAAAAATATATATACGTATTTATAAATGTGTGTGTGTGTTCAACAGACACACCCAGTCTGTTGAAGGAAGGACATACCCTAATTTTGGTTCTTCCACAGTGGTAGAGATGATGCTTTGACTGCATGTTGAAAAACCAGTATGGCAGATTTCTGATGTACACACCATATAAGAAGAGCCTTCTAATAGCTCTCTCCACTCTACAGTGCACATTTTCTTCTGATGTTAAGTTTGAATTGCCCCTGTAGATGTCACTTTGGATAAGATTGCAATCCTATACAAAATTTTTATATAGGATTGGAAGTTATTTTGCTAAATTCACAGCTATTGGTTTTGTATTCACTTGGTAGTGAATTCTTTTGCCAAATCTTCTATATATATATAAAAGAGAAAAGTCACTGACTGACTGACTCACTCACTCGCTCACTCACTATCGCTCTGCCAAAACCATTGTGCCTAGAAGCATGAAATTTGGGGTGGGTGTTCCTTCCCTGACTGAGGGGTGCAGTAAGAACCAGTTTTCTGAAATTCCAACTGGAAGGGGGTGAAAAGGGGCGCAATGTGTTTTCCTCCCTATACTTTGTATTGGAGAATTGATGACTCATCAACATTCTGCCCCAATCCCTGAACCTAGAAGCATGAAATTTTTTTTTGGGGGGGGGAGTTCTTTCTGTCACCTGAACACCCACCAAGAACCCAGATGGAGAAATTTAACCCTTCAGGGGCTGAAAAGGGGGCAACATGTTTTTGTCCTATACTTAACGTGAAAGACTGACCAACATCCAGCTAATTTGGTGCTCAGTGCCTGGTGCACTGGGGGGATGTTGTTCAGAGGAAGAGGTTGCACTGGGGAGGATGCTGCGCATGGGGGGTTGTGCATGGGAAAATGCACATGGAGATGTTGCGCATGGGGTTGGATGTGCATGGGGGAGTTGCGCACCAGGGACTGATGCGCATGGGGGACTGACACGCATGGGGAGATCTTGCACATGGGGGACTGACGCGCATGGGGGGATGTTGCGCATGGGGAACTGATGCTCATGGGGGAAGTTGCGCATGTGGTGTTGATGTGCATGGGGGGATGTTGCGCATGGGGGACTGATGCGGATGGGGATGTTGATGCTCATTGGGGAAGTTGCGCATGAGGGACTGATGTGCATGGTGGAAGGTGCGCACGGAAGAAAGTTGCGCATGGGGGACTGATGCGCATGGGGTGTTGATTCGCCAGGGCGGGGTGGCATATGTGGAAATGTTACTCCCACAACGTGGGTACGCTTTTCACTAGTTTTTAATATAATTTTATCTGACATGCAGAACCATAGAACTAAGCAAACCTAGAACACACACACTATTTTGATGTAATTTTGAATACTTTGTCAATATAAGTACTGATAATGAATATAAAAATCCATTCATCCATGGAGTAGGTATTGTATAGGTGGCATTCATTACTGTCAAATTGGAACTATTCTTAAACTACAATAATAGTTTTTTTTTCAAGGTCAAATATAAAAATGAATACCTGTTAAAGAGGAAAAGAAAGCAGGTTATTTTTGAGGTGTTATTAGTTATTAATTGAAAATGGGATTCTGTTGCAAATATGTTTTATAGAAAAGTGGGGAAAAGAACCTGAAAACTGTAGCTCTTCTATTGGAAGAGACTGAGATTTATTCATTGAAAAATAGCAGTACAGTAGTTTTGGGGAAAATGTTAAAATTGAGAGGTTTTGAAAAGTTTTTCAAAGTGGTATTTGACATTTTAGAAGCTAAAGAAGTATTTGAATATAATGCAAAAAGTCTATCATATGGCATATCGTCCACTAGTACAAATATAGAAACAGATTCTGTGAGTGATTTGAAATATTTGTATATTGGCCCTCGTTATCCATAAATTTGGAATACATTGATTTTATAATCTGCAGGTTATGAACCCTCAGGGAGAGCCCACCTAGACCTTCTGAAGGTAACTGAGTTCAGCTCTGGTTGTCCGTGGAGATTTTTCAGGGGCCTTGAAATCCAAAGTTTTTAGTATCCTTGGGAGTTATGGGTATGGAACTCCCATAGATACTTATGATTCAGCTCCCAATTGTTTCTGTTGTCTTTTATTACATGTTTTAAAACTACAAGGTTTCTAAGTACTTGTTGGGTATGTAATGTTGGCTTACAGCAAAGGAACTTCTTGCACACTCCTAAAGGAAGACTTTATGGGCTTCTGAATCAATTAATGATGGGAAATTTCTCAACACTAATGCTGCCAGTACAATACAAGGAAGTCCTTATCTGCTGAACCCTTGGCAAGATTGGGGAAGTGGTTAGTTCTTTATATAGTTTTGTAGTAGTGACACCTAATAGTGCATCCTGATTCAATTTCATTTTATTGACGTAATTATGCTTTTCGTTCTTCAGGCTTCACATATTTCTACAAAGGCAAGGAATACTGGAAGTTCAACAACCAGATGCTCCGGGTGGAACCTGGATACCCCAGATCCATCCTCAAGGATTTTATGGGCTGTGACGGGCCAGCAGACCGGGACAAAGACCGACACAGTCCTCAGGATGACGTAGACATTGTCATCAAACTGGACAACACAGCCAGCACTGTGAAAGCCATAGCCATTGTCATTCCTTGCATTTTGGCCCTGTGCCTCCTTGTCTTGGTTTACACTGTATTCCAGTTCAAGAGGAAAGGAACACCCCGCCACATACTGTACTGCAAACGTTCTATGCAAGAATGGGTGTGATGTAGGGGTATTTTTATTTCTCTGCCAGGAGTTGGTGGTAACTTGAGATTCAACACAAGAGCTGTTATGCGGTTTCCTAGCTAGGAGCAGGCATCTGTCCGCCTCGTCTCGGGCTGATCTTTAAAACCCAGAGGGCCGCCTGCCCTGCACAAGAGTGAGCATTAGCTCCAGTGGGAAGCTTCCATTATACACAGTATCTGCCGTTCCTCCAGTCCTTTGTCTTTCTTTGTCATTCGGTTCTAGCCGTTCCTCTGCACGCTTGATACCCAATGAAAAAAACTATTGGAATTTTCACTCAAGAAGAGGAAACATAACAATGAAAAACGTGAGAAGAACCACCTCTGGTATCTCTGTTGGGATTCTTTTTTGTCCCCTTTAAAGCCTGCTCCCCTTTGAAAGAGTTTTGTGTGAGGTTTTAACCAGAAGAAAAGAAAAATGTAGTCATTCTTTTTTAAAAGGAAAATAAAAAGATACAGCAACTCAAACACAACAATCACAATGGATCTTTCAGGAAGTGTGAAGACCCAAAACAGCTTTGTCTCCAAAGAAGATTGCGTTCTGTCAGCTATGGATATATAGTCCTATACTCCTGCTCACAGATGGAAGACCAGGATAGACAGACTGTTTGGACAGCCATTTTCCAACAAATAAGGGGCCAAAATATCTGCAATATAGTAACAGCCTTAATGATACATTCATTTTGTGTTTTATACAGCCGTTCTGAGCTATGTCCTCAATGTTTTAATGCATTTATATTCATTACTATATTCAGATAGTATCTTTTTATCGATTTGGGTTAGCTTTTTGTTGGTGTCCTGCCTCATCCTTTTTTATTCTTTGAGCTTCAGTTGTTTTTTTTTCATGCTGTAACAGGCCAATAGCCCCAGGCCTTCCATAGGTCTGTCAGGAACACTTATTTTGAAGTTGTAGCAGAAAGCAACAAATCTCTGATGTAGATTGCAGTGAACTAAAATGACACTTAATGTTACAAAGAAGCATAAAGCTCATATTCAGTTTATATGATCAGTGACCCTTTGAGAACTATAGGATCTGATTTCAAATTGTGAAATTTGCTCACATTGGCTATTCTGAAATTATATACACAGCAGCAGGGTATGAAAGAGATCCCTATTTCTAAAAGTTATCCCCTGCAATTGCCAGTCATGACAGTAGGCTCTATTCTCTCATAGGCTGTCCATAAATCAATTAGGTCTATGGTCTCCCTGCTTTTCAGCACCATGGCGCTTTTCTACAGGTTTCAGTGGCTGCCTGTACACCAGTCCAAGCTACCTAATGTCATGACATTGTATGGTAATGAAACTTGTCAGTGTCCCACAAATCTTAGCAAATGACAAAGGGCAGTTTGGCCAGCCAAAGGAGTGGGGCTGATCTGCCTCATAATTAGCGTGATGCTAAAAAAAATGCTTGCACTATTGGTTATATATCAGAGAATTTACCTGTTGGTTTGATTATGTAATTGCTGGTAGCCTTCAGAATAGTAGTGGCTACAAATGTCCTGACACCTCTGCTTTTTTACCAGCCCCTTATGTCCCATCACCATTGCCCTCATACATTGGTGGTTCCCAGTATTTCATCTTCACAATCCAATCTTCTCATACAATATTAAGTCTGCCAACCAATTTGAATTTAGGAATTTAGAAGTCAGTGGAACTGACTTCTGAGGCAACAGGCAGAGGATTGCACTGCACAAAAGGAAAACAAAAATGATCACCAGGTCTTTAAAAAACATGCCACTGCTCTTGGTTGTATCCACAGAAAGTTACGACTGAGTCACATGGCAATTAATGGGAGCGACATTTGCTGTGATTAACTGACCTCATCATCATCAGCAGTGCTTAGTTATGACTACCTTTTGGAGGATACAACCCCATGCTTCTTGAAATACAACTGGCCTATTACTTGATACTGTACTTGCATGAGCGTTCACTCTGTAACAGCAGAGCCCAGTTGCTGAGAGTGAAGTATCAGGAGCAACCAAGGCTGTAGGCAGACAAATGAAAGAAAAATGAAAGTAGGATAATAGAGGCATTGTTCCCTGTGATGTGTATACTCATCCCACTACTGTCCCTCTTGACAGGTTTCGAAGATCTCTACACAACTTCAAAGCCTCTAGGCCAAAAATGACATTGGAACAAAACAAAGCAGTATGTACGCCACAGAAAACAATGTTTCAGTCATACTTCCTGGAATCCCTATAAAAGCTATTGTTTGTCTCCATCCTCAGGGGGGTAAAAACCAGGAACATGGAACTGATAATAGATCTTGGGGTACAAGCTGGTATGGGGAGGGGTGAATCCTTGAAGTATAGTCTAGTTCAGTTTTTAAGACTATGCTGCTTGATCATTAAATTTGCTTTGGGACCTGGACACAGTGATATCACTTGGATTTATGTCACCCTGTGCAGGAGGCCAGCATGTCATCCCCATACTGAACATCTCATCCTGCAGAGGGCAGGACGACACCCTGAGTGGTGGATATGATGATGTACCATGTTCCTGTTCCAACATGTTTTTTGTTTGTTTGTTTTGCTATAGCTTTTGATAGAATGGAGATGTTTAAATGCAGTTTGTTTCATTGCATTCTGCATGAAAATACGCTTAAAATGATATGTAACATGATGGTATTAATTGGCAGTACAAAATTTTTCAAAGTTTTGGCCCAAATAATGCCACTAACATGAACACATACAGGCTGAGTAAATTTAAATAAGATCATGGAAGCAACAAGTCTTAACATTGAATGAGTGTTGCCTCGTTTACAGGTTGCCATCTGGAGATTTGCCTTAGTTCTCAAAGGGTTGGCAGGACCTCTGGCATTGAGCTGTGCATTGAGTCACTAATGGAACCAAGGGACCACCAAAGCATTGTGTGATCATGTGTACTTTTTGTGCTAACAGCAGTATTGTCATTTTCATGTGACCTGCAGAGCAGGTTATGTATCAATTTTTTTTCCTTGAGAAAAGTCAGCAACTGACAGACCTCTTTTATTGATTTTAGGAGCTGCTTCTCGCAGTAACAGACTTTTTTTTACAGTCACTGGGCTGTGAAGGCGCTTATTAAAGGCGTTCAGATTTTTAAAAAATGCACCCCACCAGTCTGGCTTTGTATGAAAGCTCGGGGTCCCGGGGAGTAGCTTTTGAAACAATGAACAGCTTGCCTTGAACTTTATTGATCCGTTGACTGTCATTACTAAGTTAAACATTGTCTTCTGTGGGAAAAACCCTGTCTGAATTTCCTTACTGTGTACTGTTTTTATGTCTTTGCTCTTTGACCTTTAACTTGCAAACTGGCACAACAGGAAATCTGAGTTTGCTGATCCATTTGGATTGGGACATTTACAAAAAATGGGGAGGGGAAGGTCTATTATATACATTACCCAAACATTCATCTGTTTTGTTAGGGAAGGACTGTGAGTATAGTATGCTGGGAAGTCTCCCTCCCCAAACCCTTGGATATAAATAGGATGTGCTTCTTGCACCCATTTGTTCCACTGGCAAGTATTATCGGAAAACTTCCCAATGAATATGTCCAGTATTTGTAGCAGATCCCTAAATGGAACAGTTGCTATGTATACATGCACACTCTAAAAATGAACTGCGATGGAAGCAAATTTGTCTTTAATTTCCATGCAATTTTCTGTATCAACCAGTCCTTTCTACAGGTGACTCATTATAAATAATGATGTTCTAAAACAGACAAAAAATTCTCAGATACTTGAAAAGGGCCATCATTGACTTTTACGCAAAATGGTTTTTTATACTAGACTCAGATAGTTTCTTACTGATTTCCTAATCCACATTACTGACTCATTTTTTAGAGAGTGTAAGTATATATACATATTATTTTTTGGTAATGAATAGCTCAACTGCCTTGAATTTATATTTGTATTGAGCATAGCATGACTATTAGTCTGCCTTCTTATTCAATTAAACATGATGGGAGGTGGTTTTTTGTTTTGTTTTAAATTCAGGATTTATTTTAGAGTTATACACATTGCAGGTTTTATTTCTTTGACCATAAACCAATGTTTGGATTGGCAGAGAAAGGGTGGTTTATAGCACACTTGCAGTGCAGGTGACAATAAGAGATATGTCTTACAGCATGATAAGGTTGCACCACTATGAAACTTCCATTACTCTGGTTTTTTTTTACTTGTTGCTGCAAACCCAACAATTAACTATGGCTGCAAAAAAAGAGCAATATGTGGGTTTTTTCTCCTTCCTCTTTCAAAATCATCAAGGATAGAAAGAGGTATGTGCCCTGGCATTGTCTTCGGATATTTGAAATTGATGCAAATTATTAATCCTGCATTTGCTGATTTTTACAGTGGCTAATAGATCTTTCATGTTACTGAGTGATTCAAAAATATGGCAAATGATGACATTCACAAATGAACACCAACAATCTCAATCCCAAGCAAATATTAGGATTGCCCAAATTCACCAGTGAATTTTGCCAATCTTGTAACTGCCGTTGGCTGCATTCACTGCTGTTATGTCTGAAAAGTCGATGAATGGATACCTGGCTCTGAATGTCTACAAATTTGGATGACATTATATGCATATGCGCAATTGCACATGACTGTCAAGATTTACCATGTTCATTGTAACATACATTTATTATATGAGTTCAGGGTAGCAGCTTCATTTTTGTTCTTCCCCATCTCTTCAAAAAACTGACTTCCCATTCAATGTCTCTCTATCATGGCAGTTTAGAATTTCAGTACAGTTGTTTCCTGTTTGATGATGTAGTGCTTGATTTAAGGTGCATCATGGCTATGTGAATGCTTAATACCTTGATCTGTTTAAAAGTGCATTATATATTATATACTGAGCAAAAGTGAACTGAAACTAAAGTTTTGGCATGCTTTTGCCATGGAAGTTAAAGTTGCGTGAGCTTTTCTATTATAAAATTCTATTTTATGGAACAATCATTTGATAGTTTTTTGCCACAGATGTTGCACCTTGTGTGTTCAAGCTAAGTTTAGGTGTGTGTGCATCTGTGTGTGTGTGTGCATGCACCTGTGTGCATACGTTTAATCACAGGAGCTGAAATAAGGAAAGAATTCACCAATTTAGATACTAAATTCTTAAAAGGAAAAAATATCAACAAAACCCATGCCATAAATATGTTGGAAAAGAGATCACTGACGAGTACCTGGTCCATGTAACAGATTTTTAATAAGGCCATTTTTGTTAGCTTTTTAATTAGGGCATTTTTGTTTTCTTCTGAGGATCTCCCATTTTAACATTTACAAAAAGGAATTTTTTTTAGAAAATACTGGTTTGAATAAATGGCATATGCTCATACACAGTAATATATTTCATAATACTGAGTCTTGGGGACAAGTATAAAACTCATCAAATGCATGATGTAGACAGTAAAGACAGTGGATGTATATGTATATGCATGGATCCAGAAGGAGAAAGATGTTTAACAAGCACATCTGTATTCAAAGTGTCACAAACTACATTTGTGGATCAATGCAATGCAAAAATACAGGCATCATCAATCTGTTGCAGTCTATCAAGGCAGTTCTGGTATGTTATGTAAATTGATGAATAGCACAATAATATTTGGCATGAATCAGGAGGGGAAATTGTTTTGACTTCACCGTTTATCAGAAAACTAGAAATTTCTGTAAATGCATGTATTTCCTTGATAGGCTGGAATGGAAAGAATATGATCTTGCTCCAGAGGACCCTTTCACATATCCCAGACTTAATTGTAATATGCTTTTTATAACTTCCTAGAGATGTTATTGCAGTCGAAGTAGGTTTTAAAAGAATATAAAAATGCTGTTATAAATGCAGCAAAATCTATGGAAAATTCACTAACTAATGTGATCATATCATAAGATGGTCACCTAGGCTGCATACATACCTGTGCATATACCACTAACACTGGTACAGTCTCATGGAAGTATACAGGTGTATGTGATCAGTGCACCTGTCCAAGTATTTTCTTCCTTTCAATAGGTGCAGTTTAATCCTATAAATATTCATTTGGAAGTAAGTTCCAACCAGAGCTTATTTCCAGGTAAGTGTGCATAGGATGCCAATCATGGTAAAGCTGTTTGTGGCCATCAGGGCACATTCTCTGCAAAATTTTCATTGTTGATTGCTTCGGAGTTCTGTATTTGAGGGCCACAACTACTATATATTGAATCACTTGGCATAATTTTATTTTGATAAAATGCTTCTGTTTCTTGATGTCACACTCCTTGGGTTAGGAGTATAAGGATCCTATTCAGTGATGGGCTTCAAAGAAATTAAGAACAGGTTCTCTGTCCATCTGGCAGCCACTTTTAAATGGCTATTTTTAAACTTTATATGTACTATCTCTTGTTAAGAACCGGTTCTATAGGGTAGGTGCGAACCTGCTGGTGCCCACCACTGATCCTATTCTGGCTTGTAGATTAGAACCCAGTATGTCCATGTTCACCTTAGAGCAAGGTCTCAGAGTCTTACTGCTAGACATACTAGCCTCATCCATTGAAAAATACTAGCTTGGATCCAAAGGACTTCTTGTTTTTCGCTCAAGAAAGTTCCCCCCAGATTTTTGCTGATTCCCCTTTTGAATGTTCTGTTGCAAGAACAGAAGTTTTGATTTATGTTTGCTTAGATCCCAACTATTATGTACATGGCATATGTTTTGTTGAGTATTTAAGTTGTTTGTCTTTTTGTGACCCCATGTACCACAGCACATCAGACCCCCCCCCCATTTTCCACTAACTTCCAAAGGTTGTCCAAATTCATGTTCATTGCTTTGATGACACTAACCATCTCATCCTCTGCTGTCCCCCTTCTTTGGTAAAGTGTTCTCCCTTCTCACGAGGTGGCCAAAGTATTGGAGCTTCAGTATCTGTCCTGTCAATGAACAGTCAGGGTTGACTTCCTGGTAGAATCCAAGGTATTTAATAGTAACTATAAAAGGTCTGTCTGTGGTGTATGATGTATGATCTCGTGTGGGTCTTCAGAAGTTTATGCAACTTGCCAAATACTTCAGATTCCACAATCCTTTTCCCTGAGAAATGTCCAAATCCAGGGTCAGCCACAGAACAGCAAGCTAATTGTCATCTCTGTATGGTAAGACTGTCCCTACAATCCAGAGTAACTACGGGAGCACGTAAGAGACATTACGTGCAACCGTAGTTGCAGTACTACCTAGTGAAAACATGGGAAATTCATATTGCAATCCATAGCAAATTGTTCTTACACCGGAGCAAGGACTCCCCATAGTTACTCTGGATTGTGCCCATAATCAAGTAGCAAGGGCTGCCCTTCCATTTGCCTTACTGCATTTTTAAAAAAATCTTGGATGTTATATAGGATATAGGATGTTAAGAATATACCAATATATACAGTATGCAAATTCAGCAGAAG
Organism: Cryptoblepharus egeriae; assembly: GCA_030015325.1. Classification (NCBI taxonomy): domain Eukaryota; kingdom Metazoa; phylum Chordata; class Lepidosauria; order Squamata; family Scincidae; genus Cryptoblepharus; species Cryptoblepharus egeriae. Next base: position 25,287,181 of record JAREYC010000003.1, read on the forward strand.
GTATAAAAACATGATGTTCTGTTCCTCTTGCAGACCCTTTTTAATATAGACTTTTGAACCACCAATTAGAGTGGGACCTTGGTATCTTCAGAGGTTTCTTTCCAGGAAGTGTGAATGCTAGAGTCTGAGGTGGGGATGTTGCATTGCAGTTACTTGTGTTAGTGCCACACCTTCTCCTCCAGTGGTTGAGTTGTGCATACTTGGGTTTGTGTACCTATTGCATAAGGTAAGACACAGAGGCCTGTGAAATTGGCCATGGACAATCCTGTACCTCAAAACACTTCCTGGACATAACTGGAAGTGGCTTTAAGTTGCATCCACAAAATGTCCTAAGGCGTAGATGCTGCAGCTGTGATGGTGGAATCTGTGGGTGGTGGACTGAGGACCCACTGTAGGTATTAACTCAGGTAGGACAATAGCTCAAAACTGTTGATGAATTTTGCATAATCTTGAGGCAAATATCAGAAGTGCATAGAATGGCATTTCTACCCTTAGATAGTTCCAAGAAGTGTCACATTTTTTTCTCAGCAATGCAATGCAATCCAGCAAAAGATGGGATCAGAGAAAGCTCAGCTGATAAGTATTATTGGGACAAAGCCTCTGGATTGTGACAGCATGTACTGAAGCAGTTGCTGCCATTTGGCAAAACAACCTTGTGCAAAACCAAAGTCAGAGAAAGTTGTCATCTTTTGAAATCATCATGCATGGCCCTGTTATAAGTGGCGTTCAACCAACCTCTATACCAATGCAACAGATCCACTTCTCTGAAAAGCCAGTTCTTCTCACTGGTTGTATCACCAGAGCTTTGTTTTGTTTTCTGCAGTTTTCAGATTTAGAGCTGTCATAAACTTATGTGTTAGTAGTAAAGTCCTGCCCCAAAAGAAAAGTTTGTTCAGGATTTTTTGATATACACAGGGTTTCATTTGGAATCCACACAAAAGCCCAAGCAAATATGAGTTAGGAAATGGTGACTGAAAACAGAAGGTGACAAACAGTGGTGGGAGGGTGTGTGTTAATGAAGTAGCTCTCAGAAGGACAGGGCCATTTAATTTTTCTAAGAGAAGTGTTGATGCTCCCCACCAATAGCAGCACATGTTCCTCAACGGGTCGGATTAATCACAGGTAACAGCAAAGAAAAGTAATACCGGGGCAACTTAGACAACAATAGTAATGTAGCTCCCACATCAGATATGATAATTTTACTAAGTTGATAGTATATCATTGTTGCTAAATTAATTCCAGGTTAGAAAATGTCATCCAAAGCAAGTGCACAATTTTACTTTATAGCACATTTCCATCTCATTGACATGTGTCCCCCATTAACATAAATGAGATTTGAAGTGCTGAACCTCGACAGGGTGGTGCCTCAAGTTTCCCAAACTGCTAGTTTCTCATGAACAGAGTCATCAGATAAGAGACTTTTCCATATTAGAGTATTGCATGGTTGTTTAATACGAAAGTGTAAAAAAATTACTGAAATATTTGTTTTTATTAGACATGGTTGTGCAGTTATCTGCCTATGATCTGATTTGTTTTGTGAAAAAGGAATCTTCCAACTGGGTGGACCAAACCTATTTATTCTGTGAAGGCTTTGAGAAGGCATCCTGTGGGCCAGTTCACAAGCTGCCTTATTTCCCGCAACCTCTGTGATCCCCTAATAGGTGGAATTAAATTTAAATTTAAAACTGCTAACTCACTGCACAGCTGCACCGCTTCCTCTGAACATATTTAACTCTCATGATTGTCCTTTGTACTCACAGATTGGCTTTAACAACTCTTAACATCAGGCCTTCAGATGGTGAGGTGTGTCTTTGGCTTTAGATCTCATTCAACTATTGACTCACACCCAAATTAGGGAAAAACTAATTGTACCACCAGAAACAATTTCCTTGCATTAGAGTGTTTGGATGCTATTTCTGTGAAACTTAAAGGTAGTGCCATAGTGGCCTGCTGTCATTTTAATATGGGTTAATGTTGCAATGATTGAGCATTACGAAGGACTGAGTTCCAGTAACATTAGCCTGATTCTCATTCCAAAAATGGCTTTTTTTCTGTTGGAACATGTTCTTTGCCAGTCTGCTTCTTTTGCTTTATCTGCTGCCCAGATATTTGCTGCTTTGTAGGCATTCTTCATGGATAATGTTTGACTGCCTCCACCACCTTAATAACTCACAGTGCTGTTTTCATCCGCATAATCGCACTAGAGCCTGGGAATGCTCTGCTGCTTTGCCCTGCAGGTAAGAGTCCTGAGATGGCAGACAATTTCTTTGTGCTGCAGCTCCTGTTCCCCATAATTATTTTATCCATATGCTGGATATCCAAGTCCTCTGGCAAAATAGTCTCTTGCTATAGCCCATACTGAGTTTGTAGCATCTGCTATATGTTTACAATCACTGAATCTTTGGAAGTTTTGTAGAACTACCAGGATTCCTGCTGATCATTCTCTGTTAGCCATTTAAGATGAGAATACAGTATGTGTGTGACTGTGGTGGATGGAAGTGCGGTGGGTATAGGAGCTTTTTGACCTCTTTGTTTCCTATTTGACCTTTCTGTTGGCGGCGGCTATTTTTGTCATGTCCATAACAGTAGCAGTTTAGAGATTTCAGAGGACACATGATGTTTCTATTGTCCATTCCCTTTAATGAAATATTGGTCTTGCCTCAAATCTTGTTACTAGTTGCTTTCCCAAGATTTGGGTGTTTCCACTGAAGTACTTGCTAGGTGTGTTTTTAGGAAATATTTTCTATCTGATTCCATGGTTGTTGAAAGCAGAGAGACATTCCTTTCTCCCAGTACTTCTTTGAAAAACACTTCCACAACCCATTATGTTTCTGTAACTACACTTAAGCAAAGTGTGTGCTTGCTTTGCCCCACTTTTTAGTGGCCTAAGACCAGTCTTGTAAGCCAATTTTATCACAAATTCCCACCATCCACTTCTTTAAAAAGCCATTCCTTGGACAGGAGTGATCTACCTGAATCATTTCCATACCTCTGCTCTATCCCAATTTATGCCCCAATTTGCATTCCCCTATGGAGTTCCAAAAACACGTTTACCTTTCCCAATACATCTTTAGAGAAATATTGGTCTTTAGGAGTGTAACTTGGAGTTGAAAAGTTGTGGCAGGGCAAGAGTTATGCTTTCCTCTCTCCTTCATCGTTTTTCTCTCCACACCAGCTCTTAAAATATTTTTCCTAATAGTGCTCAGAATACATTTACCTGCATACTTACTTAGGCCCTTAAGCACAGGATGCAATCCAGAAATTTGAAGGCCACCAAATAGAATTTTCTTTTCAGCTTCTGTAGGAAGTGGAGTGTATTCTCATTCTGTTTTTTCAATAGGTAACTCAAGGGGATACCGGCATTTCAACACTGAGAGAATCGTAGGATAATGTTGGCATGTATTGCTCTTATTTCATTTACTGGAACTGCCATTCGCTTTGTGCAGGAATTGTATCTGCTGTGACTATGATCTGTGAATAGGGGATAGTGACCGTTGTTCCCGTAGGTTCTATTTTTTTCATAAAACAACTGAGAGTGGAAAATTTAATTCTATCCTTTTATATTAAAGTTAACGGTCCATATACAACATCAAAACTTTGTGTATACAACATCCAGACTTTAACTTGGGCTTTTAGCTGTACAGTTCCATATGGTTTATATGCTTAGCATCTCAAAATGTAGCCCAACAAACAAGTCAGAATGGGAATCTGGTGGATTTTTCAACTATGCAGCACCTTTCTTAACATAAGCTACAATGTTCCTAAAGAATATTTTAGGAAGAACTCATTTATATAGGCAGGTGTTGCTTTATGAGAGAAAGTCAAGCAGTAAGTCCTGGTTTACTTAGGTCTATCTTTCCTCCATTTATGCCATATATATTTCACACCAGAGCCCAGTTTACAGCACAGTTCATAAACAAAAACACAAGTAGAGAAGTCATCTACTTCTCTACTTAACATTTCTTTTCCAATATAATATATTATTTTATTTTTATGGCTCCCACAACATCCTCTGCATTTTAAATAAATAAATAGATGACATGTTATTCTTTCAAGTACTTTCTATGGACAAACACAAAGCTTATTTGTGTGCATAAGCAAGGTTGACTCAATGGTGCTAAAGTGTATAATGACTGTCAGATATAATCAGGCAAAAATTTGTGGTGCTTAGACTGATACTTTTCATTGTTTTTTGTGCTTTTTTGTTCATTGATCAGTGCATTTAACAGTGTTTTATTATACACACAGTCATTTTATTAGTTGAACAAAGGCCTCATAGTGCACTGTTAAATCAATTTTAAAAATGGGTTAATTAATCTATGTACCAGCTCACCAAGTTAATATCATCTAGTACCTTACAACTGCAGAGTTAAAGGTCAAGGTCAACTGCAGAATTAAAGGTCAGTCAAAGACCATGATATTAATCTCATTGCTGTCAATCATTTACATGACTGAACATCTTTCAACCAAGTACTCATGTTTACAAGACTTCAATAACCCCTTGACTGCTGTGGCAACCCTTAACCACAAAATAAAATAAAGTCAAAATGTCACATGCTAGAATTGTCTTTTTGGTTCTTGTCCTGGCAATCAAAGAGTTAAGGGCTGTGCAGTGATTTGTTTTTTATTTATTAATTTCTATTTATTTTTTTGTTTTCATTTGAGGAGGGCTTGGGGTGGGGCAGTTCTTGTCTGCTGTAAGTGTCTTAACCAAGGGAAGGGTTAAAATGGCTTTTTATACTATCTTATGTACTTACCATCATTTCATTGTGTTGTAATTACAAAAAAAGAAAAAAAAACTGTCAATAAATAAGAGAGCAGAAAAAGTGTTTCATAAAGCCACTGTGGTTTTATTTAGAGTGTGGGGTGCAATTTCATGTGTCAGTTAAGTGCCTTTTGCTAGGCAATTACTCTGGTTTCTGTGTGTGTGTGTGTGTGTGTGTGAGAGAGAGAGAGAGAGAGAGAGAGAGAGATTTGTGAATACATAAGTCTTCCTCATCTTCAGATAGCAATGTAATTGAAATTTGAGAAGTTTCTACTGAGAAAATTTCTGCTTTCTATTGAGAAAATTCTACTGGCTTGGACCAAAGTTTCCATAATGCCACTCATTCCCCAGCTTTTTTGAATGGTGGCTCCCTTGACCTACTAGGCGATTGGCTACAGTTCCCATTAGGATATACATAGTATAGAGCTATACATTGTATAGGGCAGCAGGTTTTTAGAGAGGATGCTGTGCTTGCCTGGCTTCCACAACTCACCAAGGCTCATGATCAACCAGATGTCTCTCAAATGCCCAGTATTGGGACATGTTGCTTTCATCAACTGCTGCTTCCCTGGCAATTGTTAATCAGGGACATAAAGCATCTGAACCTGGCAGTGGCCATAACCACTTCTTCTGACAGCAAATTAATTAATTGCACACCATGTGAAGAAAGAGGTCCTTTGTCCATCCTAAATCTCTTGCTAACTAGTGTCAGTGGATGTTCCCAGAGTCTAGTGAAACAGAGAGGAAAACTTATCTATTACATTTTTCTACACTTGGTCTTCCTGATTCTAATCCAATATTATAACCAACATTCTATGGATAATATATGGAATTCACACCTGCATTTCTGAATGTACTCTGTTGATTAGACATTGGACTGTGCCATTATTTCACCTATTCTTTGGTTATATAAAATTCATTTAGATATGCTATGGATGTCCTCAGTTGTCTCGATTATCTTTGAGGACATTTCCATCCCTCCAATTCTTGAATTGACTTATTTGCAGAAGATTTTTTTTAATGGAAAGTGAATATGACAACGAACTGAATAGAGAAGCTTCATTAAAATAATTAGGACCACAAAAATCGTTTAAGGTATAGGTGACTTTCCCTTCTTTGGTCATCCCAGCTTGTGAATCACGTACCCAAAGTTGTGAAAAACATCCCTGATGATGGAATTTGGGGTGTATCATGGTATTGACACAATCGGCCTTGGGTTCTTGTTAACACTGTGAATGACACACCCAACATTCCCGAAATAGCTTCCTTGACCCAGGATATCATGAAGTCTTATAGGGTCAAAAATAGATTACACTTACATGGGCACTGATTTCTTTTATTTTTTGCTAATACACAATATCTTGCTCATTTGTTGTGTTGATATAGGAATTGTGTTGTGACTGACCTAGATGTTCTCCCAGATCTTATCTGCCTATGCCAGAAAATACTTTGGGCAATATGGTACACATCTCTGGAAACAAATGATATTTATTGAACATCGAGGATTCAATTGTTGGAGGTCACATAATTATTTTTTGAAGGGGCACAGATCATTCTTTTTCATCAAGATAGTTCTGACCAATCTAAGTTTATCTTCTGCCAACAGTCTATGTTTAGATGTATTTGAGGTATGCAAGTATACAACAAAAATTTTAGGTGCACTTTTCAGGATATAGACTCAACTGGAGTGCTGAGCTACTGCATGTACATGCGCCATCACAAACGATCCTCACAGCAACCCTGTGTGGCAAGTAGTTGTTCCATGGGCAGATCATAGAACTCTTCTTTCCCAAGTGGAATCCTTTTCATGGTGTGGTCATCACATTTGATATCAGGAACTGCCTTCCAAGCTTCCAGCAGGAGTTTTCAAGTCAGCCAAGCTGTAAAAGGTGACCCCATCTGGCACTGATGACTCATGACAAACTTTATCAGCTTTTAGTCTCCCATCCAGGAGCTGTCCAGGTCCTTGCATTATTAGCTATTGTCAGCAGCCCTGTACTCAACCACCAGACCACACCTTCTACTCAATCTTCATAAACAATTTTCACGAAACAATCTTAATAGCTTCATATGCAATGAAAAATTGTCTAATCCAAAGTTTAGCACCAGTGTATGTATCTCTGTGACCAAGCTGTTTCATCTGTTCACAGATGGCAAGCCAGCTGAAGCTGGTAAAAAGGCATACAGTGACAGATGTCACTTGGATCTCCAGTGACAAAGCTGGATCAACATAACTGCAGAACACACATTTTCTTTAGGGAGTTCTGCAGCCATGCCCCCACCCTTAAGATATAGCTGAACCCTCCTTAGCATTTGTTAGAAGAAGCTCTCAAGTTATTCAAAGAGAATTTATGGGAAGAGTTATCACTTTAAACTAAGAATAGGATGACTCAATAGTGGGGTGAAGGCACCATTCTCCAGGAGTTCTGTGGATGATTGATTCTGGCCTTACCAGAAGAAATAAGGCAACAATAGTCCCATTTACCAACCAAGAAAGACAGCAGATGTTTAGGACTTAGGAAATCAGAGACAGAAGTTGACTCTAAAACATCTTCCTTTTGCCCAGGGTGGGTTTGATTGATTCCAAATCAACTGGAATGATTTGAGAAAGGCATCACAGTAGCTAGTTATATTTGTGTGTTTATTGTGTGTGTCCACATCTCTGGCATCCAGGGTAAAGCAGTCCAGAGCAAGATAGTCAAAAGAGCAGTCAAGAAAGGGTAAAGCAGTCTTTGACTTCTCTTCCCTAAGTGGTTCACTCTTATTTAAAAAAAGCAGGCCTCCGTCAGTCTTGAAAGGCTATGGTATCGTGCTCAGCGCTTCATACACTGCATGCGAAGCACGAAAGCCTGGGTTAGATTGTTATGGAGGATAGGCTGTAACCCAAGCAGCAAATCCCCCCTCTCCACGCCACTGAATTAGTCCAATGGAAAGGCAGAGCCAAAACGACTGGATCGAGCTGGTGTCGCAGAGCTGGGCTAAGGACAGGAGCTCACCCTGTCTTGAGGGGCTGACCCGGGTCTCGAACCCTGGCCTGCTGGTTAACAGGCACAGCCCTACTATTTCCTAAATTTACTCTTACTTAAGTAGATTAAAGAATGTTGTTATATTGAACCTCTGCAAACAACAGCTGTGGGCTTTTACTAGTTTTTCTGGATTGGTCCACATTAGCAAGGAAGGCCATACATGGAAACCAGCATTCACATCTGGAGCTAAAGCTATCAAAAATGAACCTATGGGTTAAGTTTATCCAACCCTCCCCAACTGGATTGCATGGCTTTTTTCATTTTTTAAAAGGAGAGTATGAGTATACATCCAATGTGTTGTCAAGAGTCATTGTAATTTGATGTGCCTTATAGACCCTAAAGATTCTCTGATGGCCACTTTCAGGCAATGGTTTGATAGTTTTAAAAACTAAAGAAAGTAAGAGAAATCTGCACATTGTGTAACATTTAAGAATGAATTACTGCTGATGCACAAGCTCTCTAGCCCTAAAGAGCAGGCAATGGTACATTTGATTATTTCTCTCAGGAAAGGTGTGGAATCAAGACAAAAAATGGTTGCAGGTCAGCTTTCAAGTACTTTGGCAGGTCTTAAGTACCAGGTCTCGTTCAAATAGACATCATTATGGAAAGCTGAGGCACTTTAATTTAAACAGACCCACTGTGCAGTAGCACCTAGTTATGCTGTCTTGACAGTGCTGACAGTAGAGAAATGTTGAAAGGCAACAGATCCGGATACTAGATATTCATGATCAAATTCCAGCTGGGTTTATGTGAAAGTCATACATGTGGGCTGTCAGAACAAAAAAACCTGGAACTTTGTACCTGGTATGTCCTGCAAAAAGAGAAACCTGAGAAGTAGGTGTGATGGTACATGCCAGTAAAGGGCTTGTCTCAAGAATGTGCTGATTTGGTGACTACTCCCAGGATCCTCATAGACTAGACTATGGAGTGGGTCTGATTCTGTTTCTCTAAGAATCACGAAACCTTCCTGTTGTGAAGAAAGGCAACTTCAACACATTCAGTGGTTTATAGAGAAAGTGGGTTCATAGTGACATTGCAATTGAAATATGAACTATGATATAGGAGTATGCTTGTAGCTATTCTGAATGTGCAGCAGGTCTATGGTTGAATGCGAGTCTTCTAAACTAGTATTATGTTTTCTGGAACAGAACATGGTGGTGGTGAACATGATAACCCTGTTCTATAATGACTCTGGACCAACTACCTGGTATCTAGATCAATGGTTCTCAAAGTGGGGATGGGAGCCCTTTGGGGTGTTACACTTCATTTCAGGGGATGTTGCAAAAAGCTTAGTGTTGCTATCTTGAAATCTGGCACAAGGCACCACCTTCTTGGAATGGGGCACTCAGACTGTAATCCATACTTTCCTGGAAGTAAATCTCATTGAACACAATGAGACTAACTTCTGAGTAGACATGAGATCACAATGATGTCACTCCCTGTAGGGTGTCACATCTGGTCACGACATCTTTCCAGAAGGGTGGCTAAGGCTACAATCCTATTTACACTTTCCTGGGAGAAAGCTTCACTGACTATAATGGAGCTTACTTCTGAGTATAGAAGCGTAGGAGTGGGGCTCTGAGGCAGTTGCTGGGATGCGGTGGTTGAGTTGTGCATCTGTTAAAGAAGTTTGAATTCCTAACAGCACAGTGTAGTGGAATGCTGACCTTAAGAAGGTTGTAGGGTTTCCCCAGCAAAGGACACACAGACATGGCAGAAATCCACCAACAAGTCTGTATTTACAACTATTGTAACAGCAGTCTGATAAAGCATCCTTGAGCAAAATCACCAGCATACTCTTCACTGACAGAACATAACCCTGATGGAACACAACCCAAGAGAGTAGTCTCTTACTGTTACTAGTCTCTTACCAGCCGCGCATAAAAATACTGACAACCAATCAGGTTAGAGATCACCTCAAACACAGTACCACATCTGTCTTGTGTCAGATTACCTCACCAGTGCTATTTTTCTGGAAAACAGGTGCTGGTACTCAGCTGCTGGTACTGCTCAACTGCCAGTTCTCACAGGTACTCACCTGTGTGTGTGTGTTCATGTCTATGTGTTTGCGTGCTGGTACTCATCCACAGAGGTGCCGGTACTCCATACGGGTACATGACGCCTGAAAAAGACCTTTGTCTCAGACTCGTTTAGTCATAATGACTCAGCAAACTAGCCCATAGGCTTACATGGGTTCCATAGGCCCCCCACACAAGTCCCACTCTGCCCCATTCAGGTCTGCAAATTTCCCTCATGTATTTGCACACTGTGTGACAACATCTGCCATCATGCTCTGAACTGGGAAAGGAGCAAGGAGAAAGCGGAAGTGTGCTCACCACTCTACTTTCTGCAATGCTTTTACTCAAATTCCCCCTTTTCAAATCCAGGTAGAATCTGGTGCACCACAGAGTAAGTTAAACACAGTGGCACAGTGTTTGAAGGTTTTTTTTCTAGGACACAAGGCTAAAATCCAGGACGTTCCTGGAAAAGGGGCATATGGTCATCCCGGCCAAGGATGATGGACATTTTTTTCCTCAACAGTTGGCAACTGAGGAACACTTTATGAAGTAACATCCAGCTTTAATAATCGCATACCCAGTAGAAAAGCAGCATGTCAGGCTATTGATAAAACTCAATGGCAAACCATGAGTTTGAGGGAAAAGTGGAGTAGAAAGTACAGCCTTTAGTCTAATGTCAACAAAGTGAAAAAAAAATGTCCAGTGAAGGGCAGCTTTGTAAACCAGAAGCCTTGATAGAGGTTTTAATAATCTCACAGTCTCTGAAACATTCAAACTGGGAATTGTAACTTCATTTAAATTTTAATTAAAAGAATTTCAGTCTAAGTGGTTGAATGAAATGAGGAATGTTAAGTTCTAAAGGTTTAATTATTTCATTGACCAGTCAGGTCATATGGAACAGTACATTATATATGAGTCTCTCACTATTGGTTTAGGCCTGAGAATCCACTTCCAGGAGGTTGGAGATCAGAATGCCACATCTGTCTTAGAGCTTGTCTAAACATGTTGTTGGCTCTTGATGAAGAAGAGAAAGGATTATTACAGACAGGTTGTGTCTAACAGATACTATTTTTCTAAGGCTAAAATGATGTGTGTGCTGACTCTCTGTGACACAGAAATGCGTTCTGCCCACAACTGAACAGAATGACCAGAATTGACCCATCAATAATTTTAGAAGCTTATCACAGGGATGCATACATGACAAGGAGGCCAAAATCACAGCAGTACACAAAGAACCTGCCTTTGAGACAATTCTCGACCACGCAATTTGCAGGAATGGAAAATTCAGGGACTTGGATGACAATTCCTTACATGAAACTTGTTCAATGTTTGCAAATTATAAAAAGTGGACCATGCAACCCCCATCAGGGTAATTTCAAAGATTTTATATCAGAAGCATGATGTGGTGCTCCACAGCAGTTCACCTGCCCATCCTGTTAAGAAATGGTGCAAGGGGCCTGGATCAGCATGAATCACAGCCCAGTCTTATTGGTCGTCTGTTTTTCCTGGACACAAGTTCTGGGGATGCAGAATGCTCGTCGGCAGTCAGAAAATGTCAAGATATTTTACATTTGGGACCTGTGTTCTGTTCTGTATGAGTGTGCAGGTTCTGTATGGAAGCAGCCTGAATTTTGCAGGCTTTATTCTTCAGTATGTGGGAAACATTTCAACGTTCCACATGCAGAGTTGATGATGCCCAGACCTGGCTTCCCCTCCCTAATGTTATTCTAAAAGTGAATTAAAAACAAGATTTCCTTACAAATTCAGCTGCTGACCTTTCAGAAATACTCCATAATGAATTTAATAGCAGTGCAGACTATGAGTAGCATGAAATAAGGTGCTGTAACCAAAGATGACGGCAAGAATACTGTCCATTACTATATGCTGTGGTGCACCTTTGAGCCATGGACTTTAGATGATAAAAGCTCTTACAATCCCATTTCTGATTTGTGGCTGCACTTTTAAAAGGGAAAAAAGGTCAGATAAAGACAGGTTGAAGTGGTACAATTTTAAACTCCAGACTTGTTTCCCTCTCAAAAAAAAAAAATTAAAAAGTGAAATAAACCACTCTGGTCAGGGTTTATTCAGACAAAACTAAAAGCTTTGCTCTGATGTTGTTTTATGCCTGTACTTGGAATGAAAGCAAAAGAAATTGATTTTGTCAGTCAGCTGCATATTAGGCAGAATAAAATGGCACTGAAATAAGATCAAAATAAAATGTATGTCAAAGGAAATAGCTGAAAACATTTAGCGTTCATTCCTAGTTTGTCTTCCTGTTAGCATAAGGGAGAAACTAAAGGACATGAGTGCCTTGCCACTTCTTTTCAAACATGAAATAAATAACAGTTGGCTATCAAGAGAAACTATGTCTTGGTAACCTGTGATGTCTCCATTATGACGCAGAAGAAGACGAAGTTGTTGTGATTATTAACCCAGGTCTCTTCCCACTTGGAGTAAGCTTAACTGTGGTTTAGGAGTTGCCCAAGCTATTTCCTTAATAGATTCATGGAAACTCAGATTCAGTCCTTCACCACAGGATCCAAACCCATGGTGAGCTGAATTTGCCGGTCCCAAATCCATACAGGCCTGGAGGTTCAAATACAGGTCTGGAGAAAAATGCCAGACCTGTACATGATTAATAATAACAAACTTATTCCTTAGCATCAGCTTTAACAGAATTAAAGCAAAAATTCAGAAGTTGAATCCTTCTAAATGGATATAAACATATTGAAAAGTTGGATCCTTATCTCTGATGGATTTTTTCTAGATATAAGGAAGCTAATAAAATTATACAAACCTATATAAAACATAAAGGAAGAGCTGACAAAATGGAAACTTATTGGGTTATCTTGGTTTGACAGACTGGCCACCATACAAATTAATGTGCTGCCAAGATTACTGCTTCTGTTCAGATGATTCCAGAATCCTTATCTCTGGCTATTTTAAAGAGTTGGCAAAGGAAGATAGAAGGGCTTATCTAGGACAAAAGAAAGGATCAGATCATGACTACAGTGGCCTAGAGATAAAAGAATAACCAGTGGAGCAAGTTAGGTAGTAAAATTCAGATATATTTTTGACTGGTTAGAAAACAAAAAATAGTGATAATAGAAATGCCAGCAACAATAGTAACTACAACCATAGATGTCGATGAAGTAGGATAATTAATAATAATCCTGACAAATAATGGAGAAATGCTTGTAAAAAAGAAATACTTATATCTTTGCCTGTGTGAGAAACAGGAACATAGATTATACATTGCCCTTGTGAATCAGCTATGTGCAAGTGGGAAGCATTGTTTGGTATGTAGGAGTTGTCATCATTGGAGTATGTCATAATTTATTGTCTCTAGGTTGCTTTTTAAAGTTCAGGCTCAAGGGAGGTACTTGTAAGAACTGAAGCAGGTGTGACTTGGTCATCATAGCCTTGCTGCAGCAAATTTAGGATGTTTCCATGTGGCTAGGTAGGTTGGAACTGCTTTTTATTTACTTAAAATATTTATATCCCACCTTTCCTTGTCCATTGGAGGCATTTAATGTTGATTGCATCATACTTAAAATGAACAGAATTTTAAAACAGAACAGTTGCAGATTAAATCTGACCAAGACTGTTCAGGATGACTGACCAAGACTGACCCAAAAGGTACAGGCAACTGGTGAATGATTCTGCACATGTTGCAGAATGAGAGGGTGGGTTCAGATAGGTGTTCCCTGTCTGAGCTATGTAAATGCTGATAAACGCAAATGGTCTTAATTTGAGAAGTGCAAACTCATTTATATAGAGCACAATCCTAACCATGTCTACTCAAAAGTAAGCCTCATTGTGTTCAATGGGTCTTACTCCCAGGAAAGTGTCTTTAGGATTGCAGCCATAGTCTTAATAGTGAAGACCTTCATATTAGTGATCAGAGTTGTTGGTTGTCGTTTCATTGTTATGTCATGTCCAACTCTTCATGACCCCATGGACTGCAGCACACCAGGCCATCATATCCACCACTCCATGCCATCTGCTCTTCCCAAGAAGCGTATTGGACACCTTCTGATGTAAGGGGATCATCTTCTAGTGTCATATCTTTTATCCATTTAACAGTGAAGTCCATAGGGTTTTCTTGGCAAGATACTGGAGTGGGTTGCCATTTTCTTCTCCAGTGGATCCTCATGGACTACATTTAATGGGACATTGGGATTTAATATAATTTTCACTTTTCCTATTGGCATAACTTTCTGTTTCTAGGTATGCTTTATATTAATTAATATGTGTTCAAAAAACTTTTATTTTTTAATTCAGCAATATGAGCTAGATTCAATGTCTAGGTTCATACACTAAACACATATAATCCAAAGGGGAATATTTAGCATATTTCTAACATCTGCCAGAACCTACTCTGTTTGTAGACATCTCCGAAGATGTTTTACTACTTCAACTTGAGTTTCAGTGTATATTTTCGTAGCAAATAAAATGCAGAACAAGGATCTCATTTAAGCATAGATGCTACTGAAAGAGGTTTCAGTTCTTCTATCAACACTGGAAGAGGCCAATATATTCACCCAGATTTTTTTTAAAGCACAATTTTTTCCTCTTTCCAATGACTGTTGGCAGCAACGGAGACTAATGAATCTATTGTTAGTGAACACAGTTTATTTCAGATTATGGCACACAAACTGAAAAAATCATTCATGCATGTGAATGCACTACTGTTTGGGGAAGAGTTCCTTCCATCTTGCTTTCTGAGGAATGATTCATGAAGTGACGCTTGTGTTAATCATATACTGTAAAGTGCACTACAAGGGCCAATTCTGCTCATTCTCCCTAACAATTTGTTCTTTCTCAAAGCTTTTGGTTTTTTTAAACCACAGAGGAATCTATAAGATAACTCAAAGATTGGTTTTTCCTTCCTTTATGCTGTTTGACTAACTCTGTAAACCTTCTTTTCATAGAGATAAAACTGGTCCTCCTGTTTTGGAGTTCAAAACAGAAGAAAAACTCTTGAGGGTTAAGTGAAAGTCCATGTGGCTACCAACCCAGTGTCTCAGAGTACTCAGCTCAAAGCTGCCAGGAATTCTACAAGTGAACACAAAATCAACAAATTCCCCATCTCCTCCTGTTCTCTAGGAATTACTATTTAAGGACATACTTTCATTCATGATCAACAGACATTGATAGACCTTCCTTTCACAAACTGATCAAATTCTCTTTTAAAATAATCTAAACTGGTGGTTATCACCAATGTAAGTGGCAACAAATTCCATCCATTCCATTGTGTGGTGGGTGAAGTACATTCCTCTGTAAAAATGACATGGGGGGCAGCAAGTGGGGCAGCAACACCTCACCAAATGGCAAGTGCCAGTGCACTGCTGTCACTGTACCAGTAGCTCCAATGGCAAGTGGAAGGGGTCACTTACATGGCATGTTATGGTGCATTCTGTACTTACCATCACACACAGAGAGAGAGAGACACAAACACCAGCTATGCTACTGCAGAATCTATTATGGTTGCCATCACCCCACACCTTTCAAGATAGAGACATTGCACAGGTTCTGCTTGGACTTGAGTTTGTCTCAATCAAGTTATGAGAAGAAATCCTCTCTTATTGCAGGGAAAGGCCCCAAGACTGCAATCCTGCAATGTACATGTAATTTGGAATAAGCTTCACTGAATGCACTGGGACTTTGTTCTAAGTAAATGTGTCTAGGATTGCACATTTTCTGCCGTTTTATTCTGGACTGTTTATTTTACAGCTTTGGAGTGATTCTTTCCCTTGGCACTTGTTTAACACCTCATTTCTATTGAACTTCAGTTGAAAATATTGCCTTTGACAGTCTTTTAGGAATATTTAGACTGAGCACACTTGGCAATTTGAAGTATTTTTTAAAAAGGTGATATTTCCAATGGACTGTAGCTAAGTTTTTCTCACTTGACCGTGACGGTAAAGAAAACTCTGGTTCTGAGGGAACCCCCCTCCCTTTCATCCCTCATGCTGTGCTCAAAGAACACTCCATGCAGCTCAAATGGTTTACCCTCAGACCACCGGCAAGCTCTTCATTTGCTACCTATCTCTTATAATACTCTGGTTACACATGCCTCCAAAATTGAAGGACATTTTTTTTTTTTGGAAAATTGTAAGGTTTTATATGAATTTGGCACACAGATTCCAAAATTCCACAGATTCCAAAATTTGTGTCTTTCAGAGATACAGCATAGTATCTTTAGCATACAGTTCAAGCAGTTTCTTTGTGAGGAAGCCACAAGAGCCAAGCAAATCACATTTAGATAACTAGTTTTCCTTTATTTGGTATGTTTTCTCAGCAATATATATACAAAATTTTCTCAGCAATATATATATATATATATATATATATATATATATATATATATATATATATATATATATATATATATAAAATATGTATTTTACCATACACACAGTATATATGTGTGTGTGTGTGTGTGTGTGTGTATATATATATATATATATACACACAAAGTTAATATATATTTATAATGTGCCATTTTGCATTTCCAGTTTGTTTTGGCCTGAACACAATTTCAGAAGCTGGGATGAAGAAAGAAAATCAGAGGATGCAATACAGACATCCCCTGCGTCTGTGGATCTTGTATCCATGGATTCACTTATGCGTTGTTCTCTGTATTGTGTAGTGGGTTTCAGGAGGCAAGAAGCAGACTAGCAAAGCTACAACAGCATTTTTTGACTCAAACTGGAAGTGAGGAACAGCTGGCAAATGGGCCCAGGGGGCCTTAACCATTCATAATACTTGAAAAAGCTCACCCAAATAAGAATGTCCTGTTTCCCTCCAAAATAGTTGGAGTTAACAGTTCAGATCATCTAAAGGTTAGTTTCACTTTGCAGGGCTTAACACAAGTATACGAGGTGTGACAATAAAGCACGAGACTTTTCTCAAAATAGTTTTATTACAAAATCTACAGAGAAATTTCGCATTTTCCCCTTCAAAGTAATCTCCTCCCCCAAGAGTTAATGCACTTCTGCGCTCGCTTCTGCCACCCACGGAAGCACTTGGCAAAGTCCTCCTCCTTGAGGCTCCTTAGCCCCCTCGTCACTATGGCTTTGATCTCCTCTACAGAGGCAATATGGGTTCCTTTGAGCAGTCCTCCGCTTGGGGAAGAGCCAGAAGTCACACAGTGCAATATCTGGGGAATAAGGAAGGTGGTCGAGAACTATGATCTGTTGGCCAAGAACTGCCTCACACTGAGCGTGGTGTGTGCAGGTGCATTGTTGTGGTGAAGCAGGCATGAATTGTCTCTCCAGAAAGCCCTGCTGCTGTGCCACACCCGGTCATGGAGGCAATTGAGGACCTGCTGGTAGAAGTGCTGGTTGACCGTCTGACCCTGAGGTATGAACTCATGATGGACCACTCCCTTCTGGTCAAAGAATGCAATCAGCATGTCCTTGATCTTTGATTTGGACATGTGAGCCTTCTTGGGTCTGGATGAAGTAGCGATCTTCCACTGCAGGTTCTGTCTCTTGGTTTCTGGGTCATACTGGAAGGCCCAGGTCTCGTCTCCTGTGATGACCCAGTCAAGGAATTCTGGATCGTCCCCCTTCTACTCAAGCAAGTCTCGACAAACCTTGACTCAGTGCTCCTTCTGGTCATCCAACAAAAACTTGGGCATCATCTTGGTGCACACCTTCCTCATTCCCAGCTCCTGCACCAAGATGGTCCTCACTGACTCCCTGTTCAGGCTGAGTTCCTCCGCTATCATCTGCACCGTCAATCTGCGATCACTCCACACTAGCTGTTTCACTTTCTCAATGTTCTCAGCTATCTTTGTTGAGGAAGGCCATCCTGACTTGGGATCATCCTCCACCTCCTCATGGCCACTCTTGAAGCATTTGTGCCACTCGCAGACTCATGGCCGCAACATTTCATCTTCTCCATAAGCCTCTTGGAGATATTTGAGACACTCTGTTGGACCCTTCCCCAACTTAACCAGGAATTTCAAATTGATTCTCTGTTCCATGTTTGTGCCACCTACAGTTGTATAAGAAGGTGTAACTGCAGTGTGATACACAACAGCCTGAAACAGAAGCAGAGTGAGCGAGGTAAACAGTATTATAGCAGAATAGTGGTGAGATGTTGCACAACACAGTGACATAAGCGGTTAGCCAATTAGCATTGAGGCATGAGTGTGGCTTCCACAGTCTCGCTTCTTTATTGTCACACTTCAGTCTGTGCTGCTGCTCCCCATATTCATTACCTCCATTTTTCTTTACAAGCAGTGGAAGCACACATTGAGTTTCTTAACAGAGGAACAGTTTCTTGCTTAACTGAGGAATATGATGTGCATGCAGGCAGTCTGCATGCTAGATGGACATACCCAGAATATGAAGAGGGAGCAGGAACTGTCTTGCTACCTAGTACCATTTGGTTAATCTTCTCCTTTTACCATGCAAGCTGCCTGCATGTCGTACTCTTCAGAAACTATTAAGCAGGAAACTGTGCACCTGTTAAGAACGAAAACATGCAATTCCACTGCTAGTAAAGAAAAATGGAGGAAATGGGCACTGAGGCCACAAACCTATCTAATTTAAGTCAGAACAACTCACCCATCTCCTGTTCCCCTGCCTCTCACCCCCTAGTAGGTGCAGAAGAGCCTTATGGCACTTTTATGACACCTCCCAAACCAGAGCGAGATTTGTGGCAGGACTTATGCTGGTGGTTTTGCGTGCATCAGTTTTGCCTGTTATGATGGTGGAACTCTGTTTTGTTGTAATTTGCTGAAAATCAGTTGTGTTGCCCAGTCAATAAGACTGAGGTTGCAATACTTTCCAAACTTCTCTGTAAGTATAATGTACTGTTGTCTATAATGGGACTTACTTCTATTCTGTAGAATAGGGCTCTGAATGTTAGGGTGGCCTAACCAATTTAGGCCAGCATAACTCACCCATTTCTTCACTCCCATAATGGCATAGGGGGCCAGCGCATGTCTGGCCTAATCCCCACAGGAATGGTGCAGAAGTGCCTTATGACACTTTTGTGACATTTCCAGACTAGCACAGAACTTGGCCAAACCAGGGGTTAGGACTGCATGGTCAGTGTTAGCAATGGAGTCTAAAAATCATGAGAAGAAAAAGAAATGTTGCTGAGAAAAACAATGCAATACAAATGTGTTCACAGTAAATCACCAAGTCCTGAGAACTAATGAAAAGAGCAAAAAATGAATGAAGCTTCAAGTCAGTCCTAGTATTTACCTAGCAAATACCAGCTGTCATTTGACAGCACGTTCTGTTGAAAGATCAAACACAAAGCACTGTCATAATGTGACTTTTCCATGTTACCACATCAAAAAGTAATGTGGAATCTGAGGTCTCAGCACCTTGTGTGATTTGTTTGTTTCAGATGAAGTGCAACTGCCTGGCAGACTGGATTATTGCCCCTTTTCCTGGTTTCTTCACCTCTGGCTCATGTAATTATGTATGACTAAGAAACTATGGGTACACAGGAAGGATGACCTTATTCTATGGGTAACCAGAGGGGATGACAGCATGCTATACTTGTTGCTGGTGAGTGGGCTGCTAAATGAAGTAACCAGGAAGGATATGTCATACAAGGTTGTGACAATGACACAATCCTGAGTCACTGATCCCATCTGCAGCATACAAAATATTCCGACAATGTCTTTGTTACTTTATCTAGAACTTGATTTTTCCCAAACCTCACAAAAAGGAACAGCATCACTTCGTCATCATATTTTACTGGAGCTAAATACCAACATTATAATTATGATCAGATTGTAATATGCTTGTTTTCATCCATCAGTTGTTAATTATGTTCTGAAAAGTTTGCAATCAATGAAATACTTAAAACAGCTGGAATGAAATTCCTGCTTTTCTTTTTTGCTTTACAGCTATGATTTGAATTTTTAACAGACTGCTATGAAGATGAAAGTTTGACTTCCACTATAATCTGTTTGAATGCAGGATTCCATCCAGTCTTGTGTCATTCAGTTATTGGATTTCTTTTAACAGGTGCAGAAAATAACCTCCGTATGCATGAAAATCAATTTGTCCTAACCTTTCCTAAAATTCTGTTGCAAGCTTTTCATTTCCAAAGAATTCACATATGTATTCCAAGTCCATCTTCCTAAACATCTTCTCAAATTGATTTGCTTATCCATTTCAACTGGAGCAGCTGGTAGAATTTGGAAGAGGCAACTGTAATTAAGGGAAAAGGCAGAGAGGAAAACAAGCTTTAAAGAGAAGTTGACCCCATACTTTCATCAACTGCTTGTTGTAACACAACGTATGTATTTTCTGTTGCAGGGCCTTGTCAAATATTTGGCCAAACAAAAAATCAGAACTGTTTTATCCAAAGATTTGTTCATATAAATCTTTTAAATGTACTTGAGAAAAATAAGAAAACTACTGTCCTAAACATTTTGAATAAGCAGAAAAGGTCTCTTGAGAGCCCAGTCTATGCATTTCTACTTAGAAGCAAGCCCCTTTAGGGTGAAATCCAGAATAACTATGGTGTAAGAACAAGTTACTCTGGATTGCAATATGAATTTCCCATAGGTTTTTCACTAGGTGGTGCAGTAACTATGGGTGCAAGTAATATCTCTTACAAGCTCCTGTAGTTACTCTGGATTGTGCCCTTAGAGTCTGAATTGGGTTTGTTCCAAGAAAAGTGTGGCTAGGATTGCAGCCTGCACTGAAAATAGAATTCTGCTTACTTCCCATTCAATTTACTACATGCTCAAAGTTCCTAAAAGACAAACAGCAATTTTTGCAATGGAAGGAAACGCTTTTTCAAATGTAGAATCAAAATAATTATGGTTTGTTAGCAAATCTTGATGTTAAACCAGATTGCACCATCACAATCAGCAAAAAATTGATTGTGCTGTCACTGAATGTCATATAATGCAATTGGAGAGACACGGCAGGTGAACATTTCTGTAATTATCTGGGTAACGTAAGTGCCATTTTGCTGCTACCTGTATCATTGTTTCCTTAATCAGGCACCATCTGGGAACTTGATGACAGTAGTCCTGATTGCATAAGCTAATGGATATTTGGCCCAGATCATAAGAAGTGCTCCCATCCTCTTTTCTTACAATATAAAAGAGACATTAAGCAAATCTCTGAGCAAATAGCTTTTGCACGCCAGCACACTCACAATTATTGCAGACTAATGACATAATTTTGGCCCACTGCAGGATGTTGTCTCCTCACTTGCCAAGTTTAGGATGAGGCATCAGCTGACACAGCACAGCACAAGAGCTGACACAGCACCAGTATCAGCATTCTGGATATCTTCACTTTTCTTATTTGATTTCTGTTACCATTAAAGTAAAAAAAGCAGGCCTCCATCAGTCTTGAAAGACTATGGTACTGTGCTTGGCTCTGCATACGCTGCATGTGAAGCTCGAAAGCCTGGGTTGGATTGTTATGGAGGATTGTTACCCAAGCAGCAAATCCCCCCTCTCCACACCACTGAATTAGTCCAATGGAAAGGCAGAGCCGATACGATTGGATCCAGCTGGCGTCGAGAGCTGGGCTAAGGGTAGGAGCTCACCCTGTCTTGTGGGACCAACCCAGGTCTCGAACCCTGGCTTGCTGGTTAACAGGCACAGTGTCTTAACCGCTTGCGCCATCCACAGCCCATTACACATTACGCATTAGAGTAAATGCAGCCAATATCTGCTATGAATTTTATCACTGGCATTAAGGAGCAGCCTCGTCTTTTTGTTTCCCTAGTATTTGATCAGTCTTGAGCCTGATCATGTTTCATATTTTGGAAAATGTATATACTCAAGTGTCAGAACTCTGCTTTTTGAAGAAAAGGAAACTGGGTTTTGCAATTAAAATGTAATAAATGACAATGAATTTTTAGTGAGGGTTCGACTTGCTCAACCAGCAGTTGTCAGCCTTACTAAACTTTGGGCAGTCCAATCCTAACGCACTTGAATAGTGAGGCCAACTGGCCTGTGCAGAATTGAGTAAAGGTTTGAAGGTGTGTGAATGCAATTCAGAGGAAGGGGATATATGTCCCCTTGTCTCTAGTAATGGGTTGTGGTTTCTCAGGGGTTAACTGAATTTGTTAATTTAAGTTTGGTGGTTCAAGACCTGAGTACTCCACAACGGAGTGAGCTCCTGTTACTTGCCCAGTTTCTGACAAGTTTGGCAGTTTGGAAGCATGTCAATGCAAGAAGATAGAGGTACCAAAGTAATGATGTTCTGTGCACCTCTGATATTTAGTCATCATGCAGGACGCATGACCACAGAGGCCTCTTTAGAGAATGTTGCCCCTTTAAAATTATAATGGGGAGAGTTGATCACATGGTATCTTGTAAAGATGGATTGATTGTACTGGCAGGGAATCCTGTGGGGGTGGGAGGCACCATTACCATTTTACCACTAGTACTGCCCCAGCCACCACAATAGTGTAATGCTGGGTTGCTTGGGGGGATGTGTTAGGACCCAGACTAAATGTCTCCTCAATCCCAGTCATGAATGAGCTTTACGGCACATTTCTAACACTATTGCATTCAAGAGCCCAATTCTATGCCTAGTATTGTAAGAAGTAAGTCCTACTGAAGTCAATAGAGTTTATTCCCAGGAAAGTGTGGATAGGATTGCAGCCATACACTCTTAAAGACTGCCTGGTATATAGAGCTGTATGAAAACAGAAAGTTATCTGCAGAAAACAAATCATTTAAATCTCCAGAGATGGTGCAGAAAGCCTCCCATTGCTGACTTTTCCTGTTGCTTTTCCCCAATGAATCTTAGCCATCAGTGGAAAATTGCCAGAGCTGAAGGTGGGGATGAAGGAGGACTGAGTGCTACATTGCATAGGGCACTATTGCTCAGTGTTAATATAGGGTGCAGTCCTAATCTAGGCTGGCACAACATATTGATCTTTCCATTCCCGTGATGACATATGGAGGCAAGTGCATGTCTGGCATAATCCTCCTCTAGGAGTGGCACAGAAATGTCTTATGGCACATTTGTGACACCCCCAGATCAGGACAGGACTTATTTCAGATCTTAGGCCAGCCTAACTGGATGTTAGGATTGCAGTCACAGAGAATAGTTAGTATCAGAATCGACATTTGTGTTTCCATACTGGATTCTATGTCTTTGGGAGTTAAGTTGCCAGTATTCCACTTTTCCTTAAAGCTAGTACATTTTGTGCAAGGCAATAACTTTATACGGTTCTATAATGACAGCTTGCATGTAGACGTCCATGATTACATACTCGATAGTTAGAATTACACATTTCTTGTTTAGCACATTGATTGTAGTCTTTTGGATTGTCAGTATTATAATAAACAGTGAGTTTTTATCAGGTATGAGTATCAACATTGACTTTTTAAAAAAAGTGTAAAAGTGGGACAAAGTTCCAGAAAGACTATTTGAAATTCACAGCATTGTTTTGGTTGAAGGTGAATCATTGGCAGAGGCGGTACTGCCGATTTAGCAATTTGGACTCTACAGTTTATTCTTCATCCCTACAAACTGTGATGAGCTAGAAAAATATACGGAATATTTTTACGGGATGCAAACTTAATTATAGCATTTGCTAAACTTGCTGAGAATTGCATTTCCTATGGTGCGTTTATGTATATTTTTGCTTGTCTCCGAGTATAATATTTACTTTGGATCTCTTCAAATGGCAGCTTCACCCATCTGGCTGTGCACAGCTTTGGGAAAATGCTTGGGTTGAAAATGATTTCCTCTCTCAAACATTATACTTTGAATTGCATTTGGAAATTGATTTTTCAGGTTCCAACTTTGATAAAATGATTCTTGAGAGATTGACAGGTCTCATCTTTTCCATTTATTCCTCTGACATCCTAATTGAGTGATCTCTGTGAATCAGCATTCAGTATGTAGGTATAGGGAATCTGATGCAGGGGAATGTAAGACCAGTCCAAAGACAACCTGTGACCTCACTTGCAATATTTATTGATCATCGATGCCAGCACAACAGACACGACTCTTCCAGCCACCTGTACACCACAGCTGTGCTGTTCTACAGCCATTGCTGTGATTTGGCAGCAACTTAACAAAATATAAAGGACCATATATAGAAACCATCACTTGGTAGCGTGGATAGTGTTAGAACTCAAATAAGGTTATACTTCTATGGTGCTGTATTGGGAATCGCCACCTGGAACAAGAAGTTTCAGGAAAAAATAGATTATATTATGTTTTTACATGAAAATATGAAGGCAGAGGCATCAGTAGGTTTGTGTCAGCTGGTGCAGGAAACCAGTGTCACCCCCATGTTACACCACCACCCATATTGTGGGTAAGAAGTGGTACAATTGGCTCACCCTGCTGCTCTTTTGGCTATAACTTTTGATACCATATATTTAAACAGGATTTTTCATTGCATTATGCATGAAACCACACATCAAATGATATGTAACATGATGTTATTATTTGAAAATACAAAGATTTTTTAAAACTTTGGCCAGTAGGAGTGTCACCTCCCCTTGTGAGTGTCACCCAGTAAGGACTGAACCCACCATACCCCCTGGTAATGTCACTGCATGAAGGCACTGAAGCAACTTTTGTCCTTCAAATGTTAGTTCTTTCTCATCTCATCAACACTGACGCAAACTCAGGCTTTCATAACAACTGATATAAATGTTTGAAGAATATGCATAATTGATCTAGGATAATAGGTAAGCTTATCTATATAAACATGTTTTAATGCTCTGACCAATGAAATTGCTTCTTTTCTAAACCAGCCCAGGAGAAAAAATGAAACCAGTGATGGAAATTTCATTAAGATTTCAAAACAGAAAATGGCAGTCTCATTATGTACTGTTTTTGCTTCACGGATGAAATTGAGTAAGACCTGCCTACGGAGGCAAAAAAAAGATTTTATCATTAATGAACAAAAGTATTGTTAATACTCACATCTAATGCTACACAATCCAAAGGAATCAATTTTCAAAAAGGCTAGCTGGAAATGAGATGCACTTAAAACAGAGATTGGAGATGAAGAAATAGTGTATTGTCTTTTGAAATATAATACAGAAGAGTAGGTATACCCGTTATATAGCAGTGATAGCTGAGAAATTGCATACACACTGACAACTGAATAAATCTGCATACACCTCCTGGAGCCAATGGAAGCAATATTGTTTGGAAATATGTCTGGCTCTGGAGTACATGTACAGTGCTGGATGTGGCAGCACCCCCTCCTTGAAAAGGTTATTTCAAATATCCCATTCAGACCTTCCCTCTGCATGTATTCACGGAAGTTTCAAATCCTATAATGCCTATAGAAGAGTAGGCCTCACTCCATTGAACTTCCGAAAGACCTGCATATCATTGCCTCCAAAGTAGGCAGACAGTTATATGCAGGACTCCAAAGATGGACAACGTCCATAAAGCTGTATGCAAGGAGTTCGGCCGCTTAATCATCAACTCCAATTGTTCAGATCTCCTGAATGAGGGCAAAACCTATACAGTACAACTGTATGCTGATGCTTTGGCTGAAGGCTTGTGTGGAAAAGCAGAAGGAAAAAACAATTCATCACCAATATGCACTGATCCTCTCATACAAATGTCCTGAGGCCATTTCCTTTCCACCTTGGCTTACTTGTTTTTTCATAGTCCATTTAAGAACATATTAAGAATCTATTGGGGCAGAGATAGCCATTGTGGGCTAGGATGGTAGAAAGTGGCATAAATGCTCTATCCAAGCCAATCCAAGCCATATAGAGGAGAATGGGACACAACTTCAGCACTTGGACCATATCCTAATCCCCCTCCTCAGTAGCCTTGCATCACAAAATGCTGCTTAGATCTGCACCGGTGATTTTCTGGCATGACAGAATTAGACCCATTTGGCGAGTGGGGCATTACTTGGGGTGACATAAGTTGCTTTACTTCCAAATTGTGCTCCATCCACCTCCAATTATTGTAGAGACCAGACCAGGCCACTTGCATAATCTTTTCAGTTCCCTTCACAAATGTGTCTCTCCCAGTGTCTCTTCAAGTGCCTCTTCTAAAGCTCTCCTTTTCTCCTTTTCTATCACTGGGTTGCCTGCAAAGAAGAAAACTCAGCTGAGCTTGCAGTCCAACGCTGTCCCTCTTTTCCTTTTTCAGAGCGGACTGACTCTGTCCAGACGGAATACTTCCACTCCCAACCACTCAAATCTCTGCGCATTTCACCAGTTATTTGTTCTTCGTATATATCTCAATAAAATCTATATTCTTTTTGAAAACTTTATGGTTACTATTTAGCCTAAGTCAGGGGTCCTCAAACTTTTTAAACAGGGGGCTGGGTCACTGTCCCTCAGACATTGTCGGGGGCTGGACTACAGTTTGGAAAAAAATGAACAAACCTTACTTCCGAGTAGACCAGCCTAGGCTCCAAGGCTGCCATCTTACCCACGCTTACCTAGAAGTAAGCCTTGGTGAGCCTTACTCCTGAGTAGACCAGTCTAGGACTGGGCTTACGTCTGAGTAGGCATGTATGAGATTGGTTGCAACTCTCAGGTTGCAATCTTAGCCACAGTTTACCTGGGAGTAAGCCCCATTGTCTTTAATGGGGCTTACTTCGGAGTAGGCATATATAGGATTGGCCTCTCTCAGGCTGCAATCCATCAACACAGTTTACCTGGGAGTAAGACTCAGCTGGCAGGCAGCAGCTGGCAGGCTGGCTGGTGGGCAGCATGCACGCCTGGAGGGAAGCTCCCTCCTGTGCAATCTGGGTGGACAGCGTGCGCACGCACCTGCAGGGAGGCTCTCCCACGCGCCAGGGGGAAGCCCCCAAGCACTATCTGGGCAGATGGCACGCACACCTGGGGGAAGCACCTCCCTGCTCACAAGTGAGAAGTCCTTGGGGCAGCCTTTAAGGAAGCCCCAGTGCAGGCACAGTAGAGCTGCGCACACAAACATTTTAAAAAAATTTAAAGGGCCAGCAGAAAAAATTTAAAGGGGCGGGGCGGGGGGGGTTCTGTAAATGCCGGTGGGCTGGATTGAGGGCCCTGGAGGGCCGTAGTTTGAGGACCCCTGGTCTAAGTGATGGCATTCTGATATTGCTTATTTATTTTATGTATTTGTTTTCTAGGTTAATATCCTGCCTTTCACAGCAAAGGCCTATTCAAGGTGACTAACAAACATTAAAAACAAACAATATATAAAAGCATAAAAGCATTTTGCATTTTAGATTTTGAGTGCTTTTGGGACAGGGACCCATTAGCTATTAATTAGCTATTATTTTTTCATTTTCTTTGTAAACTGCTTTGTTAACTTTTGAGTTGAAAAGTGGTATATAAATACTGTAGATTGTAATGGATCAGCCGTGAACCACATGGAAGAGCTCAGCTGGACGGTTCTCTGCCAATGTGATGGTGGCAGAGAAGTGCGCCTTCTTAGCTGCCACCATCGTTGTGGAGCAGGCTTGCCAGTGAGCCCTGGCATGCATATGATCAGAAATGGCATGAGCCTTTTACAATCATTGTTCTAAGCATCAACCCCGCTGTTTCAAAGTCCATAGCTCTCCAGAAAACTAAGGAGCTGCGTTCAATCTATGGCTGGGCCAAGGGCACACAGGAGCAATCTCATCCAGGGCTCTGGTCACCTCTGTGTTACAGATCAAGCAGGGAGCCAGGTTCTGGAAACAGGAAAGTCCCCCAGAGTCCTCAGGAAACCTTCTGGGTCCATCAGTCTCTGGGGGCGGATCATAGAATGCAGTCCCTGCCATTGCAGAGGCTACAGGCTGCGATAAGCCTAAATCCCACCAGGTAGTGATCTGTCCATGGCAACAGAGTGATATTGATCTCCTTCACATCCAGATCATCATCAACCTGCCCAGCAGTGAACACAAGGTCCACCATGTGTCCCGCATCATGTGTCCCGCATCATGTCCCGCATCATGGTTGCCATGGCAGCCATGAAATCCCGAGCAGCAGATGTTTGGGATGCCTCGACATGGACATTGAAGTCCTCCAGCACGAAAAGGTGAGGGCACTCTGACGCCACACTTGAGATCACCCCAGTAAGCTCAGGCAGGGAGACTGTTGGGCAGCACAGCAGACGGTACTCCAACAGAATCCCTATTCTGTCTTGCCCTTCCAAAACAACACAGAAGCACTCAAACCCTGTAGACCACTGGACAGGGGACCTGGTGAGAGAGACAGTATTACAATAAACCACTGCAATGCCACCTCCCCACCTCTGTAGTCTTGGCTGCACCTCCAGCCTCATCCAGCCAGGTCTCCATAATGCAAGCCAGGTCCGCAGAAACATCCAGAATCAGGTCCTGGATGAGGCTGGTTTATTTTACTTTCCAGTCAAGTATCCCAAAATAGCCATACCATGAATTTTGACTGCCTGTGTTATAGGTTCCCCAGCAAAGTTTAATTCTAGGCCAGGGTTGTGTGTGTATATGACATACATGAGTGACGTACACGTATGTAGAAATACACTTGTATATATGACATACACATGTGTATATGACATAGACATACACGTGTGTATATGATAGCAGTACTAGCATCAGGTGAGACACTGCAAAATACAAAGGACAGGAATCTTTTGATGTTGGAGGGGGCACTTGCAAGTACTGTCATTGCTGTTAATTTTACCCCTATCATCACACGGAATTGCTTCCTTTAAAATGTGTGTTTCCACCCTAACTCACATGTGGCAAGAAATATCTCATCATCCCATTTCTGATTTTTAACATTTAAAAAGCCGTGGGGGAGGGTTCAATCCAGTAAGAAGGGTACTAATATTTTCTTCATGCCATTTACCCAAGAGAAATTCCCATCAGACTTGCTATTTGCAAGAATGTGGAAAATGCTGCTTGTGGAAGCATCTTTTCTTTCAGAGGCAAACAATGTCCATCTGTGCCAAGAAAGGGATGAAACTCTCCCCCACCCCATGCCAGAGTCCTGATGCCCATCAGGGCATTGTGATGATGCATTTCTGACCATGTCTGGTTTTATCCTGAGATAGTTTTTAAAAAGGAGATGTCAATAATAGCTCAGTGATGCAGGGGAAAGACACTGACTGCAGGAAGAATGACGCAGCACAACAGCCACAGTCATGCTTGGTGACACAACGCCTGCTGCTTCAATTGAGTCCAAGTTCTGAGTTTCTTTTTAAAAAATAGAGAACTGCAGCAGGAGTCTGAGTGTATGGAACTGGTATTTGCACACCTTGGTGAGGGATTTGCTGCTCACTTTTCACAATCCTAGGGACTACTGTGTGCTGTCAACAAGATCTCAAATTTTTGGTTTGTTTTTAATTCAGTTGTCTGGGTTGCACCTTCACCGAGCAATCAAAGATTTTAAATATTAGCCAACTGAGATGTTGACAATAAAATAAAATTTAAAAAAACCCCAAAGCCACTTAATCAGTGTCATAGATTCTTTTTTAAAAAGTGTCAGTCACTCCATTTGAAGCCTCCCAGCCTTGCCCCAGAGGAACACTGACATAGCAGCAAAGAGCAAGAGACCATCTAAAATAAGCCCAAGGGCCAAATGAGCTTTAATTCAATGCAATTGGCTTAAGTCACTCAGGGAGAAAATAACTCTGGAGCCATTCAAGCACATCGTAATATATCCCTGCCAGGATTGCCAAAGCATTAGCAGCCATCATTGTGCCCCCATTATCAATTGCGCTGAAGACATCTGCTCCATCGAAGAAAACTAACTTGTATATGATCACTGCCTGAAGGAACCCACTGGTCAGTCTAACCTGCCAACTTTAGGTTCAGAACACTTTCATTTATATCTTGTTGGGCTGGAAAGTCCAGGGTCTGATTTTTATTATTAAGCATATGATTTTTTTTAACCAAGATTCTTAAAGGAACTCTTACCAAATTTTAGACTGATCCTTATATGGATTCTGAAACCCATACAAAACAGGTCTAAATATCCTTAATGTCACAATGAGTTAATCTATGTGCACATTAAAAATTAGACTTTTAGGGTGCAATCCTAACCAACTTTCCAGCACCAAGGTAAGTGCAAGGTAACAACCTTTTGCTTACCTTTAGGAGGCTTCCATGACTGTCCCTAAATTGCAGGATGCAACAAATGTCAATATGGGAAAGTTGGTTAGGATTGCATCCTTAGTCTTATATTGATAGACCCCACTACAAGACTAGCTAGTTGCGGGTTGTGGGGAAGGCCTTTTGTAGCCTCCCCTTCAATGTACCCAAAACATGAATCCAAAGTATTCAGAAAAGTAACTTCCTATACTCTTACCTACAGTGAGGTGCTTGTTTGCTGCTATTTTATTTGACAGAGTGCCACACGCAGACTTATATACATATATCCTACCTTGTGCCATATATGAACGTAGGAAGTGATGCACAATATAACATTAGAATGAGCATGTCTGCACAACTCAAGTCACATTTTGAACAACCTGGATTGCATTTTGATGGAGTCAGCTCAGTGATGCAGAGGTCAGCTCAAAACCTCATACTTAGGACAAGACCAAGTATAAGGGGAATTTTGCAGTCTCGAGGTCTCCTTAAGGTAAGAAGACATTTACACTAGTGCCCTGCAGTGGCAACAGGTCTTCTCTGACCCCTGCCGCTAAATTGCTGTGCATGTCTGAATGGCATTGGCTTTAATAGGAGACATGATTACGGTACAGCGGCCAACCTCATACCCTCTAACCTGTTCCACTGCACCCCTCTAACCAATCTGACCACCCATACCCCTAACCTGTCCCACTGCACCCCATCCGCCTTTCTTCCACTCTCCCTCTGCCCCTGACTGTTCAGTATGGAGCTTACCTGTTCCACTGTGCAATGGATCCTGAACTAGTGCCAGTGGGACAGCACAGGCCTTCCTGTCAATGTTACCAACTCCGTCCCAATATTCTTTAAGGCTGCAATCCCAAAGACACTTTCCTGGGAGTAAGATCCATTGAACACAGTGGGGCTTACTTTTGAGTAGACATGGTTAGGACTGTGCTCTATGGCACATTTCTGATAGTCTGTGTTAGCGGAGCACTCCACCTGTGCAGTGGCACCATAGCACTGTGTAAATAAAGTATAGCCATAAGTCCTATCAAAAAGAGCAAGATCTCTCCTGGAGCATGAATGTAGTACCACTGCTTCCTCCCACCAGGACTTGTGCAGGAAAAGAGGTCACAATGGATTATGTTTATTATTGATAATCAATCACATATATGTAAAGCTCCACGTCCAGCTGTGCCCGGAAAATTTAAACCACTCTTTTCAGCTTCCTTTCTGATAATCCTCTTTGAAATCCCTAAATGCAATGGAATCTTGTTTGGATGTAAACACTCCCATTGGCGCAGTCTCTCTCCGAGATGATCAGAGCGGTCTATGGACGCTGTATTTGTAATCCCAATTACTATTTGCATTTGTTTAATTAGCACTCTTCCTTCTAGAATTATTATCAATACCCTTGCTGTGATTCAGGGGTCAGAGTGCTCTTCCCCTGGCAAATCAGCCAAATTGGAAACTGGTCTAAATTTAATCCATAATAGACTTTTGAATGCTGTTATCTCCTCTCTCTCTCTTGCAGTCTGTCTAATCAAAGTCAGGCATTTAAATGGACCAAAACAGCTTAATTCCTAGTGGAAATGAATGCCTTTTCTGCGGTGGTTCTCTTATAGCCCTTGCTCTTCTGTGCACTCACTGCAAGAGATTTGCAAGGTTTGGACAGCTTTCATTTCCACTCAGAGGGTACTCGAGAACATTAGCCACTTAGCTCAAGTACCTCCTTTGCATAAGATTGCTTCCTAATTGTTGTCCTTTTTAAAATGAACTAAACTGGGGACACGTTGACTTCTGAAAGAACTCACAGACTCATTACCCATCTCCTTAGCAAAACACAGTGTGGTTTAATGTTATTTCACATTCTTTTTTCATTGGGTGAATGGTCCATAGAGGTATTTGAAAATGGTGTTATTTTACTCAGAAGTAAGTCCATTGTGTTCAGTAAGAATTGGGCTTTAAACCTATCTTTCTCACCAGAAACAGAACCTCTAAATTTGCAGCAATTACTGGCCAGTACAAAAACAACTAGTTTTTATCTTCACATCACATTAAGCACCTTGGAACTATGTAGCCAAATAAGATGTGGATCACCTTACAGGGTTGTGAAGGTCAGGGATCTGTGATATCTATTGAAAACTTCTCAATAATACAGAAATTCTGAGCCAATGAGAAGTATTACAGCTTCAAAAACATTACAGTCTCATCAGAGAGCATCATATGTTTAACTCATAACAGAAGCATGAGTTTTTGAGACAGTTTAGAATTTCTTCAGATTTTTTTTCATCTTAATGCAGCTCAAGGCAATACAGAGAAATTTCCAGATCTGGTTTTGTAAGTCCTAGTTATGTTCTCAAACTTGGTTTGAATCAGTTTATGGCACAAAGAGCCATTTCCAATTATCAGACATGGTTCCAGGCAGCCACCAGCTGCTTTGGCCTCCTGTCGAGCTTCGTTTTCACAAAGGAATGCAACAGCATACAAGGAAACTGTCATGGGTTTTTCCCCCCCAAAGGAGTGGTTTTTCTTGATTTTCCATATCAAAATGTGTTGCTTCAATCTAATTGCATAGAAATGGCAACATATCCAGATATGGAAACCATTGCAATCCAAATCCAATTGTAAGATTACCACTAAGTGCTTGGGTTCAGCCTCATTTGGTCTGTACTTTTCATTCCCCCTTTTCATCAGTTTGCAGTCTCCAAACTAAGACTTGCAGAGCCTGGATAGCATAAAGGAGTAGACACAGTGGGGTCCATATCTGGTGATGTAAATATCATCAGATATAGGGCTAGATGACCTGCTGAGCAACCACCAGGTACTCGTTTAGGGAAGATGCCACAGAGTTCCATTATGCTCAAAAATAAAAACAGTTTCTATAAAATTAGAGAAAATACATTTGTTTTTATTTGATTACATGCGGCATGAATAAATTCAGACTGACAGATTCACACATACAAATTTATAGTTATAAGAAAAATATTCTTTTTATGGGGTGAGTGATGGATCTCTGGTGTTTCATCTGGCCCTGTGAATATAAAAAGAGTAGAACTAAGAAATATTCTGAGGAAATTATAAACAACATATAATCAGCATCTAGTGCTTTATGAAAACATTAAGGTATGCCCAAGATATCCCCAAGGTTTGGAGAAATAGAGCAAAACCTACAATCTGATACAATAAGGAGTTATTATCAGATTATAAATGCTTCCATATCTTCTACATGATAGACCAGTAGATGCAGCTGGATTTATAACATAATGGCTCTCATAATGGATGATATATAGGTCCCTTCTTTGGGCTTGTGGCATTTTGACTGAGTTTTGACACCATCCGCATAGTGATGAGATGACAGCACACATCATTGTCAAACCTTTGGGTTGCCATACTCCATGCTGTGGAGAACTAAGGTAGAAGCTCTGTGGTCACAACGGTGACATCACTAGGTGTTGTGACATCCGGTGTGGGAGGCCAGCACATCACCCCTATGATGGAGCTCCTTCATTCAGTGTGCAGGGCAATGCCTTGGACAGTGAACTTTGAGAGGTACCATTGCTATGCCCTTCTGGGCAGACTTTTGATATAACTTTTGATAGAAACACTTCAACAAGGATTGTTTCATTGCATTCTGCATAAAATTACACATTGGTTGATATATAACATGGTAATATTGTTTGAAAATACCAAGATTTTAAAAACTTTGGTGAATTGTAGTGTCACCTTCTTCTCTGTGCATATCCTCCTCTAGGACACACTGTTTTGCAGATTAAAGGAAACACTGCATATGATTAGATTACCATAAGCCTAAAAGAAGCCCTTTCTCATCAGCCTATGGCTTTACCATAAGCCTAAAAGAAACCTTTTAAGTAAACCGGTGTACTTATGAGAGAGGTATAGTTGTCTTTATATTATTCTTGTCTTGTTATCCTTATCCAGTTACACTTATCCTTATCCAACTAGTGCATGTAGGCAGAGGGCAGGAACTGAAAGTACAGCTCTTCCCCACCTTTCTGCAGCAACTATGCCTCATTTTGAAGGACAAGAAAGGGGCAAACCTCTCTGTTAAAGTGCAAACAGTTAATGGGTGGATATAACTGATAAAAGGCATTACTTATACAATCAAGACAGCCTGCAGTCCCTGAAGCACTGACATGGGACTATTCAGCTGCAATGGATCTGGCACTACATTTGAATGCACTTGAAATTGGAACACTGAAATATTGGTCATCCTGAAAGATGTTCTTGTTAGAGGATTGATTTCCTGTAGATCTTCTACTTGCAGAAGGTGAAATGGAAATAAAATGAGAAACACTGATTTTGGAAAGGAGAATAGTAGTGTACCTGTGAGATTTCAGACAACTGAATGGATTCAGTGAGAATCAGTGGACAAAGATTCTGTGTGACAGATTTGACAAAAGCAACAGCTACCGCTCTAGATTTGTTGGACTTTCATACTGAAAAGAGAAAAGTAAAAAATAAAAGGATTATACATAAAGTAAATAATCAGCCATTTCCATAGATTTGCATTCAGAGGAGCACAGAAGGCTAAATCAATATATGCTGGTCCATCCATGAGGCATACTGAGTTTATTGCTTCCGATAGCAAGTTGACACTGGAAATCTCTGCCTGCCCACCCACAGCAGATGGTGTAGCCTCAGGTAACATTTACCAATGCATCATACAGGAGGGCAGCACAGTATCGGAAGCACCATAGTCTTGTATATGTCTTGAATACGATGAGAGTTGATATTCACATTTGAGCTTTAAGAATAAAAGAAGAGCCCTGCTAGATCAGGCCAAAAGCCTATCTAGTCCAGCTTCCTTTGTCTCATGGTGGCCCACCAGGTGGCCTCACGGTGCACAGAAGACCACACAAAATACCAACATCCTGTTGCCACTCTCTTGCATCAGGCATTCTGAGGCAGCCCACTTTTTAAACCAGGACCTTTAAAAACCATAACCATCACAGCTTGTAACCTGTGATGAACTTCGAGAAATCTGTCCGTTCCCCTTTCAAAGTGATATAATAAAGTTATTCTGCAGTCTGATTAAATGCTGGGTAAAGATATATTTTATCTGTTTCAATTCTCCTGACACTCAGTTTTAATACGTGTCACCTGGTTGATAAGAGGGAAAAGAATACTCCTCTATCCATCTCCTGCATAACTGTGCATCTCAATCATGCCCCCTCAGAAGCCTTTTTCTAGACCCAAACGCCTTTCCTTATAAGGGAAGTGCCCCAACCTAGGAATCATCCTTGTCGCTCTTTTCTGTACAGTCTCAGACAAACATTGTGGGTGTCACATTGTACTTGTGCTTGTCAGATGTGTATGACTGATGATGGACAATCTTATTTAGGACTTGATCAATATTTATGGGTGTGGATCTGGACATTCACTAAATTTGCCTTGGATAATTGATATTAAGTGTTGTGACAATTGTTTGCTTAGATGTTGTTACAGAAGGCAGTATATTTAGTCCATATGTATAATTAAGTTGTGATCCTACACACACTTTCCTGTGAGTAAAGCCTTGGAATACGGTAGAACTTACTTCTGAGTAGACATTCTAAGGCCTATGTTGTAAAGCTTTGCTAATGCTGTTTGACTTCTGAATCTTCTAGAATTTGAATTTAGCCCTTACACAGAGTTCTTTGTGGCTCTTGTTAGAATGCCTGCAGACACTGTAATAATAGCAGTTGTGTAGGATATTGAAAAAACACATGCCCTTTACTCTGATCAAACCTAAGATGCAGTATGTTCCAAGAGGAGTCCAGAAGGAATTGCTTCCTTTGCCCCTTTGCTAATGGAAAATGCAGATTTCATGGTCTGATGTTACTTCAGAAATGTTTCTGCTAATCCTCCTTTCAAAATCAGTAGAGTCCATGCATCTCTCTGTTAGGCCCTTGCAGCATGAATGAGCACTTGCCAGATGTTACACCAAGGGTGAAGAACACAGCTTTTTTACTTAGGGAGAAACATCTGTTGTACAGTTCCAAAATTTAGAAAAGAAACATCCACCACAGACACAGTCAACACAGATTTTTGCAAAGGAATAGCAGCTTTCCCCAGTATGTTCAGGTAGATTCACAATACAATTAATTTTGCCAAAGATCTTTCAGAAAGATTTGGAGGTGGCTTGAAGTCCGGCATGAGCTATGACCCAGCAAAGTAAATGCGGTCCACCAAACACATATGGAGAACTTAGAAATAAGGGCAACATTGGCTGGAGGAGCTGCAGAGAATGACACAACATTCCAGGCGCAGAGGTGTTCCACGATACAGAAGTTACCAACCTGTCAATCATTTATGACAATCTTTACCTGAACTTCTAGAGAAATGGATGAGCACAGCTGTGTTCTTTTCAGCATCTAGTACTCTCAAACCAAACAAAAACTAACTTGACTTTGACCGCCTGATTTTCACTTCAGTCAGAAAATGGCTGAATATCTTCTGGGATTCAACATCATCTTGTGAGATTATATTAGGTTTTGGATTTTGCTCTTTGTTGCTAGTTGTCTGGGTGAATAATCTTATAGGTCTGTCTTTCCTACTAACACAGATGATGTGCTGGTGGTATCCAAGTGACAAGCTATGAATGGGTTTGTATTTTTTGGGCTATATCTATTTTCTTGCACTTGGCCCTGATTTGCCTTTGAAAGCCATTTTTGGGGGGATGCTTCATGATAGTGCCAACATGTGCTTGCACCAGGGCTGCATTCTCGAGGTTTCAGGGCTCTTCGCAAGTCTGAGATTTCTGAATCCAGATTGTTTCTTGTGCATCTAACGTAGTTTAACTTTTTTTCATTATGCCACTGGTAAGGATTTTGGGCACAATGCAGAATAACTACAGGAGCACGTAAGAAACATTACGTGCACCCGTAGTTACTGCACCACCTAGTGAAAACCTATGGGAAATTCATATTGCAATCCAGAGTAACTTCTTTTACTCCAGAGCAAAGACTCCCCATAGTTAATCTGGATTTCACCCTATGTCCAACTGTTATGTTTGATAACGCAGGCTGTGGTGTTGCAGTGTGGGGAGAAGCAGATACACATAGAACCCATGTATCAGTCTTCTCTTGGCTTTCTTGAAGGAGACTGAGGCAGAAGGAGATAGTTCACAGCCACCTGAAAACAGGAGACTTGCTTGCATGCCTTTCTTCCCTTGAAATCTCCTAGCAGTTTGTTGAAGGAAGGAAGGAAGGAAGGAAGGAAGGAAGGAAGGAAGGAAGGAAGGAAGGAAGGAAGGAAGGAAGGCAGGGAGGCTGGCTGGCTGGCTGGCTGTTCTGTACATGTGTACAAGGATCTTGCAAAATAGGGATGGGGCAGAAGGCATTGGCTCTTAGCACTTGTCTGAGTGAGGCAAGCAGGTCAGATTTAATAACAGAAAATATTATTTACAATCCAGAGTAACTACAGGAGCTCTTACGTCGACGTAAGAGATATTTACATTGCCGTAGTTATGGTGCCACCTATGGGAAACCTAATGGAAATGCATAAAGCAATCCAGAGTAAATTATATTGACTTTTTCTTACGTCAACATAAGAGCTCCCATAGTTACTCTGGATTGTGCTGTTAGAAATTTAGAAAACTAAGGATTAAAAAAAAATGTCTTGACCACATTCCATGCAAATTTGATCTCCCTGGTGTTTCACCTCCACCTGTGAAGAGCATAATTGAAGGTGAAAGTTAAAAATTAAAAGCTGGAGTTTAGGACCTGAAATAAGCCCTTAAAGCAAAAGTAAAAAGTCTACTAAATGAACACGCAGGAGTTCTAGTCTATAAGGTAGAGCTGCCATTAAACCTGAAGAACAAAGGTTATGGGAAGCTTCCATGAGTGTCAAGACCTAAGGAAAGTAATTAACAGGCTGAGTTACAATGCTCTTTGGTGAGAGACAAGAAGTCGGCTCTGCTGCCTTCAGTGCAAAGGAACAAACTGATTGTCAGTGTGGAAAGTGACCACATGGCCAAAAGTGATACTGACTGCTGTAAAAAATGTAACACGACCAAAAATGAGCCTCTAACCATCTGAAAGTGAAAATGGTTTTTTCAGAGGAGAGGTGAGAAGGAACACAGAGTCCCAGGTGAGTGGAGGAGGGGGCTGCTTAGCTGAGTGCTTAATTGCTGCTAGCTGTTCATTGGCTGGTTGCCTGGCGGGAGGAGCTTTCAAGGGCTTTATTAGGGCCTGAGGCGCGATCCTGTGGACCGGAGCCTGTGAGCAAGGAGGACTTGTGAAGTTGACAGGAGATGGAAGGGAAGGGCGCAGTTGTCGTGACATGCACCATGAGTGCCATGTTTGTCTTCTTGCCCAAGGACCCCGGGGATTATCGATGCTGCAAGTGCAAACTGGTTGCACTGTTGGAGGAGAAGGTGGCAGCATTGGAGGGTGAAGTTTCCACCCTTCGTCAAATTAAGGCATCTGAGGAGTTCCTTGATGCAACACACACGGAACTTCTCCAGAGGGATGACACCAGTGGGGACCCCAGCAATGATGTCTCTTCATGGAGACATGTGACAGTCAGGAGAAAAAGGGGCAGGAGCAGTCGAGAACCACTGGAGCTATACAATTGTTTCCAGAGTCTCTCAGATTCCACCATGCTGGCAGAAGTTCCTCTTGCTAGCACACCTACACCGGATCCTGGCATTGCCCATACTGGCATGCCTACAGATCCCCCTCATAGACAGCAGCCACAACCAGTTAGTGTGGGGGAAGCTAGACACAGAAGGAGAACACGGAGGAGGGTGGTGGTGATTGGAGATTCTCTCCTGAGGGGCATGGAAGCTGTATGCCGACCAGACCCGTTTTCCCATGAGGTGTGCTGCCTCCCTGGTTCTAGGATACGGGATATCACGGAGAGGCTACCGAGGATGACCACACCTGCTGATTGTCACCCATTCTT
Organism: Cryptoblepharus egeriae; assembly: GCA_030015325.1. Taxonomy (NCBI): domain Eukaryota; kingdom Metazoa; phylum Chordata; class Lepidosauria; order Squamata; family Scincidae; genus Cryptoblepharus; species Cryptoblepharus egeriae. The sequence goes on from JAREYC010000003.1 coordinate 25,325,883, forward strand.
ACTCATCCACGTAGGAACAAACGATACTGCTCGGGAAACTTTCCAAAAGATAGTTGGGAATTATGAAGCTCTGGGGAGGAAGATTAAGGACCTGGGGGATACCCAGGTGGTATTCTCATCCATCCTCCCAGTAATTGGCAAAGGTCCTCAGAGAGATAGCAAGATTTTTCAGGTCAATAGCAGGCTTCGAAAATGGTGTCATCGGGAAGGATTTGGATTCTGGGATCACAGGATGAACTTCCTTGAGGAAGGTCTCCTAGCAAAGGATGGACTACATCTTACGGGTTGGGGGAAGAGTGTCTTCAGACGGGAGATGGCCAACCTTATCAGGAGGGCTTTAAACTAAATAAGAAGGGGGTGGGTTACGTCCAAAGGGAACCTAGGAATGAGGAAAAAGCTCTGGATGGAAATTGCCAGGGCACAGCTGTAACTCAAAAATCTTTAGAGGGGCCTGGCCTTACAAAAAAGGAGGGAAATGCATTGAGTTGCAACCTCCAGGGCTTAAGTTGCATTTACACAAATGCACAGAGCCTGGGAAATAAACAAGATGAGCTGGAGCTTTCAGCAAGTGAAGGGAAATTTGATTTGATAGGAATAACTGAAACTTGGTGGGACGACTCCTATGACTGGAACACACAACTGGAAAGCTATCAGCTGTTCCGGAGGAACAGAAGTGGCAAAAGGGGAGGTGGAGTAGCATTATATGTCAAGAACATATATACTTGCTCTGAAATCCAGGAGAGTGGTCCGGATATCCCTGTGGAGTGTGTTTGGGTAAAAGTAAGGGGGGAAAATAAGAAACAAAACATTGTGGTGGGCGTCTACTATAGACCGCCAGGCCAAGGAGAAGGAGTAGACGATGTCTTCTTGGAGCAACTGGCAGGCATTGCAAGGAAATATGAGGTAGTAGTAATGGGGGACTTTAACTACCCAGACATTTGCTGGGAGACAAACTCAGCCAAACATGGAAGCTCCAGTAGATTCCTGATGGGCCTGGAAGATAACTTCATGGTCCAGAAAGTGGAGGAAACAACAAGGGGAGGGGCCATCCTTGACCTGATCTTAACAAATCGTGAAGAACTGGTTGATCAGGTCAACATGGTGTGGAAATTTAGGGGAAAGCGATCATGAGCTGCTGGAATTTAGAATAATGTGGGAAATAAAAAGAGTGCAGAGTGAAACTTATATGTTGGATTTCAGGAAAGCTGATTTCAACAGGCTTAGAGGAGTCATAGGTGGGATCCCATAGGTTGATGATCTAATGGGGAAAGGGGCCCAAGATGGGTGGGAGCTCCTTAAGAGGCAGCTTCTACAAGCACAGTCAGAAACAATTCCAATAAAAAAGAAAGGGGGGAAAATGCTGAAAAAACCAGGTTGGCTCCACAGGCAACTTGGGGATCAGCTGAAGTTAAAGAAAGAGAAGTACAGGGAGTGGAAGACTGGAAAGATCACCAGAGAGGAGTACAGGGAGGTAGCCCGGTCCTGTAGGGAGGGGGTCAGGGATGCTAAAGCTCAGTATGAGATGAGGCTGGCCAGGGGAGTCAAGGATAACAAAAAGAGCTTCTTTAGATATGCCCAGAGGAACAGGAGGAGAGACGAGGGGGTGGGGCTGCTCCTGGACAAAGATGGACAGCAGGTGTCTGGAAACCAGCAGAAGGCGGAGCTGCTCAACTCCTACTTTGCATCCGTCTTTTCACAGAAGGAGGGCTGTGCAAATGGGGGTGTGGGATCATTGACTGATTCGGGGATGTGTTTACATTCCCTAAGAGGTAATGAAAACATGGATGGTACAGGAGAGCAGATTAAGATTGACAGAGAACTGGTTTGAAACCACTTAACTGGCCTAAATGAATTCATTTGGACCGGATGAGCTGCATCCTAGAGTTCTGAAGGAACTCGCAGATGTCCTTGCAGAGCCTCTGTCGATCATCTTTGAGAAATCCCTGAGGACTGGAGAAGTGCCACTGGACTGGAAGAGGGCAAATGTAGTCCCAATCTTTAAGAAGGGGAAAAAAGAAGACCCGGGAAATTATAGACCAGTCAGTTTGACTTCAATCCCGGGCAAGATATTAGAGCAAATCATAAAACACACAATTTGTGCACATCTAGACAAGTACTCCGTGATCAAAACAACCCAGCATGGATTTACCAAGAATAAATCTTGCCAGACAAATCTGATCTCCTTTTTTGATTGGGTTACGAGCTTACTGGACAGTGGCAATGCTGTGGATGTCATTTATCTTGACTTCAGCAAAGCACTTGACAAGGTCCCACATGACATTTTAATTAGGAAGTTGGAAAAATATGGGCTAGACAGGGCAATTGTTAGGTGGATCTGCAACTGGCTTGATGGCTGCACTCAAAGGGTTTTAGTAAATGGTTCTGTGTCAACCTGGAGGTCAATTTCTAGTGGGGTACCCCAAGGCTCTGTCTTGGGACTGGTTCTCTTTAACATTTTCATCAATGACTTAGAGGAAGGGGTACGGGGGAGCCTGATCAAATTTGCAGATGACACCAAACTGGGAGGAGTAGCAAACACATCAGAAGATAGGAGAAACCTCCAGGAGGATCTGGATAAACTGGAATCCTGGGCTGTAACAGAATGAATTTCAACAGGGAGAAGTGCAAGGTTCTGCACTTAGGCAATAAAAACCAAAAACATAGGTATAAAATGGGGGATACTTGGCTTGGCAGCACAACATGTGAGCAGGATCTTGGAGTCGCCATGGATCACAAGCTGAACATGAGTCAGCAGTGTGATGTGTCTGCAAAGAAGGCAAATGCCATTTTAGGTTGCATTAAGAGGACTGTAGCTTCCAAGTCACGAGAAGTTATAGTTCTTCTTTACTCTGCATTGGTCAGACCTCACCTTGAGTACTGTGTTCAGTTCTGGGCACCTCACTTTAAGAAAGATGCAGCCAAACTGGAGCAAGTCCAGAGGAGAGCGACAAGAATGATCAGTGGGATGGAAGGGAAGCCCTACAAGGAAAGGTTGGGGGAACTTGGGATGTTCAGCCTGGAGAAGAGGAGGCTGAGGGGAGACATGATTGCCCTCTTCAGATACCTGAAGGGCTGTCATATGGAGGAAGGGGCCAACTTGTTCATAGCTGCTTCTGAAAGCAGAACTGGAACCAATGGGTACAAACTGCAAGAAAGGAGATTCCGGCTAGAAATCCGGAAAAAAATTCCTGACGGTGAGGGCGGTTCGGCAGTGGAACAGATTGCCAAGGGAGGTGGTGGACTCTCCCTCACTGGGGATCTTCAAGCAGAGGCTCGATGAGCACCTGTTGGAGATGCTCTAGGGGGAATTCCTGCTGCAGGCAGGGGGTTGGACTAGATGACCTACTAGGTCCCTTCCAACTCTATGATTCTATGATTCTATGATTCTATGGTTCTGTTTCAACAATCCTAACACAATACATCCTGCTCTCATTTTCACAGTAGAAAATGAAAAAAATAAAAAAATTGGATATATAAAGTTAAAACATTAAAATATTTTAGATAAATAGGAATAATAGGTTTTATAATATAGTTTAGATAAATAGGAACAGTTTTAAAATATGAAGCTGAAGCTGATAACAAAACTTTAGAATTATTGTCTACTTTTTGGAAAGTAGAGGTGGCCAAGGATTACTTTTTGCCAATTGCTCTGACAGAAAAGTTATGTCATTTAAAGAAAGCCATTAAGTTTATCAAAATACTTGGAATGGCTTTTACAGGACTTTTCAAAAGTACACGGTGCAAATATTTAATTCCTCATCCTTCCCATGGGAGGCTCCAGAAACCATTTCCTTCAGTGACTAAAGGGATTTCTGAGTTCTCAGATAGAGGACCGAGAAGCTTTAAGACTGTGCATAAGCCCTAATGGGACAGGATGGCTTTTCCAGCATTAAACTCTATCCTGTATTATTAAATTAACTTTGCTTTGGAGTTGAAGGAGCAAGGGCTCCTGGCCAGGACAAATAAACAACATGTATGTGAGTGTTAATGTCTGACTGGAAAATGTCTCTATCTTTGGCAAAGGACTGCCATTTTTCATTTTCAGGCATATGGAAATGTAATTAGGCTGGATTTCTCATTAATAATAGAGTATTTGAAATGAGAGAAAATGAGGCCACCTTCAATTTGTTATAATAAAACAGGCATAATTTGATAATTGATGTATTTGTCTCCAAAAAAATGTAATAGAAACAGGCAGAGGAAGAGACAGTAGGAGATCCAGGACTAAGGTAAAATTATTTGGATTAAATGGACTTCAACTGTCATGGCCAAATCCTAACTAACTCCTTGTGGTGAATCAATGGGGCCAACGTCGCTTCTGCTATATCCTGCTAAGGAGTTTTGGCCTCTGGGGGTTTTTCTGGTAAGGGAACATTTGTTTCCTTGTACTGCAAAAAGCCCCGGTATCTGCCATGGATCAAGTTGGACCTACACTGGTGCAAGTTCTCATTAGTACATGATGATATATCAATTAAGGGAAGGCAGATCAGGCCTGCTCTGTCCCCTTTTCCAGGCCTGTTCCACCACTCTTCACATCCCATCTCCTCCATGCATCCTTTCCAACCCCTGTATATCCATCAGGAGGAACAAAGGCGAGAAGAAGAAACAGGATGGAGATGGCAGTGACAGCCAGAATAGTCCTTGGAGGCCAAGTCCACCATGCTTCCTGTCGCAGAGCCCAGATTCACCTGTCTACATGGTATTGAGTGCATAGCAAAATATGATTTTGTTGCCCATGAGTTGAGAAGGTGCCTTTATATTGAAGCTGGTCTAGCTAGCTTTTCAGGTATCCTCACTTTCTGTCAGTTCATTTTCTGATAATCCACTTTTTCAACATCTTTCAGTTATACCCAGAAAATTCATTCAATGCATGTTCTGCTCTTTCAGCCTCACTCTGCTGTTCTAAAGGCCAAAATTACCCTGCCCCATGTTGGTCTAATCTCATTCCTAAAGAATCAATTTGCAGAAATCTTTGTGTGGCTGCAGGAATTTGCAAGATAAAAGGGGCATTTGCAATTTGCTAGCTAAAAAAGCATTAGTAGCAACATTTATAAACTACAAAAATTGGGTTCCATTTTTCAGTGGTTTCCACTTTTATTTATTTTATTTATTTAAGTAATTTTTATCCCGCCTTTCTTCCCCCACAGGGAACAGTGCTCCACTCCCTAACCAGTCCAATAAGTGGGGGATGCCTGTACTTTATCTACACCAATTGGTAGGGGCCCTTTTGGGTTTCAACCAGATCTTTCCCAGCTCAACCTGGATTTGCCAGGTATTGAACATGCATTCACCCTCCCAGTGAGCCCAACTCTGAAGAAAGCTTTCAGAAGTGTGGTGGTGTTGTGTCAACACTTTATAGAAAATCTGCTCTCCGCTTCAGTGAGATGGAAAGTCATTTGAGGAGATTCAGAGCAGTTCTAGTCTCCTTCAGTTGTGTAATCCCAAAACAGAGTTTGAAGTTGATTCCTTGTGTTTAAGAGAGAAGTCCGTAATAATTTTCCAGCTGCAGCGTCTGGTATTCTTTCACGCTAAGTCAGCAGACCTGCAAGCAGTGCATCTTCTCAGTCCCTGACAAAAAGTCCTGCTTCATGCCCTGCTGACTCAGCACTGTGGGCTCCAGGCATTTCAGAAGGAGGAGGAACTTGTCATGTCGTTGGCAGTTCAGGGGATTCAGATGAAAGTATTCTTTGGATCAGAAAACTGAAAAGCCAGTGACTCATTTAGGCCGAAGAGACGTCTGCGGCTTCACTTCTGTTCTGGTTACTGTTTCCTTGTCTTGGCTTTTGTGGTCTGATATTCATATAATTGATCCATTTGCTGAGAATGAGCACACTCAGACCTGTCAGAGCTTGGATATGGAAAAAAGGGGATTCAGTGTATACATCACAGGGTGCAATCCTAACCAATTTAGGCCAGCACAACTCACCTATCTCCCTGTTCTCATGGTGGCATTGGGAGGCTGGCGCATGTCTGGTCTAACCCCCCCCTTCCGGCACCAGCAGTGGATTAGAAGTCTCTTATAGCACTTTGTGACACTTCCTGGTCAGCACAGGTCATATGTCGGGGCTTAGGCCAACCTAACTTTTGCAAGACCCCCAGGAGAGCAAGAGACTTGTGTTGGGACATTTTCTGCTTAAATGGAGGTGAGGACTGCACTTCCAGTCTAATAGACTCCCCAAAGAATATGGTCTGATCATGCTGCTAAGGCAGGGTGACCATATAGAATGGAGGACAGAACGCCTGTACCTTCAACCATTGCATAGACAAGGGAATTGAGGCAGGTTTAGCTCATCATAGAAGGGTTTAAAAAGCAGCACCTGCCTCAATTCCCTCTTCTATGCAATGGTTAAAGATACAGGAAATCTGTCCTCCATTTGATATAGTCACCCTGTACTAAGGTCATGCACAGTGAGTTTCCTATATGCAAATTTGCTTTCTGCAAGGGGCTGAATTGCAACCTACTTCTTGTTATCTGTGATGGTTCTTGTTATCTGCTAATACTATGTCAGTGCACTGAAGGCAGGCAGGGAGAGGACCTAGGCTCAGGTAAGTGCAGGTAGGTGGGAACAAGACAGGAGAAGAGAGAGTGGCCAACTCATGAGCAGAAAGCAGCACTGGTTCTGTCCCAGGGTAGATGAAGAGATGCCTTATTTCTATACAGCTGGAAGAGGTTTTGTGGTAACCATGTCCATCCAAGTATACTTCTTTGTTTGTATTTTTTTAGAAAATTGTCTGGATTGGGTCAATTTTCCTCCTCAAACTGACATTAGTATTGGCCCCAATGGAAAACGGTTGGATACGTCTGTGTCCATTGATAGACTTTTCCCACCAATTTGGGCACCAACTAGAGGGCACCAGTTGAAGCCTGGACAATGATGAGTCAATAATAAGAGGTCTCTGGAAGGCTCTTTATAAGAGCCTCAATCATAAGAGGTCTCTGAGGGCTGCGTTGGAGTGGGGCAAGCAGAAGGAAGAAGCCAAGATACAAGAGGAGGAGGAGGAGAAGGAGAGGTGAAGCTACCCATTCTACACTGCGGAACTCTAAAGCCTTGTTGTTGTGCCAGCAATGAGTCTAGCTATAACCAGCACAGAGGAGGATACACAAAATGGCACCAGCCTTTCAGGGTCAGGTAGGTTTTTTCCCAACCTGAAGATGTCCAGAGCTGAACCTGAGATTTTCCACATGCAAAACACATGTCTTACTTTCCCAAGACCTTCCCCAGATATAATATGTAGGCAGGAAATAAAATCCCTGACATAACAACAACTTAAGATCTGCAGATATTGATATAAGACAAACTTGGTTGCTTCTAAAATTACACAACCTGAAGGAGCTATGTCTAGTGTGAGAAAAGTGAAGGGTGGAGAAGCTTTCAGAAAGTCTTCAGGAATCATAACTGGCAAATACCGGGAATTAATTTTTTTCCACAATAACATTTCTTTTTCTCCTGTTTCGCTTTAGAAAAAAATCACATAGAGAATAAAAAGTTCTTGTCAAGGATTCAAGATCTCCACACCCTTCAATTAAGACTCCAGGTCATTCTCAGAATCATCCATGAATCCCTCAAACGAAAATGGAATTAGTGGGTGATCCAGATACTTTTCCTAAAGAAATGAAAGAGTAAAACTGCTTGTGGAGAAATAAAAGCCTTTCAACTGCTCACACAGAACCTAGAGAACTTAAAGAACTGTTGATCTTATACAAAACCATTTTCTTTTTCTTGAAGGTTCTTTGTAATCATGCTTTGTTAATATGGGAGCCTAATCCTGAGCTACTTACTGTGCCAGAATGGCTGCCATAGTATGGCTGCCAGCAGACATCCAATGCTTCCTAATGCTCATCCCCTTCCCCTGCATAAGAAGAGTAACCCTACAATGAGGCTATTCGCTTCTGTACGAGCTCTAGAGTTGGTGCAGAACTTTGTGTAGGAGTGAAAAACCCTTCACCCCTTGAAAGCAGCATGATCCAGTTCCCTGTAGGAACTCACTGCCCTTCACAGAGGCTCTTGAGGCATCTGGTCCACCTTCTACCTGCTTCCCCCTGTCCTGGAACTCCTTCTGGAACACATGCCTTCAGTTTTTCACCACTTGATAGGTCTGATTGGTGCCAGTCTGGTGCTTACCTAGTGCTAGTGGACCATCAGTCAGCACTGCTAGCTTCAGTACTGGTCTGGTGGTATGTCTTGCAATCATGACTTACCCACAGGTTTGAGACACTCAGCTGCTGCGGAGTCCAGGCAGTGAACCATCAGGATTGGGCTCTTATGTATCTAAAGATTCGTGCTTTGCTGAGATTACCAGTGATTACCTAGTGCCTAGAGCTGCAATCCTACATGTACTGTATATACTGTATTTGAAAGTAAGGTCTGCTGAAGTAATTGGGCTTGGCTTCTGAGTAATCCCACATAAGATTATGCCAGCAGTTCTCAAACCCACCACGACTTTGAGCCTCATTATGAGTTCCTACAGGGAACTAGATCATGCTGCTTTCAAGGGGTGCAGGATGTTGCTTTCATTTATCAGAAGCTGCAGCATATTTTCAGGAGTTCAGGATTCTCACATCAACCTATTCAGCCTCCCCAAAGCATGGAGACAGTTAAAACAAGTAACAGTTCTATCCTAACCTTGGATAGTCTGGTACAAGTACCATGCTGGCCCAGGGGTGTCGCAAAGTGCTGTAAGGTGTGCCACTTCTGGGGGGTTAGGCCAGATAAAATTAATAGCTGTAACATTTCCAGGATGATCTTATCACTATATCACTATCCATAATAGATCACATAAATCCTTTGAAAGATGGCTTACGTATCTTCTGCAATCTACATGCAAAACACCTTGAATCTGTGACTCTAAGCTTGATTGAGCCTCCAAAGCAGAGGTTGCTCATGACATTGTGCATGGTAAAAAGGATTCCTGTCCATACCCACCTTTCCATCTTGCTGCTGGGAAGAAAGCTACCCAAGAGCTGCATTTTTGGGCAGAACTGCCCAGTCCTCACTCCTGGTTTCTTCCCAGCTGTGCTGCTGACACAGAAGGTATGCAGTTCTGTACCAGATATGGCCAGTAGGCTGTGGTTTAGCAAGTGCTCCTCCAGATTAAGATTCTGTTTCCAACCATCTTGTACCTCAAACCTCTGCTGGTGAAGGATGTACTAGATCATTTTCTAAATGTACTAGATACGTCGAAAAGCCATATATAAATACTGTAGATAGATGTGTGTGTGTGAGAGAGAGAGAGAGAGAGAGAGAGATCTGGAACAAATAGGAAACATTTTAAATTGCAATCCTATGCACACTTTTACCTGGGTGAACTTCTCAATAATATGTTTGCATAGGATTGCACTGCTTAAATCTACTCAGCTGTCAAGTAGCATTTTAGATTACCCAATTTCATTTAAAGAATCTCATCTCATTATTAATTTGTTTAAGCATTATATTGATTTTACAGTTTCTGTGACTTGTACCCCACCATGACTTTATGACTTTATATGTCACTCAGTGATATAGAGATACCTACGGTATTTTTGGAAAAAAATAAAGTGCTCCTTGCTTATAATAGATCATTCACATCTACTTCATATCTATTTACAACTTTACATTACATTATAATGATTAATGGGTACTGCTGGAGGGTCTGCCATTGTTTCTGATGATTCTTGATAATATCCACCATTGGTTAAGGTAAACTAATCCTTAGGCATAATTATCTGTGCATTATTCAATCATTTCCATACAGTGTATATTTTAAGAAGTTACTTTATTTCTGTTTATGACTGCAAGGCAAATGAGAATTCCAGGAGAGATTGGGTTATATGCTTACATTTAAAAATATTAATGACAGACCCATAATGAATCATAGCCTTAAGGTACTTGAACACAAATCTCATAAAGCTTACTTATGACAAAGTGGCAGTCATTTACAATAAGGTGGACTTGTATAGTCTGTAACCAATAAACTGTTCAAAACTGTACTGTAAACCAGTATTGATGCCATGTGGCATCAATTAATTCTTAAATTTAAAAACATTATATCAGTGACAGATAAAGTGAGCTATGTAAACATCCAAGACAATCTAATATTTTCATCTGATTCCACATCCTTGTTTCCAAAGTACAGTATTTTTGTTAGCTGATATATTTTTGGATGCCAATTCCTTGTTTAACTGAGAATTGGGCTATACATCTGTAAATCTGCTGCTTTCTTTGGAATCTGAATGTACAGACTGCGCCAAGAATAAAGGATTTAGACGGTTCTATCACCTATGGTGAATTGCTTTATATGCAGTGGCTCACCCATTAAGTGATCAGTGTCACAGTTATCACCTAATGACTGAAGCGGTGATCATCAATCACTTGATGAGTCATCATGAATCATCGCCTCTTATCAGTTCAGGCAGGGCATGCTAGAAGCCATACTGGAAGGTGATTTAACTTTGTCTTTCACTGAAAATTCTGCCATGGATCTAGTCTCCTGTGTCTTTCTGAAGGCGCAAAAAATATTGTGCACAAACAAAACCACCCTGCTTGCACCATGTTACTATATAAAGAGTGGGGCAGAGTATCTATACCACTGTTGGGAAGAGTCCTGTGGGCCTTGACTCAAATCGAGTCTAGAGTCACCAGAGTCACCACCTGCGACTCAAAAAAAAAAAATGAGCCATAGTGTGGGCATTTTCTTAGTTGTCAGGTCCTTTGGTCTTCTTCCTGTGAATGTTCCTGGACAACTTCCTGCCAATTCCTGGACAACTCCTTTGTCCAAATATCATCCATTCCTGCCTTCTTATCAGAATCCGGCTAAAGAGCTTTTTCCCACCTCCTTTGGCCACATTAACTTTTCCCTGCCTCATGGTTGGAACTTCCTGCTGCTTGCACAATCTGAATCTGAATGATGGTCCCATGTGGATTTTCACACCGTGAAAACAGTTAGCAAACACCCCCTTGTTGATGACTTGAATACAAGACTCAAATCAGTGGGGCCCTGACTCAAGTGTTTTTCATTTTTCTGTGCAAATGACTTGTGAGTCAATGACTCGTTTTTGCAACTCAAGTCCAAACCATTATCAGGAGGGGGAAGTGGAAATCCAGGATTTTTCCCTATAGCAGGAGTACTCAGGGACTGGTTTTGTCTAAAAAACAACACTGTCACCATTATACCATACCAGCTTTCTGCATGGAGGAATTCAGTGTATCAATAAACCTAACCAAAGAAATCTGTGTATAAGGCTGCCTCTTCCACTGACATGAATAAGAGGTCTGCTTGTGCCTGTGTTTTGTTTAATCAGAGGTCCATACCTCTGATTAAACCCATTTTAGAATTTTCTCTCGCTTTGATGTGTCAACATTTTAGATATTAGTGATGATTCTCAAAGAATTAGTGGTGTTTCTGCTGAGTAGTTTCAATTCAAGGGCTTGGACTCTAACTTTAAAATCCTTCTTATTCAATATAATCAGATCATTTGCACCATTAATACAAAAAATGAGAATTTGCAGTGCACATGCCCATGTGCACAAAGATGCCCATGTGCACAAAGATATAGCACATAATGCTCTTAAAACGCTCAAAGGGGTATTTAACTAACTTGCATACCTCTGCCAAATGAGAAGGTTAGTTTTAGACACAACAACATAGTAAACTCCAAGCAAAAAAAACATTTACGATGCAAAGCAACAAATTCCAGGGACATGGCAAGGGATTTCATTTTCAGTAGGCTCACAGGTCCTTTGAGTTAATTCTGACTCAGGATAATGTATATACCGTATCTAACAAAAACTAATGACACCTTTTTCAGCCAAATTTACCCTACAATCCAGAGTAACTACGGGAGCATGTAAGAGTCATTTATGTCGATGTAGCTATGGCACCACCTAGTGAAAATCTATGGGACATTCATATTGCAATCCAGAGTAAATTCTTCTTACGTCGGAGCAAGGACTCCATGTAGTTACTCTGGATTGTGCCTTTAGTCTCCAAAAGCAAGGTATGAATTAGATTTGATGGCATATTAAATTTGAGTAAATACAGTATTTTGATTATAAATATAGATCAGGATTTTGATAACAGTTAACTATATTGTAACATACAATATATGCAACATAAGCCCCTTGTTATAAAAATAGTGCAATTATGTAAAAAACAGCATAAACCATTGTCATATTATTGTCGTATAACCCATGGTGGTTTGCAATAAAATAAAATTTTGCACCTGTTTTGCAGCTGCACATTACAATCACCAGTAAACATTTTTTTAATCTTGATGGTGCATTAAAGTTGAATAGATCTCTACATATAAAACTGAAAATTCACTCACTGACTCACTCATCAATGCCCAGTCAGAACTAAGCTGGGCCTAGAAGTGTGAAATTTGGGGAGGGTGTTCCCTCTTTGACGGAGTCACCCACTAAGAATCGGTTTTCGTAAATTCCCACTAGAAGGGGGTGAAATGAGGCACAATGCATTTTCCCCCCTAAACTTTACACTGAAGAACCCTGATGCAGGCTCTGTCCCAATCCCTGGACCCAGAAGCATGAAATTTGGGCAGGTTCTTCCTTATGTGACATGAACACCCACCAAGAATGAATATTGAGAAATTTACACCTTAAAGTGCTGAAAAGGGGTGCAACAAGTTTTTGACCTATGCTTAACACTGAAGATTGACTGAGAAACATCCAGTGATGTGCTTGGGGGGATGGAGTGCATGGGGAGACAGAATGCATGGGGGGACAGTGATCACGGGGGATAATGCGCATGTGGGGATGATGCTCGGGGTTGATGCGCATAGAGGTATCATGCACATGGGGGTGTTGCACATGGAGGGATGATGCACATGGGGGCAGTTGCATATGGTGCGCATGGGTGGACAGAGTGCCTGGGTGGATTGAGCGCATGAGGGATGGTGCGCATGGGGGGTTGATGAGCATGGGGGTATTGCGCATGGGGGATGTTGCACATGGGGGATGTTGTATGAGGTATTGCGCATGGGGGATGATGTGCATGTGGGGATGATGTGCATGGGGGTTGTTGCATGGGAGGAATTTTACTCCTGCAACGCCGGAACATTTTCTCTAGTACAGTATATACCATGCTCTGGATGGTAAGAAATTTCAAGCCTTCGGAATGCATCACTGTCTTTTCTTAAATGACAGAGATAAATGTTAGAAATGCTAGAAAGTCCATCTTTGCTCTCACATGCTTGAATGAATTTATGGATGGTTCTGTGTTGAATGTTGAGCCAGAGCCACATGACGTCTTAAGCAAGATACCTTCTTCTTCTTGACGAGGCTCTGTTGCTACTTGCCTTCACCTACCCTTTTCCATAGATGCTTGTTCTGGGTCTCTCAGTAGAATGGCCACTGCTGGTGCCACCAGGAGGAGAAAGCAGGTCTGAGTCCCAAACTGTCAAGCATAGCATGAGAGAAATAGAACAATGGTAAGAGACCAAATGTCAGTAAACAGTAAATGGTGCTGAGGTGTTTCTAAGGTAGTCACTAACTGCTATCTCTCAATTTTTTTCTTTCACCAAATGTCCACCATTGAATAGTGATGGGTTGTAATGATGTGTGACTGTACTAATTCCAGAACTGTCAGGGACTGAGTGTTTGCAATGAAAAGGATCTTCTTGTGTGGTGGAAGAGGTAGGGAGATCCCAGACAGGCCACAAGGAAAGGCAGAAAGGTCTGAAGCAGTACTACGAGGTCCAACAGCTTAAGAATTCTATACTGGCAACATGGAAAAGTGGACATTGTTTCCATGTTTTGCCTGATGCTTCAGAATGACTCTGCACAATTTATGTTCCAACTCAAAAATTGCTGTAAGTAATGGCAAGTATGGATATTTTCCCCACATCCGTCAGTGTTATGTGATTATATAGTATATTTTTAGGATAATAGCTAGGCTGGCACAGAAACTGCCACTGTCATATATAATTGAAAATAAAGAATGTTTGAATGTTCCAAAGGCATAATTTTTGGAAGATACGTACATTCTTACATGTGATTCATTGAACCCTGGGAAGTGAGACTGCAGACTGGAGCCTTCTTATGCATGTCAACAGATCCAAGAAAACCTACTGAGGCAGGTTGAGAAGATAGGGCAGCATCAGAGGAGGGTGAAATGGTGGCAGAGTGGAATGAGGCAGCAATGGTGAAGGAGAAGACAGGCAGGGTCTTGGAAAGGTGCAGGTATGGCGGTGATGGTGGCATCTGCCCAATCCTAGTTTATAAGACCTAATTTTGTGGCATGTATCCACACAGATCTGTGCCAGTGAATTTGCGAGCACAGGTCCTTTATGGAGAGGATTGCACCACAGGTACCCTTTATGGGATGTGGTAGATGCCATTTTGGGACTGCTGTGGAAGAATATTACCGAGTTGTTAGTCAAATAGGGTCACTATCAACTTTTGGCCCATCAGGTTTTTTTCAAATACAGTACCAAACCATAAGGAAATCTGAGTCTGAAATCAAGGCACATATAGCAGTAAAAAGAGAATCTCAATCAGCTAGTTTTGCACAGCTGTTGAAGTGGGCAAGGATGAGATGAGTGAATAGGCAGCTATCAAGGTGCATTTATGTCAACCTCACACTGATGTGAAGATGGATAATATATCCACGAGATTGCCACAATGCCAGTCTTCATTGTATCCTTGATTGACTGCCTGGATGACTAGCTATTCTGATTTGACTCTTACCACTGATAACATTTGAGCAGCATGACTGCCCTTGAGAGACGGATTGTTGTTTGTTTGTTTTTTAAAGTCAAACCAGTTATTTGTGACCATGGGAGACAGATATTCCAAACAAGCCTTAAATCTTGTAGCTCTAACAAGCATCACTTGGGAGGGGGGGATAAAAACAAAAAGCAGGATGCTGTCAGAAATGACATTTTTAAAAGGAAAAAGCACACTGGTGTTCAAGTCTACATATCCCAAGATGTGGCTCAGTCCTGTAAACAACAGAAGGAGGAGGACTAACTGTGTGATGGGTTCATGCTGAGGTTGCCCTGAGTTGTTTGGGGGATTATTCAGAATTGGAGACACTAGTGCAGTGATTTTTAATCACTGTGTGCAGCACACTCATGTACTGCAGGACTTTGAGGTCATTTATAGCGCAATTGAGGTATTTGAGCCCCCTATCTGCAGCTTGATGTGCTTTATAACTGATGAAAAAACTGATGATGTTCCCTCATAGTGTTAGCGCCTTGTCGGTGCGCCATGAGATGAAAAAGACTGAAAATTGCTGCACTAGTGTAATATTTGGTATTTGCAAAAAACAGTTCAGGCACTGTACATTTGGGTCTAAAATGTCTTCCCCAAAAGGAGGTGAGGCTGTTGTTGAAAGGCTTTAGTAAAACAGAAAAAAGCAGAAAAATAATTTTCCTTGTCCCCAATCTTTGCACTTTTGTGGCTTAAAAAAATTGCATGCACAGTTCCTCTGTGGAGTTTGACACCTGCTAAGAATATCATAGACTACCTCACTGACTTGTTGTTGCGAGACAAAATGGGGACAGACGACTAAATACATCTTTCTGATCTTTATCTTTCATCTTTTTGGAGGAAGGATAAAAATGAAATAATTCATCTATCAAAGTTAAATGATTTTGTGCCACATCTGATGACTTTGATGAGTACATTTTTATTTCATGTTTGTCCTGTATGTCCTCCAAGGCGCTCAGAGGAATGTACATGGCTCTTTGCCCCACTATTGTCCCACAAAAGCCTGAGAAACACAAAAATAGAATTAAGATTTATAACTAGAGTTTTTAAACCCTTGTTTTTTCATTGGAAAATTACAGATATGTGAATAGATACTGTGAAAATAAATGGCACTCCATACTCTGAGTTTAAGAAATAAGTTTAAGAAATGGCACTCCATACTCTGTTCAGTTCCCCCACTCAGATAGATACAGTCTCTACATTTCAATTCCCCAAATCCAGAGTAACTACGGGAGCACGTAAGAGACATTACGTGCACCCATAGTTACTGCACCTCCTAGTGAAAACCTGTGGGAAATTCATATTGGAATCCAGAGTAAATTGTTCTTACACCAGTGCAAGGACTCCTCATAGTTACTCTGGATTTTGCCCAAAATCTGATAATGCATCATGCAGGACTTTAGCATGATATTGTTAAATAAAATGGGCATGTTTCATGCGTACAAAATGAAATATTGTACTCAAGAGGGAACATCAGCATCGGTGTGAAAAGCTTCATTTCTTGAAATTATATACGATGATTAAGACTTGAGTCTTTTAATTAGGTCTCAGTAGAGAACATTATTTTTTTCTGGACTTTTGCACTTAATACAGGGAATTCCACCTAAGGAACAAGCAAACCAATTATTAAATGGAGCATGACAGCAGAAACTGTATTAATCCCTGATAAAAAGCTCAAACTGCGTCTGACTCCCAAAGAATCGCCACTGATTTCAGCTGGATTTTTCAAAGCAAGGCAGATATCAGTAGTAAGCTTGAATCCCAAACTTATTCAAGTAGTTTGTACTTATTTGTGTGATGAATAAATATTGCTAAAGTCAGTGGCCTTATATTTAAACTAGGATTTTCAGCCGACTGAAGAAGGTTCAATACCTAATGCAAGGCATCCTTCCAGGCCTATTTTCCCATCTGCAGACCCCTGAAAAGCCACCCCTCAAAGTGAAATAATAGTGTGCAATGTGGCTGAGAGTGTACTGCAGGGGTACAATGAATCCTTAAAAAACCACGTGGAAGCACTTTCAGCAAGTTGTGCATCCACAACAGTGATGGGCCCAGCCTGCCCTAACAACTGGTTCTCCAGAAGTGGGCGGGGCCAGGCTGGGTCAGGGGTCGGGGCCAAGGTAAGGGGGCGGGGCCAGGGAGAATTTAAAGGGGAATTTTTTAAAATTTAAATTTTTTTAAAAAATTAAGCATGTGGCTTACTTCTGAGTAGACCTGCATAGGATGGTGCTCTGAGGCTACAGTCCTTTCTACACTGCCCTGGGAGTAAACCCCACTGACTGGCATGCGGCTTACTTCTGAGTAGACCTGCATAGGATGGTGCTCTGAGGCTGCAGTCCTTTCCACTCCGCCCTGGGAGTAAGCCCCATTGACTAGCATGTGGCTTACTTCTGAGTAGACCTGCATAGGATGGTGCTCTGAGGCTGCAGCAGCCAGCCAGGCATCTTTTTATTTTTAAATTGCCACTCCTAGTGGCAGTCCAGTGAAGCGTCCCAGAAGCCTCAGCGGCCGGGGAAAGAACAGCGCTGAGGCTTCTGGAGCACTTTGCTGGACTGCCGCTAGGAGCAGCAAATTTAAAAATAAAAAGATGCTCAGCTGGTTGCTGCTGCGTGCCATGCCAGCGAACTGATTCAGCCGGTTTTGGGGTGCCCCGCCGCTACCAGTTCGGTAGCGGCGGGGAAATGGGAACAACTGGTTCCCAAGAACCAGACCAAACCGGCCTGGGCCCACCAGTGATCCACACCACTGCTGGGGGTTCCTCAATCTCCAGGAAGAACTATTCAGGGAAGCTACACTAGGAATGAGATGATAGTTTACATGAGCAGAATTTGATTTGTGCAATTGTGGAAGGTAGTGGCATTACCTGGGTCAGTGATGTTGTGACATCATGTATGCAATGACACTTCTGGGTTTGGAGGAAGGTGGTGGCTGCTTTGCAAATGTGATACACATCCCCTGTTCCTTAACCACTGCATCCCCAGCTGATTTTCAGCTTCTGCCAAGCCACTGCTGGCCCCTGAGTACAATACTTTGTGGAAGGTTTGCAACAGATTGATAGAATCCAGACAGCCATGAAGTTGCTGCTCAGCAACACCCAAGGCACATGTCCTACCTGTCATAACTTAGATATGCAATTCCTGGAGTAAATTCTTAACTGACTAAGTCAACGCATTTTTATTGACTATGTAAACAACGGGCAGCACAATCCTATCTCTCAGTGTTTCTCCAGGCAAGGGGAAAAGAAATTTGCAGTGTTTCTCCAGGCAAGGGGGAAAGATGTGGAATTAAAGGGCCACTATATTAACTAATTTTAAACATCATAAAAAGCAGGGGACTGCTAACCAAGTTGTGCTGGTAGCTACAAATATAGGAACAGGCGAAAGCCTGGCTCAGGTCACACCCCCGCACTGGGGTTGCCCATAAACACCAACCCGAAGGTCGAGACAGCTGGGTGCTCGATCAACCAGTTGCCCAGTCAACTTTGCCTAAATCTCAGGTACAAGGCTAACCGCATAGGCCTCTGTCTGGTTTGGGATACAATAGACCCGCTATGCATTGCCTAGACCAATGCCTCAGTGAGTCTACTCTGATCTGTGCCACAAATTTCAGTGGCACAGATTTGAGAAGCTGTGAATTGCCTCAGGCTACCCAGGTCCAGCTTCCACCTTAGATTCAGTACCTGTGGTTAGTTAAAATTGTGGTTAATTAAAATTGTGGGTTCCAAATCCACAATCAGGGAAGCTGGACCTGTAGGAAAACAATAGCCTTAAAGGAGCGAATGAATACTTTTAAAATAGTACATGTCTATGTTGCAGCAGATGTCCATCTTAGAAGAGGATATTTAACATATAAAATGTGTTCTCCAATTAATCAAAGAGACTTTTGCATTGTGTAAATGGTTTATATTCTAACACCAATTTAATGCTGAGTTTAATGGGCTGCGGGTGGCGCAAGCGGTTAAGACACTGTGCTGTTAACCAGCAGGCCAGGGTTTGAGACCCGGGTCGGCCCCACAAGACAGGGTGAGCTCTTGTCCTTAGCCCAGCTCTGCAACGCTAGCTGTATCCAATCGTATCGGCTCTGCCTTTCCATTGGACTAATTCAGTGGCGTGGAGAGGGGGGATTTGCTGCTTGGGTAACAGCCTATCCTCCATAACAATCCAACCCAGGCTTTCGTGCTTCGCATGCAGCATATGCAGCACCAAGCACGATACCATAGTCTTTCAAGACTGACGGAGGCCTGCTTTTTATAGCACAATCATATGCATGTTTTAAGGTAAATTGCCTTGCTTTTTGTGACCAACTCTAGGAAGAGGTACTCATCTCTGTTACAAGGGCGAAGAGCCAGTTTTGTCCAAAGATGCTTCCGTGGTCATGTGGCCAGCATGACTAAATACCAGAGCTCATGGAATGCTGCTACCTTTCCACCAAAATGGTACCTATTTATCCTATTTGCATTTACATGCTTTTGAGTGCATAGGTTGGCAGGAGCTGGGCAAGAAATGGGAGCTCACTCTGTCATGTGGTACTTGGATCTCAAACCATGGACCTCCCAACCTTCAGGTTGACAAACACAGTGTCTTTAACCACTGAGCCACTGCAGCCCTACTTAGAATGCATCTAAGGGCACAATCCAGAGCAAGTTCAGCCTGCTCTGCCCTAACTGCTCTCTCCTAACTATTCTGTATCCAGAGCAGAAAGTTATGCTACATCCAGAGAGTCAGGAAGCCTGGGCTGCCCTAACTGCTCCATAGCATGCTAAGTAATTGACACATGGGGAGGACTTGCTCCTGAGGAGACACCCCTCAGATCACACTGAACAAGGAATAGCTGTGGTGCCTACAGTGGTGACATGACTCTGCGCATCACCTGGTGCAGAAGTCTATGCGTCACCCATGGGATGCGTGCACCCCCCTACCTGGACTGACGCCACTGGGTGCCTGCCTTATGAGGAGTCCCTGATGAGATGCCAGTACATTCTACAGTGAATACAAGGGGCTTCTTGGAGTGGCCTGCTGTATCCTGGGGTTTGTGGGCAGCCGTAGGTGTTCCATATCCTGAGGTTAAGAGGCAGGGGTTGCAGCTAGGCTGGCCAAGAACTCAGATTTTTGGACAACACTGCCATTCTTACTCGGGCCTTATCATGGATTACTATACCTGCTCCTGAGGTGGTATATCTCTGAGGTGCTGGAAGAGGGCATTTCTGCCTTGGAAACATGCTCTGGAGACAGAGTAACTGCTCTGCCCTAGGCAATGCTAAAGATGCCCTCAACATGCCTCTCCTGAGCTGCCTAGGCTGCCCCAGTTAGGGCAGAGCAGGTCGCCCTCTCTTAGGGCACACTATGTTGCCTTGCTCTGACCTAAGCCTTTTCCAGAGTAACTGGGGTGGAGCATCTTGCAGTTGCTCCACCCTAGTGTTAGATAGGGCAACCCAAGGGCTCTTATGTGGACAGATTAGTTGCTCTGGATTGTGCTGCCTGTCCCATTAAATGGGAGTAAATGAGCACTCTTTATTGGGAGTGTGTTCCTCTGAACATAGTGGGACTTGCTTAGGGTTAGACCTGTGTAGGATTGTATTGCCAGGCACATTTTAGTATTGTCAGGATTTCAGAAGTAACTCTTGCTGAGAACTTTATGAGCAAAAGTGAAATAACAATTTCTTATCTCAGAATACAACAACAACAACAATTGTATTTATATACTGCTTTTCAACTAGAAGTTCACAAAGTGGTTTGCAGAAAATGAAAATCTATCAGCAGATAAAATTAAACTTAGGTGGTTTAAAATTTTATATTGATAATGTTTTAAATTTTAGAAACTTTTTAAAAAGGCATAGGACTGGCCGTGCTACTGAATATCTGAAAGGAATATTCCTGGATCAACAAGTAGTCTATGGTGTAGCTAGAAAGGGGTTCAAGGCATACAGTAAGTTTTTCAAGCACTGAACATGCCATACAAGCAGTCTCTTCCCTTCAGGCAGTGGAAGCAAAATTGAGGCATTGCTTTGCACCCCTCTAGCTATGCCACTTCATTAATACCAAATAATTAGCTCTGCTACCCACCAATGGACAGTACCTTTTCGTGGTAGTGGGATTGTGTGCTCCAGTGATACAAAGGGCTATGCTGGCAGTAGCATAGCTACTGGCAGGGACTCCCAAGCCAGACAGGCCTTTGTTGAGGAGCCAGACCAAACCTGTCCAAAATCCCACTGAAGGTGGGTTGTCTGGAGAAGGAAAACTCCCACCTCAAACCTCCACTGCCTTGTGGCTAAACCCATCTATGGGAAAGGCTTCAGGAGTCAACCTCATGGCAAAATCCAGAGCCGGAGTCCTGGAAGCAGTTCTTGATGGGATACAATCACATTCTGGTAACTCTTGCAACACAGCTGGAACCAATCATATTGGCTTGCCATTCCCTCGGACTATTTCAGTGACGTGGAGAGGGATTTGCTGCTTGGGTAACAGTCTATCCTCCATATTAATCTACCCAGGCCATGGTCCTCTGGAGAAGACCATCAGAGCACAATACCATGGTCTTTCGAGACTGAAGGATGCCAATGCAGCTCTGCTACTAGTCTGCCTAATTAGAGATTCAAACTAGGAAAATACAAGTGAAGTTCATCTCCACTCATAGCTGTGCTGAAAGCATTCCTTCACTCATCAGCACTGATTCAACTTGTTTATTAACTTTACACAAACCATGCATTGCATGGCTAATTGCATAGATGAAGCCAAGTCATGCTTGAGCCCAACCAGAGCACATTTAATACTGTTGTTGTGCTGAGGCATCAAACATCTTTGGCTACTTCTAACATGAACAAACGTGCACTCGAAAGCTCAGCAAAACAAATTCGACACAATAAGCCATGAAAGTTTTATTTCAAGAGGGGTTCATTTGAGTAGGGCTTCATTTTGCAATGGTATCTCTACAAGAACATTTGGATCATATTTTGTTTTCTTTTTATAAAGACAGAAGATAACTTAGGAGAGGGAAAATATCTTAGATGTGTCCCACCTTGTTTTGAGGGCCCCTTCAACATCATCAAAAGATCTGGAATGTACACTGACAAGCACATACAATGACCCTGCTGTTATAACACAACCTGATGCCCTTGATGTATTGTAGCAGCAGCAGGGAGCATCAATTGGAGGCATCAAACTGGCCCTGTGGGGTGTGTTAGCTACTGCTGTGTTGGCACAACTGCTGTCATTACAGGCACTGTTGTGTTACAATGCATGCCAAGAAAATGGGTAGAGACAGTACCTATTGAGATAGGATAAGGCAAAGCTTAGGTACTCTGAAGCCTGAAGGCAACCCAATTACTGTAAAGGTTGCCGTGAAATTATGGACTGGCTACGACGCAGTAAGCTATTAGCACAGGCTTCTTTCCGACAGCACACTGCGAAGTTCAGAATGTGTTTCATTGTTTGTCTGCAGAATAGCAACATGCATTCCCAGCGTTTCTGTTCCTCCTGAGGATGAAGGAAGAATTTCCATCTGGTGGTGGTTTTAATGGATATTAAGGAGCAGTATTGGCAAAGAAAGCAGAACACTGTGTCTAAGTGAGAGCAGTGAAGGGAGTGCAAGGGACATCAGTGGTGTAAATTACCAGCACAAGATGGTATCTCTTCACAAAGAGGTCTAAAGGAACTAGAAAGCAAAGCAGCTAATGAAAAACAATGCTTGCAAATACTGGAAGGAAGCCAGGGTTGCATTTAGATTTTGAAAGGGGGGAGGTGATTTGAGGATATCAAACTAGTTCATCGAAAGCATCCAAAAAGTCACCAGAACCAAAGAGAATTCCCTGTACTGTCAAAATGTCAATTTCTTCAGAAAGGACATCTTGGGCATTTGCCACGGGCTCTCATGCCCTCAAAAAGCACATTGTCACTTCCTGAGGTGCCCTGTATTAGTCATGGAGTTATTCTGTTGGCCAAAGGAATACCTCTACCATTTCTTCCGAAGTACTCCATTTACAAATGGGAACTTCTTCTCCAGAAACTTCCAAATAAGACTTATCATGACAGATCTTGTAGGACTACTTGTGGGACAGCAGATCTTGTGGGACCACTACCCAGAGTGGAGGAGTCTTGGCTCCCTCAAGCCTGGAAGAATACATGTTTGTGATACATGTTCTACCCAGCTTTTTTGGCTGTGACTCTACATGCAACTGAGGTTAGAGGTGCATTGGAGGAAGTGATTTCTAAGTCAAGACACTTTTTGTCAAAATATTCTCCACTGCCTTGAGGAGATTCAGATCACCACCTTATATTGATTCACTGTTTCAACACTGCAGAAGCCTCAAAACAGAGATGTGTCCTCTCTGGAGATGTGTTAAGAATAATGGAAGAATGTCCTTATGCATTGCTCACTCCTTGTGCTGAGAGGGTACATTCACATGGGGAGCACTCCATTCAGTGCAAACCTCAATAAGGACTATGCCCTAAAAGTAGTTGATCAGAGGAGCAGATTCCCAAGTGAAGTTGTAGGGTTACCCTCATGGGAGACCTTCAAGCAGAAGTTTGATGGACATCTTTTGGAGCTAGATGCTTGAGCTGTATCTCAGAAGAGAATTCCTCAAACATTTATTCTAAAAGAATGGCATCTATCAGTCTCCTCTGAGACTGGAGTTCCCTGAAAGGGTAATTAGAAGTTGAATAAGTTAATGATAAATGCAGATCTTTTTTGCAGTAGGGATGATTTAAAGTTAAAATGTTTAGTGAGCTGAGGCTTTTGAACTTCTAGGATTACTGTATACAAAGAGAATATTGTAGATAGAAGCTGCAGTAATGTAAAAGGAGCCATTGATTTTTAGGCTACAATCCAGAGTAACTACAGGACCTTTTACAACGATGTAGTTAAGGTGCCACCTATGAGAAATGCATAGAGCAATGCAGAATAAGTGCCTCTTACATCTTCCCGTAGTTACTCTGGATTGTAGGGTTAATGAACAAAAAAGAATCCCAGCCATCTGTGATTATGCCATACATTTATGTATGTACATACATTCATACATACATACATACATACATACTAATACTATACTAATAATAATAGTACATAAATACTAATGCCATACATTTACGGAGAATTGTAAATAAATAAGTACAATAAGCCAGAATCTGTGCTTCACATGTACCTTGAGATAGTCCAACACACCTTAGTGCTTGAGACAAAATCCAAATAAGTGTCCTCTAGAAGTAAAAATATACTGATCAACCAACTTAATAACACAAGATCAACATCAAAGATCCATCTAGCCCCCTATCTTCTTTCTATGCTTTCTGGAATACCCACTAGAGCATATGGACAGCAGCCTTTCTTCACTGTTTATCCCCAAACAACTAATTTACACACAGATATGAATATGCTATTTCTACTTAATTATCATTCAGATTTATTGTTTAGCTGTCACTGCTAGTAGACTTTGAGACATCAAGTCTTGAATGTACGGGCAGAATCCTTTTGACAGCCAACTGAACTGGTCGCCATCACAAGATCTTGTAATAGTGAAGGCCTTTAGTTTACTTGGGCTTGTAAGGCCGGGGAGGGGGGGGGGGCTTCTAGCTCTGCATTCTGTGTGACTAGTTGGTCATATGGTTTCTCCAGATTGCAGTGGTAATTCAATGGGTCAATATATGCCTGAGAATTATTCCTGTGGATCCCTATTCAGAGATAGAGATATATGCATTTTCTCATATAAACCAGTCCACAAGTCAAAGATTAATGATGATGATGATGATGATGATAATGAATGTGATAATTGTCTTTTGACAAAAAGATATATGAAATACGGCCAAGAACCTCCATTCCTTTCAAGCTCTTCATCCATATTTTCTTGTCTATATTATAGCCATTTGCTTGGGCCCACTTTTTTAAGGTTGCCTATTGTGAAATCTCACAAATCTCAAGAAATTGCATTAGAAACGTAGAAACAGTATAGGAATCTCCAGTCAGCCCTTTGAAACTCTTGCTGCTGGGAAGCGTGGCCCAGTTCCAGCCATGGTGGATGTAGGTGGTAGCTATTTCTCAGCTAAAGAAACAGTTAGCAAATATCAGGGGAATTTATACAAGATGGTAGCCTTTGGCCCCAATCCAGAGAGCCATGCTAGAGTTGTATTGAAATTAATGACCAATTTAAGTTGCATTGATTTCAGTGGGATGTACAGACACTCACTTTCTCTGAATTACAGCGTTTTTGCAGAGATTTACTGATCTTTGAAACAAATATATCAAGCATTTCCCCCATTTGATTCTCTGCCTTCCTCCCACTCACACGTGCCCTTTAGAGTGATTTGTTTCTGAAATAAAGAGTTATGGATGCTTTGTGTTTTTATGGAACAGCAAAGGTGGCTTTGGAGAATTGCTTGCCTCTCCCATGGCTTTTCCCCCCCTTGGAAGGAATTGCATTGAACCTCTGGATTATTGGTTTTAGTGTCTTGTATAATTTACTTTGTTTTGACATTTCTTTTCCTCCTGTGATTTGAATATGCTATTATATAGCTTCTTGGTACCAGTTTCATGGCTTTTGTTGTGGGTAAGAGAAATTTCCCCTGTGTTGTTTTGTTTCAAAATACATTTTGGCTTTTCCTTATTTTGAAGAAGGAGGATATTAACCCTCCACTGAGAATATTATGAAGGATGAGGTTCCACACTTTGGTTATGAATAGACATATGATCTTCCATGGATGTACTCTATGTTCAAGTGAAGTGTGTCTATATTTAAAACAGAAGTTTGGAATTGACAGATTCTTGAATAAGTGAACTTTTATGCATAGGAATGAAAATAAAGCTTTGGATTCATTCTTCCTCTCATTTTTACAACACAATTCCTGAACTTTTTGTTTCCTCCCCCCTTTGTAAGTAGAGATTTGTAAGTCCTGAGAGCTGAAGACATAGAAGCTGTTACTTGTGGATATTTTTCTACAAATGGAAATATTGAATGATATATATACCTGAATGATTATAGCCTGCTGGCCCCAGGTATACACCTATGTTTCAGTACCAATGAAGCTGAATGGGAAAAAGGCCATTCAGTTCTCCCCACCTTTACTCTCCCCTTTTAGTTATTTAATTTCCTCTTTTAACTACTTTGTGAACTTTTTGTTGAAAAGCAGGTTGTAGTTTGAAAGCTGTTGTCACTCCATTTTCCTTGCAGTGCTGGTGCTGTCATTCTCGCAGTATTTAAGGGCCCATTCCTATCCAACTTTCCAACACCAATGCAGCATCAATGCCATCATGTGGTATGGAAAGAAACCTTCCCTTACTTTGAGGAGGTCTCCATGACTGTCCCTCCCACGCACACCACAAGATGCAGAGCATGCCCCAGTGGTGGAGCTGGATCAGTGCTAGAACATCGGATAGGATTGGCCCTGAGTTGCCCTTTTCAGGTCTGGCTCCTTAATTTAAATTTCCCTTTTGTCCCCTATGAGAGGCTCTGTCTGAGCTGCAGATATAGTCCAAAGCAGTCAGTGTAAATTATCATGCTGATCTGTGGACATAACACAGCCTTTGCAGGGGGAAAAAAAACTCAGAGGAAAACCATATGGGACTTATTGGGAAGAATTAATTAATCTGGAAGCCTGAAGGGAAAAAATCTTATTACTTAAGCTTCTGGAAGAAATTACTGGAATAAGTTATTATCTTTGAGGGAGTACACACAGTAAACAAGTAAGGATAAATTACGGGCGGCTGGATCTGGTCATGGAATTCTGTTTGGATGACAACTTTTAATCAGCTGTATCTGAGGGAGAGGCTGAAGAAACCATCTTTTCCCAGTTAATGAGAAAGGTAACTGTGCAGGAAGAAAGGCAGGTTATCAAAAAAGACAAGATACTGTCTCTAATAATAATAAGACTCCACTGTAGCCTTGATGTCAAATGATGAGTTCTGGAGAACTCCTAATGAGGTGCCATCACTGTGGAGAAAGATAAGACAACAAGGTGGGATTTGACATAGACTGTTTCCCAAGGGACGGTACACATTCTACAGAAAAAAACAACAGTAGAGAGTGTGTGCAAGACAATGGCACATACCCCCAAATCCAGAGTAACTACAGGAGCACGTTAAGAGACTTTACATGCACCCATAGTTACTGCACCACCTAGTGAAAACCTATGGGAAATTCATATTGGAATCCAGAGTAACTTGTTCTTACTCCGGAGCAAGAACTCCCTGTAGTTAATCTGGATTTCGCCCATAGCTGGGTTAAGTGAGCAGCTTACAGATTTCAATCTAGTAATTGCAAAAAAAAAAAAAAACCCACAAAATCCTAACATTATCAAGAATATGGTTGACTACTGAGACATTTTGCCTCCACCAACTAATGGACTCCGTCAACTATTACTTGTAATAGTTGTAAAAAAAATGTAGAAAAATGCCTTGTAAAAAAATGCAGGTCACAGTGTGTTACTACAGCCATTTTCAACCACAGTGCCATGGCACATTGGTCTGCTGTGTACTTTGTGTGCTGTGCATTGCTGTACTTGGTGTTCCACAGAAATATGTGAAAAGGTAATTTGTAAATAGGACCACACTTGGATGTGAGTTCCCCATTGGCAGCAGAGTGTGCCTTACCAGTTGTCAAAAAAACTGATGGTGTGATGTGTCCATTTTAGTGCCATGCCAGTGTGCTGTGAGATGAAAAAGACTGAAAATCACTGTGTTATTAGGATATTAGGAAATCCTTCAGAAACTGTCACAAGATGTGTCTGCAAAGAAGGCAAATGCCATTTTAGGCTGCATTAAGAGGACTGTAGCTTCCAAGTCGCGAGAAGTTCTAGTTCCTCTTTATTCAGCATTGGTCAGACCTCACCTTGAGTACTGAGTTCAGTTCTGGGCACCTCACTTGAAGAAAGATGCAGCCAAACTGGAGCAAGTCCAGAGGAGAGCAACAAGAATGATCAGTGGGATGGAAGGGAAGCCCTACAAGGAAAGGTTGGGGGAACTTGGGATGTTCAGCCTGGAGAAGAGGAGGCTGAGGGGAGACATGATTGCCCTCTTCAGATACCTGAAGGGCTGTCATAGGAAGGAAGGGGTTCATTTGTTCATAGCTGCTACTGAAAGCAGGACTAGAACCAATGGGTACAAACTGCAAGAGAGGAGATTCCAGTTGGATATCTGAAAAAAATTCTTGACGGTTTGGGTGGTTCAGCAGTGGAACAGATTATATTGAATCGTATTGAACTGACAGAATCCAATGCAAAAATCAGTTTTGAAATATCTCTTTCCTATCAAAAGTTATAGCCAAAAAATTAAAACAAAAAAACATGCATTACGCTCTGTGGGAAAGTGCTCAATGTCACAGCTTTACTCTTGAGTAGGCAAATATGCCATTGTCCGCTAGAAAGGGATACATTGTCCACCAGACTGAGAGGAATACAAGACCTTGTCCTTCTTTTGAAGAGGCTCGACGAGCACCTGTCGGGGGTGCTTTAGGGGGATTTCCTACTGCAGGCAGGGGGTTGGACTAGATGACCTACTAGGTCCCTTCTATGATTCTATGATTCTAAACTATACTTATCAAATCATTACTATACTTATCATCAAATTACCACATTTACTTGAATCTAATTAACCACCAAATCTACTGCGCACCCTATCTATCTATCTATCTATCTATCTATCTATCTATCTATCTATCTATCTATCTATCTATCTATCTATCTATCTATCTATCTATCTACAGTATTTATATACTGCTTTTCAACTATCAAGTTCACAAAGCAGTTTACAAAGAAAATGGAAAAATAATAATAGCTAATTAAAAGCTGATAATAGCTAATTAAAAGCACCCTGATTTTGGAGACTAAATTCAGCTGAAAAAGGTGATTGTTGGATTCAAATAAATTCAGTAGTTTCACCTTAACACTGCTCAGCCTCTGTTTTTATCCCTTTTTTCTATGGTGGGAGGCTACCTTGTGAAGAGTGTGGTTGTCATATTGTGACCATTCTGGTGGCCTTGTATTCTGATGGCCTGATAAGGAAGGTA
Organism: Cryptoblepharus egeriae; assembly: GCA_030015325.1. Taxonomy (NCBI): domain Eukaryota; kingdom Metazoa; phylum Chordata; class Lepidosauria; order Squamata; family Scincidae; genus Cryptoblepharus; species Cryptoblepharus egeriae. The sequence goes on from JAREYC010000003.1 coordinate 25,354,578, forward strand.
CCTAGACTCAATGTCTCCATTTTCCTATAAGTGATTTGAGTTTTCAGACTACACAGTAATAGTTTATGTGGCTGTTAAGGTATATTCCTGAGAGTTAGTATTATGTTTTTGCAGCTGTACTGTTTAATACATCTAGTTTAAGCTGCAATTCTATCCACACTTTCCTGGGAGTAAGCCCATTGACTATAATGGGACATAGTTTTGAGTAGGCTTGGGCTCTCCGTTTAGTTTAGTATGTGTTTCAGAACCATTCTTTAAGACTGAAACCAGTCTTTAAGATACTGAAACTATTTCCCTGAATCTCTATCTGCACAAGGATGGTCCTTGTTGGATCAGCTTGACTGAACTTAATTCAGTGTAGACACTTTGACACAGATGAGATTAAACCAGTTTAAATCAAAATTAATCCAATTTAATGCACTTGTGGCCTTCAACCATTTATCAAGCAAATGAAAAAGACTATCCAATTAAATCTGAAAGCAAGACAGAAAATCTTCATCATTCTGAGTAAAAAAAAAAAAAGCCTGAACTGGGGGTTGGAATGTTTAATAAGTTGCACTGTTGATTTTATATGTGGGAAACCAGTGAGATTTTATTATCAGTAATCAAATGCTTCGTATGGCTGTGTTTTGTATTACAAACTGAAACCAGATTATGACTTGGAGTTCAGAAAATGTCTTATATAGTGTCTATTTTCTCAGAACTTTTATAAAAAAGGAAATACTGTAACAAAGAGATTCGGGGCCTTTAAAATAAAATTGCTGTGGGTTGTTTGACTGAAGGTCACAACATGGATAAACCAAACCAAAAATGATGGATGACTGAAGTAGTTCTTGGGCAATTTAGGGCACAATCCTATCCATGTCTACTCAGAAATAACCTCCATTTTGTTCAATGGGTCTTACTCCCAGGAAAGTTTTCTTAGGATTGCAGCCATACCCTACAATCCAGAGTAACTACGGGAGCACGTAAGAGACATTACGTGTACCCGTAGTTACTGCACTACCTAGTGAAACCTATGGGAAATTCATATTGAAATCCAGAGCAAATTGTTCTTACACCGGAGCAAGGACTCCCCGTAGTTACTGTGGATTGCACCCTTAATCAGTGAATGTAGCTCTAGTTCTGGCATTATTCCACCTCTTAGTAGAACCTGATAAAATTATGGATGCGTTGACTAGAGGCTTCATTTGTGGGCAGCCTGGGCCAGCCTTTTGAGGTGATGCAGATCCAAATAATCCCATGGGGCTGCAGAGGCTCTCTCTGGGGTAAGGGGAAAAGTTTCCTCTTGCCTCAGGACAACCCATAAAATGACCAAAGTTTGTACTAGATATTGAGCAGGTCTGCCGGCCAGCCTGGACCTTTCTGCACAGATATAATTGGGCTGCCTATTTCACTTTCCATATAGGGCTCAATATGTTTTCTTTGTTAGTGTGAAGTTTGGAACTTCCCTCTCAAGTCTTCTTAGAGGTCTGTGTTCATCAGATCAGGACCATTCACAGTGTTTAATTCCTCTCATCAATCCCTTTGAAGTGGATAGTTAGTCATGGTTGCCTTTTTACAAGTATATGTATGAATATGCTCAGTTTCACTTTCTAAAGGTCTCAGTACATTTCTATAACCCATGGTGCATTTGCTTTAAAAAGCCAATGTCCTCACCTGATAGAATGTCCAGAAGGCTAATAACTTGCAGTTCTAGTCCAAGATCAGTTGATTGGCAACTCAAGATATTTAAGACATAGTGCATTATCATATGCTTGCTTGCTACAAGTGATGAGGAAGCTTGATTTGTTATACCTAATCCAGAAGCACTTTTTTCATACAAGAAACGTGTTCTCGGAAAGCTGTTTCTTATCAACAGCAAAAGGGAAAAAATGAGAGGGAAGAATTGTGATGCCTTGCTGAGAAAGTAAATATGACCTTTTGATGAATCTGGCCCCAGATCTAGATTATTTAGAGGGTTCATCTAGTAAATGCCAAGTAAACAATATCTATAGGCACACTATGGACAAAATTAGTTTGCGTTTAGAGTGAACTTTAGACTGAACAGCAGGGAGCTTGGGATGATGAAACAGCAGAGATATAGCTACTAGAGGAAGATTCATGTGACCAGTAATGGAATAGAGCCTTCTTTAAGGCCTATTCCATGGCTTACTTTTTCCTTACCTGAATTTTATCCACTTTTCTGTAAAGCGCTAGTCTATGGAGCTGTCCAGAATTATCCTTCTGGTCCTTGGGTTTGGGCAGGCTTCTTCCATAATACAGTTACATCCCATGGCCTAATAGTGTCTTGAGGTGGGGCAATGTGATGACAAAACCACATAACCCTCACGGCACCATCCCATCACCCCCTATACCTATATCCCCTCCTCAATACCCCATATCCCCTATATCCCTATACCCCTATATCCCCTCCTCTATTTCAAATGGATCCAAATGGGTCTTCAGGAGGGTGGGTGACTTCTCCCCATTGCTGAGGAAATGCAGAGAACCATTGACAGCACAGTGGATAGAGGGTGTAGGGACTGGGAAGGAGAAAATGGCAGCCGCTTGGGGCTCTTGTGAGGGTCATCATGCCACTGATCAGCATGACATTTGCCACTGAATTTGTCTCCACCCTTAATTTGCCACAATGCTAATCTCAACATTGAATCATGTGAAAAAATAGTAAAATTATCTCCACTCTGACCTCCTCAGCACCGGGTGGGGCACTGTGGCCCTGTCAATCACTCTCAGTTGCTTTTGGCACTTGTATTTATATTTTATTAATATGGTCTGATAAGGTCCTTATTGCATTAATTTTGGTGGGTTGGTCCCCTAGGAAGTCCTGTATTATGAAAGATAGGCAAGATATGCATATTTTAATAAACAGAAAGGAAATTTCATAAAGCTTCTCTGATACAAGAAAAACGTAGACCTCACTTTATGCTTGTTCCTGAGCAAAATCCACTGAAAACAGACGGAACATTCCATGTTGAAGAACAAATATTTTTTAATTTCCAAAGTGACACTGAGGGCGCAATCCAGAGTAACTACGGGGAGTCCTTGCTCCAGGGTAAGAACAATTTACTCTGGATTGCAATATGAATTTCCCATAGGTTTTCACTAGGTGGTGCAGTAACTACGGGTGCACATAATGTCTCTTACGTGCGCCCATATTTACTCTGGATTGTTGGGTGAGAGTGGTTTAATAGGAATAAGGCTAGCTGTCTGGCTCTGGCTATCAGAGAGAGAGAGAGAGAGAGACTACTGCTTTCTCTGGCTTTTCTAAGGGAAGCCTGATACACACCAGAGACGGATGATGCAACGAATGCAACCTAAGCCTTAGGAGGGATCTACCTAAGGTCCTTATGCCACACACAACCAGGAAATGAAAGATTTGAGGGACAGAGACTTGAACTCCTATCATAGGCATCAGCTGAAACTTCCAGAGAAATCTAGTACAGGCAGTGTTGCCAACTTTTTTATATACATAGTTCCTCTGCCTGTCACAACTTCATGAATGGCAGAAATATAACAGTGCCACATGTTTAATTTTTGACTTCCTTCACTATAGGGTAATCCAACCTCACGTTGGAACCTCTTCCATCCCCCACTCAGGGACTGAAGGCTGGGTTGGCAGCTGGAAATAACAAGAGCAGGCAGAGTTGTCAACTCCACAATCCCTGGCAACAAATCAGACAGTTTGGTTTGGGGCAGCAAAAGCCAAACTGGGGAATGCTCTGTGGAGAACTGATAGAGCAATCCTATGCATGTCTACTCAGCAGTAAACCCTACTGAATTCAGTGGAAAGCAGGCCTGAGACTATTTTAGCAAGCACAGAGGTATAACAATTTCTCAGGGCTGCAATAAATTCATCTGTGTTTTGCTCAGAGGTGACAAAACTTGCCTGATGACCCTGATTTCTTTTCCCTTCTCCCCCCTCCTCCGAGACTTGCAAGATGAATCAATGAAGGGAGAGCAAGAGTGATAATAAATTCCGATCTGCATAAAGCATTTGAAAGAGAAAATAATGAAGTCTTCCCTGTAAAACAAATTCTAATCGCTGTGGACCTGAGAACATTGTCATGTTGATTGAAAACGGGGGAAAATCATAAACCAAATGCAATGATAAAGAGCAAAGTACCCACCTAGGTGGAGATGGCCAGTGGGATGTTGATTGAATGAGTGTTATGATGTGACATATTTCACATCCTCATTAATGAACTGGAAGCAGGAATGAATTGCATATGATATTCATAGCTTGCTACAATACTTAGCTTTTGGAGGCTGTGGATGGAAGGGCTTCTGTTAACAGAATGCTAAGCACTGGTCTGACCAGGGACTACTTTAGCACAGCTGTGAGTTCAACAATCGCTGGTCTAGAAACTTGAAATTTTAAACTTTGTTTAAAAATATTGCTGTGTGCAGGAAACCATGTTTGCAATAAGCTGATTTTGTAACTCAAAATAAGTTATATTACTAGCAAATAGATGACAAAATGCCTCGTTTCAAGAGTAGCAGAGAGTCGGGCACTCAGTCATAGCTTTACTGCCCTGTTTCTTATCATCCTTTTCACTTCCACTAACACACTTTGTTCTTCTTTGCAACTTAACTTGCATGTTTGCAGTACAAGTTTCCATCGGATTTGCCTTATTGCCAGACAGGAGGCAAATCTAGGTTAAACGAGAGGAAAGCAATTCCCAGATGTTTAACAGTACTTCAGAATTGGAACAACTTGCCTAGGGAGGTTGTGAAATCTCCTACCTTGGAAAATTTCATGAAAAAGCTGCAGTGAGATGGTTTTGCTACAGGGTATCCTGCCATATGGAAGAAGATCGGAATAGATGACCTGTGGTATTTCCTACATCTCTATAGATCCTGTGGGAGCTCAGAGGAAAGACATGAAACCACTGCTCAGATCCACTATTATAGCTTTGAGCACTAGTTTGTAAGGCATATGTCTAGGGAAGCACATGCCATTTATATTTATCATTAGATGCAGGTGTGGCATTGTGGTTAAAATGTTGGAAAGGCCTGAGTTTGAATCCCATGAGCTTCATGGCATGAGCTGACGAAACATTTGGCAAATCTCAGGTTTGAGGTTATAAAGATGGAAATAAGAATTTAATTCTTCCTCATTTATTAACGTGATCTTTCTGTCTTACTTTCTCTAGGCCTTGTTTATTACCTTTTTCAAGGCAATAATGTAAGTACGTGTGCACATAGGTTATATGCAATCATAGATTTGTGATTATCCATTTCAACTCTAAGGTCTCCTGAACCATGTGAAAGCTGCTTGAAATGGCATTGATACAACAGCCGCTTCATGAGATAAACAGTTTCACATTCAGAAGCTTAACTTCCACCAGATATTTTTTCCGCCCCATGGACGATATTGTCACACAATCATCATGTGACAGGGACTGAGAACTGAATCCAAAGAGCCACTGGGGCGATGATGAACTTCAGTGCCAGCATGTGGTGTCATATAAACTTGCCTTAAAGCATGTTTATAGCACCCTGTGGGGATAATGCACCACCACTGGAGAAATGTTTGTCACCACTGGGCCCAGTGTCAGACAGAAGATGCTGTGGGAGCTCCAAGTTGCATTGCTGGGAGGTGATGTAAAGAGCAGAGGGAGGTTTTGGGGGCAGAGGGAGGTTTTGGGGAAGGGGAAAACAGGGCAGGGGAGGAATCAGACTGAGAAGGGGGCAAATGTAATCAATTCTGCACAATGTTTTTTGCAAAATAGATCTTAAATCCTCCCTGGAGAATACCTTACCTCAATAAGATGTTAAGGCTGTGGTTCACATACTTTAATAAGGAGGCCCTAGAAGCTGCTGCCTGATACATAAATGCTGCCTGATTCAGTGGCATAGCTAGGGGACTACAAGCTGAGCTTGACACCAGTGACTAAAATTATGAAAAACAGGCTATGTGTGAATGTATCATCAAGTTATACACCATTGGAAAGGTAATTTTATGCAATGCAATGAAATAAAACTGCACTGGAATATCTATGTTCTTTCAAAAGTTATGGCCAATTAACCAGAATATGAAAACACAAAAGTGTAAGGAACAAAAGGAGATATTCTTAACTCAAATTTTTCCATGTTACTGAGGGCTCTGAGAGCCAATGAGATGTAAAACTGAGACTGAATGGAACTGATAAAGTGTTAATATGAATTAGTTCTCAGTACATATATCATATACAGTATATATATCATAATACAGTTACCCATGCTAGGTGGATATATGAGCACTTCTGAGTGGTGCTCCTCTTATATTTAGCAGGGAAAGAATAACCATTCCTCTTTCCCTCAGCACAGTTTCCCTAATCAATAATAAGGGACACTATTTTCATTTTTTTAGTTAATTGAATTTGATTATGTTGTTGATTATGTTGTTAAGCTCTCACATAAAGAGCTTAATTCGTTCCAGAGGCATGCTCTTTAAGTGGAACGCTCTTTAAGTGAAGCAGATTTTTCCATAAGAAATAATGGAAACTCAGACGATTGGTTCCACAACCCAGAAAATATTCATATAAAAATATTAACTGGATGTACAAATGATGACAAAACATTGGAATTGAATTCAAAACATGCATTCAATGTGCATGATCCTATGAGGTCTATTTAGGCTGCAATCCTAAAGACACTTTCCTGGGAGTAAGTCCCATTTAACACAATGGGGCTAACTTCTGAATAGACATAGTTAGGAAACTGCAGTCAAAGACACTTTCCTGGGAGACTTACCTGGGCTGCTGCTGGAGGTTCAAGGTGGTCGGTGGAGGCACTTGAGGGCAGTTAGGGGCAGCTGACCTCTGGCACCTCCATGCAACTGCCCCCAAGTTGGGGGCAGTTAGAGGCAGCAGCGCTGGCCGGCAGCACTTTTAAAGAGTCTCCATATGGAGCATCAGGGCTGCATAGCACATGTGCCCATAGCGTGCTTGCTTGTTAAGTGAAGCAGAACTTGTTATGTGAAGCAAGATTTCTTGGCAATTTTTGCTTGTTATGTGAAACACTTGTTAAGCAAGGCATTGTTAAGCGAGGTACCACTGTATTGGATTACATTCCACTGGTGGGTCCAGGACCCACCGTTTAAGAACTACTTGAATGATGAACTACTTAGAACTTGAAAGCTTAAGAATTCTAAGAATTCCAAGATTCTCTTCAGCATTTAGGTTCTAAGATTTGGATTTTCTCAAAACAGTTTTCCTTTTTCAGTGTTCTGGGTCACTGAAATCCTTTATGATTTGTCACCTTCTACTCACCCTTATCGGATGTTTGAAGGAAGCTATTGTGATATGAACTCTTTTGTTGTTGCAGTAATTACCATAATAATGCCTAACTCTTGCTTGAATTCAAAGGGACTTGCCATCATATCACATCAATAGTTAAGACCTCTATTTTCAAGTTTTATTTTCCCCTGTTCAGCGCACCATTAGAAAGGAATCAAAAATAGGTTGCCCACAAAAGTAGCTTCTTTTCAAGTGAAAGTATCATTGACTACAAATACCATGGTCTTATAATATTGCTCTTATATCTTATGCCTGTCCCAGTGGTGTTTTTGCTATTACTTTTGATAGAATAGATATTTTCAAATGCAGTTTGTTTCATTGCATTCTTCCGGAAATCACAAACTGAATGTTATAACAATATGGAATTATTCTAAAATACCAAGATTTTTAAAACTTTGGCCAGTAGTGGTATCAAATATTGCTTTCCCTAGCAATTCACACAGTGTGGCCCACATCCCCAACACCATATAGCAACCCTACTGTTCTCCATTTCCACCAGCATAATTTGCTAATCCATTGTCTGGTGGAGTCTTTATTGCATCAGGATCTGGCAATTGTACTAAAGGTTCTTTGGCAAGAAATTGAGTTGATAGGTTCTGTAGATTCTTCTGTCTGATAGTATATTGGGGAGAAAGACTGAGTGTAAAAGAAAATGGGATGGAGCAGCCCAGATCATGATAAGTGAAACATAAGAGAAAGAACAGGAAAGTCTCTGCAGTGCAAGAAAGGAGCTGGAGAAAGGTTTAAGATGGTCAGCCCTTTAGTTTAGACTGTAGACAGGTAGTTAAATAACTCAGGTTTAAAAGAGCAAGATGGAGTGAAACTGAAATATAGACTTCCCTGGATCCTGAGAATGACTGTCTGCATAAAGGACATCATTTGCTTAATGGCTTGTCTTGAAATTCACAACTTCATTTCAGGCACAACAGTTCCAGTCACTCTTCAGTGAAATTTCGCCAGATGCAGTACTTGGTTGTACTGAAAACTATTTATGATAGCTGGGGTCTCTAATCCTTTTGGTAGAAGGGACACATAATCTTTCTTATACTGTGTCAGGGGCCAGAAGAAAAATTTGAATAAATTTATATAAATGAATATCTTATTGATATAACTTGTGAATGAATAAATTCAAATCAGTTCACAAACACTTTCCAACACAGAGAGAAAGGGTGATCTTCAAACAAATTCAGAATAACTTTCATACACTAAGAGAGGAGGTGTGAGCTGCCTCTCCAGCCCTCAAAATACCCTTTCAAGGTGTGAAGAGCAGAGCTTCACTCTGGAGGATTATAAGGCTGTCCCAAGGGCTGGACATAGGGGGCTTGATGAAGGCCAGATGAGGCTCCCCAAGGACTGCATCTGGTCACAGAGCCAGGGTTTGTAGATCCTTGAATTATAGCACCATAGCAAACTGGAATGAGTGGAGTGTTTAAAAACACTTAAAAAGAAAGCTGATACTAACATGTACCTTTTAATAAAGTTTTAATAAGGTCATGCGTATGGTGATGGGGGAGTGGCTGATCTGGAACCCAAAGGTCAAAATAGAAGATTATGATTAGCAGTAATCAGTAATGGTTGGTAGCCCCAGCAAGTAATTTAGAGGACTGCTGAAGAGTCAGAAATTGGACATTGATGTCCAATTGACATGGGTTTTCTGGCCAGGTTTAGGAGTAAATAAGAAAATCTCTCTCTCTCTCTCTCTCTCTCTCTCTCTCTCTCTCTCTCTCTCTGTTAGGTGAGGAAAGGAAAGGGAAAGATTTGAGTTGCCTAGATGGGTCAGCAGTTTCTGAACACTAGACTGATTTCCAAAGCTAAGGCACATCATGATATAATAGCAACACTGATTTCTATTGCCAATCTGATATGAGCAGGGGAGCTTGCTCCCCAGTCACTTGCTGCAACAAATTATGAAGACCCTGAGACCAAGAGATGATAATTTACCATCCACTGCCACAGCTTTGCAATAAAATGAAGATCTGAACAAGACCTCCCATTGGTAAATAAAACTCTCTCTTTGCCACAACAGTCTAAATCTTTGCTTCTGAACCACATGGGCTTGCAATAAAACCGTGTTCCCAATAGTATGAGATCGACAGGCCCGGAAATGAGTTTAATTTTTTGTGCTATAGCAATTGCAAGGCAATCTTTTTTATCCCGTGGTTCGTTGTTTTCACCCACCCGCTTCTCCACCTCGAAGCACAAGCTCTTTTAATCAAGAAGTTTCTGATAGTTTCTCAGCTCAGAAAGTCGGTGCATCGCTCTGTGAAAAAGAACAGCCCCTCTCAAAACACATATTCTTTCTCCTCGGGCTTGGACTTAAGGGGCAGTGAGCTCCTAAACCTCACTAATATCCTGGCATCAAGTATAGCTGACAGGTAATGGAGAAGTTGAAAGAGCAGATGATATTATACACCACAGCACAGTTATTTACCGAGGCACAGCACCAGGCTGACAAGGAATGGGGGAGAAGAAAGGAATTGCCATCTCCAATCTTCAAGAAATCATATAACTATTGGCCGGTCCCTTGAGTTTAGAAACTGAGAGATAAAAGAGAACAGAAGAGGCTGGTCCTTTATAAGACACCTTTTAACTGGTCATCAGAATGATAGAGGGAGGAAAAAGAAAGGAAAAGATCCAAGAATGAGCCCCTTAGGGCTATTTTGTGTTACTTTCTATCCTGGAGAATTTCTATTTAGGCTTGAATATTTGCCAAAGCGTTCCATCTCATATCTAGTTAAAGCAAGTTCTAGCTCATCTAGCTCATCTTGAATAGCTCAATGTGAAATAAAATGCGGTTGCTACATTTGTCTTTTCCACCAACAAAGTAGAGCTCAGTTGGAGTTTTCTGCTCAGGAAATCTTTGTTGGTATCTGTGAATTTTCTGGGGGGAAAAGGTGCCATTACTCACCACAGGTCATCCCCATATGTGTAATTATATTAATTAGCTGCAGGGGGAAAGCTGCAAGTACTAAGTAGTCCTGGAAAAAGCCCTGGTTTGAATTAATATATGTGTTGTTTTTGTTGAAAATGCCCTATCCCACCAGAGCGCAATAAAGCTGGAAACAACTGTCCCTGCACAACATGCCAGAGGTATGCACAGAAGGAGTGCAAATGAGACAAATGCATTGCAACCCACGCTTTAGTGCTTATCTGAGGCCGTACCAATTAAACTGGATGCATTTTGAAGTGCATAGGAATGTGCTTCTGCATCTTGCGCTACCAACTGATATAAAGGATTAGAGATGGATCAGGATCAAAGTCTGTTTCTGCCAAATGATGAACAGTCAGTTGCAAGAATCTATGAATTTCAAAGTGACATTTAGAGCATATTTAATGTTTGTCACCTATATGGGCAATTTCTACTCCCTGGGATAAAGCTTTATTGCTAGAACTACCTGAGGCCTCTATCGTATTTCTGAATTTTCATTTAAAATTCCACCTGCATGATGCAATGAGCAATCGGTGACTATAGACCTCTAGTTGCCAGCTGTAGTGGCTCCAATAATTGAATTTCAAAAAGCTGTGACAGCAGGAAGACTGCCTCCAGGGAGGACCTGGTTATTCGTAGTAGAGCACATGTGCTACATGTAGAAGGCCACACGTTCAATCCCAAGACGTCTCAGTTTCAAAGGTCTAGGTAGTAGAGGTTTGGATTATAGCTTTGGGTTCTCTTTCCTGCCTGTGTAACAATGATCATGGTACTTTTATATCCAAGTAATAGCCCAATCCTATCCTCTGCTGGCATAGAGGATAGGACTTTGGTCGTTGCATCCTGCTTGCCAACAGGGATCCAGGCTTGCAAGGAAAGGTAAGTTACTTACCTTTCAGGCCTGGTACTTTATGGGCATACACAGATTTACATTACCTTTTATTGCTGATGTAAATCAGTTACCCAGAATGTCAAGCCCCAAACAGGGGTTTAGGAATCAATGGCAACCAGTTCTGTTGAGATCTGCCCTGCCCTACCCCTGAACTGGCTTGTTCTCCCCTGATCACTGTCCTGATTTATCCTCAGGGCAGGATAAATATCCTGATTTATTCAGAAAACCCACAGCAGTAGCCAATCCACAACGTGTTTTTGAATTATGGTTTTTCAGTCCCTCCACCAGCAGCAGCACTACACAAATCAGTGGACAGGCTGCCGTGATAATGGACTGTGCGTAAATCAGTTTGTGGTGGTTGTTTAAAACCAGTTTAATCCCTCAACTTTAATCCCTCAACTCTGCAAATACACGCACACAGGATAAGTCACAAATGAGTTACTTAATGGTCACAAATATTGCAGGCCTAGCAAAGATGAGGCATTCAGGGTACCAGCCTGCAGAGAACACTTTTCACGGTGAGAACTCCAATAGTACCCTCACATCCTTCAAACAGAAAGCTTGGCAGTTTGTGATTGTCTTCTATTGAACTCACTTCAGCCTAGATTCCAATCCCAACCTAAACTAAGTTTTGTTATTGGAGCACTAACATGCAGTGACAGTTCTGTAACCGTTACCGATCTAATCCTCAAAGAGTAAGAGGAGCAAAAGAAGATAAAGTGCCTGCATTTGCAGGCAAACTGCTTCATCTCATTGGAAAAAAGTGTCACCTCTCTTCTCGGTCCTGGAAGGCTGTCAGTGATAGGCATCGATCTGTACAGATGGATGTTAGGTCACTTGCAACTTCAGTCTGTACTTTTCTGCCCAGAGGAACAGGGTTAACTGTGCAGCATAGCCAGGGCAAAGAAAAAAATCTTCAGGATGGACACGTGATGAGAAGTGAACTACATCCAGATGGGATAAAAATTATTAAGTTGTTCAAGAGTTTCTCCAAATCAAAGAAGACTTGGAACTGAGTGTATTTGGCATCCCCTACAATCCAGAGTAACTATGGGAGCACGTAAGAGACTTTATGTGTTCCCATAGTTGCTGCACTACGTAGTGAAAACCTATGGGAAATTCATATTGCAATCCAGAGCAAATTGTTCTTACACCGGAGCAAGGACTCCACATAGTTACTCTGGATTGCACCCATCATGTGAAACTTTAGTCCATAAGGGATCTGTCTTGCAACCACCTTACCAGGTTGTATTTCCAGATACTATTTGCATGCGGATGTGTTCTCAGATAGTAGGGTACCTTTTCATATAGTGAACGTCAATTTATATTAGTGCTATATGTGGGGCTGCCCTTGAAGATGGGAAACTTCATGTGATATGGCTACAAGGGTTTTGTTGGGAGCAAGGCCATGGGTGGTTGCTTTTTCTCTGTAACTCCAGTTTCTAGTAAAATATAAAGTTTTGATTATTGCTTATATAGATTGGGGGGAAGAGGAAATCTGAAGACAGCCTTCTGCATGAAGCAATATTGTATCGAACCTAGGTGGCTATTCAAATTAATTTTTTTTTGTTTCAGCTAAGCAAACACTAAGTCCATGTCATAATTCACCTAAAATTACCACTTTCCTACCTACAAGAGTCAGAATGTGCTTTGAATTCATTGTACATGTATTACTGCTGAATCTCTACCCTGCCTCTGCACACTGCTGGTTAATTTTTAATTTTTTTCCTTCCTGGTAGTTAAAATGTTGACAGCTGAATGAGCCATGAGCAAACTAGGTACTTTGTTGATGTGATGTGAAATGTGAAAGCCCTATAGGACTATCTAACAGGAAAGCATAGCTCACAGACATATTTTATGTGCAAGAACTGAAGTCACAAGGGAATCAGCTGCTCACAACCCCAAAATAAATGATCTTCAGGGTACCAGCTGTGTAATGGTTTTGATGCCAGTTTGCTAGCTGATACTAGCTAGTACTAAAATGATCCAGGTTGAAGTCCTGTAAACACTGAGAATGTGTCCCAAGGACATCAGCTGCGGCAGGATTCAACAAAAATGTCCTCCAAGAGAAAAATAGATACCTAAGTGTGCCACAACGGAAAAAAAAGTTGCAGTTACTTGGAATAGTTCTGAAAATATGACATGGTCTTCCATCACAGCTCAGTCCAGAGATTTGCACAGAAGAGGACTACTGAGAGTTTTAATTGAAAAATGTACTCTCTCTCTCTCTCTCTCTCTCTCTCACACACACACACACACACACACACACACACACACACACACACACACACACACATTCACACACACACACGCACACACGCACACACACGCACACACACACACACACACACACACCATTTATACTAGGGCAGTTCCATGCCTGGGTGGTTATACATTAAGCACAATCCTAACCATGTCTACTCAAAAGTATGCCCCATTGTGTTCAATGGGTCTTACTCCCAACAAAGTGTCTTTAGGATTGCAGCCTATTGAATGTGTCAGTAAGACCCCAAATGGCATTACTTATCATGTTAGTAAATAGAGCTTACATTCTGCAAGCATGGAAAACCCTGGTTGCCATTGGAAAACCCTTGATCAGTTGTACAGGTGAGTGCAGTTTTCAAATATATGTTCCTTGCTTACACTGCATCTCTCCTTACATCACACATATGTTTAGTGCAGAGGGTATATCCCTCATAGAAGGAGAAGCAGCCTATTTTTTGGGAAGAAGTGCAAGGTCACACTGCTATCCTACACACCTGAATGGTCCTGTGGGGACGCCCAAACCAGCTCTAATCTAACCACATTGAAAGGTAAAGGTGTGCCCTCCAGGTTTCCTTGCTAGTCATGACTGACTCTTGGGAGTGGTGCTCTTACCTATTATAACTCCAAAGAGCCAGCATTGTCCAAAGATACTTCCGTGGTCATATGGCTAGTATCACTAAACATCAAAATGCACAGAACATGGGTTACCTTCCCATGAAAGTTTTACCTATATATCTACTTTTATTTACATGCTTTCAAACTGCTAGGCTGGGCAAGAGATGGGAACTCTGACAACCCTAATTCCATCTTGCAGTAGTCAGGTCTCAAAACACCAACATGCTGACTTTCAGGTTGACAAGCACAGCATCTTTAACCACTGAATCACTGCAGCCCTTAATCTAACTACATTATATACTAAGTGAACTAACTTTGAAATCAGCAGTGCAAGCCTGTGATGTCTACTTAGAAGGAAGAACCAATAAGTTCTTTATTACCAGGTAAATATGTGTAGGGCTGCAGCCAGGTTTCTGACTCACCCTCAACCCTCTTCATGCAATGAGCTACAATCGGCATGATGTCCAGATTGGCACATGGATAGGTGATAAGAGGAAACCCAGCTCCCACCAGGGATAGCCCATCCTTTGAAGATTGCAGAGAGGTTGGATGAGGTTGCCCATCACCCCAAGTCTGCCATCAATACTGCCTCCCTCCATCCTGTCAGATACATAATCCAACCTGATTGACTTTCCATCTTCTAAAACCAAGTAAAAAGTGGATCATCCATTTTCTTTCTTTGCTCAAGGCATGGTTTCTTTAAATATAGATGTGCAGAACTTCTAGTTTGAGTAAAAGTTTGAATTTATTCATCCCTTTAAATTAAACTGAAAGTTTTTACTTCTACAAATGAAGAAACTATATACAGTACAGAGTGATTTAGGGACTGCTGGTCACCAGCACCACCGCATCTGGTTCCATGGAAGATGGTACCATGATCCTGGTAAAATTAGGGAAACATTGCCTTAAATTGTTAATAATGCCATAGACTTATTTTGTTAGCCCCAGAATTTATCTAGATTTGTTTTATTGGATAGCTGGTTTGAAGAGATGCAGCGAGTGGAGAAGAAATCAAGCTCATTTTTTCCTCTACGCATATGCCAAAACAGCTATGTTTTTGTAACAATCAATAGTTTCAAATTCTTTTGTGTAGGAAAGTATAAAGGATTTATTCTGACTGTTGTATGAGACAGTTGCCTCAAACTAATTTGTATAGGCATTGGATTTTCTCACAGGAGCAATGCACAGGCAATCAATAATTAAGTCTGTCAGATGGCTGGAGGCCAGAACCAATTATGCTGCAGTGCAGTCATCGTCAGCCTCTTATAAATAAAGAGGAAACCTGGAAAAGTAAATAAAAGCATTCTTTTCTACCATGATAAATAACCTCTCTCTATTCAGCAAGCTTTCACCTGCAGTGGGCTGTCCTGCTGATTGCAAATACTCAATAAAGGGAAATAAGAAAAACACAACAAGACGTCCTACGCTATATGTCATCGACCTCCATGCAACACATATTCTGTCATCAAATATTTTCTCTTTTCCACATTTTTAAAAAGCTGCAGCTTTTAGTGTTTTCCCATGTTGGTTTTATGCACCTGAAAAAGTAAAACAGCTATTGGGGGGGGGTGTTATATTGCATGTGGCATGTTCCGACACCTGCCTTACACTTAACACTTATTGGTCAATCTGAGTGTCCCTCCAGAGTTTCTAGGCTACTCCATAGTCCTTCCACAATATTTACATTGCATTTGGTGTTTTCAGTTGTAATCTCCTCAGGGCAGGGATCTAGCCTCTCATTTGCTTTCTTCACCATTCACATCAGTGGTGCTACTATTATGATGACAGAGCAGTGATTTTCAACCAGTATGCCTTGGCACACTGGTGTGCCATGAGTAGTCCATGGGTGTGCCATAGGGGTTTGGAAAATTTATTTATTTATTAGGTAACATTGTTCATTAATAATATAATAATATCGTTTATTAACAGAGCTATTAAGAGATATGAACCCACCACAAGCTGCATGGTGTGTGCCTTGTCAATTGTCAAAGTACTGATGGTGTCCCTTGACAATTTTAGTGCCTTGACAGTGTGCCATGAGATGGAAAAGGTTGAAAATCACTGTGATATAGGATCGAGGGCAATGCTGCAAATTTCATCCATTTGCAAGACTTCAAAGAAGAGGGTTGTTTGCAAATTGGGTGGTTGGAGTTCTGTTTCCCCCGCACAGTTAATAAGTAATAGGCAGTTTAACAGTTTCTATAGCTTTTGGTTATCATTACATGCTTATATGATAGATACCACAGACATGCTAAGTATATATCATCAGGAGCCCCACCCCATAATCTCATGCACATGCTCATTCTTACACTTTGGAATTATGGCTTTTGTCTGTCTATGTCATCAACACAGACAGTTTACTTTGTAGGAGAGTCCAGGCATTGCTGACGTGGCTCCATCATTTTTTTCTCACACAGAAGAGCCCTGGTATCTGTTCAGATTATAGAACATTCCTGAGACACTTGTAACTGTGAAAGCATTAACGACAATACTGAGACAGAAGTGGACTTAGGGCACAATCCAGAGCAAGTTCGGCCTGCTCTGCCCTAACTGCTCTCTCCTAACTATTCTGTATCCAGAGCAGAGAGTTATGCTGAATCCAGAGAGTCAGGAAGCCTGGGCTGCCCTAACTGCTCCAGAGCATGCTAAGTAATTGACACATGGGGAGGACTTGCTCTTGAGGAGACCCCCTCAGATCACACTGAACAAGGAATAGCTGTGGTGCCTACAGTGGTGACACAACTCTGCGCATCACCCGGTGTGGAAGTCGGTGCGTCACCCCTGGGATGCGTGCACCTCCTACCTGGACTGTGCAGTCACCAAAGTTGGTGCCTGCACAGTTGTTTCTAAAGCCAACTGGCTTCAAAAAGAGTACTGCACAGGCACCATCTCTGACACTTGTGCAGTACTTTTCTGAAGCCTTTTGGTGTCAGAGGAGACTGTGCAGGTGTCAGAGTTGGTTCCTGTGGAATACTCTTTCTGAAGCCATTTGGCTGCCGCTCCGCCTCCTGAATGAGGCCAAATGGCTGTGCAGAGGCACGGACTTCCTCCAGTCTAAGCAAGTCTCCTCTGAAGCTGTTCGGTATGCTCAGTGTGTTTCTGCGCAGTGCACCTCAGCTGGCCGTTCGGGCCAGCTCCGAGGACAAGTGGCAGCTTCTGGGGCCTGCCAAAGGACAGTCAAACTCCTCCGGCGCATCACTCCATACGGAGCGCATCACCCAATGCAGCTCACACCAGCCACACCAGTCTGGTGATGCCACTGGGTGCCTGCCTTATAAGGAGTCCCTGGTGAGATGCCAGTACATTTTACAGTGAATACAAGGGGCTTCTTGGAGTGTCCTGCTGTATCCTGAGGTTTGTGGGCAGCCATAGTTGTTCCATATCCTGAGGTTGAAAGGTAGGGGTTGCAGCTAGGCTGGCCAAGAACTCAGATTTTTGGTCAACACTGCCATTCTTACTTGGGCTACTCATTACTATACCTGCTCCTGAGGTGGTATAACTCTGAGGGCTGGAAGAGGGCGTTTCTGCCTTGGAAAAACGCTCTGGATACAGAGTAACTGCTCTGCCCTAGGCAATGCTAATCATGCCCTCAACATGCCTCTCCTGAACTGCTTAGGGCAGAGCAGTTAGGGCAGAGCAGCTCCACCTCTCTTAGGGCACCCTATGTTGCCTTGCTCTGCCCTAAGCCTCTTCCAGAGTAACTGTGGTGGAGCATCTTGCAGTTGCTCCAACCTAGTGTTAGATAGGACAACCCAAGGGCTCTTATGTGGATAGATTAGTTGCTCTGGATTGTGCTGTTAGGCAGTGTTTTTCTTCTTTTGTTTCATGACACAATTGGACCACCCCAATTCCAACATGTGGTTCCAACCACTGGAATCAGCATCCTGGTGATGGTTGATGTTATGGCATTTTGAAAGTTGGTCTGGAAACACACAGAGCAGCATACTTCCAGGTCATTGCTACACATGGCAGTGAAGAGGAGTCCTGCTAATGCCAGTACATTGGCAGGGAGAGTGGAAATGTGCAGGAGAGGATTGGGACAGAATAGGGGGAGAGCCAAGGGCATGTTGCAGGCAAGTGGGTTGTCACTCAGTGTGAGCAACTTGTGCATAATGCTATCCCCTTCTGAGGATATGCTCAGATGAGGATAACTCTTTGGACAATGCCAAGAGTTAAAGTTGGACTTAAACCTTGAGCACACACAAGGAGACCCATGGATGGTTGAAGGTCTTATGGAGAATAGAATAGTCCCTCACAGATTGCCCTGATTGCCATACTGACTGTAGGGTGCGGTACCCATCGATACTAGGAACCACTGAGGTCTGAAGATGCTTCCCACCGCCAGGATGATGTCTATTTATCTACTTGCATTTCCATGCTTTCAAACTGCTAGGTTGGCAGGAGCTTGGCCAGAGAAGGGAGCTCTCCCTGCTTTGCAGTACTCAGGTGCTGATTTGCTGAATTGCCAGAATTCTGGTCTAGCACAGTGTTCTAACCACTGAGCTACTACAGCTCTGTGTGGCTTATGGAGGGATAAGGGAAAATATTTTCTCTTTCTCCCCCTAAGGGCACAATCCAGAGCAAGTTCAGCCTGCTCTGCCCTAACTGCTCTCTCCTAACTATTCTGTATCAAGAGCAGAAAGTTATGCTGCATACAGAGAGTCAGGAAGCCTGGGCTGCCCTAACTGCTCCAGAGCATGCTAAGTAATTGACACATGGGGAGGACTTGCTCCTGAGGAGACACCCCTCAGATCACACTGAACAAGGAATAGCTGTGGTGCCTACAGTGGTGACATGACTCTGCACATCACCTGGTGCGGAAGTCTGTGCGTCACCCCTGGGATGCGTGCGCTCCCCTACCTGGACTGCACAGTTGCCAAAGTTGGCACCTGTGCAGCTGTTTCTGAAGCCAACTGGCTTCAGAAAGAGTACTGTGCTGGCACCATCTCTGATGCCTGCACAGTATTTTCTGAAGCCTTTCGGCTTTGGGGGAGACTGTGCATGTGTCAGAGTTGGTGCCTGTGCAGTACTCTTTCTGAAGCCATTTGGCTGCCGCTCCGCCTCCTGAGTGAGGCCGAATGGCTGTGCAGAAGCGCGGACTTTCTCTGCTCTAAGGAAGTCTCCTCTGAAGCTGTTCGGCATGCTCAGTGTGTTTCTGCGCAGTGCACCTCAGATGGCCGTTCAGGCCAGTTCCTCAGACAAGTGGCAGCTTCTGACTGCTGCTCCGCCTTGGAGCAGGCCTGAATGCCCGGAGCCTGCCAAAGGACAGTCAAAATCCTCCGGCGCATTACCCCATGGAACGCATCACCCAGTGCAGCCCTTACCAGCTGCACCAGTCTGGTGACGCCACTAGGTGTCTGCCTTATATGGAGTCCCTGATGAGATGCCAGTACATTCTACAGTGAATACAAGGGGCTTCTTGGAGTGGCCTGCTGTATCCTGGGGTTTGTGGGCAGCCGTAGTTTGTTCCATATCCTGAGGTTGAAAGGCAGGGGTTGCAGCTAGGCTGGCCAAGAACTCAGATTGTTGGTCAACACTGCCATTCTTACTTGGGCCTTATCATGGATTACTTTACCTGCTCCTGAGGTGGTATATCTCTGAGGTGCTGGAAGAGGGCATTTCTGCCTTGGAAACATGCTCTGGATACAGAGTAACTGCTCTGCCCTAGGCAATGCTAAAGATGCCCTCAACATGCCTCTCCTGAGCTGCCTAGACTGCCCCAGTTAGGGCAGAGCAGGTCCACCTCTCTTAGGGCACCCTATGTTGCCTTGCTCTGCCCTCTTTTCCAGAGTAACTGGGGTGGAGCATCTTGCAGTTGCTCCACCCTAGTGATAGATAGGGCAACCCAAGGGCTCTTATGTGGACAGATTAGTTGCTCTGGATTGTGCTGTAAGTCTCCTGATTTGTGCCCATCATCACAGTTAGAACATGCAGCACAGCCTGTTTTGCGGTTGCATGCTATGGTGGAGAAAAGGATAGGGTTAGGCTATAAGTCTTTTTTGTTTTATGTTGTGTTTCTGCTTCCATCTTCTGACCTTCTGTGGTTGCAGCCAAGACAGACTGGCCATGCCAGCATTCATAGGCTATTTAGCAACAAGTTACAGCAAGCAATTGTGAAAACTGCTTTTGGATTTGAGCTCATATACACACTGCGGTGAAGCAAGCAAGCAAGTGGCATTTCCCTTTCAGCCCAGGGAATTATGGGCACTGAGAAAGATTTAGTTAAAATCAATACCATTGCAAATCTTTTAATGCAGTATAATAAGCTAAAAACCCTTGTTTGAACCCAAATGCATTATTCTTGTGCCTTGGTGCAAAAAGGTTGATTATTCTTTTTTTTCTTGCACCAGTTTCTGATCTTGCCACCATTCAAATCCAAACTTGGTAGATTTTGTTACTGGGGATCCCACGAAAGCGTGACTCCTCTAGACCTGTGGTTTTCAAGCCTTTCACCCTGGGACTCCCTTCTGAGAATGACAATCTATCGAGGACCCCCGCATAAGTGACGTAAGGCCAGAAGTTACATCAAACATGAAGTGATATTACTGTGATGCCAGAGCTCCTCCATGTCTACTCAGAAGTAAGTCCCATTGTGTTCAGTGTGACATATTCTGGGGAAAGCTGTCTAAGTGCCCCATTCCAAAATGATGGCACTCAGTGACATATTCCAAGATGGCAGTGCCCAGTTTATTATGACCCACTTGAAATGAAGTTGCAATCCTCCCAATGGAGTAATGACCCCCACTTTGAAAATCACGGCTCTCTAAACAATGTCAAATCCACAATCTGATGCCCCTTTCCCCTTCTCTTTTTTCCCAAAAGTGTCCCTTGTTGAAAAGCAAAAGAAATCCTTACCCCTCTATTTCTTACATCTACCAGATCAGAGATGTTCTCCTTTTTTTTTTTAGACTTTGGTTTCTGGGATACTTAAATTATCATCCAATTCATAAATTATACATTTTACAGCCCGTTTTAGCCTGTTTGGCCCAAGATAAGTCAGTAAGATCTACAACTGAACTGCTAAATACAGAAACTTAATTCAAGCCAAATCTCAGCATGTAAGCAATTTTCCCCCCTTTGACTGACACAACTTTGGTAAGAAGAGGTTATTTTGGTTTCCATATGAGTCACAGAATTATGTTTTAAACAAGGTCTGCTTTTTGCTCAGCAAGTCACTCAAAACTTGAAGCTTCCAGCTTGTGAGGTATTCCTCTGGGAAGTAAAAACAACATCTTTCTACTCTGCCTGATAAATAGAATGCACAGGTATCTGGAGCTTGGAGAATTCATCCCAGACATAAGTAAAGGAAGAAAGATCTATAGTGTACTCAGAAAAGAGATTCAGGATGAACACACCTATGTTTCTTCTGTCCACTCATACTCAGCTCACCATATGTTTGGTGCTCTTACCTTTGTCTTGGAATCAATACTGAACTACTTTCAAGCAGGACCCAAATGTATTTATCATTATTTTAATTTGTTTGCATTTTTATACTGCCCTTCCTCCAAGGAGCTCCAGTTGGAATGCATAGTCCCTTTTCTTCTTTTATCATCACAAGAACCCTGTAAGGTAGGTGAAGCTGAAAATTACTGACGAAATGTTATCCAAGAAGCTTTATGGCTAAGTGGAGATTTGAACCTGGGTTTCCAAATATAAGTCCAGCTCCCAAACCAATGCACCATCATCAGTCATGAATAAGCCCTGAAAGACAGCAATCCATTACAGTGTTCAGGTCTTCTGTATTCATTAGGTTTTAATTTCTGAAGGCAATGCTATCAATGTTGGGGCCAGGTCACTATGCATCTTAGAAGTCAGCCAGGACCCATTGCCCTGGATATAGGACCTCCAGGGGATTGTCCAGGCAAAGCTCATGCCTGAATGGATGGAAGGGGAGAGAGGAATAACATTCTGGGCATTCAACATTGCATTTCTCTTGGGTCGCTTGAGCTCCCACTTTTGTGGAAGCTGTTTTCCTTTCCTATACTGATTCATCACCATATCGTACTCCTGTCTCCTTTCCTAGCATATGGAGGGCTTGTGTTCACAGAAGTTTGCATTGCTGTCCTTGGAGCGGTTCATTTGAAATATCAAATGGATCTATTACCCCACCCCCAAGAACACACACACACACACACACACACACACACACACACACACTGTGCCTTTCCCCCAGCAGATGTGGGCTATGATATAATTTGCTAGGGCACTTTGCTTTTCTTGGTTTATTATTCTCAGATGCTTTATTTGATAAAAGAAAACCCAAAGGTTTGAGTGCTGCAACATCAGACAGTGCCATTTCTATTTATTTTTGCTATTTATTTCGGTGGCTAGTCTGTGATTGTGTGTCCTTTCTAATGACATATAAAAGTGGTTCTCAAAGGAGGGGTTGGGATCCCCTTGGTTAGTTGCACCTTCATTTTGGGGGTGAGTGTCGGGAAAAGCTGGAAGCCACCATCTTGGAATGACTGCAGTCCATACTTTTCTGGGAGTTAAGTCTTATTGAACACAATGGGACTTTCTTCAGGGTGGACATGGAGGAGCACTGGCATCACACTGATGTCACTTCCTGCTTTAAATCACTTCTGGCTGTGACATCACTTCCAGGGAGTCCTGAACAGATTGTCGCTGGTGGTCCTGGGCTGAAATGGCCGAGAACCACTAACATATGATATGGTACCTGTGAAATTTGGAAGGGCTGATCCACTGGACAGGTCCCCAAGTACCTTCAGGTTTGTGGAGCTTCTTGCAACCACCACCACCACCACCCCAGAAACCAATAGGAACAAATGGATAATCAGCAAATGAAAATGGTCACACATGAAAACAGTTTCTATGGATGCCCACAGACATAAACATAATGTTTAGTTGGAAAAATAGACATATGAAACAAACAGAAACATTGTTCTTGCACAGCCCACCTTTCTGTTCATCCCTACGTATTCAGTAACAGCTGCTTAATGTGTGATTCTTCACAGCCCATAGGGTTTTTTTTTTTGTTCCAGCACAATTCTCATCTCTTCTGATGCCAGAAAATTAGTCAGCAGATGTAGATTGGCATAGATCTGTGAAGTGGAGCCATCGCAACAAATATCGTCAGAGTAGCTGGATTGCTAAATCTTTCCCCCTTCAACTCTACACTTCATTATGCAATAATATAATGCAAAAAGTTGGAACAAGGCTGCCATCCTGCTGTGATGAGATAAGAGAATGCCCTCCATGTTCCGGCAGGGGACATGCTCCTAAAGGAGGGTACATAAAAAAGGCCAAAGCAGTCATACTCCTGATCCTATGAATTCATGTTTCTGCATTATCTTCTTATGTTCATTTGTTTGCTGAGCAGGAAGAAGATGGGAATAAGCAAAGGAGAGAAGTGGCTGCCCATTAAAACTGTAGCAAAGAAGGGCTCCACCAAGACCCAGTCTAGGTTGCTGTTCGACCTCTTATGAGAACTCAACATGAATATTGAAAACCACATCAGTTTTGTGACTATACAATAAAAGAGTAACTTGGATTGAGAGTCTTTTGCAAGACAAGCAAACATTTCTAATACATTTTAATTTGATATACAAGTGATGTCTTTGATTAACAAGTGACAAACAAATGGGAAAAAATAGTCCAGGCCGGGATACAGCTGGTTTCAGTGCTGCACCAGCACCTACTCTGCCTCTCCTGAGTTACACAGGGGGACAGATTGCAACCTGAGAGACCTAAGAGACATATAGATCAATCCAGAGTAACTATGGGAGCACGTAAGAGACATTACGTGTACCCGTAGTTACTGCACCACCCAGTGAAAACCTATGGGAAATTCATATTGCAATCCAGAGCAAATTGTTCTTACACTGGGGCAAGGACTCCCCGTAGTTACTCTGGATTGCTCCCATAGAGTGTTCCATGCAGCTTATTGAATGTACAGTGGTACCTTGGTCTATGAGCATGATTTGTTCCAGAAGCATGCTTGTAATCCAGAACTTTTGTACAGTATAGAAAAAATAAATTATCCCATAAGAAATAATGGAAATTCATTCATTCAACAACACAAAAATATTCATATAAAATGATTACAATACTGTAATATAATTCAAAATAATAAAGAAAATAGAAAGGAAAATAAAACAAATTAACCTGCACTAAGGGCACAATCCAGAGTAACTACACAATCCTTGCTCTGGTGTAAGAACAATTTACTCTGGATTGCAATATAAATTTCCCATAGGTTTTCACTAGGTGGTGCAGTAACTACAGATGCACGTAATGTCTCTTACGTGCTCCTGTAGTTATTCTGGATTGTAGGGTATGCCTCTATCAACACTCCAGATGTGTCCCCAGATCCCTTGAGTGAACCAGTTTCTCTGTTCATGGGGAAGAGATGATGTATTCTGATCTACCTCATACCCATAATAGCACTCAAAGCCTATACATCACCAAGGAAAGACCAATAAGAGGAGGGAGAGAGACAGAGACAGAGCATGCTAGCATTCACTTTACTGCTACAGAATATTTTTAATTTGTAGCTATGTAAGTCATAAGAAAATTATATTTCTTATTTCTGGGTAATGGCTCAGATGCAAATGTGCTCTGGCTGTAAGCTGCTGTGTTTGTAGTTCTTCAATTTCTCTCATCTGATTAATATTTAAATCCAATAACGGCTCTAATACAGTTGATTTATGAACTTTCCATGGTTCATATGGATTACTCTCTGTATGAGCATAAATTACCTGAGGCCCCTCCCTATTTGCAGTCCAACTGCAAATCTTGGACAAGATCACAGAAGTGGAAAGCACAGATCCAATTTTGTAGGCTTTGAAGTAAATGAGTATCAGATTTGGATCAGACCCACTTTGAACTCCTGTGAAGGCACTCAGCTGGCTTTTACCAGCAGAACCACTTGTTCCACTAAAATACAGCAGCAATTCTTGATGGGAATAAAATCTCATTACCACATGGTATTTTTATGCATGAGATGCCCATTGTCTGTAATTTCTATGCATTGTCTCACATTTAAATAACTGTTTACAGAGATCGTTCAGAAACGTCCCTCTATATTTGTCCCTAGATTTGAGGGTTTCAAATTACTTGGTCTCCTTTTCTGATGTGGAACTAAAACATTAGAAATCCTTGTTGACATTCTGCAAATTCCTGGGACTCTGCCTTTTTCTGCTCTCTATTTTAATTTATTTTAAGTCAGGAAAATTGGCGTCCCTCTCCCTTTACAGGTTTGTAAGCTTGCTATGGGAATGCATCACCTTTTACATAAGCAGGATCAGAAATCAAAGGTTGTATTCTGGGAAAGCAATGGACAATGATTGCTCAATAACATGGAAACATTTCTAATTGTATGTGCATTTTGATAGGGTTAAAATATATGGGTGTGTATGTGCATGTGTATAGCTATGGGCTGATCTAGGCATGGTCCAGAACATATGCAGGCATAAACTTGAGGTTTCACAGTTAGCAGTTCCATTTCAAAATGTAGGTTGGGGGAATCACAATTTGCATCCTTGCACATGTTTCCTTCCACACAAATAAAATAAAATAGATTTTTTTTGTTCTGACCCAGGTCATCTCTTTTGTGCTGTGTGACAGAGATAGTCTAAGCCCCTTTCCCCCCAAAATAGACCCGTTACCTTCACTTCCTGCACTATTGCAACACCTCCAGTCTGGTGCAAGGTACCTGTGCCAGCCTAAATGAGGATTAGGATGGTGCTGTTATTTCTCTAAGTAGATCAAGGTAGTAAACTAGATCAGATCTTCCAACAAGACATTTGTTGTATTACTTGTGCAATAGCCACATTCAACCTATAGCAGGGTGAGATTTCAGCTTAATGAAGAAAGACTGCACTCTTTATTCAAAGTGCTGCAAGCCCTTCCATGAAACTGGGAGGACTTAATTTTGCCTTGCCATGGTTTGAAAGGATATTCAGGAATGGAAAATTGCTTGGTTGATTTGAGCTACCAGTTATGATTCATACTTTTAATTTCAGATTTGAAAGCCTGAGAAAATAAATAATGAATGCTGCCTGTGTGCTAGGCAGCAAGCGAGTTTGGCTTCCTTGCAAGTTGGCATGCAGGAGTTTGTATCCAAAGGAGTCAATGGCAATTGATCAAACTGGTATTACAGTGGTACTATGAGTAAAGAGTGACTTGAATAAAGAACGTTTGTATAAAGAGCTAAATTTTCTCAAAAATTTTGGCTTGTGTAAAGAGCACTGTCTTGAGTAAAGAGCACTTCTGAGGAAGTTTGGAACAGGCTTCCATGGCAAGGGAACTCACAGGCGGGATGAAGGGACTAGCTTGAGCTACAGTGGGGCCCTGGGCAAAGTTTGGAATAGGCTTCCATGGCCAGGGAACTCATGGGGGGGTCTGGGGGGACCTGGAGGGGGGACAGCCCTTAGCCAGGATTGTAAGTGGGATCTGTGTGTGGCAGCATGAAAGGTGTGCCTTATCAATGTTCTAGTGCTGCTCCCCATCAGCAGCTTGGGAATGTTAAAGTTGCACAAAAAGACAAAGATTCCTTTGAGCCAATGGATAGCAGTGACTCCATTAGTGATTGTGAAAGAGCACAATCCTAACCATGTCTACTCAGACATAAGTCCCATTGTGTCCAATGGGTCTTACACCCAGGAAAGTGTCTTTAGGATTGCAGCCAAAGTCGTCCCCCTCTCTGTAACCCTCATTCCAGACATAACGGTTTTCAAAGGTACAGTACAGTTCAATACTGTACAGTATTTTCTTTATTGCAGTGTTGTGTGTTACTGTATATTACAGTGTTTTGTGTTGTGTTATATTGCAGTGTTTTGAAATCATTTTTATAAACAGTTAATATTTTTATATGAATATTTTTTGGGTTGTGGAACCAATCGTCTGAGTTTCCATTATTTCCTATGGGAAAATCTGTTTCAAGTAAAGAACATTTCACGTAACAAGCATGCCTCCAGAACGAATTAAACTTGTTATGTGAGGTGCCACTGTATTTCCACTCGTTGCTCATATGATTTACACAGAGACTGTGTGCTGAGTCTTAAGTGGTGTTTTCATGTTAATGGCACAGATTTCTTTGCAAGAACCCATACACACTTTGAGTCTCTGACTGATCGATAAAATGACAATAGTCAATATTATATAACAGAAGTGGAGATCCTCTACAGTTCTGAGATGCTTCCATCCCCATTGTTGGGGAATAGTTCCCCACTATTGGGGAACCATGTTGGTGGTTCATTGAAGAGAACCTTCAAGGGTATTTCACTCTGGAATTCATTTGTTCTGGCTGACTGAACAAATGACATTTGTTCATTTGTTCTGGCTGACTTCTGGCTGACTGTCATTGCAATTGCTTATTTTTAACATTTTTTTGTACTGCTCTTCCTCTAAGGCGGGGAGGGGGATGCGACCATGCAGTTTATGTAAAGGTATCTCACGCTTTGTGAGGAGTGGGAAAGGGGGAAAGCAGCAGCTTGATCCAAAGGACGATGCTCCTGTGGAAGAATGGAGGGGCATTTTGCCACTTACCAGAGATCCTGCCAGGGTCTGGAGGGTCTGGGAAACCATGAAGTAAGCGTACTCACAAGACTCCCAAGGCTTGAAATGAGTGAAAGTTCCAATCAAGGCAAAATTGAAAGTTGAAATCCCTGAGTGCAGTTTACCAGGTAGGTCATCTGGTGTGGCAGAATAGCCTCCTCCATTTCCCCATAGGTGTGCAATCCTGCAAAAACTTCGTGAAGGAATCAAATTCCTTCAAAGTTTGAGAACCAATGTTCTGTGGAGTTCTGGTGATGTACATAGTTCCCTCCTTTTGACTTTATAACACCTCTGAGAGGCGGGTGAGAGAGAGAGAGAGAGAGAGAGAGAGAGAGAGAGAGAGATTGGCCCAAGAAAACCACATGGCTCATTAGGGATTTGAACCTGAATCTTCCAGGTCTCATTCCGAAACCACTGCCATCCTGGCTCTCATTGCGTCATTTATGTAGGATTGTTTGACTTGGTCAGGCCACTTCGACTTCGGCAGCTACACTGGCTGCCCATTCAATTCCTGGTTGAATTCAAAATGCTGGTTTGGACCTTTACAGACCTATATGGCTCAGGCCAGGGTATTTGAAGGACCACTGTCGTCCATACAATCTAACCTGTCACCTAAGGTCATCTTTTGGGTCTCTGCTGACCATGCTGCCACTAAGAGAGGAGAGGAGTGTGGGGACTAGGAGCAGGGCCTTCTCAGTGGTTGCACCCCAGCTCTAGAACTCCCTTCCCCTGGAACTGAGAATTGCTCCCTCTTTAAAGCGTTTTCTGCAGGGCTGTGGGTGGCGCAAGTGGTTAAGACACTGTGCCTGTTAACCAGCAGGCCAGGATTCGAGACCCAAGTCAGCCCCACAAGACAGGGTGAGCTCATGTCCTTAGCCCAGCTCTGCGATGCCAGCTGGATCCAATTGTATCAGTTCTGCCTTTCCATTGGACTAATTCAGAGGTGTGGAGAGGGGGGATTTGCTGCGTGGGTGACAGCTTATCCTCCATAACAATCTAACCCAGGCTTTTGTGCTTCGCATGCAGCATATGCAGTGTAGAGCACGATACCATAGTCTTTCAAGACTGACATTTTTAGTCTTTTTAGGCCTGCTTTTTAGGCCTGCTTTTTAGGACATTTTTATGTACTAAAGCTTTTAAATAATGCAGTGGCTGGTGGGTTGTTGTGTTTTTCGTTGCTTTTATTGAGAGGGTGCGGAGGTGTTTTTTAAAATGATTTTGAATATATACTGATTGTTCTTATGTTTTACGTATGTTGTTAGCTGCCTTGAGTCCGTTTTGCAGAGAAAGGTGGGATATAAATCCTCCTTATAAATAAATAAGAGCCTTCCCCTTTCATCTGTTATCTTTGAATGACCCTGGGTTCTAATGTTGTGAGTGAGGAATGAAAGCATTAATTCTACATTCTCCACATTTATACGTTCTCCACGTATTTAACTGATAATCTGCAAGGTCCTTCCACTTTGTCTCATTTGCAGACTTTTTAGCCTTTCCTCAAGGGAAGGTGCTCCAGCTTTCTGATCTGTGTGGTTTTTCATTTCTTCTCCTTTATTTGTAATATATACAAATATTAGGTCTTTGAAAGAAGTATGAAGCATAAGAAACAAACAATGTAATACAGGAACTCTAAACTTCTAAGGACTCACCAACTAACTTCAGTGCGGCAAGATTGAGCATCTACTTAGCTAGTACATTGGTTCTGTTTTTGAACATCTTCTGAAATGTGCTGCAGGTCCTGTCGGTTTTTATGTGCTTCCAATGGCTAGAGCCCTCCTGGGGCTAGGAGTTCCATTTTGGGCAGCTGCAACCTCTCCCTCATGAGATCAGGCACAGGAAAATCTATTTTTCAAAGGATTTATTTTTCAGTTTTATAGGTTTTAGTGTTCCACTAAGGGATTTTCCAGCCTCCTACACTTATTACACTGAAAGCTCTCTAAATATCAGCATTTCCATGGGGAAGCACAAATGTAATGCTCATCACCTTCTTCAGTTCACAGAAAATGGTGTGGCATTTTTCCTCATCTGTCTTTCCTTACAATGTGCTCTTAACAAAAAAAAAAAAGCCGCTAATGACGGCAGAACTTCTCAAACCGAGGTAAACCTTGAGGCAACAAAACACTGGTGAGTGAAAAGGGCACAGCCTTTGTCTCTTCATGAAAAGTCATAACACAGCACATTCTCCTTCCTATTAAGTTGACTAAAAATGAACATTCAAGAGAATCCCAGACACATTAACTGACTGACCAACCAACTGCTGTCATGATGGTCAACCAAGTGATGTCATGAACAAACTTGGTCATTCCAGCTGCCTGAGCAAGCCCTGGTTTAGGTTTAATCATAGAATCCTAGAGTTGGAAGGGACCTAGTAGGTCATCTATTTCAACCCCCTGCCTGTAGCAGGAAATTCTCCAAGAGCATCTCCAACAGGTGCTCGTCAAGCCTCTGCTTGAAGATCCCCAGTGAGGGAGAGTCCACCACCTCCCTTGGCAATCTGTTCCACTGCTGAACCACCCTCACCATCAGGAATTTTTTTCCTGATATCCAACCGGAATCTGCTTTCTTGCAGTTTGTATCCATTGGTTCTAGTTCTGCCTTCAGAGGCAGC
The DNA here is from genome assembly GCA_030015325.1 of Cryptoblepharus egeriae. Lineage (NCBI taxonomy): Eukaryota > Metazoa > Chordata > Lepidosauria > Squamata > Scincidae > Cryptoblepharus > Cryptoblepharus egeriae. The sequence goes on from JAREYC010000003.1 coordinate 25,384,685, forward strand.
TAAGAATAAATGAGCCCCGTTCCTCCAAATGACAGCCCTTCAGGTCATGTGGCAGTCATGAAGAGGGCAATCATGTCTCCTCTCAGCCTCCTCTTCTCTCGGCTGAACATCCCAAGTTCCCCCAACCTTTCCTCGTAGGGCTCCCCTTCCATCCCACTGATCTTTCTTGTCGCTCTCCTCTGGAATTGCTCCCGTTTGGCTGCATCTTTTTTAAACTGAGGTGACCAGAACCCAAATGTGTTCTGGTAGCAGGGCTCAGAAAATAAACATGGTGCAAGTGCACAGCAATGCTGACACCCCACCAGCCTCAAGTTTGAGAATTTTTTCTGAAGCATCTATGTTTCTAGAGAATTCTGATTGTTGATGTTGTGTGGCTATAGTTATGAAAATGGGAGAGATCCAAACCACCTTCTGAACAAACAGAAAGTATCTCCATTCTCATGAAGAGGGAAAGGCAAACATTTATTTCAGTGACACTGAATTTTGAAGGATGCTACTGCATAGGGGAGAAAGCTATGGGGGGAGGCAGACGCTACTAATTAAAGGGAAGAGTCTAAAGTCTCTTACTTGTACATAATCATCCAGTATAGAATCTAGGTTGTTTCCTCTCAGATAATGGACTGGACATTTGCACCTTTACTGGTACAAAGTGTTCACATGATCAGATGATCCTTTTGGTGGCCATGGACCTCTGGGCTATGATCCGCTGGCTGATTCCTGATACCACTGCTGGGAGCAGCCAACAGTCTTTGATCAACAAAGCAGACAGAAGACATACTTAGCAAAGACAGAGGCCTCTTTAACAGAATATTAAATACAATCAGAAGTGGGTTGTGACATTTTGCTATGTATTTTCTTCTACCCCCCTCCCATGGCATCTCATTGCCTCATCTGAGATCCATAATGAGATCCATTCCCTCTTTTGTCCTATGGTAAGAAGTGTTAAAGGGAGCTTAGGAGCTAGGAATAAGAACACCTATTTTTACATTTCCTGGCATTGCCAATGGTTAGAACTGATAGGCTGATCTATCCTCGATACATTTTGTACTTCAGCAGAGAACAAATCCAATACCACATACTCCATTCCATACACCACTCTTGGTAGGACAGAGAAGAACGTTTCAGTTATGAAAGTTCTTGTAAGGTATTATTTTGTCAAATGACAAAACAACTTTCCTGTATTTTTCAATCCTGTATTTTTCAATTTCAGTGCCATGACAAATGTGTCATTAGTTTGCAGGAATTGCCAGGGGGCCTGTGCATTACATCAAGCTCATGATTCATTATTTACAGCCTATTTTACAACTCCAGTCTGCTGAAATAATGTGATCTAAATCTATTCAGTACAATTGATATAATCCTGTTCTTATCTGAATGCAGGCCAATTCTCAAAAGAAACCAAACAGAACATGGTTACCCATTTTGTGCTTACTGGAGAGTTATGGCCATACCTGCACAATCCATTGGTGCTGGGAGCATTTCCATGATCTGTGGTATGATCTAACAGTGTGCTTCACTTGAGCCATTTGTGTTAATGCTAACCAGAAGAAGCCGGGATGGTCAGAGAACACAAGATGGTTGGGTGGTTCAATGCAAAGCAAGATTTCACCCAGAATTTTCACTGAGTTGTCCAGTTTGAGGTGGGTGAAACTTTCCTGTGGTCCGCCGTGAGGTCCATTTTTATCATTAAGTATAAGTGGGGCCACAGTATCCGTGAAGGTTCTGTTCTTGGCATTTGGGGTGATTCTGAAGTCTGAAGAGGCCATAGATGGATGCGTGTGGCATCTGGTTGCATGTGGCATGTGACCATATTCCATAACTGGAAAAGAGGACAAGACCCTCCTCTATCATCACCCTGCCTCTAAGGGCTTCAGAAAGCCCTAGAGACAAGAAGCGCAGCTCTTGCCACTTTTGGAGGGTTCTGGTGGGGACAGGTTTGGCTCAATACAGTCCTAGGGGACCTGGACCAAGTCAGATCTGCAAATATAAAATCCATGGATAAATAGGCTCTACCTTAGTAGCCTAGCTGTGATACAAAAGGCCAAGCCTTAGTAGTCAGTGTGAATATACAAATGCACCTAAATGCTGTGGCAAACTATGGCAAATTCCATTAAAAATCTGGAAATTTGAAAAGTAAAAGAATAATGGGGAATTCTGAATCCATCACTTCTCCTTTGGAAACTGGATGAAGTAATACAGTGTTTGAGAAACTGGGGAAAATTTGGAGAAGGATAATTTTGGATGCCTGTTTAATAAGGTAGGCTGATCTCACTTGACTTCAAGGAACTTTTATCTCTCAAAAGGCAATTTAGCCTTGACTTGAGGATGAATTTCTGTACTAGTTTCTGACCAACTCTGACATTTTTATTAGCAAAAAAAATCCCAAAAAAGGCTTTTCAATTTTTCTTCTTTCTCTGATGGTGTCAAAGATCTTTTGGAAGAAAGAAGTAAATGAGCTACACACTGGAGCATACAAAACCTATTTTGTGCTCTCTGAATGAAAAATAAGACTAATCAAGATTTTTTTTCCCTCTCTCCTTGGGAAAACAAACAATGTTAGCAGCAGGCCCATTGAAACAATTGATTATTCAATGGATGGAGCAAAAGCACATGGGGTTTATCTGCAAAGCCATCAAAAAGAATTTTTTTTATTGAGACGCTAAGGCAAGTTGAGCGTTATTTATTATCTGAAAAGACATCAAGCAATTTTTCTTTCTAGTGTTAACTAAACAAACGGAAGCACTTGTAACTTCTGCAGAAGAGTGCCTCTGATTCTTCCTGAGACAGGGGCATCAAAAAGAGCTGCTATGGAGTGCATCAAATAGTCTTTCCCTTTCAAAAGCAGGTCCTCAGGTTGGAGTGCAAAATCTGTAACAATGACCCCATTTCAATTATAAAACCTATTAGTCTGAGCACAACACATGAGTGTGCTTTGAACAGCAGATGGTTAAGATTTGAACACAGATAACTAAGAACAGGTAACTTGCCAAGGTCGATTGCCATATCTTGTGGCAGTGAATTCCATAAGTTAGTTCTGAGGTATATAATGTGATTTAAGAGAATTTTGCTTTTTAGTACCATTTTCTTATGAGATTGACAATGTTCCAAAAAGTAAAGTATTAAAATTAAGTGATACATCTTGGGTTTCAGCTTATCTGGGAAAAATTATAAAATATGGCATCCTTTCCCACAACATTTGCATATAATTTATATATATGATCCATCCCAGTTATATAACATTACTAGTAACAACACATAATAGTGTGTTGTTACAGTACATCAACATTCATCATGCTCCCCTTTTCCAGCATCACAACTGCCCTTTTGCCACCATTCTCCTCAACTGCCCCCTTAGCCTATTCACAGCCTAGTCTGTTTTCTGCCCCAGAGGCAGTTAGAAGTGACAGTTGAAATGTTAATGGAATATTGTTTTCTCCTCAGCCTTCTCTGCCCCAGAAACAAACGGGAATAGACCCTTCAGATGTTGTGGACACCCCAACACACAGATTAAACCTTTTATGTAGATAGAAAGCAGTAATGGTTCCCTCAGTGCAGGTGAACTGCCATTGTTACACTAGTTGCCAGTTCTGATGCCAGTAAAAGCCTTTAAACTAAATTCATTGCTGGTTACCAATCCTCGCCTGCTGCCACCTCTCCTATTTGCATATTTGAATATTCCAAACTCTTAATGTCGACCTGGAATATGCTGTGGGATTTGCATGTTCCCAACAATCTCGATAGGTTTCCACTAAAGGTTTCTCCTGAACTGCTGACCCGATCTTTATTTGCTTCCCAGCTAGCATAAATACAGCACATACCTTCCTGTTGGAAAAGTTGTGTTATTTTATGAACTGTCATGTCATGTCTATCGACAGATGGCTTTGCTAGCGAAAGGCTTCATTAGCAGACCTTTCCCATTCGAAGAGCCCATATGGTGTTTTATACCCACAGGAGTGTAAAACTTGTTCACGTTTCATTTTTAAAGAGATCTTCATGATCTCTTTCTATGAGGAAAGGATACTTAAATCCTATAAGCACTGATAGTTTGGTTAAATAGTGCCTCCCCCAAAATAAAATAGACTGGAACAGTCATTATCATCTACTTCTCACTCTGATGAGAATTGAATACAGAGCTGCAGTAGCATAGAGGCTAAGAGACTAGCCAATTTTGGCCAGCACAATTTACCCAGCACCCCGATCTTATGGTAGCATGGAAAGCCAGAACACATCCTGTAGCTCCCTGCTGTTTACTTGGGGGAAGTGGACAGTGCAGGAACCAGTGCAGGAAAGGAGCCTCTGTGTATGGCCAAAACGTCCTTCACAGATGTTTTGATTTGGAGAATTGGAATTCCTACAGACCCTTCTCTCTCCCTCCCTTGTTTCTCCTCCCATCCACCTTTTCCCCACCTCTCTTCTTGCCCCTTTTGGCTCTCCACTAGCCCATAGTCTGCAGTGACTGCAAACAGCAAAAAATGGGCAGAGGCCCAGCAGTAAGACTTGAAGAGTTCTCTACTGACATTTGCAAAACTCTATGTGCAGCAGATCTCCAATAAGGCCATAGGACTGGCCCTTAATGGGGTAACCTCATTACCTCATTAAGGTAATATACAGAGTGTGCCAAAAGTAGGCTTATGGTTGTTTCAGTATTGGTTTCATGTTTTAGATCTGATTTTTCCAAGCAATAATTCCAAACCAGTATTCTATATGCCTTATCTACATTTTGGAAATGTATATAAACAGTGTTGAACAAATATGATTGTAACAAATACATATAAATGTAAAAAAAGTTTTTTTAAAAATGTAAAGTGCATACCTTCTAAGTGTAAACCTACTTTTGGCCCACATTGTATAACCTACATCAGAGTGTTGCCCATAGCCTACATCAGAGTATCTGTTTACATTACAAAGCAGCTCTTAATATAAAAAAGAGGCAATCTATAATCTGTGCAGCCAGCTAGCATCTGTTAGGGATTAGGGTAGATGCTGGTGCATGTCTGTGAACAGACCTAGTCACCCCCCCAGAAGTAGTGCAGAACTGTCTTATGGCACTTTAGTAATACTGCAAGGACGGCATAGGACTTGTGCTGGCCTGAGTGGGGCTTAGGATTGCAGCAACATTCATTTATATCACCCTCAAAAAGATGGGCATTCCTGTTCTGTACTGGTAAGGAAGAAAGAATACACATGGATTTAAGATCTCTCCTCGGCATGGGTGATCAATGCTGTTAGAGATGGCCATCTGTTTGGCTCGTATGTGCATGCAGCATGGAAGCAATATATATGCATTCTCAGGTGCTGGATATGGTTTTCTTTCCCCCAGCTTGCAGATGACTTCAAGGAATCCTAAATAAAGAAATATGTTTGTCCACAGTTATTTGGGTGTATTGCAATATGTATAAAATGTGGACATCCGGAACATTACAATAAGTAGAAGTGAAATAGTCTTACTAATGCAAATTTGTTGGCACAGAGCTAGGGCTGTAGTCAGGGTGTTTCTTTTTTAAATAAAGGTTTGCATAATATGGGTTGTTGTCTAATTGGCCCTCCTCTGCTTCTATTGGAAACATGCACTTCTGATATAATCTCTGCAAAGCTTCTGCTGCATAATTCAATTATAATTGGAAGCAGTTTTGAGATCACATGCTGCTTGAGTTTGAAATAAATTTGGAAGATTCAAGTGATCACCAGATGAACTTGAAGATGAACCTCCAATAGTCAAAGATCTTGACTTTCGACCTGAAAGATCTTGATGATAATGATGGTGACGATGACAATGATGATGATGAATACTTATATTCCAGTCTAGGGGAGTCTCAAAAAGCTGGGCATCACCATCTGGGAATCTAGCCCTCAATGGCAGGACTCAACAGTCAGCTTCCCTGCAGCATGTGCTCCATGGGTCTCTTGCACACAACGGGGATGATATAATTCATATCATCATCATCATCATCTCACCTTTCTGTCAGTAAATCTGTCTGACGGTAAATCTCAATTCAGCAGACAAGAATCCATTAAACACTTGGAAGGGCATAAAAGCATCAACCACTTTATTGACAACCAACAGAAACTGGGCCTTTCACAGAAGGTCATTCCAAAGAGACGAGTCTCCTTACTGGTATACAGTGAAGAAAACATGGATTAATAGGGAGAGAAGAGCAGCTTCCTGCAGAAGGGCGTATTGCAAAGTTCTGTCTCTGTAAATAATGTGATGGCAGTAGTTAAATGGAAACAAAATGTTTCTTGAAGTATGCCAAATATAGCCTGTTCATTAAGCACATTCATACTGATACATGTCACTTGCGGAGACACATTGCTGGAAGGGGGAGCGCTTGGTCAGATGCAAAATATGGCAGTTTAAAAAAACAACAACAAATGATTACTTTTGGAAAAAAATGACTTATTCAAATGTCAGTTGAATACCAGCAGAAAGTTCTTTTCAGGCAAAAGACAAAACAGAGAAGGAGCAAAAAAATAAAAATAACGAGGGAGTGAAATAACAGTAAAAGAGAAGGGTAGAGATTCATTGAAAAGCCTGTCTTCAGAAGTGTATTTTGCATCCCTTTTTATTGTTGAAAATGTTCCTTGCCAATCTGCTTTGCTGAAGTCAGAAGGAAATGGAGAGCATTAGGGACCATGAAAACCAGTTCATTAGGAATTCTACCAGCCGGACTTCATTGGATCTAAATAGAGATTTATAACTGAAATATGGTATCAGATGAATTGCCCCAGCTGTATCCTCTATGTTTTTTTCTCTCCTGCTTCATTTTCAGTGGTGGGAGGGGAGCATATGGAAAAATGAGAAAATAATCACCAGGAGAGCCAAATTTGTGTACCTTGTCATGCAGAAAATATTGGAGATGAGAAGGGAAAAAACATGCTTGCAGAGCAAAGAACATTTCCACTGAATGGGAAGGAATGGTGACCTGCTTTCTTCTAAGATGTCTGGGAAGTCTAATGATCTGAAAAAGAGAGAGAGAGAGAGTCAGAGTGCCTGTGAGGGAAATTTTTAATACTTCCCATCTCAAATACCATTTTGGACTCCCTAATTATTTTCCTAAAGCATCTTTCTGGGAGATGCATTAAGTCATTACAAAACTAAATATGATACCTTACATAAATCCTTCACCGACCTTATCTTCCTTGAAGACAATAGAGGGAAGCAGCCATAGGGATTAAAAAAAAGATTTAGGCTGAAATCCTATACATATTTTCTTGGGAGTAACCCCCATTGAACACAGCAGAGCTTTCTTAGGAATACAGGTTCATTGGATTTGGCTACATTCTCTTTCCAGCTGTATTATAATAGCCAAAGAACCAGGGTGGGCTGGCAGAAGTCCACTAACGTCTGTTACTAGAAACTTCATGGCCAAATATTGCAACAAACTAATTAATCGTGTGGGCAAATTCAGGATCTCTTTTTATGGTCAAAACTTTGTAGAACTCTTTCTATCCTTCAATGGGAATCAATGTACTAGCATTTCAAGTGCTTTTTATTCAAGTGCTATTGCATGATGGTCCTCAGTTTATTACAATGATAACCAACTACATCCCCAAGGAGCACAGTAAATGTAGAACTTTCCTTGCCTCATTTTAGCCTCTCAAGTTCTTTAAAGACTTAGAACAGGTGTTGAACATACCCATCAGCCGGGTGCAGCCCCTGCAAGCGATTTATCCATCTGTATTATATAACTGGACTCTCCCAGCTTGATAAATGGGCTCTCTCATATCATAAATTATGCACAAGATTTGCACATTTTCACTTCTATTATTTGTGGCTTATGAGTTTCTATGTCAGAACAAAGTGTTTATTTCAGGCCATCATCAGCTTAATGGTGTCAGTTTTCAACCTTCATTCAGGCATCGTGAATACTAACTTGGGGCCTCTGTATAGACATCCTTGTCTTAAAAATTAAAGTTTTAATAGAGGTGTAGTAGTTAACTCATGTCGTTTCTGACTGGGCAGAGGCCAGGGCTCACTGGCTTGCCTACTTTGCGGTGGTGGTGGCGGCTAAAAGGGCATACTTCGCTACCACCATTGCATCCGCAGAGAACCACCCAGCAGAGCTCTTCCGTGTGGTCCAGGGCCTAATCCATCTGGCCCCCGCACTGATGTGGAGGAGCACATGGAGGCTCGCTGTGGTTAGTTCGCCCAACACTTTGCGGACAAGGTCGATCAGATCCAGCATGACTTGGACACCACTTTAACAACATCCAACGATGTCCCTGGGGCACCTGTCTTCTCCATCTTTTGGGATTCTTTTCAGCTTGTAGAACCTGAGGATGTGGACAGGATTCTCTGTAGTGTGAGACCATCTGCTTGCCCACTAGACCCTTGCCCAGCCTGGCTAATCAGATTGGCTTGGGGTGGACTGGCCGAATGGACAGGGAGGGTGGTGAATCTGAGGGAGGGGGTGTTGCCTTCTGCATTAAAGCAGGCGGTGGTTCGCCCCCTCCTGAAGAAACCCTCCCTGGACCCTAAAAACCTAAACAACTATCGGCCAGTCTCAAACATCCCATTTCTGGGCAAAGTGGTCGAGCGGGTGGTGGCGTCCCAGCTTCAGAGGGTCCTGGATGAAGCTGATTATCTGGATCCCTTCCAATCTGGTTTCAGGCCGGGATTTGAGACAGAGACTGCCTTGGTGGATGACCTACGCCGGGGAATGGACAGGGGGAGTGCGTCCCTGTTGGTCCTGCTGGACCTCTCAGCGGCCTTTGACACCATCAACCATGGTGTCCTTCTGGGTCAGTTGGCTGGGTTGGGGATTGGAGGCACTGTTTTGCAGTGGTTCCACTCCTTCCTGGCTGACAGGTCCCAGAAGGTGGTGCTGGGGGATGCTTGTTCAGCACCCTGGCCTCTTCGGTGCGGGTTGCCAGAAGGTTCCATTCTATCCCCCATGCTATTTAACATCTACATGAAGCTGCTGGGAGAGGTCATCCAGAGGTTTGGAGTGAGGTGTCATCAGTACACCAATGACACCCAGCTCTATCTCTCCTTTCCTCCTGAGTCCAAGGAGGCGGTTGAAGTCCTGAATCGTTGTCTGGAGGCAGTGGGGGACTGGATGAGGGTGAACAAGCTGAGATTAAATCCTGATAAGACAGAGGTTCTCCTGGTCCAGAAGTCCTCGACTCGGGTATTGGAATATCATCCTGTTCTGGAAGGGGTTGCACTCCCTCTGAAGGAGCAGGTTCGCAGCTTGGGGGTTCTCCTGGATTTGCAGCTGCTCCTGGAGTCTCAGGTGGCGGCTGTGGCCAGGGGAGCCTTTGCTCAGCTTCGGCTGATCCACCAGCTGCAACCATACCTGAGTCGCTCAGATCTGGCCACGGTGACCCATGCCTTAGTGACATCAAGACTTGATTATTGTAATGCGCTGTACGTGGGGCTGCCTGTGAAGACAGTCCGGAAGCTTCAACTAGTCCAGAATGCGGCGGCCCGAGTGGTTGCTGGGTTCGTCTGTTCGACTCTGTCGGGCCACTGCTTCAGCGACTACACAGGCTGCCCATTCGTTTCTGGGCTGAATTCAAAGTGCTGGTCCTGACCTTTAAAGCCCTAAACAGCTTGGGTCTAGGGTATCTGAGGGACCGCCTTCTTCTGTACAATCTGACCCATCACCTAAGGTCATCTGAGGGGGCTCTACTGACTGTGGCGCCACTATGAGATGTGAGAGGTGTGGCGGCCAGAGATAGGGCCTTCTTGGTGGTGGCACCTTGGCTTTGGAACTCCCTCCCCTTAGAACTGAGGAAACTCCCTCAATACAGAGCTTCAGACGGAGCCTTAAAACCTTTTATTTAAAAAAAAAGCGTTTTAAATGGGCATAGGTTGGGGACAGTTTTATTGTTTTATTTTACTGTTTTTAACAAATGTTTTTAGTCTGTTTTAATTGTTCTCAGTTTTTAATCTGATTGTATTTTAATTGTATTTTAATTGTTTTAATCTATATTTATAATTCGATTTTAATGGTGTTTTATTTTTCTGTCTGATGTTAGCCGCCTTGAGCTCCCTCTTGCAGGTGAGGAAAGGCGGGATATAAATTAAATAAATGAATAAATAAATTCTTAAAAGACCCCAAGGGTATGTATGTGTGTTCAAAGTTTGATTGTTGCTCAAAACAGCTAAATGTTACCCTTCCACAATCTCCATCAGGCTGCTGATTCCAATTTTCTTATCTCCCTGCAGTTCCCTTATCAAGTCTGAGTTTCTGGATCACACAATTTTCAGGTTTGAGAGGACCATTGGCTTGAAAGAGATAAGGAAGCAGCTTCTCATCTCCCCATGATCCACCATCAAGCTTGAAAAGTGTTCCTGCAGAGCACATGCAATTTCAGGCAAGCAAAGCTTGCTTGTTCTATGATCAAGACTATTGTTTGCCTTGATTCTGCTCATAAGTTTCAAACAGAGGTGTTTGATGAGGAGATTCCCCTGGGATGCTCGCAATATACCTTCTAGTATTGGCATCCATCAGTCTCGAAAGACTATGGTATCGTGCTCAACGCTGTATGCAAAGCACAATGGCCTGGGTAGATTACCTTCAAGGACATGAATTTTGGCATCTCTAATCTATATAAACTAGCGAAAGCGTACCCATGTTGCAGGAGTAAAATTCCCCATACACTATCTCCTCACTGTGCAACTACTGCCCGTGCACATGAACCCCCATGAGTATCCACCCCTATGCACAACATTCCCCATGTTCATCCCCCTATGCACATCAACCGCCTATGCACATCAACCCCACCATGCGCATCAACCCCCCATGCACAACATCCTCCCATGCAAAACATCTCCCCATGCACATCAACCCCATGCACATCAACTCCCATGCTCATCAACCCAACATGTGCATCAACCCCCATGCGCAACATCCCCCATGCGTATAAGTCCCCCCTGTGCATCAACTCCCCCAGAGCAACATCCCCCTGAGCATCAACCTCTCATGTGCAACATCCCCCCTGAGATCAACCCCCATGCGCAACATCCCCCCATGAACAACATCCCCCCATGCGCAACATCCCCCCATGCACATCAGTCCCCAATGTGAATCAGGACCCCAAGCGCAACTCCCCCTGAGCAACATCTCCTTGAGCATCCACCCCATGCACAACATCCCCCATGTGCATCAACCTCCCATGCACATCATTCTCCCATGTGCATCAACCTCCCATGCACATCATTCCCCCAATGCGCAGCATCTCCCAATAAACATCAACCCTCAATATGCATCAACACCCATGTGCATAATCCCCCCATGCGCATAATGCACGGGGGTGTTGTGCATGGACAGATGATGTGCAATGGGGGGATTGCACACTGGGGTATTTTCCTCCCACAACGTGGGTACATTTTGCTAGTACTGTATATGGTAGAGCACCCTCACATGGATAATGAAAGAACCGATAGTTGACAAACAGATAACTGAGGCAGAAATCTTATTTACCCTTTCCTGGGAATAAGAACCATTAGATACAATGGGACTTTTTAGTAGACACGCATAGGATTGTGGTCTATTGGATCAATGTGAGCAGGCATGAAACATGCCTAATAGTGTGATCCAATTTGCCTTGTAAGCTAATAAAAAGCTTACATGATCTCCCTTCAAATGCTACTTTTGGTCAGTGGTGTAGCTTGAGGGATGCAGGGGCTGCAGTTGCACCAGGTTGCAAGCTTTAGGGGGGCAACAAGCTAAGCTTGACACCAGTGGCTACAATTGTGAAAAATGGGGTATATATGAATGATAATACCATCATGTTACATATTGTTGGAAAGGTAATTTAATGCAGAATACAAGGGAACGAGCTGCATTTGAATATCTATATTCTATCAAATGTCATGACCAATTAACAGAAAAATGAAATTACCAACTGCTTATGGAACAAAAAGTGGATTTTTTTAAAAACTGAAAACTTTCCCATGAGACTGCTGTGAGACCCAACAGGATGTATTTAGGATACCGTATGAACCTAATAATGTGTTAATATGAATCAGCTCGCATTTCCGTATGCATATTATTACGTACAGTAGTTACCCCTGCTAACTGGGTAAAGAGGCACTTTTAAGTGGTGCTCCTCTTATATTTAGCAGGGAAAGAATAACAATTCCTCTTTGCCCCAGTATAGTTTCCCTAACCAGTATCATTGGCATCCTTCAGTCTCGAAAGACTATGGTATCGTGCTCTGATTGGAGGTCCTGAAACAACATCTAGTGTGGCTAAAGAGGCCAATGTGAGAGTGTCAGTCACTTCCACACTGAGGACAAATAAATTCCATCCGGGACACAATTTTAATTCTTTTTACTTAAGTATTTTTGATTTTGTTGGGGGAGGTGGGCAACAAAATCTTCAGCTCCAGATAGCAAATAGATGCTTTAGTTATGCCATGAGCAGAGCAAGCAGGTGGTGAACTGCTGAGGAGGAAGCAGGTTCCCCCCCGCATTTTCTTTTTAAAAATGCCCCCAGATGACAGCACTTCTGGTTGTTACATCATTTCCGGGGCAACATTTTTAGCTTTGCACCAGACTAAATGATCATTAGCTCTGCCACTGCTTTTAGTGTTTGTGTTCTACCCTAGCAATATGACAAGAAAAGCAGTTATGGGTCAATTTGAATAATCAGTTCGAACTCTCAAATGTTCCTATTATTCTGGGAGTCAAATTTGTAGGCTTACTGTGTAATTTCCTTTAATTTGCATACTTCAACAGATTTTTGAAAACAAAAACCTCTGTTCAAAGTCACAGCTTGAATGAATCCAACCTGTCTACTTGTGTTCTCCCCAAACATGCTGTGTAAAATACTCAACACCCCTGGTACATATAGCAATTGCATATATTGGAGCAGAGGTGGTATTTTTATGATACTGAACCAAATACTTGTGATTTTGTTCTAATTTTTAGAAAAATATTTACTGTTATTTTGTAATAATGGTTTGGTGTGCTGCAAATGGTCCAGAGGTGTGCAACAGGATGTTGGGGATAGTAGAGCCATTGGGGGGATGTGAGACACCCACCAACAACAACAACAACAACAATAGCATGATGTGCCTTGTCAATTTTAGCACATTTTCAGTGTGTCATGAGATAAAAAAAATTAAAATCTCTGGCCTAGAGCATTTATCCCTCCCAGTGGGAGAGCAGAATGCAACTGGTTACCCCTTTCCAATCTGCTGCCTGAATAAGGATATATTCACAGCATTTTTGAACTTGGTGAATATCAGCTTTAGTAAAAGTAAATATACGAGGCACTTTGAGGATTCGGTGGGTGTTTTAGAATTCTTAAGAACCATACATATTGTGTGCTGATGCTGCCATCAAGCAATGATTTTTCCTTCTGAAAGTCTGCTCTCTCCAAATGAATCCGAAATCACAGCACCTTATCAGTATATACTTTTGCAAATGATCGAGGAAAAAACACACACCACAGATGTGATAAAAAGAGAAGACAGAGATCTATGTCATGCATGAAGGATTTTGGCCTGTATAGATTATGCTACCTGATATGCAAAGGGAAGGAAAAACACGATTGAGTTTGCACATGCATGCCCCTTGGTCCACTGGACCACTGGGTCCTCTAATCTTTGGTTAATCTTAACCCAGGGTGATCATGTAGAATGAAGGACAAAGTGCCTTTACTCTTAAGCATTGCATAGAAGAGGAAATTGAGGCAGGTTTAGTTCAATATAGAAGGGTTTTAAAAGCCACACTTGCCTCAATTTCCTCTTCTATGCAATGGTTAAAGATAGAGACACTCTGTCCTCCATTTTATATGGTCACCCTGATTAACCAGACTTCACTTTCTCTAAACGAGTGGTTTTGTGCAGTAGTGTCACTAGGGTTTGCATTGCTCAGTGCTAGAGTAGAGAGTATTCCCCCCTCCCCTCTGTGATGGACATCTTCCTTTGCAGAGGGTGAGCATCACCCCAAGTGGTGGGTGCAGTGATGCACCATCACATGCCCTGCCATTTTTTGGCTATAACTTTTGATAGATATATTTCAGTGCACTTTCACTGTAAAATGCATGAAAATATGCATTGAATGATAACCTGATGGTACTATTAAAAATACAAAAATTTAGTGTGACCTGTACCCCCAGTGATGCTACAAGGTTTCTGATTATTTACTTTTCAAAATCATAAACACTTTCTGTTTGCTTATTTGTAGACTTAATGTATTCAATTTTTAATACTGTTTTAAAATGTGCTTAGATCCATTTGGTCCATTAATTCATATGCATTTTTAAGTGCATTTTTAATTGCTTTCCATTCCACCATCAAGATATAAAATCTATAATAAATTTTATTTATATTTTTAAGATTCCTCATTCCTTGGCTGTGAAACTGGAGCCCTGCAAAAATTCCAATTGGGTCCTGCAACTCCTAAGGATGGTCCTGCTTGTCTGTATTGTGTGTTGCACTTGCAAAAGTGCAGGACAAAATGATCAAACTACATTTCACTATGTGGGATGAACAGTGAAGTGAAGGAGTTCTTCATGAACTATAGCAGGGGTGTCCAAACTAGGACATTGCCCAAGGCAAGTCTCAATGTGGCCCACGGCAAGACCCTGCCATGTGGCTGTTGGGCAAATCCTGAAATAGTCCAGATGTGTTTCTAATACATTCTTATCTTATGTGTAAATTTATGTTAATTTATTCAAATCTGAAATATAAATAATTTTTTTGGTCTCGGACACAGTGTCAGAGAGAGATGATGTGGCCAATCTTCCAAAATGTTTGGACATCTCTATTGCCTAGGCAAGCCTCAAATAGCCATGCCAGATCCCCTAAACAGGATGAGCTGACAGTATACTAAAAAATTACAGTTCTCTGTAATTAAAGTATTACTTCTCATCTCCCCCACGCCTTCTAATGGGCTACAACAAATGTAGACTACTGTACATTGCAGGGCTGTTGTAAGGCACTCCCCTCCGCAATAAATGGAACAAAGAACAAAGGTGCCTCCTTGCCCATGTCACAAGGTCATGAAACCTTGAAGCTTGTGTGGTAACCCGTCCCATGCCAGTATAGCCTTGCTTGGAAGTGGGTGAGGGAAACTGGCCCTGGGGCTTTTGATGTTACATTCATAGCGTGAGAAAGAGCCTCTCTGCAGTCGGGGTTGATGTTGTAAATGTAACACGAGAATCACTTCAACCCCATGAGTGGAACATAAGAAAAAGGACTCTGTGAAACTTGTAAAATAAACAAAACATGTAGCTCACTTATCGAGGAAATTAGTTGCTTGAGACTCTGTTCCTTGGAATAAAAGGAACTATTTTGTATTCAGGACTTCATCACGTTACCATTTTTTGAGGTTCTGCCGTCATCAATATTATAGGGAGTTTTGCTTCTACCAACCCAACTCTTTGTTTCAAAAAGCCCACACATATGGTGTTTATAAGATAGGTTTGTTTGACTTCATATGATTTCATTTTATTCTGGACTTCCTGCAGGGCATGTATTCTTTCTTTGCAGTTACTGGAGATAATTTAATAATGTTGTCTTTCCAAACAAAGAACAATTCATTGCCTAATCTCTAGGAATTGTCAGGCTGCTTTAAAGCTGGTCACAGTGCAGAGCTATGAAGGCAGTTCATCCATTTTTATTGCAAAAATGTAGACAGGGGTTTTATTTGGGGAGGGGGAGTGGACATCGATGTGGCATCGGTGTGGGCTATATGAACTAACCAAGGTGACCCTTGATTTCAGCACGTTCTCTTTTTTAGCCTTGTGTCTTGGAAAAAATCTTCATTGTCCTTCTTTTCCTTGTGAGCAGGCAGCATGTAGTCTTCTTGTAATTAATAAAACAAATGAACAAAATTATATATAAAAGTTATAAATTCAGTGATAAGTAATATAGTGTTTAAATTTATCACATGAAAGCAATAAACATGAGTTTTTTTAGCTTTTATTTTGTCATGTTCGACATTTTTCTTGCGTGTCCTACTTTCTTTCGCTTATGATATATGGTCACCTTGGAACTTACCAAAATGTTAGGCTGGCCAGGTTGCTAGAGGATGGAGTAAGTGTTGCAACTTTGCACATAATAGGCCCATCCTATTCACCATTGGAGGCTCTGATGGCAAATGGTAGTGACCATGTATATGGCATATTGTGGTGCCTGAAATACCTATTGAACTGTACCCATATATATCTCTGGATCTACTGGAGCAGCAAGAGAGGTAATCCAGCAGCAGTGGTGCATACCAGATCCTACTGCCCCTTTTCATGCTTCTCTTCCCCACTTTCATCAGACTTCTGTTAAAAAGCTGGCATAGGTTTGAGGAGACCCACTGCAGAGTGGAAGACTTACAGACGGGTAAGGTATTTCAAATCCCCCTTCCCTTCTAAAGTCTCCCAATAAGCTCCTTTGTATAATGACTGTATACAGTGCATTTTTGGCATGGCTACACCAAGGAAGAGAAGAGTGGGATTGGGCTGTTAGAATATTTACATACCACTTTTCAACAAAAAAAGACAAATGTGTGTGTTCAGATGTGTTTTTCCAAAATAACTAAAATCATACATTAAAAAATCAAATTCAAATTGAAAACAGATGCAATTGAAAAATGTCAAACTGCATCTCTTATTGACTGTCTTCCCCTCTCCTGGCTTTTCTGATTTGCTTAACTTCTGTCATTCTATGATCCACAAAAATAAACTGAATCCAGCCGCTGATTTCTCCTCCAACAAGCTGGCATCTTTGACCATTGCTGCTTCTATACGAGGGCTGTGGTCTTGTCATGAGAATGGTGCAGGTAGCAACATTTTCCTACCAGGGATTCCAAGCCTTGCAGTGCCAGTTTTGTTTCTGGAAAGGAAAAGGTGCTCTTTTAGGGCCTGAAGTGCCAGCTACTACCACCTTGACTTCATCTGCTGCATCTGGTTCCTTTGAACCACATCTGGCTATTCCTTAATCAGACCTACCCAACAATAGCATGCTTCGGATGCAGCCGAGATCTGACACTGATCACTCAGATTCTGCATGCTAACATTCAAGCAGGGTTTTTGTTTTTAGCTTTTGTGAGCATCCCTCACAAATCTCCACAACATCTGCACTGTAACAAAACCCAAGTGCTGAAAACTGCTTCAGTACAATATAGCTAGCATTAAGCATTTTACTTGGAAGCAAAAAAAAAAAATTTGCAGGAAAATACAGTGCAACACAATTTGCTTTTGAAAGGACCTGCCAGCACAACCAGCAGTATAATAAATCTAGCATGGATCAACCTTTGGTTGTGTCATGCTAATCTATGTGCAATGTTCTGTTTTGTTAAGGAGAACATAGAGATCTTAGTAAGAAAAGAAGTTGTCCTATTCCTAACCCACTATCATTAAAGGCAGTTTTGCAAATGACGTTCCAAGCTTTTCCTCTCTTATGGAATAACACATGATAGCAAGAGAGAAATGTTCCAAAATTGCATAGGAGAAAACTGTCCTTAAAAAAATAAATCGCAGCTTCAGCCAAAATGTTGTCAAATATCTGCCTTCTCTTCTTATGTTCTTCAATCACAATTTAAAAAAACTTGAATAAATAAAAGGGAGAAATAGTGCAGATGTGTTTTAAAAGAGAAAATAAGAGATCATATGGTAGAGGAATTGAAGACGGAAGAAAACAAAAGCATTGAGCAATAAAGAGGTTGTAGGAATATGACATTCAGATATCCATGTCCAGCAATGACAAATAAGTCCTCTGCAAGTTGAACACTTTTTGCTGAGATAGCAAAGCGAGCAAAACATGTGTAGTCATCACATTGCAAACCAATGATGGGAGCACAGTAGTGCATGTGTCATTTATTGGAATAATATTCCTTTCCTGCGATGCCAATGCAACACAGCTGTGGGGACTCAGTGGAAAGCTTGCCAGGATGTGTAGACTAATAAAGGAATCCCAAGAAAGATCACAAATGGACAATCCCTTGGAATAGACAGCAAAATTTCTGCTATTATTTTTTAAATGAACATGAACAGTGGTGAGGCTAGAATGGGTGCAAAGCACTAAGGCTGCAATCCTAATTTCCAGTTAGGCCAGCCTAAACCCTGGCATAAGTCCTGTGCTGATTTACGGGTGTCACAAAAGTGCCATAAAGACAATTTTGTGCCATTCCTGGGGAAGGGATAGGCCAGAGTACAGACATGCGCTTCCTTCCTACATCATCACGATAACAGGAAGACCAGTGTGTCATGCAAGGCACACTGAGTTAGGATTGCACGACTAATTTTAAAAGTGCCTGGATACACTGTGCAAGCAGTTCCCCCAATTAGAACCTTTCCCGGTAGTGGGAGCAGCTGCCACTGCATGGAATGGCTCCAAAGAGGAGGGACTGCTTCATAGCACATTCCGGTGCCTGCAAAACAGGCAGGACAATCCAGAGCAACTAATCTGTCCACATAAGAGCCCTTAGGTTGCCCTATCTAACACTAGGTTGGAGCAACTGCAAGATGCTCCACCCCAGTTACTCTGGAAGAGGCTTAGGGCAGAGCAAGGCAAGATAGGGTGCCCTAAGAGAGGTGGACCTGCTCTGCCCTAACTGGGGCAGCCTAAGCAGCTCAGGAGAGGCAAGTTGAGGGCATGTTTAGCATTGCCTAGGGCAGAGCAGTCCCTCTGTACCCAGAACCTGTTTCCAAGGCAGAAATGCCCTCTTCCAGCCCTCAGAGTTATGCCACCTCAGGAGCAGGTATAGTAATGAGTAGACCCATAGGGGTCCATGATAAGGCCCGAGTAAGAATGGCAGTGTTGACCAAAAATCTGAGTTCTTGGCCATCCTAGCTGCAACCCCTTCCTCTCAACCTCAGGATATGGAACAAACTACGGCTGCCCACAAAGCTCAGGATACAGCAGGCCACTCCAAGAAGCCCCTTGTATTCACTGTAGAATGTACTGGCATCTCATCAGGGACTCCTTATAAGGCAGGCACCCAGTGGCGTCACCAGACTGGTGCGGCTGGTGTGGGCTGCATTGGGGATGCGCTCCGTATGGGGTGATGTGCCGGAGGAGTTTGACTGTCCTTTGGCAGGCCCCGGGCATCAGCACACCCGTTCAGGCCTGCTCCAAGGCGGAGAATCAGCCAGAAGCTGCCACTTGTCTGAGGAGCTGGCCTGAATGGCCATCTGAGATGCACTGCGCAGAAGCACACTGAGCATGCCGAAAAGCTTCAGAGGAGACTTCCTTAGAGCAGAGAAAGTCCGCGCCTCTGCACAGCCATTCGGCCTCACTCAGGAGGTGGAGCGGCAGCCGAATGGCTTCAGAAAGAGTACTGCACAGGCACCAACTCTGACGCCTGCACAGTCTCCCCCGAAGCCAAAAGGCTTCAGAAAAGTACTGCGCAGGTGTCAGAGATGATGCCTGCGCAGTACTCTTTCTGAAGCCAGTTGGTTTCAGAAACAACTGCGCAGGCGCCAACTTTGGTGACTGCGCAGTCCAGATAGGGGGGGCGCGCATCCCAGGGATGACGCACAGACTTCCGCACCAGGTGATATGCAGAGTCATGTCACCACTGTAGGCACCACAGCTGTTCCTTGTTCAGTGTGATCTGAGGGGTGTCTCCTCAGGAGCAAGTCTTCCCCTTGTGTCAATTACTTAGCATGCTCTGGAGCAGTTAGGGCAGCCCAGGCTTCCTGACTCTCTGGATTCAGCATAACTTGCTGCTCTGGATACAGAATAGTTAGGAGAGTGCAGTTAGGTCAGAGCAGGCTGAATTTGCTCTGGATTGTGTCCATAGTGTCTTGCACCCCTCTCTAGCTATGCTTCTGCACACAAGCCAATACATTTTTGATGTTCATGTATTGACAAGATGATGCTGACAGAAGCCCAGGTAGGTTGTCCTCCTATTGTTTGACTTAACAATGTCCTGAAAAGTTCACAGCTTGCTGTACAACCCGTTTAGAAGGCTTATTCTTTTTCTGATCTCAAATGATTCACAATGACTGCAGATCTGGTACTGTTTCTGAATAACATTGTTGTTTAAGAAAATTGAGTCCCAGGACTGACAACTTGTTGAAAGGGAAAGTAACAACAAAGGACTTTGCATAATGGTTGAGAAACTCTGAAACCATTCCAGAGCAGCACAAAAGAGTCTCAAAATATTAGTTCTAAGCCAATACGATATATTTTTCCAAATGGTTCACACATCAGCAGATCCAATTATGTGCATATTGTTCTTCATAGGATGCAGTTTTGTTTTATTGCCAACAGAAACTGAAAAGCTATTTCAGCTGGGTTTGCATCCAGCAAGCATGGTCTCTAAAGTCTACTGGCCTACACAATCAGAACAGGTATTTGTTCCAAAGATGAGCACAATGGGATGAGGTCAATGGACAATATATCCTGAAACCCCCCTTCTCAAGTGGATATGCCCCCAAAACACTTTTAGTGGTATTGCTCTGATAAGCCCCATAGAAAGTAGATCCAACATGCTGTTGGTATTCAACACTCTCCTTGACCTGGAAGTCTTGAGCAAGAGGTCTGATCTAGATGGTAAAGTTACCATTAAACCTGAAGATAACATCTGAATGTCACCAGCTCAAGATCACCAGAAACTTTCACAAGATTTTGAGAAGTGGCTGACAAGCTCAGCTTTTCCACTTGCTCTTTGGTGTAAGCAAAAAGCTTGTCTTGACTGCCCTTTATTGATAGCAAATAGAGCTGTCAACCAGGGTGGGAGGCCAGAATTGACATTAGATTTTTGAAATATCTACCTGGAGTGTTTAGTTCTTGAAAAATAGAAACTTTCCAGTTATTATAAAAAAACAAACACATGGGTGTTTAGATATTACTGCTACTACTACCGACCAGCTGTCCACTATGACAGAACCTTGGATGTAGCAGGCCCCACACCGCCAATCCCGTTTGATCACCTGAAGGCTACATAGGATTGAGCTATAAGGCTGCAATCCTAACCTCTGGTTAGGCTGGCCTAAGCCCTGGCTTAAGTCCTGTGCTGACCCGGGGGTGTCACAAGAGTACCGTAAGACACATCTGTGGCACTCCTGGGGGAGAGTTTGGCCAGTGCACATACAGGCACTTGCCTCCCTACATCACCACAGGAATGGGAAGACCAATGAATTGTGCTGGCCTAAGTTAGGATTACACCCTAAGTCTTAAAGCTTGGCAGTATATTAGTGATGCATATCAACAGTATGTACGCTAATAAAATGGGTATAAATTTAGCAGCCTGCAGCTCTAGCATGTGAAGATAGCCCATACAGCTGAAAGTACCAGAGGTTAAGACTCAGTGAACTGTGAAAAGAAAACAGTTTGAAATAAGCTTCTCCTTCATGCCTCAGGGGCTTGCTAGATAGAGCAAAGAGCAATTTGAAACAAGTTTGGAGAAAGATGAATAACCTCAGCTATTCCAATGTTGTTAAATGGGCACCAATACCATATGCTATCGAACAATAAATGGTATTTTCTTGAGAACTCAGCAATCTAGAGTATACTTAGGTTCAGTTCAGATTTTGTAAATGGTTCCAAATGGACTGGACTGCCTAGCCACAAGTCTGGAGGTGTTTGGAGGAAACAAAGTTCAATTCACACAGCTGCCAGCAGCATGATTTTATGATTTACATGAAAATGATTTACATTTTCAGGAGTGGCTGATAAAAGGAAACATTTTGCTGCGCTTGTGCAAAATCACTGCCATGAAGAACAAGACTTCCAGTCTAATATCATCCTCCATGTCACAGAATCATAGACTCATATAGTTCGAAGGGACATCTAGTCCAACCTTCTGCCTGTAGCAGGACATCCTCCAAGAGCATTTCCAACAAATCCTTTACCCCAAGTGATCCCGGCAAAGGACCAACTTATGATAAGGTCATCTAAAGTGATCAACTCCGGCAACAGACTGGCAGGAAGCACCCAGTGTCAACCCTCTTGCCCGCACTGATTCTCCTCTTGTTCTCTCTTCCTGCCTTGGAGAACAAAGAGTAAAACACAACAGAATCTATCTATCTTTCTATGTTTGCTTGATACAGTATGTGCTTTGTTACTTTTAGTGCCAGGTAAAACCTCTCCTATATTAATGTGCTTCTCATTGCTCTTATTAGATTCCCAGTCATTCTTTCTAGTTTGGTCCTGATTCATTTGCTGTCTTTCGTAACTTTTTTATTAGTAGCTGTACTTTGTATAAGCAATTGTCATTTAACTGACATTATTGTAGGTGCCCATGAGACTTCTGTCTGTGAATGGTGGGATAGAAATTATAGAATCATAGGGCGCAATCCAGAGAAACTATGGGTTGTCCTTGCTCCGGTGTAAGAACAATTTACTCTGGATTGCAATATGAATTTCCCATAGGTTTTCACTAGGTGGTTCAGTAACTACAGGTGCATGTAATGTCTCTTCCGTGCTCCCGTAATTACTCTGGATTGTAGGGATAGTGTTGGAAGGACCTAATAGGTCAGCTAGTCTAGTCTAGCCTGTAGCAGGAAACCCTCTTAGTGCATCTCCAACAGGTGCTCATCAAGTCTCTGCTCCCAGTAAGGGAGATAAATACAACCATAAATAAATTCATGGCCATACCATATCAGTCAATATTTCCCCCAGATGGTTACTTGGGGAAACTGGTGGTTGCATTTGTGTGGGACAATATTTACAAATTATTTATTATTTTTTCAACCACCACCACCACCACTGTTGCTGCTGTGCTGCTACTGCTACTTTTACTACTACTGCTCTGAAATATCTTAAAAAATCCAAGCAGCTTGAAAGACTTTTAACTTTAATGGGAATCAGGCAACCAAGATCTTTCAGTCTAATTGGCCTTTTTGAATGGCTTGTTTCTACAAAACTTTTGGGAATATTTGCTTTAGCTAATTGATGTTGCCATTTGATGCAGCATCTACATGTCTTTGGCAGGGTGCATAATTAACTGCTACTCTGGAATAACAGCTCACAATATAGTTGATATAGGACACTGGATGGTGCTTTCCCAAACTATGATGGGATGACCGCTGTGTTTGAAATAAGTAGAGCAGAAATTTACTAAAAGTTCAATACAGAGCAGAGCAATTTAAATCCAGCTTTTGCAGCAAGCTAAAGGGTGTAAGCTCTCTTTGTCTGCAACTCAGACCACTTGCTTTGAAGTAAAATCCTATCAAGGAAAGCCCTTGAGGTCTTGTCAACAGAAAAGATCAATTGTAGGCTTGTAGATTATTTAAACGTAATTTGGTTGGAAAGAATTTTAAGCAGAATTCATGGTTCCCCCCATTTTTTATTTGCTGCTACAAATTTTTTCTAACAGCAAGTCTGTTCAAGCAACACAACTGCTTAAAATTCATGCTTTAGTTTTAAGTACTGCATATACTCGAGTATAAGCTGATCTGAGTATAAGCCGAGGCACCTAATTTTATAACCAAAAATGTGGAAAACTTATTGACTCGCGCATAAACCTAGAGTGGGAAATGCAGCAGCTACTGCTCCTACATGCAGGGAGGAGAAGGATCAATCTGCTGACGGTTTTTTTTTTAAAGAAGGAAGCAAAGCAGCCTTTCCTGCTTTTTAGAGAGACTGACCTAAGCTGAGCTGCTTGTGCAGAAATCCACTTCTTTGCCCATCTTATGACAAGTATAAGCTGACCCGAGTATAAGTCGAGGGGGGCTTTTTCAGCATTAAAAATGTGCTGAAAAACTAGGCTTATACTCAAGTATATACAGTAAGTGCTTTTGGCAAAACCATTTTCATGCATCGGAATCAGAAAATCTGGAAGCTTACTCCTATCTTTCCCCCAACTGCTACACCAAAAATGAGCATGCGGTATCTAGTGAGGTTGGTGGAAGTAGATAAGAAGTCTTCTTCTTGGAGGTAGTAGATAAGAAGGAGGGGATTTAAATCCCCTTACACTGCTGTAGGTTACCTGGTTTGGCACGTGGTGAGAGAGCCAACAATACATATGGGAAGACATCATCCTTCAAACTGGTGTCCTGGTAGCACACAGTACTGCGTGTGATACCAAAAAGCACCTTATGACACATTTTCAGCAGTCAGCACTGATGGAACATGTGCTCTGCAAGCACTTAGCTGGGTAGGATTGGACTGTATGTCTCATACTACAAACTGTATCCCAGTGTTCTAATATGTGGAATGCATAGAAACCTTCCCTCTCTAGGGATTGAAAGAGAAATAAAATATAGCTAACATGTTTTTCTTCAGGATTACATCACCTAGTATCTAATACTGCATCCCAACATACATGAGTGATGAACACCCTGTAAGCACCCCAATAATGATCACATAGAACTGTTCAGCCACAGGGGACGAGTCAGGACTGGGACAGGGACTCCAGTTCTCACAGTCACAGCCGATTTGAATCAAGAGCCAAGAAGTTGAGCTCATGCAGTCAGAAAATAAAATGTACAGATTGCTATATGTAGTTCTTCTTCATTACACACCCTCAAGTCTGTACTCTCCAATTTAGATTTGCATAAACAAATGAAATCAAAAGTGATCAAAAGAAATGCATAGAATCATAGAATCATAGAGTTGGAAGGGACCTAGTAGGTCATCTAGTCCAACCCCCTGCCTGCAGCAGGAAATCCCCCTAGAGCATCCCCGACAGGTGCTTGTCAAGCCTCTGCTTGAAGATCCCCAGTGAGGGAGAGTCCACCACCTCCCTTGGCAATCTGTTCCACTGCCGAACTGCCCGAACTGTCAGGAATTTTTTCCGGATATCCAACCAGAATCTCCTCTCATGCAGTTTGTACCCATTGGTTCTAGTTCTGCTTTCAGAAGTAGTTATGAACAAATGAGCCCCTTCCTCCCTATGACAGCCCTGCAGGTATCTGAAGAGGGCAATCATGTCTCCCCTCAGCCTCCTCTTCTCCAGGCTGAACATCCCAAGTTCCCCCAACCATTCCTTGTAGGGTTTCCCTTCCATCCCACTGATCATTCCTGTCGCTCTCCTCTGGACTTGCTCCAGTTTGGCTGCATCTTTCTTCAAGTGAGGTGCCCAGAACTGAACACAGTACTCAAGGTGAGGTCTGACCAATGCTGAATAAAGAAGAACTAGAACTTCTTGTGACTTGGAAGCTACAGTCCTCTTAATGCAACCTAAAATGGCATTTACCTTCTTTGCAGACACATCACACTGCTGACTCATGTTCAGCTTGTGATCCACGGCAACTCCAAGATCCTGCTCACATGTTGTGCTGCCAAGCCAAGTATCCCCCATTTTATACCTGTATTTTTGGTTTTTATTTCCTAAGTGCAGAACCTTGCACTTCTCCCTGTTAAAATTCATTCTATTTATTACAGCCCAGTATTCGAGTTTATCCAGATCCTCCTGGAGGTTTCTCCTGTCTTCTGATGTGTTTGCTACTCCTCCCAGCTTGGTGTCATCTGCAAATTTGATCAAGCTCCCCCGTACCCCTTCCTCCAAGTCATTGATAAAAATGTTAAAGAGGACTGGGCCCAAGACAGAGCCTTGGGGTACCCCACTTGAAACCGATCTCCAGGTTGATGCAGACCCATTTACTAAAACCCTTTGAGTGTGGCCATCGAGCCAGTTGCAGATCCACCTAACAATTGCCCTGTCTAGCCCATATTTTTCCAACTTCCCAGTTAAAATGTCATGTGGGACTTTGTCAAATGCTTTGCTGAAGTCAAGATAAATGACATCCACAGCATTGCCACTGTCCAGTAAGCTCGTAACGCGATCAAAAAAGGAGATCAGATTTGTCTGGCAAGATTTATTCTTGGTAAATCCATGCTGGGTTGTTTTGATCACCGAGTACTTGTCTAGATGTGCACAAATTGTGTGTTTTATGATTTGTTCTAATATCTTGCCCAGGATTGAAGTCAAACTGACTGGTCTATAATTTCCCGGGTCTTCTTTTTTCCCCTTCTTAAAGATTGGGACTACATTTGCCCTCTTCCAGTCCAGTGGCACTTCTCCACTCCTCAGGGACTTCTCAAAGATGATCGACAAAGGCTCTGCAAGGACATCAGCGAGTTCCTTAAGAACTCCAGGATGCAGCTTGTCTGGTCCAAATGACCTGAATTCATTTAGGCCAGTTAAGTGGTTTCGAACCAGTTCTCTATCAATCATATATGCAACCATATATGTGGTTGTTTCAGCCTTATATTGTTAGTGAAAAAGCCCCAGATGTAGGAATTTCAGCCTTGGGGTTCAGGAATTTTGGGTTTGGCATCTGGTCACCCTGATTATAAGTGAATTGGCTATGAAACTTCACAGGACTGAGGACCAGGATCTCTCCCCAAAACCAGTATCGTCAGCCCCAGAACGTTTGAAGTTTTAATCAACAATTGCTATTCACTCAGCAGAGTGCCATTTCCCTGCGACTAAACCACACCACTCAATTCTCCAAAGCAATAATTCCCAAACATTTTAAGCACCGGGACCCACTTTTTACAACAACGTTCTATCTTGACTCACCTAAGTTTACCATACTTTTAAATACAGATATATAGAAAGAGTTAATATTTATTTATTTATTAGCCAGAAAAAGATCCTCAAATATTTACCTCCCTATATTTACACATTCTTGCACACTTGAGGATCTATCTATAGTATTTATCTATCTATAGTATTTATCTAGAACTATAGACCTCAGTTCCTTGCATGACAATTAGCAGCTATCTTGCAAACCGCAGGAGCACAACTCTTGCAGGGTAGTTAGCAACTACAGTATCAGATTTTTTTGAATAACCTTGGAGATTCAGACAATTAGAGCACAATCCTAACCATGTCTACTCAAAAGTAAGCCCATTGTGTTCAATGGGTCTTACTCCCAGGAAAGTGTTGTTAGGATTGCAGCCTTTCTGAGCTTTCCATCTTCTTCTGGCAACCCACCAAAAATCAGGTCATGACCCACTATTGAATCCAGATCCATAGTTTATGAATCAGTGGTTTACAATCATGTAATAGGCTACCACAGCCTCATCCTGTAGTACTGAAGGTGCCTGAAATAAGCAGAATCAGGCAAAGGATGGTACATGAACATTTATGACTTTGCCCTGCTGATGCTCTAATTCTAATTGCAACTCCTGGTGCCCAATTTAAACAAGCTACCCTGTACTGGAATACCTTTCCAAAACAACTGTAATTGAAAAGGACTTTGGAACAGGCCTACATGACATAAAACAATATGTACATGGATTTATGAACAGATGATCATACATGTCTGCCTCAAATATGCAAGAAATATGTTGAGGTCAAGTAGAGCTTATAGATCTGATGTGGTTTCAGTGAACAAGTTATTCTGAAATGCATCCAGGAGCTGGAACTTTACATCCTGAATATTATTATGTAGCCAAAGGAAAGAGAAACTGAAGTTGAGAAGGAATTTGTCATCAAAGTCTCAGAGACACTTGAACTGTAGTTAACGCATAGTAAATAAAATAAACTCCATGAATTATAGCACTGAAAGTAAATCATCCTACTGCTTTAAAATTACTCATCAATGTTATTGATCTTTAAATGCAAAGTAACCAATCCAGCTGGTTGTGTAACATTTCTTCACCCCAAGATGTGGAGATGCATCCTCAGTAGCAAAGATTCTGCATTTTACAGTAAATATTTTCTTAACTATGCATAAAATATGCTTGATATACAGGGAAATTATGATTCCAAAGCATGGTGCTCTTCATAGTTCTAGAATCCAAATTCCTAGAGGAAATGACCATCACAGATTACAAGCCATGAGGCATGTGTGTAGATGTGGACAACCTCAAAATATCAGATGTGGGGGGCACCTGGATGCAGGTGTTATGTGCTTCCTGAGGCATATGGTGGGCCACTGTGTGATACAGGAAGTTGGACTAGATGGGCCTTTGGCCTGATCCAGCGGAGGCTTTTTTATATTCTTAAAGTTCAGATCAGAAATGAACATGCATTATTCTGAGACCCTTCAAACTCTGTATTTACTGCCACGGATGTTTAATGAAGATATTTTTTGCTGCATAAAACACTCATTATTTCACTATTCTACACTTCTGGAAGTGGTTTTATTCACTTAGTAATTGCTTGGTCTAGCACTACTGTTATTTGACCCCTTGATCAGTGTTGTCATTAGGATTTGCGTCACCCAGTGTAGGAGACTAGCACATCAATCCCATCAATGCTACCCCTCTAAATCTCTATCTGCCTCTGAATAAATATGGATTAGAGCATTGTACAGAATGATATATCATAAGACACAATATCAATGAAAGTGCATGTAGTCCCAGCTAAATAGGCTCCTGCTGGTAGATAAGCAGCAAGGGATCTATCAAAACACAAAACAAAAAACCTGTAACAATGATTCATTTCCGTGTCTGCTTTTACTTGTACAAAATGATTGATGTTGTTTTAATCATTTCATCTGATGAATGGCAATACAAGGGAATGAAAGTGGTCCACAGAAGCATTATTGACATATTTTCCTCTGGTAGGCTTAGGGAACAGATAAATTAGATACTTCAGGCAATCAAAAGGCAGCTTTTCATTATAATTACTTAGAAAGACAAACAGCTAAGTATTCATATGATGGTATACTAATACAATGGCTACTAGTGATGAATCCATGAAGGTCTGAGGGGTGAAAACATTATTTTTACAAAACTTGGAAAGACACACAGATAAAACCTGAGAAAGCCTTTTTTCCTGTTTTTGTTATTGACTCGTGATTCGAACATTGTCTTTGATGCTCAGGATCTGTAAGAGTCAAGAAATAAAGAAAGCCTTAAAAGCTTCTGTCCAAAGAACATCTTTTTTCTCCTAATAAATTGATTATCTATCTATATTATAATTTACTGATTTATAATAACATTTCATCTCTAGTTATAGATATAGATATAGTTATAGTTATATAGTTATAGACAGATAGATAGATAGATAGATAGATAGATAGATAGATAGATAGATAGATAGATAGATAGATAGATAGATAGACGTAATGTAAAACACACGCACATGCACACACAAGTGCGCACAAAACCAATAATAGTGTCTGTATTAACAGAAAAATAGATGGAAATACTTATGCTAAAGAAAATAGTGCAATTGGGGAACTGTCCATGATTACAATGGAAGACATTCTATAAACACTGACCGTATTTTCAAAGAACCCTCACTTGCCCTGTCTTCTAAAGAACAACATCCTGGCTTTATTGTTGTCTATGGAAAAGAATGAACAATTAGAGTGAACCAGTTCTTAACAAAGACAGTGCCTTTCTCACAAGACCCATTTCCTTCAGCCCACAAGTGGACTATTTTCAAAATTGGCACTTCCATAGAAAATCAAGCAGAAAAATAAATAAAGGGACTGTTTGGGTGCTGGAAAGATTAGGAAGGAGCCTGGGGAGACTGGGATGGAGCTAGAGAATCTTGGCATGATGCCAGTTGTAGCACAAGTGCAGGGCAGTCTCATGAGAGCAACTGACTGTGTATGAGCACCAACATTTTCCTTTACTTTCTCACTTTTTGAGATTGGGATGTGAGATTTTGAGTGAGAATCAAACCCGGAGGCGATGCTTATCCTGATGTCTGGAATAAACAAGAGGGCTGACAGATGCTGATGACCTAAGAAACTCCGAGAATGGGAGCTTCCATCCCAGGGGTCCTCAGGACATGTACATAAGAGATGGAAAGCATGAGGCAAATCCTTCCTTCCTCTCTCTCTCTGATTTACAGCCCAAGCCTATGCATGTGAACTCAAAAGTAAGTTCCATTATAGTCAATGGATGCAATCCTAAGCTCCAGTTATGTCCATCTAAACCCTGGAACAAGTCCTGTGCTGACCTGGAGGTGTCACAAATGTGCCATTAAGACATTTCTGCACCACTCATGTGGGAAGGTGAGGCCATGCACAGACATGCGCTTGCCTCCCTACATCAGCACAAGAAAGGGAATGAATTCTGCCAGCCAAGATTAGGATTGCATCCACGAGGCTTACTGCCAGGAAAGACTGCATAGTATTGCAGCCTATATACAGCATATTCTGGATATAACAGGGCACTACTGCCTTGGTATCCATCAGACTTGAAAGATTATGTGATGGTGCTCGACGCTGCATGTGAAGCACGAAGGCCTAGGTAGATTAAGATGGAGGATAGGCTTTTACCCAAGCAGCAAATCCCCCCTCTCCATGCCACTGAAATAGTCCAACAGCAGAGCTGATACGATTGGTTCCAGCTGCTTCACAGAGCTGGGCTAAGGACAGGAGCTTACCCAGGTCTCGAACCCTGGCCTGCTGGTTAACAGGCATGGTATCTTAACCACTTGTACTATCTACTGCCAAGGTCTCCATAACAGAATCTTAGGAATACAGGGAACACAGGGAAAGGGAATACAGTAGGACCTTGGTTTACAAGCATAATCTGTTCCGGAAGCATGCTCGTAAACCAAAAAACTTGCATATCAAAGTAAGCTTTCCCACTGAAAATAATGGGAACTCAGACAATTGGTTCCATCTGAGCTACCTCGCTGTAAATACAAGTGGCAGAGCATTGCTCTGCTGTTTGTGTTGGCAGCAAAAGGGATTCTCCTTCCCCCACTGCCCGTCAGCTGCTCCTTCCCCCACTGCCCGTTTGCCACTTGCCTTGACAAGGAGGGGGATGTCTCCCTCCCTTGCCAACAGCTGAAGGAGGCAGTGGGGAGCAGAGCATTGGGGGTGAGTGGAAGTGCCAAGCTGCCTCAGTGCACATGCACTGAGGTGGCCCAGCATTTTAACCCAGATTGCCAGCAAAGCCTCGCTCAATTTGTAAGACATTGCTCACAAACTGAGCAAAGGTTTCTGAAAATCTTTGCTAGTTTTGCGAAAAACTCACAATCTGGGTCACTCGTAAACTGAGATACCACCACTGTATTTGTTTCCTTCGATTGGTCTCAATTCTGGCTGCATCACTGTTGGGAAGTTGGGCTAACCTCAGACTCTGCATCACTGATGTCACGAGGGTAATTGTCAGGAAGGAGGTCTGATCTAGAGGGTAGAGCCTCCCTTTGCCTGAAGATAAGAGCTGAAGGTCACCTGTTTGTGTTAACTGGAAGCCATTTCCATGCACATGGGAGATCTTGAAAAACAGCTGCTGAAGTTGAAGTATTCCACTTCCTCTTTGGTGGAAGCAAATAAGTTATCTCAGCTGCCATTTGTGTGAGAGTTGGAGGAGTCTACCAGGCAGCATATCAGAGGCAGCAGTGAAAACCAGACTGTGAATGTTCCATCTGGAGTGTAGTTGTTTCTTGAAAAACAGAACATCTCTGTGTTTGTAAAAATCCCGTCAGGGATTTAGATCAGCCTGCTTGTGTAAATTGCCTTGACTTGTCTATGAAGCAATCAAACTGACCAAAAAGGTGGTATTGAAATAATTATATTGTTTTTGTTGTGTGGGCCACAACAGTTGATGAACATGGGAGTGTGTGACACAACTCGGGCACTGTCTTCTTGTACATGGTCCTCTGGTGGCAGAAGTGGTTAAGACACTGTGCCTGTTAACTAGCAGGCCAGGGTTCGAGACCAAGGTCCCCACAATACAAGGATTTCTTCTACAGGCAGGGGGTTGGACTAGATGATCCACTGGGTCCTTTCCAATTTTATGATTCATACTGGTCAAAATTTTTAGGAATATGGTTTCTCTTTCTCCTCCTCTCACTGTTGGTAGTATATTTTAGCACATGCAAAAGCATGGTGTTCATACTCCCCATAGGATGCCATTCATTGTTTTTACTTTACACATTGTTTTTACTTTACACTTTATTTCAGGCTTTTCACATTGCAGTGGTATTTTCCTCTGCAATCCTCCTACAAAAAGGAATTGTTTAAAGGCTTCCACTGTGTACTGTGCACATGTGTCTGAACAGTTGTACGTTGCTGAGATGTACGGTGAAAAGTGAGCTGTGCTAACATTTTTCCAACAGCAAATATCAAGGTGAGGGGGAAAAAATCATCAAAGTGTTTTTAAGGCCATTGTATTATTTTCCAGAAACATTCCACTGAAGCTTAGCACGGCCTCTTTTCTCAGCAAACACAGTGTGAAGAACTTCTCCTTCAATCAGCTTCAACTCACTTCCAGGAAACTTCCCCATTGCTGAAGTTTGCACGAACTTTTAGAAGCTCAGCAGCCCTGTGATTCTGTGGTGCGAGTTTCAAACATAGTGAACAAGACGGAGTCTCTCTCAAGTCAGCTTCAGAGTGATCCCAGCCTTTATTTGACTTTTCATTTTTCATGGAGAACATGATACCAGCAGAATGAAGAGCAAGTTAAAAACTGAACAAGGCTTAAAGTTTTAGGTTCCAATCTTCTACGCTCTTATTCAGGAGTTTCCCCACTGAAAGACCCCACTGAAATCAATAGGGCTTTCTTCCGAGCAGACATACGTATCATTGCACTGTTCATGTAGTTTAGAGTGTTCACATACATTGTTTTTCATGCAGCCACAAGACTTCCATTTATGTTACTTCCTATACATGCTTCTTGTCCAGTGTCCTGCATTTAGATATCACCCAGAGTTACTCTTCCAGACAAATTCCTGATAAGCAAATCAGGAAAAAATCAGTTCAACAGTGGAACAGATTGCCAAGGGAGGTGGTGGACTTTCCCTCACTGGGGATCCTCAAGCAGAGGTTCAACGAGCACCTGTCGGAGATGCTCTAGGAGGATTTCCTGCTGCAGGCAGGGGGTCAGACTAGATGACCTATTAGGTACCTTCCATGATGCAAATCCCTTTTCAGCCATGCATATGCAAACTAAATTGTAAACAGGAACTCTTACACTTGAACAATTGGTGCTCCTTTTGTGTTTTCCTTTGCATCCTTGATGATTTTGATGATTTTAACAAGCTCAGTCCTTCCAACTCTGAGATGGTCACACTTTTCACATGATCACATTTACATTACCCGTAAGATCTCCAGGGCATAGCTCCAGACTTCACCTCACTTGGGACAGAGTTCTAGGCTGTGAAGGTGTTCACCATGGCTGCCACCATGAAAGATGTTGGCAAACTCTGCCACTCTACCAAAGAGGTAAGGCATACTCCCACACTATTACACACATACATATTGAACCTCGCTATCCATTATGTTTGGTTCCAGGAACCTCCAGGGATACCCATTTTCATGTAATACAAAAGCAATTGTTTACTATGATAAAGCAGCAGGCAATGAATCAAAATGAATCAATTTTCCTTTCCTCAGGTTTAAAAATTTCAGTTCAGTGGCAGAAGCTTCCCCGTACAAAGCAGTTCAGATTATCTGTATTCATGTGAAGGGAAGGGGTCTCCTTCCCAGCTGAAACAGAAACAGACCCCTTAATGAAGCCTTTCTCAGGCAAGCTTAATTGACTGCCATGTTACCTTGGTACATAAGCTGCTTTTAAGTCATTAAACTGCTACTTAAGAGATGTTTATTTTTTTAATTTAGAGAGTCAACCTCATTGGTGTTGAGACAAAATCTCTGATAAATAACACACCGATAATTAGATTATGCCTGTACTCCAGGCACTCAAGAGCTGGTGCTGAAAGGAGTAGCCACATTATGGAATTACTCTGCTTATAAAGGGGAATGGGGCAAATGTCTGTATTACTTTGATGTTCCCCATAGAACAACAGCATAAAGTAAGAATCATTCCCATATTGCAGCTAGAGAAAGAATTATGTAAGACAGTGTTACTCAAACCGGGGGGTGGGTGGGTGCTACCTCCCAGTTCATGTAAAGGTTCCCCACACCCTTTAAGGGATTGGGGAAGGAGGAAAACAGTAGTGCAATCCTCAGAATCGCACCCCTGTCAGGGAACGGGGGCAATTTTAAAACATACCACAAGTGCTTCAAGAATCAGGGCACACGGGGAGCCCTGCAGAGCACTTGCAGAATTCTTTGAGGCTTGGAAAAAGTGAAAGTGAGATCTCAATGAAACTGGATGTTGAACTTCAGGTTTAGTCACAGCTGTAACTTTTACTCTTCCTTTCACAACTTTTTTCACTCTGACAGCTTTCTTGACCCACAAGCCCCAGTTTACCTCTTGCCCAGTTCACACCTCCTGGGCATAACTAGTGGGTCTAGAGCTCCTTTTAAAACCAATCATTTGGAAATGGCACTTCTCTATTTTTTTCTTTGTGGCTTGGCTTTAAACTGCTTAAGTTCAAAAACTTGACAATATTTCTTTGATTAACAAAAAAGAAGGAGTGGGAAGTCTTCTTCCGTTTCATGAGCCAGGTCAACCTACTTCTATATATGCTGCTGCAAAAGGCGACTTAATAATGCACTGAACTTACTGCAAAGAAATTTTAAAGTACTGGGGGAATATCTTTAATAATAATAGCCATTAAAGACTCTTCGACCCAAGAGAACTATAATAAATTAAAGACTAGACTTTGACCACCCCTGCATTCCCACAAGTAATAAGGTCTGTAAGAGCACAAACCACGTCTACTCAAAAGTAAGCCCCATTGTGTGGGTCTTACTCTTAGGAAAGTGTCTGTTGGATTCCAGCTATGAAAACTCTCTCTCTCTCTCTCTCTCTCTCTCTCTCTCTCTCTCTCTCTCTCTCGGTGCAGACTTAAAAAAATTATTCTTGCTGCACTGACTTTTCTGAAAGGGAGGTTCTGGGTTTTAACTCTGCTAGTTCTAAACAGACCTTTTTAAAACTGTTTTATACATTTTCTAATCAGAGCCCCCCCCCCGCCCCCTATTTACTGCTTTATACCTTTTACTCAAAACTAAAGTGGACAAGCGGAGACCTCAACTGAGCCAAAGATGACATTGTGTGTAAAGCTCCTGCTATGGTTTCTGGTATCAATGGCATAACTAAGTGGTTAGGGGGTATCATTGTTCCAGCTAAAATGCCTCAAGGGCATGCCAACTTGCACCCAGAACAGCAGACCAAAGATGAAAAAGGCCTTTCTGGTGGCCTTAGAAAGCCACTTCAGTTTTTGTCAGTTTTCAGAGATCTGGGGTGGCTGAACAGGGAAGGGTTTAAAAATATTTTGTGCCCTCCTCAGCCACTATCTGGTATCCATTAATGAAGTTGGACATATTTCTTTTATATTGGCACCAAAGGTTCTGCAGGTAGGGCACCAGCTGCATGTTGAGTGGAGGTGGCAGGCAGTCCATATGGTAGCGTCATCTTCGAGATTGCAGCCTACCAAGTTTCTTGCAGCAGCAGACCCTCTTCAGGAAACCCTGAAGGCACGAATAGGGCACAAAATTTTATGTGGAAATAGGGCATAGAATTTCTACTGGAGAGCAAATGCAGGATGGTGTTGTGGTTGGGGAGATAGACTTTGGCTACAATCCAGAGTATCTACGGGACCTTTTACACCAACATAGTTATGGTGTTACCTATGGGAAACCTATGGGAAATGCACAGAGCAATCCAGAATAAGTGCCTCTTACGTCTACCCATAGTTTCTCTGGATTGTAGGGCTAATCTCTTTATATCTTTTAAAACCAGATTTTAGTGATCATTGATCTGTTCACAACTTGAATGTCACATGTGAAAACAGGTTCAAATCCCTCCCTCAGCCACGACGCTTCCTGGGTTACCTTGGGCCAGTCACTCACTCTCAGTTTCACATACCTCACAGGGTTGTTGAGAGAAGAAAAGATAAAAGCTTTGTAAGCCGCCTTGGGCATTTGCATTAGCACTGGAAAGGTGGGGTATAAATCCAATAAATAAATCAGACGAGGGCATCCCTGAATGAACCAAGGTGAATGTCCATCTTTCTTCTTGCAAATAAGTGAATCTGTGGGTAGAAAATCTACAGGCAGCAAACTAATTTTATTTAGAATATCTTTTCTCTTTCTCATGACCTCAATTTATCTGGATCCATTAATCCAGTTCTGTGATGGGGACCCATTACATCCTCTGTTTCTCAAAGCATCTCAAAAGGGGAAAAAAGGAATATGGGCAAGCCATTCTGCTTGCAAAGTTTTGCTTTCAAACTTCTTTCCAGATACCACTTAGATCAATACAGTATTTCATCCCTAAGTATGTTGTGAGGTCCTTTAACAAGTGCTGTTATTGGCTTGGCAGATTATGAAGTGAACTTGTACTGAGACGGTCAGCTACTTTTATCCATTTACTTGAGCAATTATTAAATGACTCTGCTAAATCAATTCTTTCTGAATGGTAATCTGCCTAATGCCTCGCTTGTGTTTTGCAAGACAGCACATTCCTAGATCTGCTGGACACAGGTGCCAAATTCCTAAAGAAAACTACATAAATTTGGGCTTGTATTTTAATTTAAGGCTTCATACACACACAACACACACACACACACACACACACACACACACACACACAGAAAGCGAGAGATCATAAATATTTCTTCTGCAAATGGAAAGTGCTTTCATTCACAATGAGGCAGTAGAGATTTTTGATGATCCTTTCTTCATTCTGCTGTCCACCATGTCCACCAAATTCTTTTTTTTCCTGGCGAGGTGGGGGGCTCGCCAGAACAAGATATATGGCCCACAGAAATATTAGCAGGAAGGAGCAATTAAGAAAAGTCATCCCTCCCATTGAAATTCCAATGCGGGGAAAAATGTCTTTATATGGGAAAAAAACCTGAGAACAGCTCCCTGTTTTCACATGTGACTTTCAAGTTGTGAACAGATTGGTGATGACTAAACATTTTAACCTGGGTGACTTATGGAAAGTGTAACTTATGATTAGAGGTGATTTACTTTTGAACTGAAAAGTAAATGAAAATGATGTTATTTGAAAATGATGTTATTTCTTTTACTTAATGAAGTAAGCTCATAATGTTCATCTTGCAGAAAACAAACACTTCGAGTGCAATCCTAACCACACTTTCCTGCGAGTAACTACTGTTGAACACAATGGGACTTACTTTTGACTAGACATGCTTATGATTGCGCTGTTTCTACTGACAGTCCATCAAATGTTAAACAGTGATTTTCAACCAGTGTGCCATGGCACAATGGTGTGTTGTGAATGGTATTAGGGCTGGTGGGGGTATGAATCATCCCCCCCCCCATCAGCAACATGGTGTGGATTTGTCAATTGTCCAAATACTGATGGTGTGCCTTCACAATTTTTGCACTTTGTCAGTGTGCCACTTTAAAAAGTTGAAAATTACAGGTGTAAAGCCTATAAAAGCCTATAAGTTATAAAAGGCCTGCACAGGCCTATGTGAGCAGAACGGGATAGGGGAGGTTGGGGATGTGGTTGAACATGGAGGGCAAATTGGGGGGAAAAATGCATGGCAATGGATAGATTGGGCCTGAAATGAGGTGGCACATGCTGAATACAAACTCCATTCCTGCCTGCCTTGAATCAATGTGAACTTGTACCAGCTATCCAGTGGTGGGCTCCAGCAGGTTCACACCTAGAACTGGTTGTTAACGAAAGATAGGATATATAAAGTTTAAAAATAGCCATTTAAAAGTGGCTGCCAGATGGGCATAGAACCGGTTGTTGATTTCTTTGAATTCCATCACTGCAGCTATATCATCACACAGGTTTGAGAGGATCCATTGCAGTTGCTGGGGCTTGACCAAGGACAAAAGGAAAGATGTCCTCTGAGAACTTCAGCAGCTGAAAGTCCCCTTTGGCATATCTGCTACATAGACTGTGGCTGCAGTCCTAACCACACTTTCCTGGGAGTAAGTATTGAACACAATTGGACTTACTTCTGCGTAGAAATGGTTAGGATTGCACTGCATGCCTGCCGGACCTGAATTGCGGCATAGGGATTTAGTGAGGATTGGCTCCTATTATTTTTTATGTAATGGAAAAAAGGAATAGTACTATTTCACAGGTACAAAGGTTGTATAGGTAGGACATGCATACCAAATTCATGATTCAGCCTATTCACTTCTGTGTATCATGGTCTCTTGATTGGGGCTCCTAATAATGGTATGAAAATGGTTGAAACCTGAAAGTCTCTAAAAACCTCCAACGAAATACCAAAAAACGTTTCACCAAAAATTATGTGAGCAAAGGCCAAACTAAAATACTGCTCCGAAGAAATTTACACCCCCATATGAAGCATGTTTACTCAGAAGTTCGTTTCTTTGATGCCGGTTGTACCTATTTCCAGGTAAGTATGCTTATGTACGTATAAAGCTGTGCCAGCTTGATGGCAAAAGTGTCACAGAATCATAGAATTGGGAATGACCTAAAAGGTCATCTAGAACAACCACCTCTATAGCAGCTTGGAGACCTTTGGTGGTGAAACTTGGAGGCCAGTGGTGGTGAACCTTTTTGGCACCAAGTGCTGACTGACAACGCCAGTGCCCAGCGCACTTGCTGGGCTTGACTGTGTATGGAACCAAAATACTATTCAAATCCTCTTGTCCCCATTGCTCATTTACAGAGAGAAACTGCATATTATTAAATGCAAATAAAAGTGTTTATATAGTGATTACTTATGATTCATTATTGTGACATCTATATATATAAAAAAGAAAAGTCACTGACTGACTCACTGACTGACTGACTCAGTGACTGATTCATCACCGCCCTGCCAAAACTGCCGGGCCTAGAAGCATGAAATTTGGGGTGGGTGTTCCTTCCGTGACCAAGGGGTGCACTAAGAACCAGTTTTTGGAAATTCCAACCGGAAGAGGGTGAAAAGGGCCGCAACACGTTTTCCTCCCTATACTTTGCATTGGAGAATTGATGACTCATCAACATTCCGCCCCAACTGCTGGGCCTGAAGCATGGAATTCTGGGAGGGATCCTTCTGTCACCTGAACACCCACCAAGAACCATCTGGAGAAATTTAACCCTTCAGGGGCTGAAAAGGGGTCAACGTGTTTCTGTCCTATACTTAACATGGGAGACTGAATAACATCCAGCCAGTCTGGTGCTCAGTGCCTGGTGAACTGGGGGGATGTTGTTCGGAGGAAGAGGATGCACTGGTGAGGATGCTGCGCATGGGGGGAAAGTTGCGCATGGGGGAAGTTGCACGTGGGGGAAAGTTGCGCATGGGGGGAAGTTGCGCTTGGGGGGATGATGCGCATGGGGAAAGTTGTGCATGGGGGGATGATGCATGTGGGGGGAAGTTGCGCATGGGGGAAGTTGCACATGGGGTTTGATGCACATGGGGGACTGATGCAGAATGGTGATGTTGCATATGAGGAGTTCAGGCATATGGGGGATGAT
Source organism: Cryptoblepharus egeriae (assembly GCA_030015325.1). Classification (NCBI taxonomy): domain Eukaryota; kingdom Metazoa; phylum Chordata; class Lepidosauria; order Squamata; family Scincidae; genus Cryptoblepharus; species Cryptoblepharus egeriae. The sequence continues at coordinate 25,423,727 of JAREYC010000003.1, forward strand.
GCACATGGGGGAAGTTGCACATGGGGGACTGATGCGCATGGGTGAATGATGTGCATGGGGATTGATGCACATGGAGGGAAGTTGCTCATGGGGGAAGTTGCGCCTGGGGGAATGATGCGCCTGGAGCGATGATGCACATGGGGGAAGTTGCGCATGGGGGAATGTTGTGCATGGGGGAATGTTGCGCATGGGGTGTTGATGCGCTGTGGGGGGATGGCCTATGGGGAAAGGTTACTCCCGCAACGCGGGTACACTTTTCGCTAGTAAACGAATAAAGGCATTTTATTCTACAGACTACACAATAGATATTCACTATTTTTAGCTCAATTGGTAAAATATTATGGGAATCTCTGAAAGCAATCTTAGTTGTTATTAATAATTGTTCACACTTTTATCATGTTTCCTGGTTATTCTATTCCTGGTTATATTGTTCAGATATATATGTGTGTTACAGTGAATGTCAGAGTTCTAGATCAATGCTGACAACTGCATGTAGGTGACTGGCAGACCAATTCTAAACACAATTACTCAGAAAAAGTCTTATTGTGCTCAGTGGGGCTTATTCTCTAAAAAGTGTATTTAGGAATGCATCCTTAATTAATATTTGGGTGTTTGAGTTTGGGGTAGTGCTTTCCAAACTTTTAAAACTGGCACCCACTTTTAAAAATGACAAGCTATTGTGACCTACCTCATTTTATGAGCCTTTTAAAAAGAAGCAGTTTCAGAATCTCAGCAGCTCAAACCTCTTTTATTCTTTTTTACAATAGGGAGGAACGTATGGGGCTTTTGTTGAACTCCAAGTTCATCAGATCTGGATCATTCTGATAGCCTCTTGTTTCCCTTTCACTTAAAGGCTGTTGTTTCCTGATGAATAAATGGCCTGCAAGTGCCAAGTTTCACAATACATTTACATATATATGGTTGGGTTGTGAGTAGTGTTGCCAAGATTCTCTTCCACAAAATCAGAACAGGACTTTCTGAAACTTTCTGTCCCATTTGCAAGTATGTGGACAGAATCCCAAAAAATTGGGACTGTCCTGCAGGGTGACCATATCACTGGAAAAACCTGGATTTGTCCGGATTTTTAGCCTCCTGTCCGGGTGTCCTACATTTTGGCTTCATTGTCCTATATTTTGGCTTCGTTTTGAAACTTCGCGATAGTGCACAGTACCCCATCATGCCATATGTCATTGAATTCATACTGAAGAGCAAAATCCAATGCAATAATCAGTTTTGACCATGCAATAATCAGTTTTGAGATCTCTCCTTCCTATCAAACATTATGGTCAAACGTTGGCAGTTTTTTAAATGGGTAGGAATTTTGGCCTGGGGGGTAGGAATTTTGGCCTTGGGGTTCAGGAATTTTGGGTTTGGCATCTGGTCAGCCTGCTGTCCTGGGATTTCAGGACACATGGCAACTCTAGCTGGGAACTGTCTTGGACAATACCTACCACATCCAATCACCCACATGGTCAATTGTATGCGCATATCTTGGCACTTTATTGTGCTTCCAAATTGTGCAGAGGGCAGTTCACAATGAAAGGGAACAGTTTAAAGAACTTCTTCTCTTCCCCAGCACATGATTTGGAAGATTTACAAGTAGGGGAAATGGAGGGAGGGGCCAGGTCATGTAAGCCTTGTGAGTGCACCTGTCATTAAACATGTGGGGTTGGTCAGATGGGGGTAAATATTATCCAAACCAGTCTTCATTAGTCTTCATTTTGGAAGTAATCACTTATTCTTGGCAATATAAGAGCCTTATAATAGCACATGGAGATGCAGCTGTTCCTTTTTCAAAGTAGTTGCTGATATATTCAATGGGATTGTTTTGGATCTTGAACTGGACCTTTCTTTTTAATATGTATGTTCTCAGCTATTCATCTCTGATGAATTCCCCATAAGCAAATCCCTTTTTTGGCCATCCACATCCAAACTAAATCATGTTATTGAAATGAAAAATGCGGCAACTTTTTGTTAAAATATGACACCTTTAATCCAAACAGTTGTACTCAGATCATTGATGCATCTTCGCAGATGAATGTATTTATAGATGTGTTTATACCAGTGGGTCACTAGGGTGGTGTGGGTGGTGTGGTCTGCACCGGGTGGTAACCCAAGCACCCAAGAGGGGTGACACGCTCTGGGGGACCTAAAAATTGCAACTTCATGATGGTTCATCAAACCCCATCATCTCATATATCATTGGATTCATATTGAAGAGCAGAATGTTTTGAAAGAGAATGTTTTGAAGTAGCACATTCCTATTAAAGGTTTTGGCCAAAAAACTAAAAAACTAAAATTTTCATTGAACTCTATGGAAAGAAAATGTGACCCATATCATGGTTTTACTCATGAGTAGACAAACATGCCATGGTTCTTTGGAAAGGGAAGGCTGACAGGAATATAAGGACACCAGAATTGACCTGATCCAACGAACACAGCCCCCACAAATCACCCCAGAAGGAGGTCTCTGATGATTGCACTGAAATTCATTGAAAATGGAAGTGAACTGCACAGCTATGTTTACTGGTGAGTAAGCAAGCATGCCTTGGCTGGAGTGGAAAGTCAGTCCAGGAGAGTACAAGAATTCCAGAATGGTCCCAATCAGAGACATTACTAGGGCTTTAGAAAGGGGGCATCCTTAAAGGGGATGGCAGCCCTTGTGACCTAAATGGCTAAAATTATGGTTTGTAGAAATAATCCCATCATGTTAGATACTTTTGAATGTGTAATTTACAGCAAAATGCAGTGAAACAAACCACTTTAAATTTCTTTATTCTATTAAAATGTATGTCTAAAAAAAAATCAGTGGAAGCAGGGCAATGGCACACAAACATGTCCGTTATTCATATTGTTGCCCCACCCAATGTATGGGGATTATGCACTGGCCTCCCGCACCGGGTGACACAAGCCCTAGTGACATCCCTGGTTTATACCCTTACATGTGTATATATCCTTTATCTTTTTCAATAATTTGCCTATTTTCCTTTGCCCCACACAGAGACAGTGGTTGGAATCTGGACCACTTTATTAACTAATTAACAATACATAAACATCAATAGCAGGGAGATGACAAATCTAATGTTCTGACAAATGTAAATGGCCTGGCCTTATACTTCCCCAGATATTAATGGGTGTACAATCTGATTCTAGGCACCGCTAAGGCCAAGACTGAGTGTGCCTTTCATCACCAATCCATGAAGTTTGAGGCAGCTGGACTGCTGTGCCCATAGGACACCCTGATCAGGCTATGCCTATTCCATGCCGGGGCTTCACCAGTCTGCTTCCTTTGAGGTGGTCAGGCTTCATAGGAGTTGTTCTGCCTCAACCCTGGCTCTTGCATTCCTCAGATCATCCACTGTGGCCTGCTGCCTGCCAACCAACGCTGCATAACCAGACTGAGCTGATTGGGTAATGATTGATCGACCGCTTCAGCCAGTCCTCCCCTCCAGCCCCAAGGGCCAATGAGAGATAGACTGTACCCTTCACTCAATGGGGCTGGAGATAAATTTGCTCGTGTGCAACAGCATGCCAGCAGGTTTTTGGAGAATGAGAAATAAAATTGCAGTATACAAGTTTTATTCACAGATTTAAGTAATCTGTGGCTTGGAAAACCTATTAATGAACTCATACACATATTATATAAAACAGTGGGTTGGCATGGGCTTACTTTTCATAGCTCTAATTGTAGGATGAAGTCAAAGTTGGTGTACCAAAGCACAGAACCTTCAGATATGAAGATTAACATCTTTCAGAAGATGCTAATATAATGAGCATCTATCATTTAAAGATGTGAGTCAAATGCAAAACAGGTGGGGAGTTATGTATACAAAACAAAAAAGTCAAAAAGTGTAGCATATTTCTCAAAGTTTACCAAACACTGAATATTCAACAATTTTTTCCAGAATTGTTTTGGTTTATCTAATCCAGATGTTATTAATTTAAACAGTTCACAGTCTATACCAAAGAGGAAGAATAATGTTAAAAAACGGAAGCAGCATTGCAGTGGGGAGAAAAATATTAGATGATGAAATTCAGAATGAAGTATGATGCAGCTTTTAAACATAAACAGGCGAAGACCACACTTGCTAAGGAGTAAAAAGCAAAAGTACATAGTATATACACTGTCACACTGTGGTACTGCTATGGGACGCAGGGATGCAGATTGCACAACGTGACACATTTGGGGGGGGGGCTGCCAACACTGGCCAAAATTGTGAAATCTTTTTATTTTCAAATAATACTATCATGGCATGTCTCATTTGGTGTAATATTATAGAATTTTATGCATAATGCAATGAAACAAATAACATTGAAATATCTATATTCTATTAAATATTATTGCCAAATAAACAGGAAAGGAAACTACAACTCCCTTATGTAACAAAAAAACTGATTTTCTTAACTCAAAACTAACCAGTGAGATTGTTTTCCTGGATGGCACAGAACTGCCTCGGGCTGCTTGTGTCTATCCAGTTCTGTGCCTCTTCCATATGTAATGCAGAGTCAAATAATCAAATCAATAATCAATAATCAATAAAATCAAATAATCAAATCAAGTAATGCAGAATCAAATAAACCTATTGGGGTTGCTGTAGTCTTACCAGGGGAAATGTTTATCACAGCAGTAGTGATAGTGTGGCAGCACCCCAAGCTTGTGCTAGATTCAGCACAGACTTGCCCCACAATTCAGAGTAACTATGGGAGCACGTAAGAGACATTACGTGCACCCGTAGTTATTGCACTACCTAGTGAAAACCTATGGGAAATTCATATTGCAATCCAGAGTAAATTGTTCTTCCACTGGTGCAAGGACTCCCCATAGTTACTCTGGATTTCACCCTAAATCAGGTATGAGTCTTCTATTCAAGCAAAATGTAACCAGAGAAAGGAGGTAGGTTTCAGCATTCTAGATTTCATGAATATAGTCTTTCCGTGGGCAAAATCTGTCCTTTCAGACTTCCTGTGGGAAAAATGGAGGTGGGGATAGGTGTGCATTGGTGGTAAGACTAAAAAAGGGATTGATCTTTGGATAGTATCCACTGTTACGTAGTGATTGCACAAGGTTCAAAAGTGAGTGTCAATAGCAAATACTAATACTATACCATACGTATAGTAACTGGTGTACCTGAAGCTGATAGTTACATAACAAATATGATACATCAACTTGAGTACCTTTCGGAGAGAAATTTATTTATTTATTTACTTAAATAAATAAATACACACACATAAGGCTGAGTGGACATAATAACGTTGACCATAATGCATAGTTTGGTTGTGTGCTCAGTTAAGTGCACAAGCTTCTTGTTAGTAAAAGTGCCACTCTAAACTGTTTGAAAGACAGGCTGGGTACCCAGAGGAAACTGCAAAGGATTTGGCTCAGTCTGAAAACACTTTGCCTAAATCCCATTCTCCTATCAATCAGCACTTCTGATGCCAAAAGTATTTAAAATTGGGTTATGAACCAAATGGGTGTTGTAACAGTGATTGCCTATACAATTCACATTTCTTTCTTTAGAAGTCTTCTGTCCCATTGAGACCTTTGTCGTATTCTCTTATCTGCCAATAGAATGGCATCACGTTGGCACATTTCTCATTGTGCACCCTCTGTTCCTGTTGGCAGCCTAAACTGCCACAAACCATCGGATCTCCTTGCCACCTGCATAACTTGGGAGCGCTGCCTTCTAGTCTCGCACCTGGCACACTGGCACACTGCTGTTGGAAATTAGACATCTGGCAATGAGCCAGCAGTCTGAGCTGAGGATTCTGTTCTCCTGGCCTCCTGCCTCTGTAGAGGAAGCAGACTACCCTTGGATGAGATAAATAAAACATGATGCTTCTCAAGAAAAGGTGCATTAGACCCAGTGGAACTTTGATTAGGCACATTTCTGCATAACACGCTTTTGATAATGAGGAGTAAACAAGGCAGCTTTGCAGGAGGGTGATTTGTAGGCAATCCAAAAGGTTAATGACAAGACTCAGGTGTCAGTACTACCTCTTCTTGCTCCTGTGGTTTGCCACAGCCTTGTGTGCCTCTGATAAAAAGCAGAGTTCTATATTAAACCCACAGAAGGGAAACACTTCTGTTCCCTCTCCGATAAATCTCCAAAAGGTCCCTTCCAAAACGTACTGGCAAACAATCTTCAAATCCTCAAAGTGACAGTTCTCAACTTTGCCCCTCTCTCATGAACTTAAAGACCATTTTCTAAAAAGGTTCAGGACATTGGCTGCAATCCTAAAGACACTTTCCTGGAGTTAGAACCACTGAACACAATGGGATTTACTTTGCGTAGATATGGTTAGGATTGTGCTAGAAAATCTGCTGGGAAGAATCAACATGTAATAACTACTTAGTTTGGCAGCTGTCATTTGTTCCTTTTTCTGATTCAAACATGAGAGGTCAGTTAATAACTTCAAAATGTTACAGCATTTTGACACCCTAATATGTTACAACATTTAGGGTGAGCAATCCTGATCAGAGACTTTAGCTGCAATCCAAACTTTAGCTCCAGTTCGGCTGGTTTAAGCCCCGGCATAAGTCCCATGCTGACCCTGGGGGTGACACAAGAGTGCCATAATGCACTTCTGCCTCACTCCTGGGGAGGTTTGATCAGTACACAGGCCAGTGGTGGACACCAGCTGGTTTGGACCATTTCAGTGGTGGGCTCCAGCACATTCACACCTACTCTATAGAACCAGTTGTTAACGAGAGATAGGACATATAAAGTTTAAAAATAGGCATTTAAAAGTGGCTGCCAGATGGGCATAGAACCAGTTGTTCTAGCCTCTGCTAGGCTGCGTAGGCCCCCCTCACGTCCCTAAGCCTTTTTGGGGGCCTCCGCAGCCTAGTGGAGGGCTCCCCTCACCTCTCTTACCTTCCCAAGCTTCTCTGGGGGCATCTGTGGCCTAGCGAATGACCCCTTGCCTCTCCCGCCTCCTTCATGCCACTATGGGGGCCTCCGCAGCCTAGCGGAGGCTCCCCTTGCCTCTCCCATCTCCCCCAAACTTCTCTGAGGCCTAGTGGAGGCCCCTCCCTCACCTCTCCCGCTGCCCCCACTTGCCTCCATGGGTCCCTGGGGGCCTTTAGTGGCTGACAGGTGGCTGCTAAAGGCCCCTTCCCCAGCCGCCCCCTTCAACCTCCCCATTTGCAGGCCCTCGCCCCCCTCACCCCATGCCCGACCTTCTCCCACCTCCTCCCCCCCATGCGCCTGGCCTTCTCCGGGCCACCGGAGCCTGGTGCCAGGCTCCAGAGGCCCCCAATGCCTCCATTCCTGACCACCTGTGCCCCAGGTAAGTCCACCCCTATCTCTCTCTCTCTCTCTCTCTCTCTCTCTCTCTCTCTCTCTCTCTCTCTCTGTGTGTGTGTGTGTGTGTGTGTGTGTGTGTGTGTGTGTGTCTGGGTTGGAATCATGTACGTTAGTCACCTGATGGTTTCTATTGCTGAAAACCGCAAACTGTCTTGGGAGCATCTTGCGTGTCTGGGTTGGAATCATGTATGTTAAAATCACTTGCATGCACCTGTGCAATCCTATGCATTATTCAGAAATAAGCCAGTTGAGTTCAATGTGATTTATTCCTGCATGCACTGGAATAAATTACATTGAACTCAGAGGCTTACTTCTGATTGATGCATAGGATTGCACAGGAGCGATGCATATGAATAAATCACACTGAACTTAGGGGCTTACTACTGATTGATGAGGTCACAGGTGATACAATTTTTTGTGTCTGTAAACTAAGGGTTAAAATGGTCATTAGGACATAGAGAACTGGTTGTTAAAAAATTTGAAGCACACCGTGACACAGGCATATGCTGACCTCTCTACACAGCCATGGAAAGATGTGCCAGGTGACGTAGGCTAGCCTAAATTTGTTGGGATTGCACCCTTCCACTGCCAATTCCGCCCAAAATAATGTCAGTTGTAGGCATTCATTCAAAGAGTCAACAACTCTAGATGTATTGAGCCATGAGCAAAATCTCCAGAAATACAAATATAAAGCAAATTTACACACAAACACACACACACACACACACACACACTTCAAAATGCAACACACAATCATCTATACCAGTGGTCAGGGAACAGGGGTAAATTACCCCAAATGGGGTAAAAATGAAATTCCTGGGGGTAATGGACGGTTGTGCTGCCAAGACACAGCTAGGCATGCCTATGAATCTATCGGGGGCAGCCCCTCCTCCATACCTCTCTCGACAGGTTCAGGGGCTGATGCCCCCTGAGGCGGGGAAAGGGGAACCAAGGGAAGCCCCCAGGAGCCACCCAGAATGTGCACTGGAGCGCCCCGGCCACCGGCAACACGCCCCTGAGAGGTGCAGGGGTCCCAGCACCAGCTGCTTGCTAAGCACTGGGGGAAAACTGAGGTGACACAGACCAGAAGGCAATAGGCAGGGCCCCGGGGAATGGGACTGGGGGAGCAGGAGGAGGGACATAACAATATAGGGGAAAGCAAGGGACACTAGGGAAGGGATGGATGCAGAGTTTGGTGGGGATAATGTCAGCGTATCAAGGGGGTAACGTCGGCATATCTAAATATATTTTGGGGTAAAAGGTGAAAACATTCCCTGACCCCTGATCTATACTGTATATTTATAGAACAAATCTTTGTCATATAAAACAATTCATATACGAGGCACATGATTGTTCTAAATCAGTGGTTACCTGGCTTTTTAAAGGTCCTAGGTTGCTGCCTGATTTGTAAATACCAAGGGAGATGGTTGTTGGGCATCAGTGTGCACCCTTCCCCAAATTAACCCTTGATAGCATAATCTCTGTCAATTTTGCAATCCAACAAAAATTGGGTCACAGCCCACAGTTTGCTGAAGCTGCAATTCTATACACATTTTCCTGAAAATAGGTCCCGTAGAACATAATGGGATTTACTTATGAGTAGACATGATTAGGATTGTACCTTAAATCACTAAGATCCCCATCAGACATAAGGTTCTGCTTCTGAACTGAAGTGAGCTAGAAGCTGTGTTCAAACTTCCACTCCTCCATTTAACTCCTTAGAATAGTGTCTGGGGGTACTAAAAACACTGCCCCTGTTTCTCTTTCATGTTTTCACCTACTTCTTCACCCATTCGTTCATATCCGAGGATCACAGTAATAAGCTTAGCCTATCAAGGATGTTGTAATGAATGATGATATCATTGCTACATAAAAAAATGTTGAGGGCAAGCAAAATTCTTCCATTGCTCTCAGTCTGAATGGAGAATTGAGTAAAATCACCACATTGTTCAAGCAATGTTCCCTATGCAGCAGCACTGATGGTTTTTTTTTTTTGCATAAGTTCCACACAGAAAGATTTTCAGCATAGTTATACTTACACATATGTACGGTTGGGAGAGATACCTTCTGACACACTCTCCTACACTAGTATAGACAATGTTTAGCTAGATGGACTGATCATTAACATTGATTTAGGATTGCTTCCTTTGCACCATTCCTCTTTCAATGGTTCATCAGTGATTGGCAGTGTCTACTTAGGGACAACTAAAATGTGTTTACCTTCTCCATTCTATTCTTAGAGAGGGGAAAGTGATGAGTATTGATTCACATCAACGTTGTGCATCTTCTTGTTTTCCCTCTCCTTCTGTTTGATGGAAGGTCTTTCTTCTAGATTAGAAACAATTCTGCCAGAGACCCACCCGTATTATTTCTTCACATTGCTTCATAAATCAGAGCAAGAAGAACATTAAAAAATTAGAAAACAGTTGCCACATTATCGCTGTCTACTTTTTATACTCACAAGCAAGGGCTGATAAAACAAACAATCTGATAGCTCGTGGGTCTCCTCTGCACCAGCTTCTCAATTACAACACATATTTTTCTTTGTCTTTTTCTTTGCCAGCACCATCCAGCAATCATTCCTCGCCTCTGGACATCGTGTCTCTTTCTAAAGTACATTTTTTGGAAAAGACTTGAAAAACCACTTTCTCAGGAATTGCATTCCCTGATTGATTTGCTTGTCTTTTATCAGTTTCTCATTGGTTTTGTCAATCCTGCCTTCCTTCTCTTCCTTTTTGGTTGCTGCATTACTATTTTTGGCAGTTTTAGCCATTTCACCAATTATTACTAGCGGAATTTACTCGTTGTTTCAGGAGTACATTTTCAAGAATATTTAGGGGCTCTGGGCACTGCTGGGCACTGGTCGGTGGGCTGTGTGGCACCAGTGGGCAATGGACACCAGTGGGCACCAACATGCAGTAGGCATCAGAAGGTATCAGAAGGCAGTGGCAACCACCAGTGGGCACCAGGTATTCCTACTGTGCACTGGGCATCTGTTATCAGGTACGGGCATCATCGAGCAGTGGGGACCACCAGGTTCCACTGTGCAGAGGGCAGTGGGGGCCACCAGGCACCACTGGGCACCAGGTACTCCTACCAGACACCATTTGGCTGTGGGGAGCCTCCAGGCACCACTATGTATCACTATGCAGTGGGCAGTGGGCAGTGGGCATTGGGCACCAGCAGGTACCAGCATGCAGTGGTCACCAGCAGGCACCACCAGGCCTCAGTCTTCCTTACTGGGCACCAGGCATCACTGCCAGGCATCACTGGGCAGTGGGAATCACCAGACACCCACACCAAGTATACTTATGCTTGCAGTATGCCTGTTCTTGGTTGCACATCTTCTTTTAAGTGTACAAGTATAAGGATAAATGGGAACTCACTTGTACAGCAGTATACATGCTTGCTGCATTCATTTTCTCCCCTTATTCCCAGTATACATACATACTTCACTCATAGTCCCAACATAAGACATAGTTTCCACACATACATACACATACATACGTATTTTCCATGCAACTCTAGATGCAACTCTAGTACAGCACAAGTCCTGTGACTGCCTGCGGATGTCACAAAAGTCCTGTAAAGCACCGGTATATGCCGGCTTCTCCATGCCACCAGAGAACGGAAGACGAGTGAATTGCGCTGGCCTAAATTGATTGAGCCCTGAGTTTGTAGTTTATTTGCTTGGAAGGTACCTAGAAGGAACATATAAACTAAGACACAGCTGCTCACTGCACAAATTCAGCCAGTACGTATTTCTTCTTCCACTCTAGGGATTGTCTGAACTTTATTCCTAGGTAGTTGTGGTAGCCAGATGTAAGCCACAGCAGCATTATGGACTACCCCACGTGTTCTCCAGGAAACAGCCTCTTTACTCCCATCTCTTCCTTGAAAAGACAGATGCAAGGAAAGCACTTCAGGCAAAAAAGCACCTTTTTGGGTCCTTTTTTGTGAGACTACGCTTTCCTGTGAGGTTTCCATCAGCTTGTGGTTTGGGGCAGTACCAGAAATATAGTGAGACCAGCCTCTCTCAGGCTTTTCTCGCCAAAGCACAAAAGTGCACAAAACAAACAAAAGAAAAGAAAGAAAACCAAGGGGAAAAAAGGACAACATTATCCAGACATGGTTGGGGCTTAAGGACAGATTGAATTCAAATGATGGCCAAAGGTTTAAGCTCCTTTGCATTTGTCTGGAATATATGAGTTGTTACAATTCAAATAGAAGAGGCCAAATTTCAGAACTGGAAAAGAAGAGGAACTGGATCACTTTGTTCATAGACATACTGAAATGATACAGTCTAATCCACTTGTACTACAAACAGCTGTTTATACTGGTCAAAAGATCTCTTAAGACAGATATTCTTCTATTTGCTCTGAGAGAGCAAGGAGTCAAGGGTTCACGTACATTATCTCCCATCCTCTTCCTCCCAGGTACAAATTAAAATGTAACTGCTGCAACATTAGGTTTATCTGAACCTGGGATCTCTCTCCGAATATATTCTCTCTTCTAGGTTTGAATATCTGTAATCACAGAAAGGGAGAAATCTGTTTACTATTTTGGCTGATGAATAATGTGAAAAAGAAGACTTATGTACCATTTGAAATGTGGAAGAAGAAAAAAGGAAAGACGTCCCTAAACTGATGTTATTCTATTCCAGCAATCAAGAAAACATTAAGTGAAATTGGAATGGTGGAGGACACCATTGATGAATTATTTTCACCACTATTTATATTGTATAGTCTACAGGCATTTGACAGAGTTAATTAAACCTGTTAGAAGTAATGGAACCACTTCATTGGAGTGTATAATGTACGGCACGCTGTCTGTGTATTATTTAAAAAGTCACAGCTTTAATAAACCAAATTAATGTTCTGACTTATTATATATCCAGTCAGTATATCATATGAAAAGCAGAGCCTATTAAGTCCATGAGTCACTCAGCTCTTAAACCGCACAAACCCTTTATAAAAAGTAAACCCAGTTAGACGCAAACATGATCCAACATGGAATTATTCTGAATGTTGGTCGTGACCTTTAGCTTTAAGCAGACATTGTCGCCTTTGATTGTTCTACAAAGATTGAATTTTGCCTGCACTGAGAACTTCCGGGCCATCAGAGGCCAATGCAGACTCAGAAAATGTCATGTCCTGTCTTTCAATATTTGCAGTAATGGGACTTCAGCTCTTTCCCTGACTTTATACATAGCCTTCATCCATCAGGAAAATAAAAAAGAACTAAAAAACCTCTCCTGCAGTGCTAAAGAATAATAGCTTGGCCTCTGTTTGAATCCAAGATTCCCCAGAGGTTCAGAAGGACATCTTCCTTGTTTTCCAATTTTGAGTCTATGTCTAAATTTATTTGTAGCTTCATCTGATTGATTAGAATTGATAGTTGGTGAATGAAGGCAGAGAGAACCAAAAGAGATCTGCTTTTACAAACACTCCTAACTACAATTGACAGGGAACTCTCTGGAAGTCCCATCACTTTGAAGTGTGCAGAAATAAACAGTCTTGATCTTCCGCTGGCAGGAAGATGGACCTTATGATTCATTTGATTGTCTCCGTCACTAATTCTACCCCTTACTTGGTCAAGTAAACAATTTTGAAGCCTTTTCTTCTGGTGTCAGAAAACGAAGAACAAAATGTCTTATGTCATGAGAAACCAGTGGAAGTGTCGGAGATTAGTTCATTCCCTGACCCTGTTCATGTTGTAGAGCAGCCTAAGCAATTACGAAACAGCCAACACCACCCTTTGTGCCAGAGTTTTGTCTACTAGACAAATAGCACTCTGGAAAAAAGGGGAGTCATTTGATTTGGGGTCTAAATTAGGCTGCCTGATGGACACAGTGGGGCTGTCCCAGGCTCTTCTGCATCCTGCAGCCAGCCAGAGAAAATTCGGGGACATGGAGATAAGGAAACATTGATTTTACTTATCTGTCTCCGCTCCTGCATGGGCCACTATGGGTCTACTCAGAGTTACACCAGCTCATTTACTGGCAAGAATCCAAGTAGAGGCAAATGTTTGATTCAACATTTTTTGCTATATCAATTTTTCAAAGGTTATAGCAAAAAAAAGTGGAGGGAGGGCAATGGTACCTCACTATACACATTACCTAGGGTGTTGCCCTGTCCACTGCATGGGAGAAGATCCATCATACATGTGATGCACTGACCTCCCATACTGGGTGATGTAAATCCTCATGACACCTTTATATTCATTTTTGTATCCCCTGTTTCTTCCTGAACCATAGGAATACTATACTACAGTGTTTGACTTGGTTGTGCAAGCCTATCTTTACAGGTCGATAATACATAAAATACTGTACATCAAATTACTATAACCCTGGATCTTCCTGATCAGGGTTCAGAGTAGAACTTGTGTAAACACAAAACAAGGGCTACAATTTTATGCTGTTACAAAATTAAGAATAATGAATAAAGAAAGTTGTGCTCTTTAAAAGGATAGCTTTTGATTGCATGTCTCTGGGATCAGAGAGATACAAAATCCTTGGAAATATAGCATGCCCACATCCCCACTTTTAGTAGCCCTTCTACTAGTTAGGCTCCAACTGATCCCAAGACCTTTCTACTGGCATTTACACTGACAAATAACCAGTACTGGTAGACAGTGAAACTGGTACAGAACAATTGACTCCGCTCTAGTTTGAGAGCACTTGATGGATGATGCAGCTCAGATTTGCTTGAAAAAATGTTATTACATTTTCTTCACCGCTTTGGAGAAGGAGAAAGGGTAATTGTTGTCAACAGATAAAGACATTTAGGGATTCTTTTTTTCCCCTAAACCTAAAAGTAAAATTTCACTTTTGTCTCCACTGTAGCACCCATATCCACTTGACTTTCTTTCTACACCATGATTACAGTACAAAGGAGCCCTATTATGGAACCAGTGTAAAACAAACATTTTCACAGCTAATACACACAAAAAATGATCAAGGTGTCCCACAATGTGTCTGCAATGTCTGGAACCCAAATTGCAACAAGCTCCTTTACAGATGGAGAACAAATGAGAAACTTGGCCAGATGTCCTGCTTAATTCCACGGTCTTTTGCCACCATCAGTCATCTTTATTACTTCAACCTTTGTTCAAACCAGCTTGTCAAAAACCGAGGTGCTTGTTCAGGATTGCCATGTAGTTTCCTCTTATTGGGAGAGTACCACATCCAGGCAACATCTGCAAATCCCCCCATCATGCTCAGGGTCAGCCTTAGGAACAGTAGGGCCCAATGTGGTAAGCCCCTCCCAGCAGGTTAACTGCCAGTCATTTCCGATTATAGGGTGCAGAGCTCAACCCTGTTTACAAGCCTTTAGAGCCAGCTGTCCAAAGACAATTCTGTGGTCATGGGGCCAGCATGACTATATGCCAAGGCACATGGAACGCATGCATGAATGCCGTTCTTATGGCTATAGAAATGTAGCCAACAGGGCAAACAGCTTTCATTTTCCTTCTTGATATGAAGTTAGTGTTCAGTATTTTGGCTGAAGGCATTTCAGACAGCACTAGATGGTCTGTGAGAAAAATTCCTTACAGAGTGGATTCAGGGCTCTGATATTTTCTGAAGTCGGTAACGTCTATGAGTTTTTTTTTAACTGCAACATGGCAGGATGTGAAGGAACAGGTTGCACCCATGGATCTTCTACCATTCGTGGTGATTTTGCACTGCCACAAATACATACCCTGGGTGAATTTCATCTACGTAAACCAATAAGTTGGTGGTGTTTGTTCTGAAAAGTTCTGTTTGGGAAACCAAGCCTAAAAGCGAGAGTAATATAGCTGGTGAAATCTTGATGGGCAGCAGTTAGCCTTGCAGAGACAACAGCCTGCAGAATGGCCCCTCTCATCCTTTTTCCCCTTCTGGCTATCGCAAGTGAAATACTATATTGCCATGCTAAATGTCATCAGCAAAGTGATTGTCTCCTTCACAGGAAACAGAAACTGGTGATCCATCCTACATTTCTCTTAACAATAAAAAGGAGTTTTTCTGAACGGTTTACCCAGGTTGCAAAAGATCATATAAGGATGGACTTGGCATGAGGCCTTGACAGAGATGGATCGTGACTCCTCCAGGCTACACAGGGCCGATTAATTAAATGGCAAAGCATTTTCCCATGAAAGCTAGTAAAAACAGCAGCCACTTCCAAAGCAACAGAGAAATAAACACCCCGGTCGGCACCGTGCTTTTAGCAAGCACATGTGAAAGTACTTATCAAGAGGAAATGAAAATGTATCATTTGATGCCATTACAATGTCTCTGCTGGCAAGTGGATGTCCGAAAACACACACAGTCACAGAAGAGGTTATGGCAATGGAAACGCAGTGCAGACCTGACAACACAGCCAGAACATCTGCACCGCATGTGTTGAAATGGCACTCTTGGAGGAAAAAGAGAAAATCAAGAATGTTTGCGTCATAAATCTTGGTGAGAAAATCACTGTCCCATTACTGACAATACTACTGTCTTAACTGATCGCACACATAGATGGGAGATTACTGTGGGAGCCGTTTGGCTCAAGTAACCTTTACCCTGTACATTGCTAGGTTTTTCCACACAAACAACAGCTAACAATTACACTATAACATTGCTCAGCACATCGCCTGCCTCTTCACTCTTTGCTGAGGTTCGGTGCGTACTGCTGATAATAGACTGAAGGACAATTATGTCTTTCTAATGTGTTCTTAATCAGAAAAACCTAATGTTTTCTTGGCTTTCTAAAACATGGCAGAGCAGACCATTGCAAAGTAATGAAAGCAGTGTATAAGTGGTAGAGCTTCAGCATGTTGGGAACATGAAGGCACAGAAAGGGAATCTTAGCATATGAGATGTTGCAAGATGTCCGATTTCTTTTTGTCAAACTTTGGAAGCTATGCTTTTGCAAAATACAGTACTCTTTATCTGTTGCACTCACCTATTGTCTATTTATGTAGACCTAATTACTACTGGAATTGCTATATTGGAATTGCTATATATTGGAATTGCTGTTTGTTCATAACTGGATCCCACACAGTGGGATCACACAGGAGTCATGTGCATACTACACAGATCAATACCAGTGGCTCACTTTTCGGAAGGAGAAACTTTGGCACGCTCAGGGTGACCATTACAATGCCATGCCCAAACCTCAAAAGAAGGACAAGGTCTTGTATTCCTCTCAGTCTGGTGGACAATGTATCCCTTTCTGGTGGACAATGGCATATTTGCCTACTCATGAGTAAAGCTGTGACACAGCACTTTCCCATAGAGCGCAATGCATATTTTTTTTTGTTTTAGTCTTTTGGCTATAACTTTTGATAGGAAAGAGATATTTCAAAACTGATTTTTGCATTGGATTCTGTCAGTTCAATACGATTGAATTCAGTATGATTCCAATGACATATAGAATCATAGAATCATAGATTTGGAAGGGACCTAGTAGATTATCTAGTCCAAACCCCTGCCTGTAGCAGGAAATCCCCCTAGAGCATCCCCGACAGGTGCTCGTCGAGCCTCTGCTTGAAGATCCCCAGTGAGGGAGAGTCCACCACCTCCCTTGGCAATCTGTTCCACTGCCGAACCACCTGAACCATCAGGAACTTTTTCTGTTATCCAACCGGATATCCAACCGGAACCTCCTCTCTTGAAGTTTGTACCCATTGGTTCTAGTTCTGCTTTCAGAAGCAGCTATGAATAAATGAGCCCCTTCCTCCCTATGACAGCCCTTCAGGTATCCGAAGAGGGCAATCATGTCTCCTCTTCTCCAGACTGAACATCCCAAGTTCCCCCAACCTTTCCGCGTAAGGTTTCCCTTTCATCCCACTGATCATTCTTGTCGCTCTCCTCTGTACTGACATGATGGGGTATTGCACACCATTGCAAAGTTCCAAAATAAAGCCAAAATGAAACACTTTTGAAGGACACTCAGACAGGAGACTACAAAAAGAGGGCAAATCCAGAAATTTCCAGTCATATGGTCACCCTGGGCATGCTCCTAGGAACAGTTGCATGTCATTCATTCACCCACAAATTATAAGAACCATGAGAGAGTAGGATTGCCATATGACCCAGGCTTGATTTTTGGAGATTACATTCACATACTGGCAAGTTTGACAGGGGGTCCTGTCCCAGTTTTGTGAAAAAGAAATATGGCAACCCGATGAGAGAGGCAGTTGTATGAAAGTGGCAACTACATTGCTCTGGTAATATATTAATTAGGATATTGGTTCTCAAATAATTTCACCCACTTTTGGCACCCACTTTTTAAAATGTCACTCCATCAGGACCCACCTTGTTTTACAAGAATTTTTCTAAAAGTGATTTAGAAAGAAGTAATATTTGTATTTATTTATCTACATGTAATATTTATTTATTTTGGGGGGAAAACTTGATCTATTTATTGTGATGAGGCAGCTCTAATGAATAGCCTCAAGACTTGAAAGGCATCGGAAGAAATTTTAACCAACTTTCCAGTACTGTCATAGGTGTGCCAGTGGAGGATGTGCTGCATCCTGCAGTATGGGGCAGTCCTGAAGGCCTCCCCAAGGTAAGGCAATGATTATTCCTTTATCTCAGAGTTGCACTGCTCTTACCTGGAGATGGAAAACTTGTTAAGATTGCACCCTTAGTTATGTGACCCAGGCTTCACATGGTCCCAACTACCAGCCATTGATGGACTTGGAAAAACAATTCAGAAAAAAAGATATTTTATCTTCCTATATTGATACAAGCTTGCAAACTGCAGAAGTTCATCTCTTCAGGACAGTTGACAACTATCTGGTTTGTTATTAGCCTCAGGGCTTGTGGCGATTCCTTAGCTGGTCTTTCCATCACCCATGTTTTCATTGGAGGCTCTGCAGAACCCACCAGGTCATGATCCACCAAGTAGTTTCCAACCCACAGTTTAAGTAATTGTGAATTAGGTCTTACAATATTTGGGACAAACCCATGAACCTATAAAGATGGAATAGATCTGGACAAGTTCCATGTCAGCCAACCAGATTGGGCAGCACAACTTTTTCAAAACTATTTTGGAGGAAAACATCTCGGAATAGACCTCCTTAACTTTTGTTTTTTGAAACTTGCAAACTTTTTGAAATTTTTTTGTGGTCTGGCTTGCACCTACTCTGACAACATGCACCTAAATGCCCAACACAAAAAAAGAAAGCACTGGTGCCCTGATTAGCTCTCCTGTTGTTGTTTTTCTTTGGGGGGGAGGGGAGAAATTATAATATTTATCACCTATAAACAAACAAATAATTTGGCTGCAAGAAGAATCAAAATCCTGGCAATGGGCCACAAAAACAAACTGGAAAACAAAACCTTGGGAAGAAAAAAAATGATGGGAAATCCTTGGAAAGAAATATGCATGTTGTAAGGAACCATTTAGTGGTCCTTAGAAGCACTTTAGATGTCTCTGCTTTCTGGGAAACTAGAAAGTATCTAGAGGAAAATAGCTTGTTCTTTAGCTGACCTGCAAAAGACCATCTCCTGGAAGTGATGAGAATTTTTTTTTCACACTGAGCAGAAAGAAACCACCACAAAGACAAATAGAATACTATTGTCTGCCAAAGGAACCTAACAGAGTTCCAGTAACTTACTTATATAGACGTGGGTTTTTTTTAAAATATAGAACAAATTCATTTATTATAACTGATGCACTTTACCTTAGAAATAAAGTCATACAGCATCTTATAGGCAGTGGTATCACTAAGTGTTTGCATCATCTGATGTGGGAGGCCAGTATCTCACATGCAGTGGGTTGGGTAATGCCCGGGGCAGTGAATGAGCAACAAATTTCCCTGCTCTTCTGAATTTTTGGCTATAACTTAATTTCTATTCTACAGTAAATTTCATTACATTCTGCATTAAATTATGTATCAAATGATAATATAGCATGATGGCTTTATTCCTAAAAATCATAATTTTTACAGTTTTAGCCAGTGTCACCCCCAACCATATCATCTGGTGTAGCCCACATGCCTCTTTTTAACAACTCCAATGCATGTAGGATCTGATAAGAGTCCTAATACTAGCACAGTAACATAGCAATCATATCTACTATAATCATAGCACATCTACTAAGAAGTAAGTCCCACTGTATTTGTTTAGGCTTTCTCTCAAGAAAGTTCCTCGGGATTTTAGCATAAGAAAACTCACCTCTTTGTGGTGTACCTGTAATGAAATAACTGGTTCAAACACCTGTGGCACTCACAGATAGCATATCTCTTAGGCCACCATCCTTGTGGCTTCTGCCAATGTGAGGTGCTCTATGAGATGCAATCCCTAGTTAAGGCCCTACAGGTCTCATGCTATCAGTGGTGCTCTGCAGATCTACAATTACCCCTTGTCAGCTGGTAGTAGGGGTGAATTGGGTATACTGGGTGAAGTTGAAGGATAGGACAGGGAGGATATTAGCAGCACTGAGCATTCTCACACACTGGTTCTATATTTCTCACTGCAGTCCATGTAATTGGAGAGGGGTGTGACTTCCAAACTAAAAGCCAAATCATGAAGCAGTCCTTATTGGTTGAATTGTAACAGAAGCAATGCATGTATCTTGAAACACATGTGGAAGACACTACCGGATAAGAGAAAGTTATGTGTACTTAAAGCCCCATTGGTTTTAATGGCTCCTAAGTGCACATAAGAGTGTACAGGATTGTGGCCAGAGGTAATAATAACAGTTGCCAAGTTCAGAAGCTGTGAATATCACAAAGAGCTGTCTTGCTTCCCTCCCTGGAACCAGCCAAGACTACTGTATATAGTCCTCTGGAGTTGTTTTCAAACCCTTTTCTGTCTTTCCCCCATCTTTTCAACCAGGAGACCGCTGAGTCTTAGCAACTCACAGTTCCACAGTTCCAGTGACCAACTATGTACAGATAGGTAAACCTAATCTTTGGCAACCCTGGGGCATAGGCTGAAATCCATACTTTCCTCGGAGTAAGGCTCATTGAACACAATGGAACTTATTTCCAAATAGACATGAAGGAAGTTTGATATCAAGGTGGTGTAACTTCCTGTTTGATGTCATTTTTGATCATGACATCACTTTCAGGTGGATGGCATCTCATCTTGGGTCCCCTTATTTCACCACCCTCCTCTGTCCTCTCTCTCTCTCTCTGTGTGTGTGTGTTTGCGTATGTGTGTGCGCGCGTGTGTGTGCCAGGCACACTCATAGGGTAAAGTGGAATGTTCCTTCTATCTTGCATTTCGGATTTCATGAATTTTTTTGAGATTCAAGATGGTGGCCCTTTGCTCAGCCAAGAAGAAGAAGTTGTTGGGATATTATGACCCACGTAAGGTTCGATATTATGACCCACGTAAGCTCTGTGCTGTGGGAGGATGCTGAAACCATCACTGCAGCTGCTTGAGCAACTGGGTTTCTCAGCACTGTGAGTTCCCTTATAGCAACTGCAGTGTCAGCTAAGAGGAACCACAGTGTGAAAAGCAAACTTGCCCCACTGCAAAAAAGAAAAATGTTTGAACCTCTTGGAGTGGTTCCTTCCTTGGTTTCAACCCTTGTTCACTCTACAGAGGACACAGACCCAGCCATGGTCACATACACCATGAATTGAACTTTTCTGAGTTTCTTACCCCCCTTTACATCTCTTTCCTTTGTCTTTCCCCATCCTGCTACCATATTCTTAGTTCTAAAGCCCCCCCCCCATGGCTGTGGGTGGCACAGGTGGCTAAGACACTGTGCCTATTAACCAGCAGGCCAGGGTTCGAGACCCGGGTCGGGCCCCACAAGACAGGGTGAGCTCCTATCCTTAGCCCAGCTCTGCGATGCCAGCTGGATCCAATCGTATTGGCCCTGCCTTTCCATTGGACTAATTCAGTGGCGTGGAGAGGGGGGATTTGCTGCTTGGATAACAATATATCCTCCATAGCAATCCAACCCAGGCTTTCGTGCTCTGCATGCAGCATATGCAGCACTGAGCACGATACCATAGTCTCTCAAGACTGAGGGAGGCCTGCTTTTTTAAAGCCCCCCTCCTTGAATAACCTCCCTGATTTCTCTACAATGCTACAGCATTACTCCATTTTGGATCCATATTAAAACACATAACTCCTGTTCATTGGCACAAACTTGCAATGGCTCCTTGTAAACCCCATGACTCCAAACCATCCAAATCTATGACTCCAAATCTAGTCTCTAGATTTCTATCAAGCTGCAAAGTTTCAATGACCTGGGAATCCAATGGTTTAGTCAACATAAGCGCATGCCAGCAACAACCAAGTCTTTATTACATAAAATTACTGGTTAAAATTACATTTTAATCCATGAATGGGGCCAAAGATATAATCTGTGACACACCAGCAACTCCTTTGTCAGTCTCAAAGGGATATTGTCTATTTAGTTTTTCTTTAGATATTTAAGAAAAAAAATATGTGTACATGTATTTTAGATTCATACATGCAAAATTATCTCCTTGCCCAGCCTTGACCAGGGCAAGGGGTGTCTGCACATTCCATGTCAATCAAGCAGGCTGAGGGTTCTACTCCATGTGTCTCTGGGGCAGAGAAGGTTGAACCTGTCAAATTCCAATCCCATATCAGTTGTTATTTGTAACTGTATCTGGGACAGATAACAGGCCAGGCTGAGAAGAGGGCTGGGGGCAGTTGAGGGAGCCATTGAGGAGAAAGGTGGCTAAAGGTCAAATGAGATGCTGGAAAGAGGGATGGTTTATGACTGATGAATGTTTTCATATTGTACCTCCACAAGGGAGAGCTGCAGGCTGTTACTAGTAATCTTATATGACAAGGATGGAGCATACATATAGATTGTACGCAAAAGTTGTGGGAAAGGCTGCAATAAAATGAGACAATTCAAAAATGTCAGATATAGGAGATGCTGAAGACTTCTCAGCTGGGGCAGCATTTATTTCAGAGGCCCTGTCCATAAAATACAATCTTTTTCTGTGCTGCAGTGACTGTGTCGTTGACTTCTACCAAAAACCTGGACAACAAAACCTTTCAGAAACTTTCTATAAACATAACACTACAGTAAGTCTCAAGCGGCACATACTGTCCTTCATTTCCTTCTCATTCAAGGTATTTGTATTTAATTAAAGTGTCTTCTCATTATCACAGTTTCCTCCTTGTTCTCTGCATCATTCCATCTTGTTACAGTCCCATGACTGTAGGGAATCTGAAAATGCAGGAGTGAAACTGTTGCTGGAAAGAGTAATATTGAGCTGGAAAATGAATGAAAATGAAAGGATTAAGTGATCTTACTCCAAGTCCTTGCACCCTGACTCGCAGCCAGTGAGTAAGGCAATGTTTGATCTCATACATTGGCATTACATTGCCCTTACCTCAGTGCAGGAATGTTGGTTGATTGTGCCTTTCCATTGTTTTTTTCCAATGGGAACTGCACATCTAAAGGCAATGACAACATTTTGGCATTGTTCCTTTTGCGGATACAGATTTAATTATCTCAATAAGATCAATGATGCATTTAAATTTAATGTAAACTTTCCTGGGAGCAGGGGCAGATTCAGGAGGTTCCATGGGTCTTCTCCCAACTCAGCACCAAATTATCATGGCACTGAGAAGGACACCCTCTGGGATGGAGAGCAATGTTGGGATCCTATTGGGTTCTTATACATGTACCAAGAGAACCTATTGGGTACTGGGACATCAGTGGCAAGATTGTGGTAGGAGCCCAGGTCAACCTCCAGAGGCTGTTGGAAAGGGAGCCCATGTCTGTGAAGAAAGTAGATCTGGGCTTCAAGTCCATATGGGAGCCCAGTTCTATCTGCCCAGCAAACCTTTGCCAAAGGCTAAAATTCAACCAGAAGCCTACGTCTTCATGCCTGGTTGACCTGGGCTCTGGAATTACTCATGGTCTTTGCCCCCAAAGCACTGGATCTGCCCCTGCCTGGGAATAAGCCTCACTGAACACAATGGAACTTACCTAAGAGTAGATATGCATAGGTTTGTGGTGTAAAGCTGACCACAACCTAAAGCTAGCCTGGATTATTATTCTCATGTAGGCAGAGGGGGGACTCAAGTTGAGCTCTGCTGCTTTTTCTAAGACCACCCAATGAATTCATGACAGAGGCAAGGTTGGAAGCTGAGACCTTCTGAGTCACAGCACAGTCATTTGGCAATTCAGTTAGCACACTGGAAGAATGGGTGTTTCTTCTCAGTATCGTTCACAGAGATGGAAAGCATTGCTCTCCATCCAAAGGCTACACTGAGAAAAGAAATATATCTGAATTTAAGAGAAAGCCCATGTAAGCACTACAAAGCATTTACAGCTCTTTTAAAAAAATTTAAAAATTTAATTTGGGTTTTAAAAAATTGACTATAGGTTTGTTAAACTATTCATAATAAGGAAAGAAACAGAAACTTCAATCGAGAAAAGAGGAGTCTGAGAGGAGCGTGACTGGGACACACAAATTAAGCAAGGTATGATAGAGTGGATAGAGAGATGTTCTTTGGGAGAGTTTGAATACACAAAAGAAAATATTTATTTAAAAAGCATGTAATTAATCTGTGGAACTCCTTGCCATAGGATGTGGTTATGCATTAGCCTGAATGCCTTTAAGAAGGGATTGCACAAATTCCTTTAGGAAAAGTCCATCATGGGTTAAAAGCATGTGCAGCCTCTTTCAGATGTAGGCTATCTCATAATGCCAGATATAGTGGAGGACTCTAGGATGGAGCAGTTTTGTTGTTTGTTTCCCAAGGCATCTGGTGGGCCGCTGTGAGATACAGAAAGGTGGACTAGATAGGACTTTGGTCTGATCCAGTGGGGCTCTTATGTTGTTCTTATGTTTGTATGTTCATAAGAACTAATACTAGAACTTGTGGTTATTCCATGACAGGTAAAAGCCAGCCCTACTTTACACATCATATACCATAAATAATAGATGTCACTACTATGAGATGTGGTGGTTGCCCTTACCTCAAGAATCCCCCTGGTGTGTCACCTCTTCTGGTGCATCACCTCCTTGCCACTGTACGGAGGACTGCCCCTCTCAGCAAGTGCGCTCCCAACTGGAGGATGCATACATGACATTCATGCATATGTCTTACAGTTGGGAAGGCTTCTGCTGAGTAGGGGGCAGTCCTCTCCGCAGCAGGGATGCTCCCCTACTTAAGGATGCATATGTGATGTTCATGCGTGAGCCCTTCCGTCTGGAGCACTCCAGCTGAGGAGAGGGCAGTCCTCTCCTAAGTGGGAGTGTTCCCCTACTGAAAGTTGCATGTGCAACATTTGCACACATGTCCTTCAGTTGGGGGCACTTCCACACCCATTTGCACATGCTCCTGTTGAGGAGAGGACTGCCCCCTCCTCAGCCTGAGGGTTCCAAAGTGTAACAATGAAGAGGATGGGCTGGATTTTATAGAAGAGGTTCCCTCAGAAAACCTGAACCCAAACTTTAAAGGCTGAACCCAAACTTTAAACCTGAACCCAAGGTCTTTAAAGGCTGTACTTTAATACATTTAATACATTCCATTGCTATAAGAACCTTGAATTGTGTCTGGTAAAGAAGACAAAACCTGGGTATGCGTCTACAAAGCCCCTTTAAGATTTGACTCACCAAAGCCAGCATTTTAGCAAAATATAGATCAAGAAAACAAACTTTTGCATCTAGTTAAAGACATTTCCAATGTTGTCATGATCAATATATGTTTGGAATCAACTCCCACCACACTGACCAATCAATTCCCACCCCAGTGACTCCCACCCCAACTCCCACCCCAGTGACCATCGGACACTGTACCGTGCAAGTTTTTTAAAGACCAAGACTGGTAAACAAGCTTTTTTTGAACGAGTCTAAAGGAGAGCATTCAGTTTCTCAATAGAAACTACTGACCTGGCGATGAAAAATCTATTTCCTCTTTGAAGAGGCTGCCTGAATTGTAAGCCAGTCCATGCCATTGGGTTTTTTAAAAGAAGAAACTGAAATGGAGAAATTCAATTCAGTTAAGGGAGGAAAAAAGGCCTTGAGGAAAAGGCATTGCTTTTTTGTGTGTGGAAAATGGCTTGTTAGGCTGAAGCATCACCTGCGACAGTTTCAAGTACTCATTTGACCAAGTTGTGCTACAGCATTTGAGGATGAATTTTTTCTCATCATCTCTGGTATTTCCGAGGTATTTACCCCCCTGATATTTTTAGTGAATGTCAAAGCAGAGAGCTGAATTGCTGCGTTGCTGCTTGGCATGGGATTTGAGGGCAGGCCAAACAGCTCATTTCATTGGAGACCATTTTTGCATTTAATTGATCCATCTGATAGATGACTCAGTTTTGCCGTTTACCAGAATAAGATGTGGGTGGATTGCTTGCGTTTGCTGGTACATCTGCCGTGGACCATTACTCAAACAAGTGCTTGCATTTTTAAAGCAGGTATTGAATCAATCACTGACAGCAAAGGACTTCTGGATTAGCTTAGGGCTAGGAGCCGTCTGCCATTCTGCCCTGGAAATCCCTGGCCATAAAGCTCTTTTGCACACAATCAGAGTTGTGGCCACTGACTTAACATTTACCCCAGACATTCTCATAAAGATTAAGATTTGGGGACCTCAGAATTGGGACTGACCTTTTCTGAGTGCTTGTGCTAAGGACTGCAAACTCTTTCAGTCAATGAAAGCAGCAGTTGAGTGATTGGTGAAGTCCAACTCTGGATCCTTCCCCTCCCACTTCCATTTCCTCCACTTTCCCACCCTATTATGCACCCAGTCCACCTCCCCCTTCCCTTTTCTCTCACCTCCTGCCCCCAACATTAACTCCCTGGGTGTGATGGCACAATGGGGTCCATCAATGGAGCTTCAATTATGTCAATGTGCAAAAAATGCCTGCCAATCTGGTATACTTTCCAGTTCCATTTTTCCAGGTTTTATATATTTGTTTTTGACTATTGCAGGCCGCTGCAAGAGTTTCAGTTGAAATACACTATATTTTTAAAAGAAATACTGTAGTGGAGATATTTAAAGATTATTTTATTGTTCGTATAGTTGGGTTGACCAATCCGATCCAGTGTTGGTGCAGTGGGGCCACCAAGCCTACCCTGTATCCTGTAAAGGATATGAGCAGGCGGTTTTTCTGCTCAGTTTTCCTTTTCCAATCAGAGGTTTCCTCTGATTAAGGGAAGATGTTTCCCCTTATCTCCTGTAACACTCCAGCCTGCTAAATGGTATTACTAGGATCGGCACAGAATTGAGTAGCTCGTGTTGGGATTTCAGGCAGGGTGACCAGATGCCCAAACCTCAAAAGGAGGACAAGGTCTTGCATTCTCTCAGCCTGGCCTTTCCGGCAGACAATGGAACATTGGCCTACTCAAGCCACAATATTGGGCACTTTCACTTTCCCATACAGCTGAATGCATTTTTTATTTTTGGCCATAAATTTTGATAGGAAAGAGATATCTCAAAACTGATTTTTGCATTGGATTCTGCTCTTCAATATGAATCCAACATCATGATGGGGTATTGCATACCATTGTAAAGTTCCAAAATGAAGCCAAAATGGAGGACAATGAAACCTTTTGGGGGGACATGCAGCGAGGAGGCTAAAAAAGAGGACAAATCCAGAAATTTCTAGTCATATGGTCACCCTGAGTTCAGGCCTGGGTCAGGAGTCAACATGTGATGGAGGCCTGCTCTGCCATCCCCATCCCTCCCAGTTATGAACTACCCCTTCTGTACTCTCCCTTTCCTGAAACCTCCTGCCTCCAGAATGCCATCTTGCAAATTCTCTCCACCCTCTGCTGCCCAACAAACACTTATCAACAGAGGGCTGGATGTGGTGCCTGCAGAATGATGCAAACCTTCCCACTAGTTAACAATTTTCCTCATCAAATTTCTCAGCTTGTCTCCAGCTTATTCTGATCCTTCTGTCAGGCTCAGGACCTTTGTGAAAAAAATTTCCAATTCAGTACCTGAACACTCCTTCTCATATCATCACCTCTCCTGATCTAGGAGGAACCCTGGAGTTCCACTTCGATTCTCTCTCATCTACACAATGGAAAACTTATTTTCCCAGACATGCTACTTTTTCCTTTGTGCAGGGAAATTTTTCAAAATACAAGAAAACCTGCAATCATGCAATCCTCTCTCAGCCTTCCCAAGCACTACAATATCAAAACTCTGTCACATAAGTATCGATACCTTTGAGTCTGGTATCTCAGAAGTCTGGTACCTTTGATCATGTGCCTCTTGCTTTTAAATCTTTTCACTGCCAGTAAAAATGCATGTTGTCTCCTCCCAACCATAAATGCCAGGGGTGAGAATAAAGCTCTTTTAGAAATGAAAACTAGAACAGTTTGAGATACACAAAGGTGATATATGATTATTACTTAAGGGTAATGAGCTCTAGTGGTGCCTTCTCATCCCCACCAGTTTCATCATGAAACTGTCCTCCATACTCAGCCATTTGTCGGAATTAACTCTCCAATGTGCTGATATTCCATTACATCCCACGCAGGCATTTGTTGGCAGCGGAGAGATATCAGACATAGGAGATCTTACACCTTGGCTGGAGCTGTCCCAGTGTGGCAAGCAACACATCAATTTGCTCCTCGGTGACAATATGTTTAACCCGTGTTTTTTCACAGTGGGCTTTAAAATAAGCAATTAGAAGACACTGTGTTTTCTTCAGGTTGATGAATTATGTACTAGGACACAACTGACCTTCAAAGCATGAGGAGAATCAGAAGAACCAGCAACTATTCTCAGGCCCCTACAACAAACACTGAGGGGTAATGCAAAGTGCGAAATAGTATTTTAAGTATTACTTTCCTTTAGTGCCATAGCTGTGTTTGCTTGCAAAGGAACAACTAAACAGTAATCAGTTTATAATATATCCATAGCAAATCTGGAAACCAAAGTTTCCTTTATGGACAAGGCTTGGGAGTTTTACGATTTATGTCCAAGCCTTTTCATGTCCGTATATAGTTTATGAAATCCTTATCAGTCTGAAACAATGTTTTTCCCTTCTTTCCTTCTCCCCGGAGCTCATTTTTATTGACATCTGGGCACTTGTGGAAATGCACAGATAGTAAAGCGAGTCTAAAAAGAAAATGCACTCTTTTATTGTTAGGCAGCTTTCCAAGAAATGTCATGCCTACATGAATGCCAAATCATCACTCAGGATTATTGGGGAAAAGTGCTTGTTTCTTGGGGGAATAGAATTTCAAACGCCTGATTCTAGGGCAAGAGTGAATGTACTTAAATGGCAAGGAGAGTTATAATGAGTTACATAAAGCCACTGGTAATGTTTTTCCTGATTTTTCATAGGTATTGCTGCAGTGGTTCTCACAGCTGTAGGGGCCAAAGAAAGGGCTCTTTCTGCTCAAGTTACTGACTGACACTGACACTCGTGATGTGAAGTCCTCTTCTCCAAAGGTCCCACCCTGCTCATCAACCTGAATTAGGCTACCTCAGGATGCCAGATGTAAGGGACAGCACCAGGATGCAGGCCTCTTATTGTCTTGTGTGTTCCATGAGACATCTGGTGGACATACAGGTCTCACAGAAGCTGGGCAAGATGGGCCTTTGTCCTGATCCTGTAGGGCTCTTCTTAGGTTTTCATGTGCCAAATGACAAAAAATGGTACAATTGGTTGATTTTATTTGCTCCCTAAGGGCCACAATAAGTACGACTGGAACCAAACTAGAAGTGTATTTATCAGTGTGCTTGATTTTTTCTTGTAAACACAGTACATGGGGAGAGGTCAGGACTATGGAGGGGTATGTAACAATTTTAGTCTACTTCCAACACACCATTGTACTCATTGGGATTGCCCCCCGTGTACTAGTTAATACTCAGAAGCAGAAACAGGCACAATAGGGACAACTTAAAGACAAGTCTAGTTGGAACCCCTGCTAACTGAGCAAGCGGCACTCTTTCAAGTGGGTGTTCCTCTTTTATTTAGCAGGGGGAGAGTAACTGGCCCTACACACCCCAGCAGTGTCTGTTCAAGTGGCTTCTGCTGGAGTTCTTTTTTGTATTTTAGATTGTGAGCCCTTTTGGGGCAGGGACCCATTAGCTTTTAATTAGCTATTATTATTTTTCCATTTTCTTTGTAAACCGCTTTGTGAACTTGTTAGTTGAAAAGCGGGGTATATAAATACTGTAGATAGATAGGTAGATAGAAATGTTGCATATGTTTTTAAAACATGAGCTACACCTCCTCCCCCATAGTTGCACTGCTCATACTTCATGTCCATTTCCGAAACAAACAGTATGGGCAATACATGGTTGCTTTCTCTTTCAGCAACCCGTTGCTGTTTGTTTATCAATCAAGACATCCTGGTTTATCACTAAAGTTCTCAGCACAAAATAGATAGATAGATAGATAGATAGATAGATAGATAGATAGATAGATAGATAGATAGATAGATAGATAGATAGATACATACATACATACATACATACATACATACATACATACATGCAAGCATAAAGTAAATAAGATCAGCACACAAATGGTCCCCAGTTATATTATTTATTTATTTATTTAAAGAATTTATTTCTTGTCTTTTCCATTCCAATGCAAATGCCCAAGGCGGCTTACAAAGCTTTGGTTCTCCCTGTCTTTTGCCACAACAAACCTGTGAGATAGGTGAGGCTGAGAGTGAGTGACTGGCCCATGTTCATCCAGAACGCTTCAAGGCAAGGAGGGGTTGAACCCGGATCTTCCAGTACTTATGCCAACTCTCTAACCACAACACCATCCAGCCTTTCCTGCTCCCTGGCTTCAGAATGAGTTTGAAACCTTCTTTCTTTTTTGAGGGTTACAGCACACATGATTATTTTCCTTCATGAATATTATTTCTAGTGTCAGGTGTATATGTATGACTAGCACCCTTTTACGTTGAATACATCCAGTAGCTGGTTTCTGCAGCTTTGGCATGCAGTAGTATATATTTGCCATATACGGCAGTGAATATATGGCAAATGGGGATATTGTGCAGTGATGGGCTAGTAAAGGAGGCTTCCTCAGCATAATCCCTTACCTGGAGGTCCACCTCTACTTTCTCAATGAGTCTCCTCAAGTCTATGGCAGCTTACCAGTGCTCCCATACATAGCTATCTGCAACAGTGGTTCCAAAAGAACCTCCACAGCACACTGCCTGCCCTGCCATATGGCCATTTATGACAGCATAGCAGTAGTCCACTGCTGTAAAACCCTTGTTACCACTGGGGTGTCAATTGACATCAAGATAACATCACTGTGGTAGTAGGCCCAAGAA
The DNA here is from genome assembly GCA_030015325.1 of Cryptoblepharus egeriae. Classification (NCBI taxonomy): domain Eukaryota; kingdom Metazoa; phylum Chordata; class Lepidosauria; order Squamata; family Scincidae; genus Cryptoblepharus; species Cryptoblepharus egeriae. Next base: position 25,454,239 of record JAREYC010000003.1, read on the forward strand.
AACCAATCTGAAAGCAAGAAACCCAAAGTGGCAGAGAAGAAATCATTGGTCAACTGGTGAAAGTCTTTCAGGAATCTTTTCATCTTCTGCCAGACTTGGAGCAGCATAGGAAATGCACATCCTTTCCAAAGTAGTTTGGGAACTACGTGGTTTCTGCTGATCAGAAATATGAAGCCAGTGTTTTCTCAGATCTGTTTCTTCTTTGCTTGGTTTCCATATAAACATAGATGTCATTAATTAAGCCCCTTTGGGCAATCTTACAAGCTGGAGAATGTACCTTGGACTCTTCCATCATTCAACAGTTTGGAATTGGCTAGAATTTAGAAATCTGTAATATATCTCCTCTTGGGACAAAGGCCTCTGTAAAAATTGGGCTGTAGGTCTAGCTATTGACATACCTATTACAGAATGGAACTCCTGCTGTGTCTCATTACTCTGATGTTACACTGTGCTTATCTAAAGAGAATGCAATATAATCTGTTTCACAGGCTGAGTTTCACATCAGAGCAGTTGTTTATAATAAAACTGAGACCAGACACATTGTGCTGGCAACAAGGTGACTATGTAGGATTTGGGTTATCAGATGGAGTGTAATCCAGCCATACAGACTGTACTTTTTTGATCTGAAGTTTTCAGTTATACTGTATCTTGCATACAGTATACTGTATACACTACTTAAGGCAGAAATCTTTAGTTCCTTGAGGATATGCATGGTTTTTCTTAAATTAGCTTGTTTTATGCACTTTTGAAATGTGACCAAAATTAGAACAGTGAAATCTTCCATCAGCAACCAAAGAAATAAACCAGTTCTCAATGTCTTTATTATCAGAAACACAGTAAGATGTTGGGAGAACTGACATAATCACATCAACTTTCAGCTAGAATAGTTTCCTTGTAGTGGTTTGTGTGCCATGAATTTAAAAAAGCAATGGAGGAGTAAGAAATGTCGCAAGGTATTCCTAACATCTATATATGAATTTTAGAGTGCTCCAGAATTTTCCTCCTCCAGAGAAAGTCAAAGCATATCTTGCAAATCTTTCAGAAATGCTACTTTTTTGGGGAGACATTTACAGCCCAGTCCTAACCTGCACTGATGCAGCAGAGGCCTTATAACTACTTTGCATTTTATACTGTAATTAGGAAGACTGGAAGTCTCCTTAAGGAAAGGGACATTTGTCAAGCTCCAGCACGTGTCAACTCAGACCTGCATCTGCGTATCTGCAGATACAAGTCAGGATTCCAAGCCTAGGGAGAAGAATATGATTTATTTAAGGAAGTGATTTTCAACCAGTGTGCCATGGCACACTGGTGTGATGTGAATATGTGCTGCAGGAACTTGGAAAAGGTCATCAATTAATAGGAAAATTGGAGGATTTGAACAGTCTGGTGTGCCTTTTCAGTGGTAAAAACAACTGATGGTGTGCCGTGACAATTTCTTGTTAGTGTGCCATGAGATGAAAAGATTAAAAATCACTGATATAAGGGATTTAGACGCTGCATTTGCTATGTTGATGCTAATCCCCAAGGCTCAAGTTCCCATCCCCACAACAACCCTGTGAGGTTTAGAGGTTGTGGGTTTAGAAAAGAGTTATGGGGATTGTGTAATGCTGCTCTCAATAAGTAAATTTTAGGATCCCTGAATTCTTCATTACCTTGGATTAAACTTGGAGTTGGAATAGAATCCCTGACTTACTGACCACTTATGCACTGCCCAAACCTCTTCCCTTTCTCTTTGTTGCCCAATTTCCACCCTCCTTTTTTCCTTTTCAACCAAGAGCATCCCATCCACAGTGACAGGAAAGGAAGGAGATACTGGTGCCAATGGCACCATGTCTCTGCACAGTAATGTAGCATTGGTAGCTCTTTGAAAATACTGTATATGTACTGCAAGCAGAGTATAGAAGTTCCAACTTTAAAGGGAACATATTGTGTGTTTGTGTGTGCGTACGTGCATGTGTGTGTGCTCATGTACAAACATATAAATAAATCTGGCATGTGCATCTTCACAACATTCAGAGAAAGCAATATGGTCTTCTGCTTCTGGTATTTATAGCTCTAATGCTCCAGCTCTAAAGCTCCGAATGCGGACTCCTTTTAATATCAATAAAAATAAGAAAAGCCATCTCTATTTGTTATTAATCTCTATCTTGCAATGGATGGAGATTTTGAAACACTGGCTGAGTGTTGCAAAGGTGCCATAAGGCACATCTATGATGATCTGAGACTCAGCAGCACTGTCACACAGCGTGCCAGTGCCAGATTCAGTCCTCCTGCCATCTGGCACAGGTACGTATATGTGTGCCAGGCAGTGTGGGGAGTAGGAGTGAGTGGCAAAAGGGCATTTTGGAGGCAGAGATGGGGCATTTCTGGGTGGAGGAAGATCAGGCTTGGGAGGGAGATGGGATTGGTGACAGCAGTACATGCCACATCCTAACTCCTGTTCCTGGGCCAGGCAATCCTACACAGATTTTTCAGATGTGCACCAACTAAATCCAATAGGAGGCATAGTTCTGAATTGCCCTGTCTGGCATGGTGGGGAGTTTCATGGACAAGTGTAAAACCAGTGGTATAGCTAATGATCATGTAGCCCAGTGCAAAGCTCAAAATGTTGTCCCAGAAGTGATGAGACAACCAGAAGTGATGTTGTCCTCTGGTATTTTTTAAAAAGAAAATTGTGGAAAACCTGCCTCCTCTTCCTCAGCAGTTCACCACCCATTTGATCTGCTAGTGGCTAAAGCTAAAACAGCTATTTGCTACATGAAGTTAAAGAATTTTTTTTTTTGCCTCTCGTGCCCCCTGCAAAAACAAATCAAATTTGATTAAGTAAGAAAAATGAAAATTATGTCCCTTATTGGTTATTCTTTCCCTGCTAAATAGGAGAACCACTTAGAAGTGCCTGTATATTCAGTTAGCATGGGTTTTTATGATTTTTAACTATGGTTTTTATTTTATGTTTTTATGATTTTTATGATTTTTATGATTTTTAACTATTTTATGACGTATGTACTATATAAATGTATTGAAAGCTAATTTATATTAACACCTTATTAGTTCCACACAGTATCAATGAGATCAGAATTAGATCTCGTTGACTTTCAGAGCCATCAGTAATATGGCAAAATTTGAGTTCATAAAATCCAATTTTGTTCCATATGCGTTTGTATTTTCATTTTCAGGTTAATTGGCCATAGCTCCTGAGATGACCTCAGTCTACTCGTAATTTTTGTTTGATACAGCACAAGCTTGCCTATACTTGTGCAGGTTAGGATTCTGCTGTCAGTAAGTTTTCTCCCTTGGATATCAATTTTTCATTGAATGATGCCTGAGCCCACCACAGTCATTCTGGTAACAACAAAGCTTGTATGCATGTTACTGCAAAATCAAAATTTGCCCAGAATCAATGGTAACAATCCAATAATCTCTCCGTTAGAGTTGTCAAGTGCTTTGATGTAGCATTTTTTGTATGGACATTTGGAGATGGAAAAATGTCAAAGAAATCTAGGTAGCCTAAAGTTACTTTTAAGGAAAGTTATTAGGATTGTCAGGCACTATTTTCAAGGCCTCCACTGTGATGAAACAGCAATAGAAATGGCAAGCCGTATGGTCAGAATACATAACGGATGCTGTTGTCTGTTATCTCTCTCATTGATTTACTTTCAAAATTATGCATGGAGGGAGATATAGTAATCCTTTAGCCTTTCCATGGCTAACTGAAAGCATGATTATATGTAATCAATTGTGTTAAATGAGGAAGAGCTTCTGGCAGCTCTGGGCCACATAGCAGAGGATTAATCAAGGGGGAACTGTGGACACAGCAACACAAAATGATCTCGCATTCATTAGCCCTGCTAAGATTTCATCTTTTTAGCCTGTGTTCAATGGGTCTTTTGAACACAAACATTTTATGAGCCAATCCTTTTCTTCAGTGTTCAGCATCACCTCATCAGGCTCCAGATCTGAGGATCCTATGCTAATTGCTGTCTGGACTGGTACGATGGACTTTTCAGAAGTGCATTTCTTTGTCTGCGATGAAAGCAAGGTGAGGATCTTACTCATTACACAATTGAATGTAAATTGTATACACCCTAAATAGAAAAGGGAGAAAAAATCATTCTTCTATTCAAGGAAAGTTCATTTATTTATTTGTCATAGAATGAGAAATGGATTTTTCTATTAAGTAATGGGGTTACAATGATTCTCTGTTGTTACTTTTGCTTACTGCGCTAATTTTTGTGGCATGTTATGAAAGCAGAATTGGGTTCTGTTTATGGCTTGGATTTCTTCTCTTTTGCTGTAATGCTGGCAGTTTTATCTGTGCTTGTTGTATTGATCTTGTACTAAAGTTAATAGGAACATTGAATAAACAATGATAGACTATTGGGTTAAAGAAGAGGTGTCCAAACCTTTTGGCAGGAGGGCCACTTCATCCCTCTAACATTGTGCTGGGGGTCAGAAAATATAATTTGCTTTTCAAATTTGAATACATTTACATACTTTGGGTATATTTATGTGGAGGACTGTAAGGTTTGCCTGTCTGCTGGATGAAGGGGTCTTGCACAGGGCGCACTGAAGCTCTCCGCAGGCCTCCAGGCCAGAGTTTGGAAACCCCTTGGTTAAAAGGATGCTCATTAAACTATGTGTCCATCACATCTGAGGAAGATAAATGCTGCACCAGAAATCACAAAATGAGAATTGGCCCTTAGATGTATACAGTTGTAGTATCCTAAAGTTACCCAGCTTTTGACAACAAGGAAGGAATCTCCATATTCAAATGTATCCTATATGGAGGTAGGCATATCACTACAATTTTGGCAGTTCGCCCAGAGAGCTGGCCTAACCGAAGTGCACTACAATAGAAGCAATCTTGGACAAATAGCACAATCCTAACCATGTCTACTCAGAAGTTAGCGCCATTATGTTCAATGGGGCTTATTCCCAGGAAAGTGCCTTTAGGATTACAGCCTATAATTAGATAATCCAGGTGGCTCAGTCAAGCTAATTGTGCCAGACTTAAGAAAAAATAGACCACACTGGTGCTAGCCAATGCATATTATATAGGTTGCAATCCTAATCTCCATGAGTCCCCATGCTGGACTGGGGGTGTCACAAAAGTGTTGTAAGACATTTCCGCACCACTCTTGGAGGAAGATTAGGCCAGCACACAGACATGTGCTTGCCTTCCTACATCAGCACAAGAATGGGAAGATCGATGAGTTGTGCTTGCCTAGGTTAGGATTAAGAACATAAGAAAAGTCTACACTGGATCAGGCCAAAGGCCCAACTAGTCCAGCTTCCTGTATCACACAGCGGCCCACCAGATGCTTCAGGGAGCACATAAGAAACCTGCATCCAAGTGCCCCTCCTGCATTTGGCATGTTGAGGTTGTCCACCTCTTCATGCACCCCTCATGGCTTGTATCCCGTGATGGTCTAGGAATTTGTCAAAACCCTTCTTAAAGGAATTGAGGCTAGACGCCATCACCACTTCCTGTGACAGGGAGTTCCACAGACCAACCACATGCTGGGTAAAGAAATATTTTATTTTGTTGGTTCAAACCTTTCCAACATTCAATATGAATGGATGCCCCCTAGTTCTATAGTGTTGCGTGAAAGGGAAAAGAACATCTCTCTATCCACTCTATCCATCCCTTGCATAATTTTGTATGTCTCAAAAATGTCCCCTTTCAAGTGCCTCTTTTCTAGCCTTTTCCTCATTAGGAGGGTGTCCCAGACTATCAATAATTTTGGTCGCTCTCCTAAGAACATAAGAACCTCCACTGGATCAGGCCAAATGCCCATCTAGTCCAGCTTCCTGCATCACACAAGGGATACAGACGCCTTTCACAGATGCCTCAGGGAGCACATATGACACTCTCATCCAGATGCTCCTACTGCATCTGAACCTCCTCCTTTGAACCTTCTCCACTTCTTCTATATCCTTTTTGAGATGTGGCAACAAGAACTGGACTCCTGTTAATTCCTGTGCCTGAATGATTATTCAAATATGATACAGGAATTATTAATGGCCAATCCATACAAAATAAACTCACCTTCTTCAGCCAAATATAATCTCTGAATACAGGATTGAACTGAGGCATTACATGCTCTATAAGAGCACATTTTCTCATGACGGGACTTCGCCTGATTGTGTTGGACACAAACGTTGCCATGAAATATGTACTTGCACTTGTGCAAGAGGTGATAAGGGAGGGAGGCACATGATACAGTATTTGGCACTGTACCTAGTAGGTACCTTACAGCCAACTCTGAGACAAAGCTTTGCCTCTGGATCGATGGTCACCAATATGTAACCCAGCAACGTTCTCAGTGGATTTGTTTAGTCCAGCGTGTGAATGTGCCTGCGAATGTGCCTGACAAAAATTCCCCTCCAGGTTAAAATTGCACACAGATGTTTTTGTTTTTTTCATCACAGACGTGATGTTTTTCTTTTTCTGCAGTACATGGTATGGTTGATTATATATTCATAAATATCTATAATCCATTTTTTTTCTTTCTTTAACAAATCCAAATTGCATGACACAAGAAATAAATATCAAGGACTTATGTAAAACAACAAAACCAAAAATTAAAGAAATCTGTATTTTATTTTTAAAGTCTGTTAATAGCTAGGATGAATCAAATTAAAACAAGATGGAGAATACAATTAGCAATGTAAAGCAGAAGAACAAACAATATAATAATCACAAAGCGTTCCCTTTTGCCCACCTCCAACACCAACATTTTTATACTGCAATAGAAGGATAAAGAAAACTAGATAATCACTTGTCTGAGGAAAAGACTAGGTGGTAAAAGAGACATGGACTTCATACAGTTGTCTCTCTCTCTTTCTTCTCCCACAAAGCATTGAATGGAACATGTGACAGGACATTGCTGTGCTGTGTGTTATGTCACCTTTGCCAGAGTTGAGGAAAACTGAGGTGAGAACCCTTCCTTGATCAAACACCTGATGTATGATTAGACATTTGAGATCTATGTGTGCTTTTTCTCGTGTTGTCTTTGAAGGAAAACAACCCTTTCCATTGAATGAATCTGTTAAGATATTTCTGTAACTATGGATCAACATATTTTCATAATTAAGGACACATTCAGTGGTATATGAAAGTATGGGAGATAGTCACATGCCCTGGGTGCCACATGAAGGGTTGCCACTGGGCAGCAGTTTCCTGATCTACTCTCAGCTCCCACTGAGACAGTACAAACCTCCAATTACATTGCTGTGCTCAGGAGCCTGCAGGGCCTCAGAAGAAGCTAAGAGTTGGCCATGAAGCTGCTGGAGAAGGAATAAGGGGTGGCAGACACACTGCGAAACTTATTGCTGCCTTCCCCCAAATCCACAAGTGACATCATGGCATATGTGACATCACAATGCCACATGACATCAGGACGCCACCAACCCAGGTGATTCTGCCCCAGCTATGCTGATATTCTTCACTTTCTAAAGCTTTCTAAAGCACCTAAATAATTTTTGTTTGTGTTCTGGGCTCCTCCTGTACCTTAAGGTGTTCTACAGCTCGTTCATGGTGTTTTCAGGATCCCTAAACACTTCTAAAAATAATGTATTAATGTTTGCTATTCATGTTTTCTTGAGTCAAGCTTAAACTTTAAACAGTTTACAATATGAGGAATCAGGAAGTGAGTTGGATGAAGGCAAAAATGTCCAAAAGAAACTATCAATGCAGGACACTGGCCTATTTAAAGAAGAAATGACAGATGGGATGTTGTTTGAAAGAGCTGCTGGGACATCAGAAGAGGAGCCAAAAAGCAGCAGATCAACTCTTGTACTTTGCTAATGCTTCCATTGTCTGCAGCACTTGTGACTTTTCAGGCACATCACTAGCATGTTGCTGATGCATATTCTCAATATGCTCATGGACCCATCTTCCAACACCAGGGGAAATGCCATTGTAAAACAATGCGTCTTTCAGTATAACATCCTGTCAATAGGGGGAAAAGTGTTAAGAATTAAAATCAAGATACAGATATTTGGAATTCTCATAAAAGTACAGAACATGGACCACTTCACTGGCCCAGAACTCCATCCATTTAGGTATGCAAGTAACTATAAACTCATTTTTAATTGCTATTGAATCATGCTGTTTTGATGACAAACTGGAACAGATGGAAATTATTTAATCTCAAAAATACGCCCCTTCCCAGTTTTCCATTAGAAGAAATCAATGCAACAATAAATTGCATTTCAAAATAACTGTTGCAAAGAAATTTATACAAATGTCATGGATGAATGTTGATCTAATACAGTTCAGAGCCAAATAATCTGGTACCTACTGTTAGCACAAAGTAGGGACTCCTGTTTTCTCCCAGGAGGGATTTCCTGTAGGTTGTTACAGGCTTCTATTTGCCCCATGAAGCTAATTAATGACTACAGGAGACATCAGGGTTTTGAAATATAGAGACAACATATTTGTCTCTATATAGTATACAGAAACAGATGTACCCTGTTGTCTATTTCCTTCTCTGCAAATCACTGAGGCAGTTGGATTCCCTGAATGTTGTCTGAACTTCATAATGGAATGGATAAAGGCCAATGAGTAGAAGCCTCATTCAATATCAACCTGTTGAGAAGTTCTCATTTACTTTAGATGTGGGATAAAGGTTCTTCTGAGGAAGCTGTTTGCAGGAATTCCTAGAATACTTAACCCTGAGAATCTTATGGGGAACCTGCAGCCATAACTGCCAGTATCCAGCTTGTTTGTTTATCTGTCTGTCTACAGAAACAATTTTCCTATGGAGCAATATAGAAAAGTGATAATTTTAATCTTCAAATTGGCTACACTGCAGTCTAATGTACATTTCCTTGGGAGTTTGTCCTGAACTCCATTTGAGATTTCCTTTCATGTTTGCACTGAAATGGATTCATATATAAGGCTGCAGACACCTCCATCCAAACCTGGGAATCAATCCCACTGAACACAATAAGGCTTCTAAAGAGGATTGTTCTCTGTATGCATCAGATGATGCCATTTTCTAGTGAATTTAGATGGCTGCTGGAAATGCCATTGGTATTCATTCTGAAAGCTTGTAATTTGTTTTAATCAAAAACAAAGTTTTTGGGGACAAGCGATCTTGGCAATGTGAGTGGTAATGAGCCACCCATTTTATGAGCAAATGGAGAGGGCAGCTGGACACAAATGCCATTTGTTGGTGGGATCAGTGCCACAAACTACATTCTGGCAGCCACAGGCTACATTGGGAAGTGCATATGGCAGATGCTGAACATGTTGGGCACATCCCAAAGAAGAGGAGGGTGGGTATTTGTTCTGGGTTCTTTGCTTACGTTACATTTGTATGTTCTTCTGCACATTCCCCAGAAAATGAGCCAATCCTGTTTATAAGAATGAGTTGATTAGGAAAGTCTTGTATAAAAATATATAGTGTTATGTGTTCTCTTTTAATATTTAATTAAATTAATAATTAATTGAATTAATATTGCTGTTTGTTTACTGGCTTTAAAACTTGAAGGCTATTGCAGTCCAAATGTTATTCTTTTTTAAAAAAAAATAGCTTATGATGAAATTAAGCCATATGGCTCGGACTGGCCTGAAATTATATATAGTTCAGCTGCTGCATCAGGAATTTTCTCGATATTTGGTATGAAGGAGAGAGAATCAACATTTGCATTTCTTGTTGAAATACATGAGATTTATAGACAAAATGGAGATGGCATGTCTATATGCAAAGAATGATTGACTAACAGGGAGGTTCAGCATGGAACAGATTGCCAAGGAAGGTACTGTAGTGGATTCCATCTCACTAGAGAAGCTGTAGGAGTTTTTTTGTTTGATGAGCAGAGGTTGGACTAGATGACCTTGTGCATACCTCTTAGCACTATGATTCTATGAATGAGAGGGCAGGAGAAGGTGGAGTGAATTGTTTACAGCTGTCAGGGTGACCAGTTGCCAAACCCAAAATTCCTGAACCTCAAGGCCAAAATTCCTAATCCCAGGCCAAAATTCCTACCCGCTGAAAAAAATTGCCAAAAATGTATTTTTTGTTTTTGTTTTTCGGTTTTTTGACCATAACTTTTGATAGGAAGGAGATATCGCCACAGTGATTTTTGCATTAGATTCCGCTCTTCAATACGAATCCAACAATATATGGCATGATGGGGTACTGTACACTATCACGGTTTCAAAATGAAGCCAAAATGTAAGACAATGATGCCAAAATGTCGGACACCCGGACAAGAGGCTAAAAATCTGGACAAATCTGGGTTTTTCCGGTCATCTGGTCACCCTGACAGCTGTAGAGGTGGTGAATTGGGCACAGGTTGTAGTGTATCCCATACTGCTGCATTTCTACTCCACTGCAAGGTCTTCCACAATGCTCCCCCCATTTTCTCCTTACCTTTTTCTGGGTCCATTCTTTCTCCTTTTCACTTTTTATATAGGAAAACTTGAGATCCTCCTGCACAGAAAGAGAACGATGGTGAATAGTTTTCAGCTCGAACATTTTTTTCTTCAATTATTTAGGAGCCTTTGTGGCCTCACTTCAAGAATTATCTAATTTTATAATCCCCTCTAAGGCTTCATTATTTAATTTATATGCTTTTACATAAAAAATACCTCATTTCAAAACAACATGTCATGGAATATTATCACTACAGGACACATTAGAGTGGAATAACTGTTCTCTAATAAGAAGAATAATGTTTCCCTCATAGGAAGGTTGCTATCAAAACACAGACATATGTTTCCCTCAGAACCACCCAGTCTCTCGAACAACTGTCTCTTTCACGCATTTACATGTAGAATCAAGTTGGTCTTCATTTGCAGAAGGCAAAGACCTTCTATCGAGATATATGAGTGTATACTGTGTACAGTTAATGAGTGCATTAATTACCAGTCTAAATTAAACATTTATTTTTACTAACTCTTGCCAAATGCATCGACCAGACTGTACTCAAGAAAGAACTTCTCAAAGAGAAACACTCTGATTTTAACAACCATGAATGGACAAAAGGGCAGCTTGTTGTAACTCTCTGAGAACAGGTAAAGCAGGAAAGGTATTGATCATTGTTACAAGGAAACACCTGGGAGAAATACCCACACAAATATATAGTGTAACATAATAGATCCACTTAAGTGACCACACTGTTGATATTTATTGAAATCAAAACTGGTGTAATATTCCCCCATGTGCTTCCCAAACGAAGGTCTCTGTAAAGTCCAGCTAACAATTACTCCTACACTGACTGCCCAGTCCTATGGGCAGAAGAGTATGCTTTATAGTGTTGCAAACTCTTTACCAGTGTAGCACTTTGCACATGTTACCAGGATACTGCCAGAGATGTCAAGTGCACCCAGCACCCAAAGGAAGCATCCAGAAGAAGTTCCTCAGGTCCCGGTATAGGGACCTGGTGAAGATGTGGTTTTGTGTGTAAGGGTCAGGCATTCCTGCAAACAGCCAGGGAAAATGGGAGGCATATCAGATGTGAGAGAGGTATATCCTGGTAAAAGTGATTTGTGGCTTTTCATATACTTTGCATATGAACTTGAGGAGTCATTGGTGCTGATCTGTGAATATCTGTCCTTAAAAGACTGTTCAAGGAAATGGGCCTTTCCTGAATAATGCCTTCAGTTCATGCTTTGCCATGTGCTAACCAAAGGGCGAAATATCCCTGCCCTCACATAATGAAGGGAGAGCACATAGTGCCATGGCAGAACATAGGCCTTGCATGCATTTTGAACCCAAGCATTTCAGTGAAAAGGATATCAGGGAGCAGAATTAGGAAAGACTCCTTCCCAACATCTTGAAGAAAGGCTTGCCAGTCAGAGTAGATTGAGCAGTTAACTGTGACACGGGTGGGGAAAGGGTGTGGGGTGGGCAGTGATGGGTCAGGCTGAGCAGATCAGGCATAGCAGAGGGGTGATATCAATGGTGCCAGTGTATCCTTTGTCTTATCCCCCTTCTAAGACCTAATTCACAGACATGGCTATATTGCTGGCAAGGTTGAGTTTACCTTGAGGGTGTTAAAATATGCAGAACTGCCCCATTTGTAGGACTGTACATGAATGAAGAGAAAGTGAATGACTGTTAAAATAATATGGTCAATATTTGCTCATTTGAAAGTTGGTGCAACTTATGTATCAACACATGGCTCAGAATGTGGATGACTCTGAATATGTTATGTTTTTCACATGAATTGCCACTTTAACCAAAAATTATCCAAGATTAATAAGCACACGGTTTTCCCTCCAGCATTCATAAAACTAATGAGGAAAATTGAGTGTAAGGAGGGGAATATTAATTCCAACTTTTAAAAAATATATATTAATCCCTCATTAAAATGATGTTAATGAAAATATATATCAGAATCCAAAAGGGAAAATTAAAATGTCGCCAGCCAGAGAAAATTAAAATGCCACCAGCAGTCATTTTTTGCAGTTTAACAAAACTATTTAAGATACCGATGGTCACAAAGGAACTTCCATCATTAAAAGCAACTACTGATCAGTTGCAAAATATAATGGATGCAAAAAAAGTCCAGTTCAAAATGAATATGGAACCATTAAGGACTGCAGTCTGACATGGCATACTATGAAGCCCGACTACTAGTCCAGATGGTCCCCACATTACCCTTTGATCTAAGCCACTGTTCCTAACCAGTTGTATGGATAGCACCAGTGGTGCTTGATGCCTAGGAGTACTCATAGGACAGGGTTGCCATAATTCTCTTCCACTAAACTGGAACAGAACCCTCTGTCCCCTTTGCCAGTATGTGAACACAATCCCAAAATACCAGGATTGTCCCTGTTTTGGGGGGATATATGGCAACCTTATCATAAGACCTCTGACTCCCTACCACCCTGCAGTGAGACCAGGAACACTATCCAACAAATAGCAATAGGAGACTCCAAAGTGTGCTTTTCTGCACTCAAAAGTGTGCTTTTCTGCACTCACACTTACTTATGTGTATCTTTCATCTTGCCTTCCAAGCCTGAAGTAACTGGCAATGATGTTATCATTGTATCACCAGTTACATCATGGAGGGTTTTGGAGACCATGTAATCTGCTTTTATTCTGTTGAGCTGTATTATTTAATCATTTTCTAATATTGTTATCTAGATTCTATGTATACTGGACAGCTAAAATTAACAAATAAATTGAAATGGAATGAGTTTTGTAAAACACGTTAATTCTCACTCAAATAGTGAGGTCAGGTGGCCTGGAGATGTGGGAAAAAATATCTTATTTTTCAGTCTACTACAACTCCACACTGCTTGTATTCCTCTGCCTGAAGAAGGTCAATGGCCCTGTTGCGTTTCATGTTCATGCCCCCTTGCAGTTTTTAGTAACTTGTAGCATGTGTTCTGACACTGTTGAAGTCTTGTCAAATGTTGCAAATTAACATGTTCATTTTTATTTTTGTATGTAGAAAATAAAAGTTACTATTATGTATGCTATTATTTTTGCTGATGTCTTGCTTCTGTATTTCCAAAAGGAAATAATCAGTGGAAGATGATTTTTATTTGAATTTGGTATTCTGATCAACACAAATCTCATAAGTTGTTTCTCTGACTTACTGTGAGATACATTCAGTTTCTTCCATGATCACCTGCACATCCACCAAATGTGAAAAGTATACTTTGCATTTGACAGACAGTTACATTACTCAATATCTTATGTGGTTGCCATAAATTAAACTAGAAGCCAGCCATATATAGTGAGCATCACATCATTTTCCATAATGGTTGGAGTCTGTTGTAATCTTTCATACCCTAATTATTTCATTTTCACATCCCAGATACATATAACCCAACCCTAAATTATTTCATGACATCAATTTATTAGCACATTGCTATTAACTACCTTTCTCCTTGTTCTGTTTAAGCAAAACTGTAAAACATTTCACAATTCCTTAGCTATTCAGATGCAGGTCCCATTAAGGGAAGAAAGCTCACTTATAATGTATATATGCTGAACTACATATATCCAAGGCCACCTAAGAAAGGTCACAGGAAAAGAATGCAGTATTTTTCCAGATCTGACCACTCCTATCCTATTCAGAAACATCTGCATTTATGACCAGAGAGACTTGTATTAAATCAGAAAATCCTGACTTTCAAGGACAGTTTCCAAAAGATTGAAATTTACATTATGAGATCACTGCAAGTCAATTATTCTTGTAAGGGGAAAAATACTTCTGTTATTCAGAAGGCACTAGAAGTTCTACAGATGTTAGCAGTTAGCATGTGGGCTTTCATACGTAAGGCACGTCAATCAAATAATATTTTTATTCTGTATGTACTTTTTACTGTATTCTGTTGATAAATGTTTTGTACTCAAAAGACAGGATAATTAGGAATCTGTTGAATATGGTGTTGAAAAACACAAACATTACTTTTGGATTTTTCATCATTGCTTCATTTGCTGACGTAATTCATTTCATTGGCTAATTTGAACCATTTGCTTGCATTTGTGCCAGATTCAGGTAATCATTTACTGTAATTTTTGATTCATTTTTGGAATAGTTTGTCACTGATTTCAATTCCATTGAAAAGTTTTTAATTACTTTTCAGAATTGGATGAAATGTTCAGGATGCAAGCACTCCAAAGAGGTGAAAACCAATTATATTTCATTCAAGTAGGTGCTGTGATTGTGTCTAGGAAGCAACTGAAAGATCATTTTAAGAGTTTTTGTTGGGCCAGCTGCATGTTTTTGTGAACTGGTTCTGATACTGTCCTTCCCAGCCTTGATTTGCACCTTTCTTGCCCTAGTCTCGGACCCATTTTTCTATCTCTTTAACTAATTCTCTCAATTCCCATTCCCCATCTGTTTCCTGTGCTCATTTATCAGTGCTGGGGCTCTAGTAAGGTGTGGGGCCACATAACAGCTGTGGTGTGTGGTCACTGGCAGGGCACCTTTCGCAACCAACATAAAGCATGCTGCACCACCATAATATACGTTCCAACTGTGCAGAGGCTTATTGTTTCCATAGCACAGGAGAAAAATAAGCCACTCCATTCTACTCCATTACCTAGATAGGTTAGACTGTGCAGTGCATGCATATCTCTAGGCAAGTTAGCTACACAGGGGAAAAATTATTCCAAACCACAACTTCCAAATGCACAGTTGCTAGAGGATGACAACATTTTTAAGAACTAGAGGTTATTTGTAGTAGGATACCTCATCAGCTTTTTAGGCTTCTGGACACAGGTGCTTCAGAGGCTTAGAAGTGTCCAAAATAAGGAAAAACACAGAATATTCATTAACAAAACAATTTGTCAGAAACTCACAGTATCAATACTGGGAGTGAGCTGATCTTCTAGGAAAGTTCCTCTGTGACAGTTCCTATGACTGACAGCTCAGAGCTGCCAGTTATATTGTCCATTGCCTGGTCTCCTTCTATCAAGCAATCTATAGATAGACATGGCAAAGAAGAGGGGAACCCAAGCACATAGCCAGACATTCAAAACTGCTTTGAAGGTCTTTGCTTTAGTTTGGAGTGATTCAGAATTATCTGGCTTAATTTAACAATTCAGATCAGAGTGTGATTCTTTTTGAAATCAAATGCACAGTCCTAATCCAATAGCTGTGTTTGTGGCATTCAGCAGAGGATGGAAGTTTTACACATTCATATCATTGCTGTATAACTTCATTGCGCTAGCTGAGTGATCTGTCATTCTAGATGTATTTTACTAAATAGGAGAATAGGTCAAAATGCACGAGTTGTCTGTGATCTGAACATGGATCTCTGGACATTCCTAGATTAGGTCTCAAAAAACTATTTGATCAGATTTGCGAAATTTTGATAGGAGACTATCTTTTCTTGCCTCTTTTTTCTGATATATACCAAAGCTGCTATTTGCATCACTGTGGAACACAGAGTAAATTAAGTTCCTGTGTGTTTTTCCCAACAAGGAAGACTGCAGTTTTGGAGAAGTAAATTCTAATAAAAAATAGTATGATCAGAGACCCCACCATATCCCTGCCAAGCTGCTTTTACTTAAAAATATAAATACAAGGAAAGTCCATCCAGGATCCCCTGTGCCTCCAGTAGCTTGGTCCAATCTGTGTTTCCTGAGTGGGAAAATATTTTTCAGGTAGAGACAGTTACTCAACTAGCCATGTGAGGATGCTTTTGTTGAATAATGGAATGAAGAAGAGAACAGACCTTCCTACTCAGCGACAGGAGTCTGAGCAGGGATTCTTTGGCACAGACTGGAAGGAAGTAGCCTGTTGACTTCCCAGTCTCCAGCCTCATTGCTGACAGCCACAGCCAAGTCAAGTCCTTGTTGGTTTACTTTCCACTTTCCCTTCCGTTTTCAGAATAATTTGTCTACTTGTTATGCCTGGGAAAAGCATTCCTTGTGGGCAGACATCTTTTCACAGTTCCATTTCACGTGAAAGAACAGTTGTACTATTCAGACACATGGCTTGCTTAATTATTTCAGCAGACCAGGGAATGTTAACAAGGAGGGTCATTCTCTGGAGTGGCAGAGAAAGGCATTTTTGGAAATTTGCAGATTTCAGAAGATATCAAGAGTTTTCACAGAAAAGCTGATCACTGCCCTAAGCCAGGGGTCTCCAGACCGTGGCCCTGGGGCAAGATGCAGCCTTTGGCAAGCCTCTAGATCCTTCTATCCAGCCACTGGGCAAGCCTTATAGCCCACTCCAATACATTCTTATATGTAAATTTATGTAAATTTGAAATGTAAATTAGTTTTTTTGGCCCCTGACACAGTGTCAGAGAGATGATGTGGCCCTCCTGCCAAAAAGTTTAGAAATCCCTGCTCTAAGCCATGTACAGAGAGCCTTGGTAGAATACAAAGGGAACTGTTCCAACAAAGGGCCACCTCTGACAATACTCTCTCCACCAGCCTCTCGTTGCTCATTTGCAGCGTAAGTTCATCAAGAACACACTGGAGCTTTTTTAGCTTAATTATGCTTAAAGTAGGATTAGCAACTCATGCAGAGGAATGGCTTGGATAATTGCCCCAAGCCCTGTTCCTTATTACTGGAAGGGTTCTACTGGCAGCCAGTCAGCACTGCGCTGCCAGTGGCAAGTAAACTTTCCAGCTACTGCACAGAGAGCCAGACCACCACCACCAGGGCTGCCATGATGGCAAGATTTTTTTGAGTCACCATATCTCTAGGTCCTCATCAAGAACTGTTATGTAATTGACCAGGCCCAGTTTCATCAGCCCTTTACTTTGTCACCACCTTAAAACTCAGTATTACTCATCTTTGGAAAAACAAGCATACCCAGTCATTAAGAATGCCCCCTTTTCCTTCCTCCTGAGAAGTAAACAGTTTTTTTTATTTACCACTTCTCAGTAACGTGTATATCTTCACAGCTGTGTAACATAAAATGGTGGCAGATAGGATTGGGCTATAGTTTCTGCTTTGATTGTTACATCCACATATAACCATGCACATGCAGTTACATACAATGAGGAGCCACCGAAAACCATATTGCCCAAATCAGCCTGGTGTTCCATTCTGCAAGGCGGCCACTGAAATTAACGTTACCAACATACTGAGAACAATTATAGTGGTACCTTGAAAGATGAATGCCCTGTATGCCCTGAATGCTTGGAATAACAAACTGAAATTCCTCTGGGATTCTGCTTTGTGAGATGAATGTGCTTTGTAAAACAAATCCCCATTGGCTGGGCTCAGGGTGACCAGATGCCAAACCCAAAATTCCTGAACCCCAAGGCCAAAATTCCTAATCCCAGGCCAAAATTCCTACCCGCTGAAAAAAATTGCCAAAAAATGTATTTTTTGTTTTTGTTTTCCTATTTTTTGACCATAACATTTGATAGGAAGGTGATGGCTCCAAACTGATTTTTGCATTGGATTCTGCTCTTCAATACGAATCCAACGACATATGGCATGATGGGGTACTGTGCACTATCACGAAGTTTCAAAATGAAGCCAAAATGTAGGACAGTGAAGCCAAAATGTAGGACACCCGGACAAGAGGCTAAAAATCCGGACAAATCCGGACATTTCTGGTCATCTGGTCACCCTGGCTGAGCTCCCTCTCCTCCTGCCTGCAGTGCCAGTGAACAGGCCAGCAGAGGAAGCAGCAGAAGCATCCTCCTGCATGTCGGAGCTTCTTCAACCGGCCTCCTGCGCTCTCCAGCAAGCATGTGGCCTCAATCCAGTCAGCTCAGCCCAGCATCTGAAGCAGAGCAGCCACATTCAGGTAGGAGGGAAACCCCACCTGGACCTCCCTCTGGTCTGGAACCCCCTCAATAGAAACCCCTTCCCTATCTAGGACCCCATTACAATTTCCCCTCTTCCCCCCCACCACCTTCCCTGCCTGGACCCCAATCCAGCTCCTGCTGCTGTTCCAAACTTGGAGTCAGGCTGGCATCCTATGCACATTCCTACGAGTAAGCCCCAGTGGGTTCAATGAACCTTGATTCTAAGGAGACCAAAGGATTTGGCCCCTTTTACTTCAAGGAAGAAGCTATTGCTGCTGGTCCTGCTGCAAACTGCTCATCTGGTTTGCATAGACAGATCTCTCTCTCTCTCTCTCTCTCTCTCTCTCACACACACACACACACACACACACACACACAGAGAGAGAGAGAGAGAGAGAGAGAGAGAGAGAGAGAGAGAGAGAAAGTTTCATTGGTAAAGTTGCTCAAAAAGACACCAATGACTCTTTTAGTGAAAATTAGACATCCCTTTGCCCCTCTGCAGACCCTGTGCAGAGCCTGAGCAAAGTGCACTGCAACGACTGGCTGCAGTAGGGCTGGAGGGGGCAGAGCCTGACTTTTTCCCGGGCACGTTTGCCCGGGGATCTCAGTCGGGCTCTGGCAAGTGTCCCACCCTCCCTCCCTGTAATACAGTTTAGGATTGCTTCGGGGCTGGTCGCTTCAGGGCCGGTCGCTTCAGGGCCGGGTAGGAATTTTTTGGATGCCAACTGATTGGACTTTGGGGGCATTCTTTTTTGCCTACTCTGAGCTGTGCAAGGGGAGAAAGTTAAAATTAATTGGCTTTTAAACCTGGTCACTTTGGCAGTAGTTGTGCGGAATAGGCAGGATAGGCCATTGGTGTGCAGCGTTAGGTTGCAAGGGTTTGGGGGTGCGGAAGCCTCCCTGTGATGCTGATCCAGCTCCAGGGGTAGGTCTGACAAGCCCCCTTACCTGGATGGGAAACCTAGGCGCAGATTGGCTGGAGTAGCCGACAGCTGCTCGTCCGGCTACCTTGACCTTCGAGTTGGCAAAGACAGGCATCCTTGAACCTGAGCCAGGCTGGGAATCACTCTTAACCATCTTTAACTTCTGCATGGAGAACTATGTGGAGAGCCGCATCCCCTTAGACCACACAGCAATTCTAGAGCAGTCCCTGTTTAATTTTATGTTTAAATAGTTAATAAAAGTGGCCCTCAATCCAGTACTTGTGTCTGGCTCTTTATTTGTGTCTGTCTGGGGTAAAGGGTTTTCTTTTCAGTTTTACTGTACAGAATATTACAGTGTTCTATTACAGTAATTGTGTTCTGTATTATAGTAAAGTTTTTTAATTTGATTACAGTGTTTTGTCATCATTTTCACATAGTTAATATTTTTAATATCTTTTGAGTTGTGGAACCAATAGTCTGAGTTCCCATTATTTCCTATAGGGAAAATCTGCATTGTATGCTTTGTAAGGCAAACATGATTCCAGAACGAATTAAATTTGTCTTACAAGGCACCACTGTATATGAAAATCCATTAACAGTTGTATTTACAAAGCTCAGGGGATGGATGTCTTTTTTGTGACATTTTCATGTGTAGAGGTGGAGAAGTTAAAAATGCCAGATGCAAGGGGGCCAACTGGATACAGGTGTCATATGTGCTCCCTGAAGCATCTGGTGGGCCGCTGGGTGATACAGGAAGCTGGTCTGATCCAGTGGAGGCTCTTCTTACGTGACAACTGTTTATAAGCAGCCCATTAATCCTGTATATTTTTTTAAAAAAACCAGGACATTGCTGATGCTTTGCCATTTGAGTACCTTCAGAAGTTCTTCAGATGTACCCTTCAGTCTCTGAGTACAGAACATTTAAAAGCACAAAACATCCTTCACTGCCCTCCACAAGTAATTTAAACTGGAAGAATACGAGGAATGCAATAATGGAATACAACTACAGCTGGATACAGGAAAGTAATAACTTCATGTTGGTCCCAATTGCACATGCCTTCCTTTTGGTGCTTTTGATAAGAGAAAACAACATCATTGATGTACAAAAATACCATAAATCAGCCCTTTAGTTTGCAGAAATTTGAGGTGACCCATAACAGTCCACTTAGTTCAGTTTTCATTTTTTTAAACTATTGTTGAAAAGCAACTATTGTTGTTGTTTTGGTGTTCTTTAGACTGCTGCATCTTAGCAGTTTCATTTATTTTTTATCCAAGTCCTGTATGCTAGAAGGAAGAGTGCAAAAGCTATCAGACCACTGCAGGCACATGTCTTTTATTTTTTTTTTAAAGCTGGCCTGGTAGCAATTATGGCGGAAACAACCCAAATGAGAAAATCTCTGTAATGAGACATGTTTCCCCTTGTAGGAGAGACACAGCAGACAAAGAGATGGTTATCCTGTAGAAAGTCTGCTGTGTGATTAAGGGAAGGGGAAGCAAGAGCTTTGTAAACATTTAGTGTGTATAAGATACTGTATGTTCCCTGCAATATGCTCTGAGAAGAATGTGAGCAAACGAGTGTTCCAGGAGAGGTAAAAATAGAGGACAACCTTGATAAAGAAAGCAATCTATGGTCAAAGCACCATCTTATCTTTATGCATTTTCAGATGACCGTTTGGTTGCCTAAGGAACTGAGATAATGGTAAAAAAAATCTAAAAGAGAGAAAAAGCTAAAAGGTCACAGTCACAGTTTGAAGGTCTCCCCAGGAGCTGTGCAATAACTGGAGGGAAGTTCCATGTTAGCACTTTAAAAGAAACATAGGTCAGCAAGTCCCAGTCAAAGAAATTGCGGGAAGTGATGCAATGTGATGGTTTTCTACCGTAGATATGCAAAGATTGCTAATACATGGACCTAGTATGTCTATGGCCATGCAAAATTCATGCACATTCAAATATTACCAATGTCTAGATGAGATTTATCCAAGTGCAATGATCAGAGTAAAGAAGGAATAAATCACATGAGCCTCCTTTTGACAAATCCCTGGGTTTATTGGATGTGAGAGGGGAGTGAGACCATATGCAAACCCACTGATGCACATGACAATCACACTCCTCACTATCACATGGTGTTTTTTTTTTTTTTAGAAAAGATGAGAAGGGAAACATAACTGTATATACAAAGGATCTCCAAACCTCCTGCCCTCGGGCCAGATGTAGCTCTTGGCAAGCCTCAAGATCTCTCTATCCAGCCCCTGGGCAAGTCCTGAAAGCCACTCCAATACATTATTATATGTAAATTTATGTAAATTTATTCAAATTTGAAATATAAATAATTTTTTGGCCCCTGACACAGTGTCAGAGAGATGATGTGGCCCTCCTGCTAAAAGGTTTAGAGACCCCTGGCAGGGTGACCAGATGCCAAACCCAAAATTCCTGAATGCCAAGGCCAAAATTCCAACCCCCAGGGCAAAATTCCTACCCCCCAAGCTAAAATTCCGACCCGCTTAAAAAAATTGCCAAAGAATGCATTTTTTTATTTTATATTTTGTGTGTGTTTTTTGCCATAACTTTTGATGGAAAGGAGATATCTCAAAACCAATTTTTGCATTGGATTCTGCTCTTCAATACGAATCCAACAACGTATGACATGATGGGGTACTGCACACCTTCGTGAAGTTAAAAAATGAAGCCAAAATCTAGGACAATGAAGCCAAAATGTAGGACTCCCTGACAGGAGGCTAAAAATCCAGACAAATCCAGGTTTTTCTGGTCATATGGTCACCCTAACCCCTGGTATACACTAAGCTGGCAGGAATCCTGAAACGGTGCATCCCTATGGGGGTGTCACACAGGTATTCCTGGAGGGTGGAGAGGGGGTTCTCCGGGCTTCCTCCACCTGCTTGTATGAACGAACAAAGAGGACCACTCACAATTGAAAGTAAGTTTACTCGAGGATCTCACAATGAGAGGCACTTAAGCTTGAGCACTTTGTTACGTAAGTGGGTAAGTATCAACAGTCTCAGCAACAGCCATCAAGATGTATCTTCGGTGAGAAGGAACCTTGGCTGCGGCTAGGCCAGTTCTTCCCTCAGCCACATGGCACTTTTCTTGGCCACTGCTGGAGCAGGGCACCAATGCCCCAGTCCTTCACAGCACCAGTTTCCAGCACCCTCTGTTCCCCCTTTTTATTAAAGGCCTCCTCTTCACCACCTGCGTCCTAAAAAGGGAGGTGGAGAAGAGGCTGTCTCCTCCTGCATATGTCTGGGCAGGTCAGGCTTGTATGTCATTCCCCTGAAATAACACCTGAACCTTCTGTGGATGACCCCTGGGCTTGCCTCCTTTCTCCCTCCTATTCCCAACTTCCCCTCCTAACTCCCAGAACCTCTGCTTTTCTTCTTTGTCCTGATCCTCCCGGTTAGCATATGATTAGGCATCAACACCACTGTCCTTTCCTCCTCCTCATTTGAGAGGATAAGGTGCAGCAAGTCCATTGGAACCTCCTCTAGGAGGACCGGTTCTTTCTCTCCACAAGGTGTGCAGCCCACACAAGGTGATGCATACTGGGGATGACATGCACTGAGTGGTGACACAACTAGTTATTGAAATTTCTAAAATCATGGTTTGTGAACCAAAGTTGAGATGGGCAGCTCAATAGTGGTGATGCAATGCTGCACATCACCTGGTGCAGGGGTGAGCGCATCACCACCCGGGATGCATATCTGCACATGCGCCAAGTGGCTACCAAGTGGTCTGATAGTGGTCTGACAGTTCAGAGATGCCAGCACGCATGTGTCATAACCAGCTGCTCCTTCAGAGGAGCATGTACTGGCATCCCAGTGCTCCACTGAAGGAGGACAGGCAAACTGCTCCTCCCTCAGAGGAGCTCTGGGGTTAGGGGTGTTGTGCAGCATCAGCAGGTGTGATGCGCAGTCTGAGGGAGTGTCAAACTCCCTCAGATCATCATTCCCCTGAGGTGCTTCACCTGGTGCACCACATACCAGTCACACCATCCCAGCGACAAACCTGCAGCTCAATCCTGTCCAGTGCTGTATCCAGGCTTCTCAGCCCTTTGCTGTATCCAGCACTTAGAAGGAGTGGAGGTGACCTCAAAGTTTGTCCCTTTATCCAAGGTAGAGTCCCAGTATGTACAATGGGCACTTGGACCTGGTTATACACCATTTTGGCTGTACAATAGTCAATATTTATTCACCATTTTGGCTGTGCAATAGCAAAATATTGTTAAAACAAAACAATTTGTTTTATTGCATTCTGTACCAAATTACACTGAATGATATATAATGATGATGCTATTCAAAAATACAAATATTTTAAAAATTTAGCCAGTAGTGATGTTACCCCTCCTCCCCTCATGCACATCACCAGGTGCAATACACTCACTCCTAATGACGCCACTGGCTGTCAGTTAATTTTGGTTATGGGTGACTTTTGTATGCACAGTCGTACAGTTGCATACATTGCTGCTTTTCCTGTGTTCACTTCCTTTTTTGGTATTTTAAATAGTATTCTTCACATCATTAAAAGGAATAACATTCTGACTTTGTTCCAGAAACCTTTTTCAGGTATCTGGTTGCATTAGTAGAAAACAGCACAAATCCTAATTTCCAAAAATCTACTGGTGCCAGATAATATATCCAACTTATAAAGAAGATTTTCAAATGCCAAAATGATTAGAGCTAATCTTTATCAGACTTCAGGAAATGTTGCAATTATCATGCAAAGGCACTGAATGATACTAATTATTAATGCTGGATTTTTTTAAACATTTCAATAAAACCAGGAAATGAGCTGATGTTACCAGAATGTATATTTTATTGAACTGCATTTTACTGTGCAAGATAGGCTATGTACGAAAGAAATGTGGGAGTATACTGAAATATGTTGAAATAACAGATTAAAACCAACATTTTTAAAAACAGAATTCTGGCTACGTTGCAGCATTTGCTGGTGCAATAAATAGGCTTCAATGCCACGGAGAAGCACCTTCTATCATCATCTAGAATCATCTGGGGGAGGAAGGGAGGTGCGACCAGACAATCCAAAGGTGGCCCAGCATTGGGGCTCACAGGCATATCTTATAGCAGTTTGTCCACCCAGTTGCCAGCAAGACCCTGTGGTGAGCCCACAGGAGTCCACAGGACAATGTGGCCCTGTGCTGAGCCTTGGGTTATAATCTTTTAAATACTGTATGATTTTAGTGACAGATATTTAACTATATCCCTAAGTAAAAAATGGAAGATTATTATTTTATGCCAGTTTAACTAAATAGAAGCCAAATCAATGAAGAGTTTTTCCCCCTCAAGACCAAGCAAAAAGGTCAGGTTAAGCCTCTTTGTATCTCTCCTTAGTAGCCTGATCCAATTTGTCTTTGAGACCACTTTTCATTCTGAACTCTGTGAAAGTTAGTCCTAGTTCCTTCATTTCCTCCCCTTTAAAAGTTCAAATCTCAAAATAATATTACCATAGCTACTAGACTGTGGATAGAGGAAAACACACGGATAAAGAGCAAGTACGGTGTCAGATATTGGCTAATAGCAGACAAAACATTATCAAGTAAACTGCATCAGTTTTTCCAGGGCAATACTGTATTCCCATAGTGAATTTATATCACATATATAATCATGAAAAATATAAGTTAAGTGCTGGATTCAGAATTAATGATCAGTGAGAGCAAGGGAACAAGAGAGAAACAGAGAGGGAGGGGGAAAGAGAGAGAGAGATCTGACTTGGATATGTGCACTAAAGTCAGCAATATAGAATATAGAACAATTTGCACTAAAGTCAGCAATATAGAATGAAACAGAGGGGCCATCAACTTAAGCTCATGGCCCCTTTTGCTCAATAGTTCAAACTTAAATGGTAAATTCAATCCTAGAGAGACATTCTTTCACTCTCGCAGTGATTCTTCTGGGGCCTTTTGAGACCTCATCTTGGCTCAGAATGATGTCGTCGTTGTCAGTGATGGTATTCAAAGAAATTAACAACTGGTTCTATGCCCACCTGGCAGCCACTTTTAAATGGCTATTTTAAAACTTTATATGTCCTATCTCTCGTTAACAACCAGTTCTATAGAGTATTGCGAACCTGCTGGAGCCCACTTCTGGTCGTCGTCCCCCATGCAAGTAACAGCAAAAGCTGTATAGTCCTTCAGAAAACTACTATATGAGTCACTGCTGAATTACAGAAATGCAGCTCTTAATGAAGCATCCTTCAATAATTACTGGGTTGGAGGAATACAGTTGCTTGAAAAATGCAGCAAGTCAACTTGCTTCAGGACATCCTGCTTCAGGAGTCAGCATTATTGGACAACAATAAGGCCTATATACACTTCAGAAAGGTCCACTGCTGATCCCTGTGATTGCCTCTATGCTCGTAACCTTCATGTGATGATGGTACATGATTCTATTACCTCAAAAAACAGGTGCCAGAGCAGCCTAATGGAACTGGATTGTGGACAGCAGATTGCAGGAATTCTATAGAATTTGCACCCAAATTCAGATGAAGTTAGCTGAACTGTTGTGATTTGATTAGTAAGACTCCATGTAAGCATCACTAATTTTCTCTGAATTGGAAATTCCAATTTTTGTTTCATTTCTTCATCTCCCAACAGTTTAAAATTGTATAAACTGAACATACTGACTTTCCCAATAAAACCCCAAATGGCTCTCTCTCATCTTGTCCTTTCCTGCTAGAATCTTGATGCAAAAGTTACTGTAATGATGCAAGACGTCTTTATTATAGGGATATGTACAGAGATACAGTAAAACCTTGGATTACGAGTAACTTGAATTGAGATCATTTTGCAAGACAAGCAAACATTTCTAATAAATTTTGTCTTGCAATACAAGCAAAAAAATAGACCTTGCCAGGATTCAGCCTGTTTCAGCACTCCGCAGGCAGCTGCTCAGCCTCTCCTGAGAGATCAACCTATGCATTTGTACTCTGAAGTAAGCCTATTACCAGTGATGGGCTCAAAAGAAATTAACAACCGGTTCTATGCCCATCTGGCAGCCACTTTTAAATGGCTATTTTTAAACTTTATATGTCCTATCTCTCATTAACAACCGGTTCCGTAGAGTAGGTGCGAACCTGCTGGAGCCCACCACTGCCTATTACGGTCAATGGGACTCATTCTGATATAAGGGGGGCAATGGAATTGAGAATAAGAGACCTAGCCTTGCATGTCTACTCTAAAGTAAGCTCTACTACAATCAGTGTGGCTCACTCCTGTGTAAGGGGGGCAGATTGCAGCCTGAGAGGCCTGATAGACTAACCCTCAAATCCAGAGAAACTACGGGCGCACATAAGAGACCTAGTGAAAACCTATGGGAAATTCATATTGGAATCCAGAGTAAATCGTTCTTACAACGAAGCAAGGACTCCCTGTAGTTACTCTGGATTTTGCCCTTAGTGCAGGTTAATTTGTTTCATTTTCTTTATATTTTGTATTTTTATTATTTTATATTCTATTACAGTATTGTAATCATTTTTATATGAATATTTTTGTGTTGTGGAATAAATTATCTAAGTTTACATTTTTTCTTATGGGAAAATTTGCTGATATACAAGTTTTTTGGATTACAAGCATGCTTCCAGAACGAATTATGCTTGTAAACCAAGGTACCACTGCGTGCTGTTGCCCATTTCAGATTTCCATTTGATAGTTGAAACAGAACAAAGGTTTCTAAAGGTTATGAAACTAGACTTCTTATTAGTCTAGTATTTTGTATCCAGAGTTAAGAAACCTTTGAATGCCTTGTTAAAAAAGTGACTAACAAATGTCCTAAATGTCTCATGTTTGGTGTTATTTTAGTAAAATGTTTATTCTATGAAATCAATTTAAATGTGAATATTTTAAAAGTGTGATCACCCTGACACTCTGGTATATGGCAGATTTCACATTAAGCTAACTTAAATAATCTCCACCCTTCTTCAGAGTTTGACAAGACTCCAAACACATCCTACACACTACATCTGAATGAACTGATTTTGCTAAAATATTTTGGCATGCATGCTGAAAAATTTCTGCAGCCTCAGAATGTTCTCAGTTGTATTTTCAGTATTTTTAGGCAACAAAAAATGCAAGGATGAAGAATAAGATGCACAGGATAGAATTATCTCATTGTTCTGCATAACCAAGAGAAAAATGAAAAATATTTGAGAAACTTATTATTGCTGCCTTGAATCATAAAACAGTAGTCACTGTATTAAATTATAGAACATTTAAATGAAATATGAATATCTGATGCCATGGACATTTTGTGAACTTCCTAAAATGGAATGTATATATTTTTAGTTTATATGGAAAACTGTTACCTCTCAGCTAGGGATGGAGTCTGTAGGGGAGGGCTTTTCCCAAGAACCTGGCAAAGAGGAACAGAGGAAGAGATGCTGACTTCCTGTGGTCAAATTCCTCCTCCTGACAGGGCTATGACAGGACAACCTAATTAAAAGTCAAGATGTCACTTTGCCGACAAAGATCAGTCTAGTTAAAGCTACGGTTTTTCCTGTGGTAACGTATGGCTGTGAGAACTGGACCGTAAAGAAGGCTGACTGCTGAAGAATAGATGCCTTTGAATTATGGTGCTGGAGATGACACTTGAGAGTCTCTTGGACTGCAAGGAGATCAAATCAGTCCATCCTCCCAGAAATCAATCCTGAGTGTTCACTGGAAGGACAAATACCGAAGCTGAAGCTCAAATATTTTGGCCACATCATGAGAAGGGAGGACTCCTTAGAGCTGGGAAAAACTGAAGGCAAAGGGAGAAGGGGACAGCAGAGGATGAGGTGGTTAGATTGAACAGACTTGGTCAGACTTTAGAGGCTGGTGAAGGATAAGGTGGCCTGGCATGCTGCAGTCCATGGGTTCATGAAGAGTCCATGGGTTCATGAACGTGTCTAAAGAGCAACAACATGGAAAACTGTGTTGCCTTGGTGCCAAGTCAGTGTTAACTGCTCATAGTAATGGCCCAATCCTATCTTCCCCCACCCTGCCTATTACACAGTGCATCCAGCAGGGAGGGTGTCCCAAAAGCCTTCTCTTGGCTAAGGAAACATTTGTTCCCTTACCTACAAGCAGAGGTATAACAAGTGTACAGCACGGGATACAATCTGCCACAGGTGACATAGCCCTATCTACAAGCAGGGGGTTGGACCTGATGAACTCCTGAAATCCCTTCTACCTGTTTTGATGAGGCGAAATTTTTGTCCTTGCCCTGGGCAAAATTTTGCCAAGGTACGCCTCTGCCAGCAAGTAAACCTCCTGCACCAGAATGGGTCTACTTGGGTCTACAATTTCACTGTTGCAAGTCTGAATGTACTCAGAAAGATGGACCAAAAGTTGGAAAGGCAAATTTGATGTCTGCTACCTCCTCCTTTCAACCTTCATTAAGTCCCTATACCTCCCACTCCCTGTCCGATTACACCCACTTCCCCGACTTTCTGCACTGCACTGACTTAACACCTGTGAGACCAGATCCACTGGTGGGCGACCACTGCCGCTCACCAACCACCATAAACCACCTTATACTGAGATCGGCTTCCTCATTGTTAACCTTCTGGGAGGGCCTAAAGACTGTTTTATTTCAGAGAGCCTTTGAGACCTCATAACAGCTGCCTTGAAACTATTTTTATTTTGTGTTTTTATTGCCGACTGCATTTTATACTATTTTAATCTTATTTTAATATTTTAATTGTATTTTATCAATTCTAATGTGTTTTATTGATTATTAGCTGACTTAGGTGCCCTTAGGGAGAAAGATGGAATACGAATCTAAGAAATAAATAAATAAATATACTGTTAGAACATTTTTTTGGTGGCACAGGGGAGCCTTAGGATGGGGCTGCCTGTGTTGCTTTTGTGTCACAAAGGCAAATTTTGAGTATAATTGTGTGATTTATCAAATGATGTATCTGGCATAAAGTTAAGCACATATCTTAAATTATCTGACTGAATATATTTCAATATGGGCAATTATGAAAAATGAGGTTCTGAAAGCTAGATTTAGCTTTCAGTTGGGTTCTGGTGATAAGAAAATATACATTTTATGCTGTGTCATGATGTTGACTGATAGTTGTATCCTGACTGGATAAGTGCTGCGAGAGTAAAAACAGACACAGTGAAGTAGATTAACTATTTACTATATTTACAAGTTTAGAGTAGTCTAACACAATCCTGGTCATACACATGAATTAAGCCCTTCAGTCTAAGTCTCCTCAGAGCTAACCAGAGCTCTGATGAACAGCTGAGCTCCAACTGTCAAAATAGTTCTCCAACTGCTACATCCAACTGGCAAATATTCAAATCTGAACATTCTATTACCTGAGCCAGCTGTTAGATTCATATTTCTTACATGGTGCGAAAGCTAATTCCTCCAGAGGTATGTTTTCCCCTCTTTTATGCAAGGAGTACAACCCCCTCTCCTCAAATATTTACTTCTTATTGACTTTCCTGAACTTGTCAGCGATTCTAGGAATCCTCTCCAGTAATAATCACTGACTCTTCCTTAGCTGCATGGTGTGCCTTACTGTTTTCAAAGAGGGCATGTCACGGCAAGCTACATGGTTTGTGCCTTAAACTCTTAAATTAGACAAACCCTACAATCCAGAGTAACTACAGGAGCACATAAAAGACATTACGTGCACCTGTAGTTACTCCACCACCTAGTGAAAACCAATGGGAAATTCATATTGCAATCCAAAGTAATTTGTTCTTACACCGGAGCAAGGACTCCCTGCAGTTACTCTGGATTGCGCCCAAAGATTTTTATAGAGCACTCAATTGTTTCTTCACATTCTCTGTGTCACTTAAACTTTACAGAGGAAATATGCTATAAAATTTTTTTTCTTGAAAAAATGTGAAGTGAGAAAACCTTGGTTTCTTTTGATAACACTTTGGAGAATCCAATGGGCCAGAATGTGGAGGGAGGGATAAAATGGCATTAGAGATTCCTTGCAACAATTTTTATATAAATAAACAGAATAGGCCAAGACTAGATGGCAAATTTCACTACTGGTATAAAAGTGATGCTTGCCTTTATCCCTTTGTTGAAGCTTGTAAAAAAACAAGTAAATTTTATAAAGCTGTAAGTTTCTGTAGAAGTTTGTGAGTTTGTGTAGCTATGAGTTTGTGACACCAGCTATGTTAGGTTTTCTGTCCTTGTGATGCTGCAGTTCAGTTGTAGTTTCTACATATTCTACATGGAAATGGTTATCTACAGATTTAGAAATAGTACCCAGCATTATCAATAGTGGATACTGCATTGGATTTTGTTCAGTAATATTTTTGAAATAGCCAATGATATGAAGCAAAAAGGAATTGCAGACATGTTAAATGACATCAGGTAAAATGGATTATTCCAATAAGTTTAAGTTCATACACCACCCCTATGCATGTAGGACTAACACATGGCAAAACATGGACGTGAGCTTCAAACTCACATATTCTGTCCAAGTCAAGTAGACCTTTCAGGATGAATTGAGTCTTTATAGGTCCATTTATGTGGCCCATCACATTTATGTAGTGTGCAGTTCAATCCTAACCCGCTCTGGAGCAGACAGGCCAGCAGACCTGCGCCTCATCTGGAGCAGGGTTGGGGCTGGTTGCCGCTCAGCTCAGGACAACAGGGATTCATTTCCCTTATCCCACTTAACCTGGTCCAGCACGTCAGGATTGCACTGTTAGGCTGTAATTTTAAAGAAGAGTGTTTGCTAAACCATGGAACTTTTCTAAAGAATTACCTTATTAACCATAAGCTTCTTCCACAAGTTTTTTTTTAAAACTTACATATGTGACATTTTCAAATGATGGCTTTACTGATTGTAGAATGAGCTGCTGAATCACTGGATCTAAATCTGCAACATAAAAATAGGGAAGATGCATTAGATAATATGTTCTAATGAAGTGAGGGAAGAATCTACAATAGTGAAGATAGTTAAATTTACTGAGATGTGGCTGATATTTCCATTGGTTTTAGTAGTTGTAGGAGGAGGAGGATTTTAAGTAGGACCCATGTATTTCATTTTATGTATGCAATTCATTTTACTGGTGTGGTAGAAGTAGTAAATGAACAAGGAAATTGATATTCAGGAAAAATTAGGGATGATATTATAAACCTTCACAACCACAGGAACTAAAGACTGCTTTTCCTGTTACTTTTTCAGGAACACAAGGAGGAAAGCCATGCCATGAAAATAAGTGAGCAACACAACTCTAATATTAGTAAGGCTACAATCCAGAGTAACTACGGATGTTTTACACTGATGTAGTTATGGTGCCACCTATGGGAAACCTATGGGAAATGCATAGAGCAATCCAGAGTAAGTGTTTCTTACGCCTTACCATAGTTACTCTGGATTGTAGGGTAAGTCCCTTGTTAAAGTCTTGCTTCACTTATGAAGTTCACTTTAGACCAGTCACTATTTTTCAGTTTAACATATCCCATTGCTTCATAAGGTGAATAAATGGCGGTGGAGGGAATTTTGCATACTAGGCTGAGCTCCTAGAAGCAGTGGTGTTGCAAGCACGATAGGTACATTTGGAGGAAAAGGACAGAAGGCATGCTGTGTGGATGCAACATTACTGTGTGGATGCAGCTGAGCTGGTGGGCTCAAGGATGTCACCCTGGCCTTGGCCATCTTTGACAACTCTAAGTTGCTTCCAGTTTTCATGATCTATGCCAGTGATTTCAACTGGGGGATTTGTTCTGAGAGATTTAAGCCCAGTACCAACAACATGATATACCTTCTCAATGGTCAACAAACTGCAAGTGTGCATTGACAACTGTAGTGGCTCATCAGTGTGCTGTGAGTTGAAAAAAAAGGGAAGAAGCAACTTGGATGGAGACTGGCTGCTCCAAGCCCTGCCACAGCAGAATGGAGAGGGGGAGCAAGTTGGCTCCACTCCATGTTATGCAGTGGCTTCCAGTCTGGAATTGGTGGTGACATTAAAATTACATCTCCACTGATTACTTTTGCACATTCAGAATGTTGATGCCATGAGTCACCATACTGACAGTGCAATCCTATTCATGTCTACTCAGAAGTAAGTTCCACTGAGTTCAATGGGGCTCACTTCTAGGAAAGTGCTCTTAGGATTGCAGCCTGAGTCCAAGACATAGTAGCAATACCACTGCCTTGGAAAAGGAAGAAAGAGATAATATGTAATGAATGAACCATCTATTTGGTTTAAAAAAAATTACAAGACGTTTTTTACACTTTTGGAAAGCAGCTTTTCTAACAATGCAGTGGCAGCTCTTTTATTCAAGATAGCTCATTTGGGCCCCCATGGCAGAGTAATTTTGAGCCGCAGCTGTTCCATCATTGCTTATGTTATGGATCATGGGGAGGCAGCAACACAGAGTACAAAACCAACTGGTAATTTTATTTAATACAAGACACTTAAGAGAAACCCCTGCAGGAACTCTCTGCAAGCAAGACTGAACAGGAAATTCAAAGTATACTCCCAGGTAGTAGAAATCAGGCTCTTCTTGGTATGGCAAGCCTGGAGAGCCAAGAAACTGCAGCTGCTCAGAGCAGTTAAGTTTCTTCTTGGCTTGTCCCTAGAACTTGGTTACATTGATTTTCCAAAGCAATGAACTTGGGGAAATCCCATTTTAGTAGCTTTCCTTCTGTATTGGTAAGTGCAGTGTCATTTCTGACATTACTTGGTATACCACAAATAGCTTTTGCAGTATTCAAGTCAAGGCAGACAGAAAACAATGTCGATTAAATGTCCAAACCGAAGATGATGAAATGAGAGTAATTAGCATTTATATAAGCAATGCAGAAGAGAAGGTGGGGGGAAAAGGATAAGCAGTAATTAGAGCCAAAGGCTTGGAGAGTAATCGGCAAAGGACACAGCTGCTACAGTTTAACGAGTCAGCAAAATAATAATATGTATGGGCTTTGGGGTCCAGATTGCTAATTACTTAAACTCCCATTTATATAGCATGCTTAGCATCTGGCCATGGATATTATAAAGGGAGTTGTGAGACATTGAACACAACGGAGAATCTGCTTATTGGTTGGGAATGCCTGAGTTACAGCTAAGCTCTTCAGAAAACTGAAGCAGAATTTCAGAAGTGGGTGAATTGAAAAATCTTTACACAGATTTCATATCAAAGCAAAATTCTCTTGAAAACCACAAGAAAAATATAAGAGATTTGTGAGGAAAACAAAAATATCAAACGTTTGTTGCTCCAGCTTAGAGGCATCCTATTTACTCGAATCTAATGCGCCATCAAATTTAGTGTGCACTCTATACTTTAATCAAAATACCACATTTATTCAAATGTAATTAACCATTGAACCAAATGCACACCCTTGTTTGGGATACTACATTTGGCTGGAAAAGATGAGTGTTATATTCAAGGTGAGTGTTAGTATGTCCTCTCCACCAACACATGACAGGTTACAGACTGGTGAGGAGGGAGGATCAGGCCTTCCTGAGAGAAGTGAGTGGGAAGAATCACGAGGGAGATCTGATTTGGCAGCACACCCCAAATTCTGAGCCCCTTCCTGGTAATACAGTCTACCACCAGCATCTGAGCTGGCACAGATCCAAACTGCCCCATAGCAGGTGCTAAGGTTTACCCTGAGAGAAGGGGGCAACTATTCCCTTATCCCTAAGAGACCTTCAGCAGTCAAAAATCTCTGGCAGGATTCTACATAGCCCTCACTGTTACCACTGTAATGCCGTGCACGAATTCAGCTAGGACTGGGCTGCTAGTGTGTGAATAGAAAGGAAATTCTTTCTAATCAGGATGTAGGTAAACAGGGTTGCTTCAAAGGCTGAGCAATGTCAGTGAAAATGCAGATCACCAAACTGTGTTGCCAGGGGGATGTCTGGAATCTTGAAATGAGGTTTACGTAGGTTACGTGCAGAATGCAGGTACAATAAAATGCAGATGTTTTGATATAAAGTACAGAGGTTATTGGAAGGTTGCATTCACTAAGGGCAAAATCAAAATTGTAAATACAAACATGAGATGCATACAACAGATTACAAAGTTGCATTCAACGGAGCACGAGGTGAGATTATCTTCTTTTCCCTGGATGTGTGACAGGAAGGGGGGGGGGGAGATCATGATTCACATACACAAGAATTTGAAGCTTGGTAAGCCTTTTAGGAAAATGGCTTGCATGTAAGGAAAGCATTTTGTGCACAGCAGATCTGGAGAAACAGTTTGTCTTGCACGTTGGTATCCACTGATGTTGGCATATAAAGGTGCTTGGCATTGCTTGGCAATGGAGTCCATATTACTATACTTTACTGTTACTAGTCCTTTACTATAATGTAAGGACATACATAGAACCAAGAAAAATAAATAAAGGAATAATGTGGCTTGCAAAAAAAGGGGGATCCACCTGTAACACCCTGCAAAATACTGCTCACAGTCCACTGCCATGGCTGTTGTGGAGAGGAATTTAGCTGGGATTTGGACCCAAGTTTAATTTGTACTGTAGTCCAGCATTACTAAAAAGGCAGCGCATCTATTTGAAAGTGTTTTGGTAAGAGGTAGCCAAATACCAAATAAGTGTTTGGTACAGGTAGTCAAATGCCTCACAGTTACTTCAGAAAAAAACCAGAAAACATATTAACAGTAAAACCTAGAAGTTATATGAATTGCCCAATTGGTATGGGGTCTGCATTTTTTAGGATCAGGGAGGGAAGGGCTGGACTGGGCAAGAAGACCATGCAGTGTGGCCACATTTCATGACCGTAGCTTTCTATCAGGCAAAATATATATGCATTTTTTTCTGGACAGAGGCTGCAGAGAGATGCTTTGGCTCTCAGAATCTTATAGGAAGGCAATTCCAAATTTCAAATTCTCCTGGATGTTGTTAGGTAAAAATCCTAATCTGATGGGCATATTTTTCCACAGAGCAAGAAGATTCCAGGGCTATAGGTGGCACAAGTGGTTAAGATACTGTGCCTGTTAACCAGTAGGCCAGGGTTTGAGACCCAAGTCCCCACAAGATAGGGTGAGCTCCTGTCCTAAGCCCAGCTCTGCGATGCAGCTGGAACCAATTGTATTGGCTCTGCCATTCCATTGGACTATTTCAGTGGCATGGAGGGGGGGGGATTTGCTGCTTCGGTAATAGCCTATGCTCCATATTAATATACCCAGGACTTTGTGCTTCGCATACCGCGTCAAGCACAATACCATAGTCTTTCGAGACTGATGGATGCCAATGATGATGCCAATGAAGACGATTCATGATCCTACAGAACCACTGGGATTCACTGGAAGGTTTGCTGATTGGCATTGCCTTACAAATGCAAGCTGTTGACAATTTTAAATGCAGTTCATTCCAATGCTGGAATGGCAAAGACATCTGGACTGACATGTTGCATCACCTTTTAAAAAAGAGAATTATATGTGAGGTTAATCAGTCATAAGAACCCACATCTTTGTCATCTGAACATAAACTCCTGGATTCCATTGGCTTTTCCTCTTCCATTTTTTTTATTATGGCCTACAGCAGCAGCAGCAACCGTTCCATAACTGGTCAATTGCTCAAATCATTGCTTATGACAGAGAACAGAGGAGTAAGTGGGGAGTTAGGAATAGTTGTGGATCACCATGGAATCTCTGGCAGCATTTTCAATATATGAATGCTAGCATTAACAGCTGCATCCTGTCACAGACTTTTTTATCAGCAAAGCAATCTGCCACACTTTAAAAATACAATGTGCGTGAAATTAAGAAAGAAGCAAATATAAGCACACAATGAGAACACTTCTTGGAAGGCTCAAACTTGATGTGCTAGTGTGCCTCTCCACCCTCCTCTTTGGCAGCACCTGGCACATGGAACACAGCTGTATCTAACAGCTTCATACCAGTGTGGACTCAAACAAATCACTCACTCTTTCCCCTTCACCAAGGTCAAAGAGAGGAGGTTCCTCTCTATCTCATTCTTTTTTAATTTCTGTGTTAATCAATACAGTGGTGTACAAATGGAGGGTGTTAGGGTGGCTGCTGATCATGGATACCACCTACCATCACTATTAGCTACACCACTATTTAATCTTTAATACCATCATGTTCTATGTAAATCAATTGATACTTAATATCATGCAGAATGTAATGAAACAAACTGCACTGAAATAACTCTATCAAACACAGTTGTATAGGCAAAAAAGGAAAACACAACTGCCTTATTTAACAAAAAGAGGATTACACTGGGAATCCTGTAACAGAAGGTGTACACTGTACAGAAGGATTAACAGAAGGATTACCACTAGGGATAACTTTTTGCAACTATTCCAGAAAAGCAAATGTATTCTTCATAAATGTATATATACTTTATCTTTCTTCTACATTGCCACAAAACTGTTCTTAAAACTGTTTTTGTATGTATGATAACCACAATCAGCAGATAACCATGTTGCTGATACCAGAAAAATCAAGCACATAGATGCCGATTGCAGAATAGATTACGTTCTAGTTTATCTTCAAGTTTAGTGGTAACTACTAAATAGGCATATAGGTGACCTTTTGAGGACAGTAAGTGTGATCAATTCATGAACAAGCAATACTATTTCTTGATATTTGGAAAGGACATCTTTAGGGGTCCTAAGACCTCTTTACAGTCATCTGATCTTCTGTATTGTCCTGACATGCATACATTGACTAACAAGCCAATCATAATCAAGGTCTGCACCTCTGGATTGTATGTTCTGCTGCTGCAGGCTGCCCCAAAACACCGTAAAGCACTGATGGCAGTGGAGGGGGCCATAATGTTGGCAAGAAGGCCAGAACCTTCTAGTGTGTGATAGCAGATCAATGGAGGCCTGATGGAGTACGTAAAACCAGAACAGAGGAGAGAATGGGGAAAGGATAAATGTTCCCTTCCTCCAAAGAGACCTCTAGCCTCCTCAATTCCAAAACAGGACCTAGTGGTAGGTATTTAGTGCTGCTGCTCCTGAGCTGGCTAGGATTGAGATGTAGCAGTTCAAAGTTCAACTGATTTCTGTTGGACATTGACAGCCCAATCCTATGGGTGTCTACTCAGACAAAAGTCTCCTAGTCAATAGGACTTTACTCCCAGGAATGTATGCCTATGATTGCAGCATGTTAAGAATTCAGTGTACCATGGCTAAGAGCGAAGGGTAGGATAATTTAGTTGATTAAAGCCAATAATAAATTTAATTTTAAAAAATATAGGAAAATAAAAACAATCACATATACAGCTTCAATTTTAAGTTTATTGATTTGTAGTGATTAATTGGTTTGTACTGAGTGAACAGAAGTCACTTCAACTGAATTCCAAGTAGGGCAGAGTAACTGCCACCAATGATATTATTTTTACAGCTGTATGCAAAGCAGAAAAAAAACATGTAAACCGAAAACCAATTTTGCATTGGCTCTAAACCCTGTTATCAGAGGCATATGAAAATCATATCTTATAATCATCCAAAGATTTGGAGAAGTTAAGGGTGCAGAGGACTAGGAAAAGCAGAGTGGTACCAAAATAGGAAACCTCTTGTTATTTGCATCCAGTACATTGATCCTCATTTCTAGATTTTGTTAAAATCTAAAAATACAGAGATCACATCTGCCAGCCCTTGAAAAGAAACAGAATTGTGAGCAGCAAATAGACAAGGAGCCAGGATATAAAAAGAACAAATAAAGTTAAGATAAGTGGATTGCTCTTCATGAGATTGCAAAGAAATCCCTTGCAAAAATATTCACATTATTCATTAAGTTTCACACAGAAGGCAGTCACCCACTCAACACAAATGTCCACCATTCACAAATCTATATTTCTTTTACTTCCTAACCTCTTTACTTTTACTTTTACCTCTTACTAACCTCTAAATGTCCTAACCTCAGTGATCCTGTCCCATTGATCCCCTTTTTCAACTGTTGGAGAAAAATGTGAATTTCCATAAATAAGACTGGAAGTTAAGACCCTAGTTAGCAAAACTACATGCGGGGCAGTTAAGGCTACAACAAGGAAAGCTTATAGTAAGGAAAACAACACCACTATGGGCACAATCCAGAGCAAGTTCAGCCTGCTCTGCCCTAACTGCTCTCTCCTAACTATTCTGTATCCAAAGCAGAATGTTATGCTGCATCCAGAGAGTCAGGAAGCCTGTGCTGCCCTAACTGCTCCATAGCATGCTAAGTAATTGACACATGGGGAGGACTTGCTCCTGAGGAGACACCCCTCAGATCACACTGAACAAGGAACAGCTGTGGTGCCTACAGTGGTGACACGACTCTCCGCATCTCCCGGTGCGGAAGTCTATGCGTCACCCCTGGGATGCATGCACCCCCCCACCTGGACTGTGCAGCTGCCAAAGTTGGCGCCTGCACAGTACTCTTTCTGAAGCCAGTTGGCACCATCCCTGACACCTTGTGTACAAGGGACTTGTACTTTTCTGAAGTCTTTCGGCTTCAGAGGAGACTGTGCAGGCGTCAGAGTTGGTACCTGTGCAGTACTCTTTCTGAAGCCATTCAGCTGCCACTCCGCCTCCTGAGTGAGGCTGAATGGCCGTGCAGAGGCGCAGACTTCCTCCGCTCTAAGGAAGTCTCCTCTGAAGCTGTTCACCATGCTCAGCTGTTCACCATGCTCAGTTTTTGCGCAGTGCACCTCAGCTGGCCGTTCGGGCCAGCTCCGCGGACAAGTGGCAGCTTCTGGCTGCTGCTCCACCTTGGACGTGCTGACACCTGGGGCCTGCCAAAGGACAGTCAAACTCCTCCGGCGCATCACCTCATATGGAGTGCATCACCCAATGCGGCCCACACTAGCTGCACCAGTCTGGTGACGCCACTGGGTGCCTGCCTTATAAGGAATCCCTGATGAGATGCCAGTACATTCTACAGTGAATACAAGGGACTTCTTGGAGTGGCCTGCTGTATCCTAAGGTTTGTGGGCAGCCGTAGTTGTTCCATATCCTGAGGTTGAGAGGCAGGGGTTGCAGCTAGGCTGGCCAAGAACTCAGATTTTTGGTCAACACTGCCATTCTTACTCAGGCCTTATCATGGACCCCTATGGGTCTACTCATTACTATACCTGCTCCTGAGGTGATATATCTCTGAGGAACTGGAAGAGGGCATTTCTGCCTTGAAACAGGCTTTGGATACAGAGTAACTGCTCTGCCCTAGGCAATGCTCAACATGCCCTCAACTTGCCTCTCCTGAGCTGCTTAGGCTGCCCCAGTTAGGGCAGAGCAGGTCCACCTCTCTTAGGGCACCCTATGTTGCCTTGCTCTGCCCTAAGCCTCTTCTAGAGTAACTGGGGTGGAGCATCTTGCAGTTGCTCCACCCTAGTGATAGATAGGGCAACCCAAGGGCTCTTATGTGGACAGATTAGTTGTTCTGGATTGTGCTGTATGTTGACTTTTTGGCATCTGAAGGGATGGTGGGAGGAAAGCCAGGGATTATGGCTTTCTCCTCTTTACATTAAACAATGGTATTCATATGAGTTAAAGAACCAAGAATAGAAAGTTTAAGATGACCAGATATCAGCAGGATGTAGAACCCGGATGGTCCGTTAAAAGATGCCCATAAGCATGGTCATGACCACCAGCATAAGCCATAAGCCATGAGCCACAAGCCATAGACTGATCATGAGCTGATCACGAGCTCAGGTGGTTATGAGCTGAGAGCCAATGAGGAACCAGGAATATATGTGTTTTTTCAGGATACCACAGTATATATAGGATGGCTTAAGAATAGTAAAGAGAGAATTGGATTCCAAATTGTATGAAGGGCCTTGCTGTATCCTTTGCTGTGCTGACAATAAAGAAAAGATGATGCAACTCAATCTACAGCTGTGTCTCTCTTCTTGGAAAAACAATCTGCCAGCTGCAACGATCCAAAGGATAGGTAACCCAAAAAAATATCTCTAACACAACCATATTTAAAAGAAACAAACATCCCAATCCTAGTCAGGGCCTGTACTAGTGGAGCATGTGTAAAGCCCTTTGCAACAGTGCAGAGAACCAGCACCCCAGTAAGACCAGAGGTTTTCTGCACATGCTGACAGTCATCACAAGGAGCCAGGAATGGGGTAGGGGTTGAGCAGGGCAAGGAAGAAGGTAACAGGGGAAAATGGGGAAGGAGGTGGGTGGAATTGAATCAGTGGGATCGGTGGCCAACCCAACCCTTTCTCCCCTTCCTGGGCCTGATAGGGAAACTGAACCAAAATTAAAACAATTTAATGCTTCTTACCCACATATACATATAGGTTCTAATTTTACACAGTCACTTTTGTGTTGCATGGATGTAAAAAAGAAGGAGAAAAGAATGCCGGGAAATTAGAAGGGTTACCCAAGGAAAATAGGGGCTGAAATGCCAGGGATTTGAAACGCCAGGGAATAGTAGCAGAAAAGGACAAGAAATGCTGTCTGCTAAATAGTTGATTGACAAGATTATTTTCAGAAAGGGCAATAGCTGCTATAGGCATGTAGAGTTGAATTGAGACCAATTTGCCCTATCAAAAATGATATTATATTTAAAAGCTGTTCAGCACCACAACAAAAGCCTCATTATAGCATTTCTAAAATATCTACACCACTATCTAACCTTTATTTAATTGCCTACTGTAGGTTCTGCCTGCATTACCCCCAGTTCCATACTTAAAATGCATACAGCAGATTGTTCCTTATCTTTAAGAATTGTTTGTTTTTATTTTACTCATAAGGAAATGCTTAGCAATTCATTTTTTCTTATTCATTTTTCTTGCTTCAAATAGGGGGCTGAAGTAGACAGCCTTGAAGACCCCTTCCAACACTGTGATGCTCTGATTCATGACTGATGTAC
This sequence comes from Cryptoblepharus egeriae, assembly GCA_030015325.1. NCBI lineage: Eukaryota > Metazoa > Chordata > Lepidosauria > Squamata > Scincidae > Cryptoblepharus > Cryptoblepharus egeriae. The sequence goes on from JAREYC010000003.1 coordinate 25,495,150, forward strand.
CACATTACAGTAGAAGAATGAGATGATATTCCTACTGCACTGTTTGTTTTCTTACTTTTACATTATCATTTTTATCTTCTCACCCAGGAGCAATGGCTATGCAGAGCAATAACATCATGAAATCATGAATGTGGAGATTCAGCACAATGTAACTTTAACACACTGTAATGTTTCCTATTTATGTTTTCCTTGGGACACCCAAGAAACCAAGGGTGCAATTCTGAGGCCCATACAAAGCTGTTGCAGTCCCAGAATGACCTAGAAGAAGCTTCTGGAGCTGCTTGCAAAATAAGCTTTTGCAGCACTACAAGGAGCATCACAGAGGGCAAATTGGGCCACAGAAGGCAAAGTGGGACCTGGTGCTGAAAAGTCTGGGAATTGCTGCTCAAGATACTGTAATTTAACACAACCTTGTTTCCCCTTAAAACACTTGAATTACCATCAAAATCAGTGTGGTCAGAGTAGGACAGACAAAGTTTCCATGTGTAGCTGAAAAACTTCTGTGACATGAACTGTGAAGAAGTAGGGACAGTCTGCCAAACTACAGTGCACCATAGCCACGCCAAGTTGCATTTACTGAAGAACCACATAATTATTACAGGAACTGCAGCCATGTCCTCAATTATGTCTGGTAATACCCCTTAGTTTGCATTTCTTTGTCTAAAAAAAGGATTTTCCATTTCAAAGCCATAGAGCTCCTTTGTATGCCTTTGAAATGTGTGGCATTTTTCTGATCCTGCATAGCTGAAAGGAAATCAAAAGTAAGAGTGTCTATGTGTTTTAATTCCACACAAGAACTGGTGGCTTTTAACCTTTGGTTTCTCTTTACTCTGCCTTTTCTTTCAAGTTACATTAGAGCACATTGTGCCAACGGACTTCAATGGAAAGTAATAAAAAATCCAAAGAGGGCACTCACTGCAGGTAAAGGTAAGCAGATACCCCAAAGCTATTTGGAAATCTTAAACAAACTCTCTGTTCAACCTTGACAACGCTGAAATAACAGTCTTTATAACATCCTTTTTATTTGACATTGCTTAAATAAATACTGAGAGCCAAGCATCTCCTGGGGCAACTTCTGCTTCTGCAAAATATGAGCAGTCCTCCCAGGATATTTATTACTATTTTTAAAATCACAGGATTTTGAGATTAAAAGCTGACTTTGGTTTTAAACAGTAACTAATAACAATGGTTATTTACATTCCCACATTAGTTTACTTTTCTTTGATTTTTTTCACTTTGAACTGAGATTTTCATGTTTTCTTCTACCGTATGGAAAAGAACCTTTGTCTTGCCTCCTGGGAGAAGTCAGTGTTTTCATTGACACAACTGTACCTACACAAAAGCTTTGGGACTGAAGTAGTTTACAACAAATAGCTTAAGAAAATAACCAAAGACAACAGCTTCCAATTCAATCTGCAAATGGAATTGAGGGAGGAAGAATATAATCAGCTGCCCTGGATTTTAGCCAGAGCGCTAAAGGTTAACAACTCAAATCTTATAAAATGTTATTATTGTATTGTCCAAAGCAAAACTGGTTGTGGACTTTTATGAGACTGAAATAACGAAATTACCTATGCTGCCTCTCTTAATATTTTTTTAGTTCCAGCTTCAGTTCAATTTCTGTTTTCTTGGGAAAGGAGCTGGGGAAGTAGACAACAGACTTAAGGTGCAGTCCTAACCTTGGAAGACATAATTCCCCATTCCCGTGATGATGTAAACAGGCAAGTACATGTGTGTGCCTAACCCTCCCCCAGGAGTGGTGCAGAAAGAAGTGCCTTACTGCACTTTTGTGACACCGCCAGGTCAGCACAGGGTTTATGCTGGGACTTAGGTCGGTCTAACTGGAGGTTAGAATTGCAGCCAGAGTGAAAAAAAGCAAAACAAGGCTTTGGCATTTACCAAGGATGTCTTCTGCTTCAATTATCCCGAGTTCAACTGGCGTAGCTGCTTTCAGTGTGTATGTAGATGGTATCTGAAGAAGAATGTTAATTTCTCCAAAGGACTGTTTTGGATGCAACTGGCCAATGAGGACTTGTCTAAATTGCTTAATCTATGTAGAAATACAAGCACACAATTTGTTTTGTTTCAGTTCATACTCAAAACTAGAACAACCACTGCACAGAATTGATAATTCATAGAAAATTAATGCCAAGTATGGGCATGATTTAGCCAGGATAAAACACTTTATATCTCATTCATTTCAATAGAAAAATTAAGCACATGCCTCAGTTCTGCTCACTGAAATCAGTGTGACTGGAATTTACCATCTGTTTTAGTTCCCTTCCCCGTATTAGAGTGGAACTCAATATTTTAGTTGAAATCAAAGTTGCTGTTATGAATAGATTTGGAATAATATTCTCTAAGAAATTTTCTGTTAAACCCCATTTTGGGGTTCAATATTCATACAACCATGTCTAAAGAAATACACCCATACGTACACAATTGATGCTTATATTTGGCTAAACTCGAAACAGTTTAGCTTTTGTATTGTAAATTTAAATGCAGCTTTTACCCGTACAGTGGTACCTTGCAAGACGAATGCCCTTTAAGACGAATGCTTTGAAGATGAATTAAAGTTTCTCTGGAATTCTGCTTTGCAAGATGAAAGTGCTTAGTAAGCAGCGGCGATCCCAGTGCGCATGTCCTCCAGTACATGCGCACATCGAGCACATCACCCCTGGGATATGTGACGAGCACATCACCCCTGGGATATGTGAACACCCCTTTCCAGGACTGTGCAGGCAGTGCTTTGAAGCAGCCGGCTTCAAAGGAGACTTCCTCCACTCTGAGGAGGAGCAGCCAGCTCCTCCTTAGAGCAAAGGAAGTCCATGCCTCTGTGCGGCCATTCGGCCTCAGTAGGAAGGCAGAGTAGCAGCAAGAAGCTGCCGCCTGCTTCCCTAGCGAGACCAAATGGCCACGCAGAGGCACGCACTGCACATGTCCAAAGGCTTGAACATGCACAGTGCATCTCTCCTCACAGCACCTCAGCCAGCCACTCTGGCCAGCTCCAAGGCAGAGTTGCAGCTTCTCGCTGCCGCTCTACCTTGTAGCTGGCCTGAATGGGCACGCTGATGCCCAGGGCCAGCCAGAGGAGTGTCAAACTCCTCTGGCGCATCACCCCCCAGTTGCATGTCAACCGATGCGGCCTACATCAGCCGCACCAGTCTGGTGACGCCACTGTTTGTAAGACGAATCCTCATGTAAGACGAATCCCCATTGGCTGGGCTCCAGTGGCTGAGGTGGGACTTCTCCTGCCTGCAGTACCAGTGACCGGCCAGCAGAGGGACACAAGGGTACCAGCATCCTGAGTCTCCCCAGCAAGTTGAAAATCCTTCCCCCCAAGGATGCCTTCCCTGCTTGGACCCCACTATAATCACCCCCCCTCCCACCACATTCCCTGCCTAGACCCCACTCCACCCCACTTTTGCATCCAGGCAGAAGCTCCTGCTGCAAACTTGGAGTCAGGTGAGCATCCTACACACTTTCCTGTTAGTAAGCCCTAGTGGATTCAAAGGGGCTTGATTCTGAGGAGACAGCATACGATCTTGTCCCTTTTCAATCCAGGCAGAAGCCACTGCTCCTGCTGTTGCTGCTGCAAACTTGGAAAGAGTCAGGCTGGCATCATACACACTTTCCTGTGAGTAAGGGCCAGTGGATTCAATGGAGCTTGATTCAAAGTAAACTTAAACTTGACATCCATCAGTCTTGAAAGACTATGGTGTCATGCTCGACACTGCATGCGAAGCACGAAGACCTGGGTAGATTGATATGGAGGGTAGGCTGTTACCCAAGCAGCAACTCTCCCCTCTCCACACCACTGAAATAATCCAGTGGAACAGCAGAGCCGATACAATCGGTTCCAGATGCGTCGCAGAACTGGGCTAAGGACAGGAGCTCACCTGTCTTGTGAGGACCCAGGTCTCGAACCCTGGCCTTCTGGTTAACAGGCACAGTGTCTTAACACGATCTTGCCCCTTTTCAATCCAGGCAGCATATTTTGCTGCTGCAAACTGCCTGTCTGATTTGCATAGGTAGATCTCACAGAGAGAGGTTTCTTGTTAAAGATGCTCAAAAAGACACCAGTGACTCTTTTAGTGAAAATTAGTCATTGTTTGCCACAAAGGCTTTTCTTTTCTTTTTTAATGTACAGTATAATACAGTGTTTTATTACAGTAATTATGTTCTATATTATATTATAGTGTTTTGAATTTGCTTACAGTGTTTTGTCATCATTTATACATACAGTTAATATTTTTATATGGATATTTTTGGGCTGTGGAACCAATCATCTGAGTTTCCATTATTTCCTATGGGAAAATTCACTTTGTAAGAAGAACACTTTGTAAGAGAAACATGCTTCTGGAATGAATTGCATTTGTCTTACAAGGCACCACTGTACATCCATTTGAACTGTGTCTTATGGTGCAATTCTATCTTAGGCCAACATAACTCATTGGGCTTCCCATTCCTTTGGTGATGAAGGGAGGCAAGCGCATGTATATTCACTGACCTAACTCTGTATGGTGCAGAAGTGATGCAGAAGTATCTTATGGCACTATGGTGACACCCGCAGGTTATCACAGGACTTGTGCTGGGGTTTAGGCCAGTCTAACTAGTGGTTGGTATTACAGCCTAAAAAAGATGAAGAGAGGTTTTTCAGTCTAATGATACAGTGGAAGAAGATACGGTTCCTTACCATTTTCCCCAATGGCCGTTTTACAATAGCTGGGATTATTTGATAAGCATTGCAACTTCCAGATTTAATAAATCCTATATAATCGTTTATTTCTCCAATTCTCATGAATACTGCAATGACAAGAAAAACAACAAAAATCATAGAAAGACTTCCCCTGCTCAGATTTTGCAGCAATCTTTTAATATTATTCCTACTGTCCCAAATTTTGCAATTTTCCAGTAATCTTTAAATATCGTTCTGTCCAAAAAATAAATAGAACGGATTTGTCCTCTTCTGGTATGTATTTCCATCATAATTCCATTTTCACACTTTACTATCAAGTATCAGATTTGTGAATATACAATGATGTCATTGTTTCCCAACTAATATGTTGTACAGTTGTCCTCAGTGTTAACTAGCCTCACCCTATAGTTTCTCACCTAATGCTGCTATGAATTGGGTCAGTTTGCATACTTTCAATTATTGGGACCCCCTCCCTATTTCAAAGTAAGAAAGGGCATTGCAGGTTAACATAATTAAGGAAACCTTAAAACATTGAAGTGTCTTTTGGCTTGAATAATCAAGACAATTCAGTCCAGCATGAATTTCTGCAGGCTGATGCAGGGAGCCAGAACAAGTTATCCTTCATCCCACTAGGAAATTGAAGTAAGGATCTTGAAGTAGGGGGACATTTGTCCCCTTGCCCCACGTAAGCCCAGCAGCCATAACATATTAACTCAAGAGACCATGTTGATCAAGTCTGCATTAATCCATGTCTGCAGAACTCAGGCAGGTGGACAGAATAGGTGGGCAAACTGTCAATCCTCCCCCTGCCTCTAGCCCACCCACAATCGCCCTGCTGCCATTCTCCATCTGCCCATTACACCCCAACCTGCTCCCCACCTTTCTGCAAGACTTTGGACATAATCCAGAAGTACACTTGTGTAACCCTATATATCACTGGGCTGACCATCTGCAAGATGGGTCACGCTAGTTATTCTGGAAAAGGCTTAGGGCAGCCTAAGGCAACATAGGCTCTAACTGGGGCAGCCTTAGACAGTTCAGGAGAGGCATGTTGAGGCATGTTTAGCATTGCCTAGGGATGAGCAGTTACTCCGTAGCCAGAGCCTGTTTCCAGGGCAGAAATGCCCTCTTCCAGCTCCTCAGATTTATACCACTTCAGGAGCAGGTATATTAATGAGTAGATCCATAAAGGTCCATGATAAAGCTGAGTAAGAATGGTAGTGTTGACCAAAAATCTGAGTTCTTGACCAGCCTATCTGCAACCCCTGCCTCTCAACCATAGGATATGGCATAACTATGGCAGCTACTAACCTGGGGATACAGCAGGCCACTCCAAGTAGCCCCTTGTATTCACTCTAGACACAGTGCTGGCATCTCATCAGGGACGCCTTATAAGGCAGGCACCACAGCTGTTCTTTGTTCAGTGTGATATGAGGGGGATCTCCTCTGGAGCAAGCCCTCCCCAAGTGTGACTTACCTGGTGCCTACTGACATGCTCTGCTCAGCGTAGGCTTCCTCGCTCTCTGGATGCAGCATAACCTTCTGCTCTGGATTCAAAATAGTTGGGGCAGCCCAGCTAGGGCACTCCTCACTGCCCTAACTCTTACTTTGGCTGTTGTCTATCGAAGCTTCAGCACCCTCAAGAAGTATTCCACCAACATAAGTAGGGGATAGGATTGGATCAAAAGACAACACTCGTTTACATGAATATGTGAGAGGAAGTCTTACTGGGCCTTAGCAGACATGCACTGGGTTGTAAAATCAGGAAAGGGTAGATTTTCTCCACTGCTTGTGCTTAACTTTCAAAGCTATATTAGTAAATATAGAACCTGGGAAGAAGAAACTGCACGATCATTTGTCCTAAATATCAGATGACATTGTGTGTGTCTGTTAGAAATTATTTCTTCCTTCCTTCTTTATTATTTTCCAAATTCAATTTTCCAAATTGGCCTATTGTGTCCTGTATTGCATGCATGTACACAAAACACACAAACTACTCCGCATTATCCTCTGTTACTGGTGAGCTATCACAACAAGGAAACCTATCCAGCACTCTTGAGTAAAACCTTGTGCTACATGCCCATTGAGCTTTTATCTTTGAGCAGGTGCTGGACTTTCCCACTTTAGTATAAAAGTTTTCTTTAAGTTATAATTTCATTGACTTTTTCCTGTCTCTCCATAATTAGTTTAGTTTTGGTAGTTTTGCCAAGATAGTTTGGCCTAGATTTTGCAAGAAGGACTAGAATCTGTTTGGCTTTTGAGCACAGAATAAATGGAAAGTATGGGAGGCTGGGCATGCATCCTGACAATCCGCTACAATGAAAACAGGGACACACAAGCACTGAAGTGTTCGTATGGGCTGTCCAAATGGAAACTGAGGGGAAGTAGCCACAGACTGTAGGCAGTGCGAACTGCTGGGAAGGAGGCACTGGAGCAGCACAAGATCACTGCTGACATTTATTTGAGGTAGGCCTACAAGACCAAAGCTCTATTGAAGTCAAAAACGCTACACATTTGCCTGCTCTCCACCCACTGAATTGCTCAGCTTGAGTTGGCATCTCACATTTTTCCATGGCTGGAAAAAATAGCAGCCATAAAGGCAGATGGTTTCCATGCATAATACTGACATTATACACTCCTCTCCTTGATGAAAAATGGCTGAGAATGGGGCACCACTCACTGCTGAATCTAGATTTATGGGTGTCTCACAACAGACTACTGACTGAACCATATAGGCCAAGATGAATCCATGATTTAAGTTCATTTTTTCAAGATAGGCTACCTTTTAATATATTATTCTATATAGTTCACAAACAACGTAAATGCACACAAAAACATACATTTTATATATGATAAAATATATAATAGTATAGTGTATCTTGGCTTATGAGCATAATGCATTCCAGAAACATGCCTGTAAATCAAAATGCTCACATATGAAAGCAAGCTTTTCCATTAGAAATAATAGGAACTCAGACGATTCATTCTGCAACCCCTGAACCCTCATATCCTTATGTATCCCCATCATATGTGTGATACATTTGTCCTTTACCTGTATCTGAAATTAATAAAAACATTATAAAAACTGAAAAAGGGTTGCGGAACAAATAATTTGAGCCCCCTCACCATCAATATAAGCGGCAGTTTGCTGCTTGTGTTTGTGGCGATGGGGAATGTCTCCCACCCCCCACCCCCGCCTTGCAGGGCAGGAAGTGGCAGAAGACTGGGGGAAACCTATCTCTCTCCACATGGATCACTGAGGGGAGAGAGAGAGAGAGAGAGAGAGAGAGAGAGAGAGAGAGAGAGAGAGAGATGTCTCTCCTGCCACCTAGAAATCTTTGAAATGCTAGAAATCTTTGTTCATTTTCCTAAATACTCACAATCCAAGTCATTCATAAACCAAGGTACCACTTAATAGCATATGTCATAATATATATACACTCACAGTAAGTGAGTGTAAATAAGTAAGAGTAAGGGCACAATCCAAAGTAACTACGGGAGCACGTGAGGGACATTACGTGCACCCGTAGTTACTGCATCACCTAGCGAAAACCTATGGGAAATTCATATTGCAATCCAAAGTAACTTGTTCTTACTCCGGAGCAAGGACTCCCCATAGTTACTCTGGATTTCACCCTTAGTAAATAATTTTATCTATTATAGATATTTTATATAATATCCTATAATTCGGTTTTGGGCCCTCCACACAGAGAGACACCATAAGCAAAATACAATAATATCACACATCCAGAAGAAGAATGTCTCTCTTGAGATAATCATGACTTGAGGAACATGTCCTGCCAGGCAGCTGATAAAATTCCGTGAAGAACAGGGTGTGTTTGTTTAATAGTGACTGATTTTTTCCCCCCAGATGTTACACGTTTTGCTCCAGATGCAAGGAACATTGGGGGAGAGAATCCTGTGGGAAGCTGGTCACAAATAAATCTCTTAAATCAAGCCTAATTTTCAAAGAAGGCCTTGCCAGAGTTAGATTGCTGCCTGTGGTGGCCCATTTATATTTCTCATCTGTTTCTTCTTCGGTTGCTCAAATTTCCACACAACTCCCTGTTGCAGCTACTGTAACCACCTCCTTTCTCCCTCTTCCTACACCAGCTTCTTGAAAACTGACCAGCTTGGGGTCACTGTATGCTATGTATTCACAGTAGCAAAATTTGGGTCAGAGAGAAGATGTATGAATACCTCCACCTTTAAACAATACTCAGTAATGTGGAAAAAGAATATGTGTCATTGACATATTATTTCTTGTGGCTCTCATGTAGAGCAGCCCTTGCCGTCACAGTATTGTGTCTGAAATAAAATGTCCTTTTTTCAACCATAGAATAATGTTTAACATGTCCATTTCTAAGATAAAATCCATAGGAAATGATACACAGATTGGGCTGTCGAGGGGAGGTATTTATGACTGCAGAAGAGTCTCAATGAGCTGGAAATTGATTTCAGTCTTATTTAGAGCATACATACACCCAGTACAGATCTGGAGCACACTGGAAAATTCTTCTACAAAAGGAATGTGATTTAAGAAAGACCACAGGCCTCTTTTGAGATTCCCATTTTTCCCTTAATAGGACTTGCTTAGCATTACTTTCCAGGTCACTGTATCCTGTGAATTCAGCTGACTCCACATGGCAGCTTCAAATATTTAAGGAGAAAGCTTGTTCAGTAATTGTTTTTAAATATATTTCTAAGTGTATTGTCTAAGGCTGCAATCCTTAAGACAATTTCATGGGAGTAAGACCCATTGAACACAATGGGGCTCACTTTTGAGTAAACATGGTTAGGATTGTGCTCCTGAACTTTGGGGTCCACGTGAAATGGACCATGTAAGAAATGGTCTGCGAGGTCTCAGGAAAAAAAGATTATATTTTTATAACTTTCAGCATCTTTCAAGTGCTCCCTTACAGACCACCAGAGAGGACAGAGAATGGACTGCCCTAAGCCACTGCTGGCAAAAAAAAACAACAAATATTCTCTATAAATAATTAATCTAATAAATCTCAATACAAATTAAATTGAATTTTTTGATTGAAGAGGGGAAAGGGGTTTTATGTGATCCACAATTATTCCAATTTTTGCCTCAGTGGTCCACAGGCTCCTAAAGGTTGTGAACGATAAGTCTGTAACTACATCATACAAATAATTTTTTAAAAATTATCTGAAATGTTGTTGAAGCCCTTAAAAATCCCCTGCTGGTTTACAGTTCACTAATGTTCTATAGTCCCATCACAAATAAAACGTGCCAGAAGCTCTTAAACAAAAATACAAAGTAGGAACAATAAACAATTGTTTCCACATGTCTTTCTTCTGGGTTATCTACAGAATATATTGTAAAATACTCTCTTGCTTGAAATTCTTGTTCAAATGCCAATGACACACTGCGGCATGGTGAGGTGAAAACTAGAGGAATAGAAGTCACTGTATTGTAAGCAAAGTTTCAGCTGAAGTAGTGTGGACAGATGGGGCATGGCTGCAAGTAGGATATACATTGGATATACATAGGATATCATTGGATGTCCTTACATAAGGAAGCTTGGTAAAGAAATGCAACCAACAGCCAAGCAATGTGTGATTTGGAAGTACTATTATTGAAAGTGCCAACTTTATTTCAGTTCTTAAAAACAACCAAAGGCAGATGCTTTTCCTCTGTGCTGTGGCCCTAACCATAGTGCCTCCTCCTCAAATTGAGGTTAGAAAAATGTATTCTCCATGACATTTTCTCATCCTCAGCTTCTAGCTGCAAGGGGATGATGTCAGTTAGATAATCAGGGCTGGATAAAGTTGTGAAACAACACCCAACAACACTACCAATTTGATCTCCCATCTTCCAAAACAATTTATGAGACTATTTCCCATGGACAGAATGAGTGAAAATAACTGTGTACATCAGAATCTCTATGCAGCACAATTATTTACATTTAAATAATTTATTTACATTTACAACATTACAGTAAATAAATGTAACATTTATTTACATTTACAATATTACTGGAAAAGTCCAAGGGATAAGACAGGTGAAAAGGGGAAGGACAAAGAAGCAAAATTAACTGTTTACTCTCAGTAGTGCCTGCTACAGCAGTTTTCAATCATAAACTGCACAATGGTGAGCCACAAGTGGTAGAGTTAGGCTGCAATCCTAAAGACACTTTCCTGGGAGTAAGACCCATTGAACACAATAGGGCTTACTGTTGAGTAGACATGGTTGGGATTGTGCTCTTACTGTATGTCTTGAGGGGCAGTCCTGATTTTGGGGGATTATGTTCACATACTAGCAAATGGGACAGAGAGTCCCGTCCCAATTTGTGCAAGAGAATTATGGCAGACTTACACAATTGGGTGTGCAGCAGCAGTTTGGGAGATGGTCATGTACAGTATTAGTAAGACCTTTGGGAGATGTAAGCACTTTGCTGGCATCACAATACACTTTTTCAATTGTAAAAAAACAGATGAACTGCATTGATAATTTTAGCACCTTGTCAGTGTGCCATGAAAAAGTAGAAAATCACTGGTCTAGTTGGCTCCCAAATGTTTTAGAGGCGCTAGAACTTCAGCCATTTCGGTCTGGGACCCCCTTGCAATCTTTGGAATCTGTCCAAGACCCCCCCTGTCAAACTTGCTAACCCCAATCCAGGACACAATACTGAAGAAGAGGGCATGTCCTGGAAAAAAAAACAGGACATATGGTCACCCTATCCCCTAAACCCCAGGCTTTCATATCCTTCCCCCCTCTGCCTCCAAGCCCAGGGTGACAATATGTCCTCCTTTTTCACCACCTTTTATTATACAGTATAATAAATTGCATGTAATAAACTATATGTAAAAGTTTTAAATTTAATAATAAGCATTTAGTGATTAAGCACATGAAAGCAGTATTTGTGCTTTTATTTATATGTTGTAATGTCCTACATTTCTCTTGAATGCCCTACATCCTGAAACAGAGGACATATGGTCACCCTGCCCCAAACTCCCAGGTTCTCTCCCACTCCCTACAAGTCCCCAGACCCTTTCCCACTATGACAAGCCCAAAAGCCCCAGACCCCTCCAGCGCTTCTTGGGACTGGCTGGCCGGCCACATGAGGGTGAGGGCATGATTTGGGAAAACATCCTGACCTCCCCACGGTGTGCACATTTTGACCTCCTGTTCAATCCTTGAGTGCTGCAGGAATGGGATGGTGTTTAGGACTGCCCCCCTCCCTGTGCATCCAGCCAGCCAGCAGCAAGTAAGCTCTTAGCATGGCTCACTGCTGTTGCTGTTGCAGCCCTTACCACCACCATCGTCAGATCTTGTGTGTGCGGATGTCTACCCTCAGGTTAGCTTGAAGGAAAGGCCCAGTGACCAGCATGGGACTTACTTGGTTGTGGCCCTGGAAGCGTTGATATCTCCTAGGGGTGGGAAAGGAACTGCAAATAGTTTGTGCAAACTCACCAAAGTTTAAAGAAGGGCAAAAAAACCATATATTTCTAAATAAATTAATAATGTAAGAAAGCAGTGGTGTATGTCACAGGCATATAAACTGATCTAGACCTTGCCAGTATCTTCTCCACAATGTGATCAGAGCTGCACCATCCAAATCTAGCAAATGATGGTAAGATTATGTGCCACATCATGGACAAACTCATGAAAGGTAATGCTCCCACTGCTTTCATTCTGATGTTTGTTACTGTCTGCCCATTATATTAGCAGAACCAGAACTTCATATTGTATTTTTAATGCACCAATCTATTTTTAAAACATAGACACAGAGTTTTTTCAAAGGAACAATTCTCACCTTTCTAAAGCATTTCAGATGGAGGGATGATTTTGTTGCTCTTGCTGGATATATTGAATTTTGCCAGTTTTATGCCAACAGTCATAAAGATGCCATCTGACGAGTCACTCACCTGGCAAAGTGCAATGTTCTGGAATTTGGGGGTAATGTAATGACATAATAAGATCACCTCCAACCTTCTGAGCTTTTAGATTGCTTTGAATGTGAAAATCCTGGCAAACACACAACTGCCAATGAGAGCATGATGGACAGGACTTGTACTGGACCAAAGATCACCAAATAGAGACTTGGTGAGGATGGTTTTAACCCTCCTGAGGGTGCCATCCAGTGCAGTCCACACACCACAAATACCAGTGTGAAGGACAAATTCCTAAAGTAATGGATCACCACAGGTTACAAGCCATGAAGGGTGTATGTGTATGTCCCTACAATCCAGAGTAACTACAGGAGCACATAAGAGGCATTACGTGCACCTGTAGTTATGGCACCCTAATGAAAACCTATGGGAAATTCATATTGCAATCAAGAATAAATTGTTCTTACACTGGACCAAGTACTCCCCATAGTTACTTTGGACTGCACCCTTTGTGTATAGATAGATGTAGATGTGGACAATCTCAAAATGCCTGATGCTGCAGAGAGCACCTGGATGCAGGTGTCTTATATGCTCCCTGAGGCATCTGGCAGGTTCCGGTGTGATACAGGAGACTGGACTAGATGGGCCTTTGGCCTGATCCAGGAGAGGTTTTTCTTATGTTCTTATGGAATCAGGGCCAAGGATGAGAACCAGATAACCCATGCAGGTGACAGGTGAAAGGAAGGAAAAGCCTTCTGAAAGGGAAAACCTCCAAGAACATGAGCTCAGCCTTCCAAAACTTGCTATTATGTCAAGAGCTAGTCCACTGCAGTAAAATCAACAAAGATTCTTGTGGCAACAAAAAACCTACTACATTTCTTGCAGCATACCTTTTTGTGGACTAGCATGCTTGCATCAAATGAGGTGGGCTTTTTAGTCTATAAAAGCCTTTCATTTGAGGTGCAATGGAATTGCTTATGATCAGTTTTCATGATTAATGAAGTTGCTAACTATTCTTGGCAATAGAGACATTTCCATCGTCATGTTTTGCAAACACATCATTTGTGGCTATTTTCAAAATTTGTACAATATCTTGTAGTGACTATACACCACAGCCCACACACCAGAAAGAAACTGTTTTTATATATAGGGCAGCTACCCAGGGCAGCTGGGTAGTGTAGTGGTTAAGAGCACTGCCTCTGGTGTGGTTAGCCAGAGTGCTGAAGGATCAGGGTTCAAATCCCCATACAGCCACTTGGGTTCAACCCTGGTCTAGAAACCTCCTACACCAGTAAGGGGTCCTTGGGCAAGCCCCCTAATGCCTTAATTGCCTACCTCAAATAATATGAGAGCAAAACGAACAAAGAGAGTCATGCCGGCTCGGACGTCGCCCGGATTAACAAGGTCCGCGTCAGATGTTGAGGGACCAGGACAATCTGACGACAAGTGGGCTACTGGAACAAACCACAAATGGACGAGAAAAGAAAACCTGGAATTAATAGAATGCTACTTCAACAGCAGACCAAAGGAAAGGGGATACATGGAACGCATGGAAAGACTATGGGTGGAAAAAAGACCTACATCCACATTAAGCAAGAAACAACTAAGCACTCAGCGCTATAACATAGTCAAGAGAAAGCTACTGTCAAACCTTGAGATTGAACAATTACACCTAACATCACAGGTACAAGGAAAAAGCCCAGAAAAGCAACTGGGCATACAACAACCAGGGGAAACTCTGGATACACAGACAACCTCTGAAGCCAAAACATCATCTCCACCCAGCCCACTACAGAGTTCATCAGCGGATATGAGAAACAAGATCATGTCCAAATTAGCCACAATTAACACTTGGGTTAGATTACCAAGACTCAGCAAAGAATTACCATCAGACAGTATGCTGAAGGATGCCAATAAGGCCCTTATGACAATCCCCACCACTAACATAACCCAAACCAACAAAGTAATATATGTCACAGCTGTTGTAATACTAGAAATGCTTGGCTATTCAATTAAACAGGCAAACTACATCAGCACACAACCCCCTTGGAAAATGAGGCTAGAAGCTAACATTAAGACATCTCGAAGAGAAGTCAGCCAATTGGCGGAACTACAGAAGGGGGTGAAGATCAAAAACAAGTCTCGCATACTTAGAAAATATCAGGGCCTGACTCCACCTGAGGCCCTCGAGACTGCAAAACAAAGGCTCACAGCCTTGGCTGCCAGACTAAAGAGATATACCAGAGAAGCAGAGGCTAGAAGGATAAACGCCTGTTCTCCAAAGAACCATCCAAGGTATACTCTCAACTGCGGTGTAACAACAAAGTAAGAACAGAACCCCCAGTAGTAGAAATTGAACAGTTCTGGAAGAACATATGGGAAAACGAAATAACACATAACACCAGCGCAAAATGCCTAAAGGAACTAAAGACAAGCCATAGCCATCTCCCAGAACAAGAGCCAGTCACCGTCACAACTGAAGACGTCCAGCAACGAATCAGGAATATGAAGAGCTGGACAGCACCAGGGCCAGACATGATCCAAACTTACTGGCTAAAGAGGTTCACAGCACTGCATGAACAACTAGCAGAGCAAATGAACCAGCTGCTAGCAGCAGGCTCCCACCCAGGCTGACTCACACAAGGGAGGACAGTACTGATTCAGAAAGACCCCCAAAAAGGAACAACACCATCCAATTACCGGCCTATAACCTGCCTCTCTACAACATGGAAAGTCTTATCAGGCATCATAGCCACTAAATTGCAAAAGCATATGAGCCGATACATGAGCACAGCTCAAAAGGGCATTGGGAAGGATACCAGAGGCTCAAAACATCAACTGTTCATAGATAGTACTGTAGCCCAAGACTCCAGAACCAGACAGACTAATCTGTGCACAGCTTGGATTGACTACAGGAAAGCCTATGACTCAATGCCACATACGTGGATCTGTGAATGCCTGGCATTATATAAAGTAAATAAGACCTTAATGATCTTCCTTAAGAACTCCATGGGGCAATGGAAAACAACATTGGAAATCAACTCAAAAGAATTAGCACAAGTATCCATCAAGCGTGGCATATATCAAGGAGATGCACTGTCTCCCCTGCTGTTCTGCATAGGCCTGAATCCCCTAAGCGAAATAATTGCAAAGACTGGATATGGGTACAAGTTCAAGAGTGGAACTACCATCAGCCACCTCCTCTACATGGATGACATCAAGCTGTATGCAAAGAATGAACGAGACATCGACTCATTGATACACCTGACAAGGATCTACAGTGAGGATATTGGGATGTCATTCGGCCTGGATAAGTGCAGCCGAATGATCGTAAAGAGAGGAAAAGTGGTTAAGACCAGTGGGTAGAACTACCAACAGGATACATAACAGATGTAGAGACCAACTATAAGTACCTAGGTATCCCACAATCCCACGGAAATCATG
This sequence comes from Cryptoblepharus egeriae, assembly GCA_030015325.1. Taxonomy (NCBI): domain Eukaryota; kingdom Metazoa; phylum Chordata; class Lepidosauria; order Squamata; family Scincidae; genus Cryptoblepharus; species Cryptoblepharus egeriae. Next base: position 25,511,153 of record JAREYC010000003.1, read on the forward strand.
GAGGCAAGGAAGACAGCAATATCCAAGTACCATCAAAGAATACGACAGATCCTGAAAAGCCAGCTCAATGGGAAAAATAAGATACATGCCATCAATACATATGCGCTGCCAGTCATCAGATGCCCTGCTGGAATAGTAAGCTGGCCACAGAAAGAAATGGAGGCGGCTGATGTGAAGACCCGAAAGCTCCTCACAATGCATGGGGGTTTCCACCCCAAGTCTAACATCCAGAGACTATACACTAGTCGGAAAGAGGATGGCCGGGGTCTGATGAGCATCAAAACTACTATCCTGGATGAAACCCAGAATATCCAGGAATACATCAGTGAGATGGCTCCCAAAGATGAGCTGATGAGACAATGTCTCCAGCAACAACAGCAACAGCAAATACCGAAGAAAGATCAAACTGAGGAAGTGTCCTGGCAAGAGAAGACCCTGCATGGGATGTACCATCGCCAGATAACCGAAGTCGCTGATATTGGGAAATCCTATCAGTGGCTGGAAAGAGCCGGCTTCAGAGATAGCACTGAAGCCCTCATCATGGCAGCACAAGAACAGGCACTAAGTACCAGATCCATAGAAGCGGGGATTTACCATACAAGAGAAGACCCAAAGTGCAGGCTGTCAGAGAAACGTCAGAAACAATCCAACACATCGTGGCAGGGTGTAAGATGCAGGCAGGAACAGCATACGTTGAACGGCACAACCAAGTAGTCGGCATCGTGTATAGGAACATCTGCTCAGCCTATGGACTAACCCCTCCCAAGACCAGATGGGAGACCCCTCTGAAGGTTGTGGAGAATGACAGGGCTAAGCTCCTGTGGGACTTCCATATCCAGACAGACAAGAAGGTACTGGCTAACCAGCCAGACATTGCGGTGGTAGATAAGGCCCAGAAGACAGCCCTGGTGATAGACGTAGCGATACCAAACAACAGCAACATCAGGAAAAAAGCATGAAAAGGTGGAAAAGTATCAGGGTTTGAAGGAGGAATTAGAAAGACTGTGGCAAGTGAAGGTGAATGTGATCCCAATAGTGGTTGGAGCACTAGGGGCTGTGACACCCAAGCTGGAAGAATGGCTCCAACAGATTCCAGGAGGGACAGCAGAACACTCGATCCAGAAAAGCGCATTGCTGGGAACAGCTAAGATACTGCGCAGAACCCTCAAACTCCCAGGCCTCTGGTAGAGGACCCGAGATTGAGGATAACATACATACATACACCACCCGTGGAGGGTGAGAAAACAACACCCAGGGCAAATAATTTTTTAACAGCCTCTTCCTCTACACAACAATAACACATATTAAAACTAGATCAGGCATTTCTTCAATCACCCCCTCTTCTGTTTTTGACTTTTCTTTGTTGAGCTCTTCTGGGTTGATTTTGTTTCATGTTTGTAAAGGTAGACATCCCTTAAGACTCTTGAGAGTATTGAAGGTCACCAAATAAAGGTTGAGCGTATATCAGAAAATCCAAGGCAATACATGCCACAAAAAATTAATTAAAAGGAAAATTCTCCACAAATTATGTAAGAGATAACTTAAGATTCTCAGTCATCAAGTATGAAGATAAGCACAGAACTAGTAAAAAAATCTCTAAAAGCAACTTTCTCCTTCCAGAGTACTGCAGAACCTCATATTACTCAAAAACTACCAACTTTAGGATTCAAAAGAACAGAAAGCAAACCCAAAGGACAAACAGAAGAGCAAACAAATCCTGGCTCCCAGGCCCTTCCTTTTATATTTCTTCCTTTAATCCTGAAAAGGTTATCTTAACCCCATGATTTAGCTAACACACAAACACACACACACACACACACACACACAGAGAGAGAGAGAGAGAGAGAGCGAGCTGGTCCTAGAAACTTTACTCTTCCTTACATCCTTCTGCATAACCCTACTCACCAACCTTATTCCTAATTCCTATATCTTTAGAATACTGGTACAATATTTTGGAACAGTAACGGACAAACTCCCCACTGCAGAGGTGTTACTAGGGTGTAACAGGGGATGCTTTTTGACCCAAAGCCAATGACACTTTGTCCCTGCCCGCCCCTGCAGTGCATTTCAAAGGAGGCCAGCCTCCCACAGGCATCCTCTTTGGCTGTAGTTCAATGAGGTGGGGCTGCTACGCTAGGCATAGCAAAATCATCATTGTGCTGAGCACAATGGAGATTTATTCCAGGACACAGAGCTAAAAAAGAAGATATGTCCTGAAAAAAAGGACATATGATCACCCTGATTAGGGGCAGCTAGGGTTGGGAGGGCAGATGTCAGTGTCACGTCAAGTCTCCCCTGTCCCCCTTTCCAGGCTGAAATGGTGAGATCCTATGTGTGTGGATGTGTAACTTCAGTTTAGCTTGAAGCCCATTGACAAGCATGGGACTTATTTGGTTGTGGCCCTGGAAGGGTTAATATCTCTAAGGGAAGGAAAAAGAACTGCAAATAGTTTGTGCAAATTCACCAAAGTTTAATGAAAAGTTGGAAGGCTTGACTTGTAGTTTCATATTATTTGATATTATAATAGTTTGATATTATTGACATGTAACATTAGCTAAAAGGTGGGTTTCGGGTTTTGACAGGGGCAAAATTTCAGTCCTTGCCACAGGTGCCATTTTGCCTAGATATGCCTCTGCCCCACTGTTACTTATTAAAGCTAAAATTGGAGAGGTTGCCTGCATCACTTGCTCATTGGTCCTTCCTTCATTGAAATCCTTCAGTGAATTTTTTACTGTAAGAAGGACTAATAGGCAAGCAATACAGGCAGCCCTGTATGTTAAGGCAGTGGTTTTCAAAGTGGTGGTTGGGACCCTGTCGGGGGGGGGGGGGGCAACATTTTAAGGAGGTTGTGGACAGCTGGGTGCCACCATCTTGGAATCTGGCACTGGGTGCCACCATCATGGAATGGGGAATGCTTTCCTGTGAGTAAATCTTGTTGAAGACATTAAGATTTACTTCTTAGACATGTAGGAGCTCTGGCAGCACAGTGATGTCGCTTTCTGTTTGAACAAAGTTCACCCACCAAAAATATATTTTGCACATCTCAACATACTTATTTTTTTTTTGTGACATCACTGGAGGACATCCTACAAACCCCAGTGATCACATGAAATAACCTTTCCAGCTGAGCTTTAAGACCCCATTTTGAGGCACCTTCATGTTTTGGCACACTTTTATAATTTTGACTTCCAGATCTCATTGTGCCCCATTTCATTCAGGAAATGTACTTTGCTCAAACATGGCTCTCAGATAGTACCAGTCCAATACAAGCCACACATGAACCATTGAATCGTACTTTAAATATTTGACATGATCAAGTGTTAAGCTGGGCCTCTGCACAAGCAGCTATTTCACTATCTTTAAACTAGGATTTCATACATATATATGAGAAACATCAAATTAATCTATGGGAAGATGAATGTCCTTCATGAATACTAAAGGAGATGGTGCAGTGTTGCCATTTCATAGAATTAAGAATTCCAGGGGCTTCAAAGCCAAAAATTTATGCTCATTAAAAGGATTCATTTTGGCTTATCATATAAATAAGATGCTGGATTTAAAATGGTTTCAGTGCCCTTTTACATTTTAAGCTGGTGGGAAGCAAACAACAAATTTAACATTTAAAGATTATCTGGGAAAATATTTAATCAATATACAAGCCCAACATATCAAGCCTAATGTCCTTGCTACAAAATTTCATTTCTGCTCCTTTTATGATGTCACTATAAAGAGAATTTAGCTGTATCACAAAAAAGGAGAGTGGCTTTTACTGAGAGAGCTAAATTTAAATTTAATACTTCACCTTCAAAGGATGCACTCTGCAGACTACTCATTCTAAAGTTGCCATGATGAAAACTAAGCCGAATTGGACTGAAGCATTGTGAAGGTTGTAGTTTTAGAGTGCATTACACCTCTAGCTTCCTCAGACTGCAGTATATCACAACTATAAATATGACTTCACAATGAAACCACAAGTAAGTGTTCTTAACTTACAGCCCAATCCTTTTATAGGTTTAAAGCAACAGATCTCCTAATCTGCCACTGTGTAATTCCAGGCGTGATGTTGCCCTGTTGGTTTGCTGTGGGACCATTGTCTAAAATGGCTGAGGACCCCTTATGTGTGACAGCAGCCTGCAGAAGCCCAGCTGGAGTTGGGAAGGTGGTGGCAGAGTTGGTTTATGGGCAGTTCAGGGGAAGATTAGGGTGGAGAGTGGAAAGGAAGGAGATCTTGGTGGCAGCAGCACATGCCAAGATCCCCTTTGCCCAGCCTGACATGCCACTGTGGTTTTTCAGATATACACCAACTAAATAGCTTGACTAAGGGCAAAATCCAGAGTAACTATGGGGAGTCGTTGTCTCATGTAAGAACAACTTACTCTGGATTCCAATATGAATTTCCCATAGGTTTTCACTAGGTGGTGTAGTAACTATGGGTGCATGTAAAGTCTCTTACGTGCTCCCGTAGTTACTCTGGATTTGCAGGTTAGACTGGGGAGATCACACTGGAGACTGGCAACCTACAGACAGGTAAGCTAAAAAAATCCTAGGCCATCTGGTTGCTTCCGTATTTACATGCTTCCATAAGATGCAGTGCATGCTCCAGCAGCACTTCTCCATTGCCTTCATGACTGCATGTGCTGGATCCCAACTGCAGGATCCAGCACATGCACCATTGGCACAGCTAGGTCAGAACTGGAAAGTTGATTAGGATTGTACCCTTCTCACAAGGGTTGAGGGCAACTTTAGGATTTTTTTCCCAGAAGGTCTTAGTGGCATGGTCAAATTCACCATTTAGCATTGTGATTCTTAAGATCAGCAGTGGTCCAGTCTTTAATATAAGTAGCTTTTATATAGGACAATACAGATAGACTGTGGTTGAAAGCCTTGCTTTTGTAGTTGTTTTATTGTAAAAGAAGATGGAACAAAGCAGATAAAAGAATTTGGTGGACTTGGGGCTGGAGCATACTTAGGTAGCTAAAATCAGCTTACTGACCCATTTTTTTTTGGGGGGGGGGGGGAGGCCTGATTAAGATGTCTTGGGGAAAGAGATAACAATGTTCCAAAATGTCAGCCCAACTAAGTGGAACAAATAGTGTTTATATCTGGTTTTCTCTTTATTTGGAGTGGCATTTGACCAGAGGGGAGAGTATATTCCCTCCCTGTCTCCCTCTTGAAAAATGCTGATGCAAGGCTAGATCTTTGTTAAAATGGTGTTTGCTATGTGTTACTATGAGGATGATAGAGGTCTCAGTGGCCTTAGAAAGTTACAGGGCCAGGTGTGTTTTCTGTTGTTCCCTGGGTATAATTATAATCTCCCATTGTTTCTGAAGAATTTTCCGTATATCTCCATGTGTTTCTGGCTTGATGTGTTTTTTTCCAATGTGCAAGAGGTGTGTGGCAAACAATTCATAGTTCTCATGTGCATTAGAAATCAGCCCAGAAAAATTCATTAATTCATTCATGTTCCATCTCTAATGTATTAATTTATGTAAATTTATTCATATTTGGAATGTAAATTAATCCTTCCCGCCTCCTGCCCAACACAGTGTCAGAGCGATGATGTGGCCCTCCTGCCAAAGATATTTGCTCACCCCTGATTAAAACTATTTCCCCTAGATTGCAGAAAAGGACAGGCACAGAGTCTTGAAGATTTTATGACATCCTAATCCTCAGTAAGGCCACCAAAAGTCCAGGCACAAGTCCTGTGCTGGCCTGGGTATGTCACAAAAGTGCTGTAAGGCAGTTCTGTACCATGCCTGGGGGTTACGCCAATGCACTGACATGTGCCAACCTCCCCGCACCACCATGGGAATAGGGAGAGTGAGTTAGTTATGCCAGCCTAAATTGCCTGCATGGATAAATGATGCCTGCCAGGTGAGTTATGCCAGCCTAAATTAATAAGGATACTGCAAGAAGAAGAAAAAATATTGTTCACACAACTTATCTTTAAAAAAACTACCTAATTTTAAATACTGTAGAAGTTAAATTAATAGCTTTGTTATGATTGCCCCAGGTGCTTTTATACAAAGGAAATAATCACCAGAACTGGTTTTTTTTTTTTCTTGAAGGGGAGCAGGGAAGTCTTGGAACATACTGAATTAATCTGTACAACTTTTTTTTTTCTTTTCCTTGGGCCAACAGCCAAAGGTCACTATTTTTTAAAGTGATATAAACATAATTTGTTCCACTTAGTCAGGGTTACTTTTTGGAAGCTATCATTAATCTGATTTATAAGGCCTTTAAGGAAAGCAGAAACCTACTACATCATTTCTGACAGCAGATTTTTGAAATCTTAGAAGGAGATGGCAAAAGTATACTGCTGGTCAATTCCTCCCCCTTCTTGACAACCACCAAAAAACTCATTTTGGTCTTTATCTGTCCTCCACTGTATTCACAGATCAAAAATACTTTAAAGCAGTTTGTGAATTCTGGTCATGTTCTCCTTCTCCTGCCCTTATTTTGAACTTGTCTTCCAAGACAATGGAAATACATAATTCCTCAAACCTTTGTTGTGAGTACAACATTTCATCCAACCAGGTGAAGGTGTATTAGCTGGAAGCTTAAATCAGATTAACTCCAACTGGAAATGAAGTGCATGTTTTAGGAGCAAAGGTAATAGGATGTTGGATTAAACTTACATGGAGAAGCAGCTGGCTGCCTCTGACTTGTAATCACTAGATGAATTTTTAAAAAAAATGCTATACCTTAACCCCCAATTATCGACTTCCTCTTTGGAATCTCTGGTCAGTGCCTAAAGTGGCAGCATTTTGTCTTGGCATAAACAAAGTAACCATTTGCTGCCCATTTGAAACAAATTTAACAGCTGTAAGTATTTGTGATAGATACTTCAGATATAAATATGAAAGAGTACTCCATGTTATCATCTATTTGAAATGTGTACGTACGTCTGGAGGCCAGTTCATAGCTTCTCCGAGAAAATGTATAATAATACTGCATTCTATTTCTGAAAGTAATGACATGAAATTATAATGTAAGGAAGGAAATTATACAGTTTTTTGCTTCCTAATAGTGAGCAGGAAACAGATTGATTTGGCTCTGTTTGTCGGAGGGTAGAATGAGATAGTGGCTGTCTTGTGATGAAAGGCATTTGGATCTGTTGCTTCTGCCACTCAGCAGGACTGCTGCCACAATATATCCTGCTATGTTCCCCTGCATAGCCCTGCTATGATTGTATGAAGTGGCCCCAAGAAGTTGTTTTTCTGATACTGTTCAAAATACAAAGGCTTAAGGCATATTATGTTTGCTTTCTGCCTCATTTGGCCAACCATCCTGGCAATAGGGCAAGCAAGTGCAGTATATACCAGTACTTGATAGTGTTATTTTCTCCATTTCTGCCCTAAAGGCCATATCTGAAGCCCACCTAGTTCAGCATCATTTAAGTGGGTGTGTCCTAAATCAATCTCTGTTATTCACAACCTATGCTAATATGGACCTACAAAGAAATCAGTCATCAACAGCTATTATAAGGCTAAAGCAGCTTCCTGAGAGATTTACGATAAAGCAGCTGTCCCAATTAAGTAGAGTGAGGTGCAATAATATTTTATAGTTATGCAGCACTTTTCATCCACAAGCATTTTTACCCAATAAAGTCACTTAATGCTTTATAGTAGATTCCCCTGTGGAACTGCTCACACACAATTACAAGAAAAGAAAAAAGTCACAACAATGAGGCAAACACCTGTTCTTAAATATCACAAGATATTTCTGAGGTGGGCAATGAAATGCTGTCCTAACTTTTCAACTCAGAAAAGCAAATGTTTAAGAAAATGAAAAATATATGAGGCAGAAAATGTTTAGATCCCTCTCCCTCAATTTGTTTAATAAAAATGCAAAAAACCTGAGCTAATCATAGCAGGTCTGCTTGGAACTAATCTTCTGAAATGGTCAGATATTTACTACTTTATATTTCAGAAACACTCTAGCATGGTGAGGGAAGAAAACACCTATCTATGGATGCTATCCTAACCATACTTTCCTGGGATTAAGCACTATTAGACTCAATGGGACTTACTTCTGAGTAGACATGCTTAGGATTGCACTGATATACACAAACTCTAAACACAAAGCTTTGCTTCACAAAAATGTAGGTATCTCTTCTCCACATATACATTGTGTCAGCAGGGCATCACTAGGGATTCTCCAATGGGGTCATTGACCAAGGAACAAGGGCAAGGGTTCATGGCCATCAAAGGTCTATGACCAATTCTGGAGGTACTGATCAGAATACAGATGTCCCTCATTGTTCACTAAGGTTCTGTTGAGGATTAAAAAAAATCAGTGTATAAAGAAAACAATGAAAAAATAGGTTTAAAGACCCACTTTATAAGCTAGTGCCTCAATATCTGCAGGGGTTTGATTCTGGTACTAAAAATAGAATGACTGCTTGCATGACTACCTCTCTACAACAGTGGAAACGTATTTTTTTCAAACAGTGATTTGAAGTGGCCATTTGTGTTGAGTCAAATCTGTGTATAAAATATTCATGTATAACCAGGTTGGACCAATACATGGTAGCCACAATAATGGCTACTAAAGAGCCATTCATATTTCCTTTCCACTGCTGTTAGAATAAGTCCCAAAGGGACTTGGGGAAGACTGATCTTAAGAGTGGAAATGCCTCAGATGAATAATCATATTGGCCATCATAGTGGCATCTTATTCCTTTCCCTTTGTCTTCACATTTAGTGACACCAAGGAGGAAGCAGTGCATTAAAGAAAAAAAGCTGGGAGTTATTAGAGCAGGTGCCTCTCCAGCTAGCTGAGGTTGCCAGGGGAGTGGGCTGAGAATCTCCACAAATATGATGCAAGAGAGCCCACTTTTCCCAAACAATAAACTTGCTGTCAGGACTGTCACTAGGATTTGCTTCTTCCAGTGCAGGAAACCAGTGCATCAGAACTGGGGGCAAGAGAGGCCTTCTCAAGGGAAGGGAACGTTTGGTTCCTTTCCTGAGGGTTGAATTGTGGCTATACTGGAATTGGAAAGTTGGATAGGATTGGGCCCTTGGTGGTGGTTCTGAGGAGATGGTGTTCATGTCCATGTATTTGAAGCCACAACTATAAAGCATGGAAGACTGGTGATGGCCCTGATTCATGTTCATGTTGTGTACAATAGCCATTTCATTTGTAAACACATAAATACTGGTAACAGTCGCACCTGTGCCTGAGCAGTAATGATAACTTTTGCTGTTTTTTTAATTAGAAATATTACTTCTTAAGAATTATGTCACTGAATTATGCCACTGAGAAAATGCATCATTTCTATAGATGAGGAAACTCCAGTTTGTGAAATGTAAGCCTGTTACTTTCAACATGACCTATTCATGTCTTTACTTTCAATAGGACCTAGTCACAGAAAAGAATGCATAGCCTTTGAATGTTAGTTACAGATGGGCTGCGATTCTATACATACTGTATTTACTTGAATCTTGAGATACTTGAGATAAAAATCTTTTTGGAGATAAAAAAATTACTGATGCAATCATCAGTATAATGCAATAAAGTGCAGCTTCATCTCAAGCTTTTTAAAATAGGGGTATGCATTAGCTGCTTCCCCCTCCTCCTGAAATGGCTCAGAAGAGGAGATCCCTTGCACTTTGCAGTGTGGTTCCCTGAGGTTCCCCAGCCGGTTGTACAAAGGGTTGGGGATGTTCTGAGTGGCGCTGGCACAAATGGGATCTCGCCCATCCCAGCATTCGCAAGAGTATCCTCAACCATCTGCACAGAGGAGGTGCACAGGGATGGGGGAGATCCCTCATCCCAGTGCCCCCAAGACCATCCCCAACACTTTCTGCAGCTGACTGTGCAATCCCTAAGGATTTTAAGTAAATTATATATGCATAAAACAAGGTTTCTGCATGGAACACAGTTTCTTTTATTTCTTTAGTAAAAAAGTAACAAATATCTCATGTTGATATTCAAAAAATACAGAGTGGGCCAAAATTAGGCTTACACTTAGTAGGTATGCACTTTACATTTTAAAAAACATTTTTTTGTATTTGTTACAATCATATTTGTTCAGTACTGATTATGTACATTTCCAAAACATAAATAAGGGATATAGAAAACTGGTTTGGAATTATTGTTTGGAAAAATAAATCTAAAATGTAAAACCAACAGTGAAACAACTGTAACCCTACTTTTGGCCCACTCTGTATACTGTATTTCAGAATTCTGGATACAGGGTGCTCAGTTTATATTATATTATTATTTGTGCAATAAATTTCTATATTGCAACAGCGTTATTCTTATCTCCCTCTTTCTTGTATGTCAAGAAATGTTTCCTCAAATTTGGAACACAGAAAATTAATTTCATGTATGAAGAAACATTACTGAACAAGTGTATGCACTGGATTTAGTAAAGCATATCTAAAGATATACACTGTACGTGTCTCTCTTCTGGTGTTTCTTATAGTTTTCATACAATCCTCCATGTTCAGAGAAGTAATGTGAGAGTCAGCCCTGGGGCTCCCCACCTACACTGTATAAATAACAGAATGTCAGTGTAAACCATTCTGAAATCCTGCAGAGTCAAGAGACATCAATTTATAGTACCTGTCAGAACTGCAATTTGCTTATTCTTACAAATCTGTGTTCCAGCAGTTAATGGAAGCAGTTGAAAACTATGATCTCAACAGGATCAGCCAAAAGAGTAATTATATAAATCATATGAACAAAAAGAGGAGGAAAAGATTTCTAATGAGATTGAGTAACAGATAATAAATGGAATTTAGCCAGCTTTTTAAAAAACTGCTTTTATCAGCTGACACCGCTAAGTATAGAGATACATGCTGTGGCACAATCAGATAATCAAACTGTGCACCACTCACGGCAAAGAAAGGGATAATAAGCATTTTTAAACAATTAATTAATCAAAAGAGTTTGATAAAGTCATTGCTTTGCTGCTTCAATGCAGATTATCCATTTAATTCATCCTAGTATCAGTTGCTTAAATAAAAGGTTTAATAATTCGGGTTTTTAAAAATAAAAATGAAACAGATTATAAGAACAATCCTGAAGTGGTCCAACTAGGCTATATCCAGAGCAGAAAGAAGGGCCAAATCCACAGGTCTAGGAGATCCACAGGTCTGCAGAGCGCCAACTAAGTGGCACCTGAGGAGGGCTTGCTTGCTCCTGAGGAGACCTGTCTCAGATCACACTGAACAAGAAACAGCTGTGGTACCTGCCTTATAAGGAAGCTGCAACATGAAACTGCAGTACAGCAGTACCCGTAGTGGGGTGTGGATGCAAGTGGGGGGTGGATGCAAGTGGAGTGGCCAGCTGTATCCTAAGGTTGGAGGGCTGTCATAGTTGTGCTGTACCCTGAGGTTGAGATGCAAGTGTTGAAGTTAGGCTTACCAAGAATTCAGATTTTTTGTCAACACAGCCCAGGCCTTTTCGGGTGCAGCTAGGCTGCCATATCTCAACTTACGCAGGTACGGTGATAGATAGGCTGGCCCAAGTGCACTTCAGGATTGCACCCTGAATGAAATAATCTTCAGGTAGGGTTGCCATAATTTTGTTCCACCAAAGTGGGACAGGACCCTAGTCAGACTTGTCGGGATGTGACTGTGATGTCAACACCGGAAGTGACATGACTGGAAATGCCAACGTTGTCACATCTTGGCACATGTGACAGTATCAGAGCCACCTCCATGTCTACTATGAAGTAAATCCCATTGTATTCAGTGAGACTTACTCCCAGGAAACTGAGGCTAAAATCCTATCCATACTTTCCTGGAAGTAAGCTCCATTAACAGTAATGGGCTTTCTTTCGAGTAGGCATGAAACAGGCTAGGTTTTTTCAGGCTACTTTCCTTCCCCCCCCCCCCCCCCCCGTTTACACAGGTGAAAGTCCCACTGACTATAATGGGCTTACTTCTGAGTAGACATGCATAAGATTGGGCTCTCAGTTCATGGAAGGAAGGGGAGGGGAGAGAAGGGTCCAGGCTGGTGGGAATCAAGGAGCCTCCCAAAAGAGGGAGAGGACTCCGAAAAGAGCCTCCCAAAAGGGGGAAATTTACCTCCAGGAATGGATAAATGCAAAACAACATTTACCATGGTCTGTTGGAAACTTCATCCATCTCAACTGAGCAGTCAGCTGAAATATAAATACCATAGGCCAGTTTTGATAATATGGAGAACCATGGATTAATTCTTCTTTAGCAAACTTTACACGCCGTATTATTTCCTGAAAGAGAGTTTCATGCTCAAGAATAGCAATATATGATATTTATAAAAACAAACAAAGCAAACAAACAAATATAAGAGGGGAAAACAGGAAAGAAATGGGGCATTTATTTCTTCAGTTCAAATTTGGGAAGTTCGATTGTGAAGTGAAGCTCATATTTAGTAAGGCTTTTACCATTATATAGCTAAATTACTGTACTGTTATAATCTAACTGATTAATATTTTGAAGATTAAATTATTAAAAACTTATTTTAAAAATTATTAAGAAGGAATAAGTCATGAATTGTGAACAAGGCCTATCTGTGACATTACACTCCCAAACTTTTATGCTCATTCCCAAATGGGTGACCACATTTTCTGGGAGGGAGGGGAGAAGTAATGATAATGCTAATGTGTGGGAAGGACATTCACACAAACTGACTGCCCCACATGATGATTTTTACACAGTGGGACACATATGGCATGGGACTAAAAGGAACAAGTTCAGAGTTCAGTGAGAAATGGTCTAAGTCAGCAGTTCCCAAACTGTGTGACTGAGACCAAAATTGTGGGCCATGGGCCAGTTTTTTGTGATTTTCAATAGAGCAGATGAGTCAAGGATCAAGGATTAAACAACCTGCTACTTGGGGGGGGCACTGCTTCCCAATCACCATTATAATCACACCCCTTGACATTTATAAATTAATAAGGAGCCTTTAGGGAAGCCAAGGACTACCTTTCAAATTTAAAAATCTCTCCAGGACCCTCTGTCAAACATATAGGATGTGACATCACTGTGATGCCAGAGCTCCTCCATGACTACTCAGAATTAAGTCCCATTGTGTTCAATGAAATTTACTCCCAAGGAAGTCCAGTGCCAGATTCCAAGGTGGTGGATCCCACCCTCTCGTGGGATCCCCCTGACCCAAGGTTGCAATCCCCCAAGGGGGTCCAGACCCCCACTGCTCTAGGGCCTCTAAAAAGTTGTGAACCACTGGTCTCAGATATGAAATGTAAGCCATTGAAATACTGTTGGTTGTACATCTGACAACATGGTTGTGGCAGAGTTTCTAAACCAACATGTACTTTACATCAAACCTGTCTGGCACAATAGTCTTCTGTAGTCATTTAGTTCTATACTCATGAGTTTAATATGCACATAAAATGATGCAGAGGGAGGAGCAAGGCAGGGGATGGTATAAGGGTGGGAGAAGTATCACGACAATGGTAATGCATGCCAGGATGCTATTCCCTCTTTCCCAACCCAATAAATTCCCTGCCTCAAAATGGATTTAGACTGCAAAATAGCATTAACCCATGAGCAACCAGTGGCCTGCTCAGACTAAATAAATGGGTAAATTAAGGAGTCTATCATATAAGCAAGGGGTGAAGGGGAATTGTTTCTCCAAAGGAGAAACTCTCATTTGATGTACATAGTACTTATAACTCGATCCTATTCCCTGCCGCTCCATAGTCCACAGTACACCAGCAGAGCATGTGGTACATGATATGGAGAGGGGCAGATTTTCAGGGAGATAGGCCACCTGATTGTGATGCATCCAGGTGCTAGATACAAGAAGGAACTGAGAAAGGGCTCACCTTTCTCCCAGCCAAGTCAAGCGGGGGGAAGGCTAAATGGGGGAATTGAACAAGTGGGGTAGGGAGCCAGAGCTAATTTTGCACAAGGGGGAATGGGAGCCTTCAGGGGCTAGCAGGGACCATTCAGAGAGATCCAGAAAGTTTCATGTCCAGTGTGTTTTTATACTACAAGAGGGATAGGCAACATCAGGGTTTGGTCCCAGGTGATGGGAGGGCTTTGATTTGGCTTTGAGCTGCTTTCATTTTGTGCCATTTAACTCCAGTGCAGAAAGCACTTGATTCAGTGCTGACAACCTAGTGCCTGCCCTCTCTACTGAGCCTTGTATGCTGTATTCACAACCAGGAGTTGTTTAGATATGAAGCCTGAAATCAAAGGTCCACTGCAGCCATATGAAATAGAGCAAACAATCAGGGATGACAGCAGTTTCTAATTAACTATCCAATTTTATTTTAAAAAGGAATTATGTCTTGTTCATGCCAAAGATACCTTAGCTTAAAAGGATCTGCTTACCTCTTTTACCCGTAAGTAATCTCTACATGGGATTTTAAGGAATATACAAGACTCCTCTGTAACTACTGATAGCATATCAGCCCTCAGCTTTCCTCTGAATGGTGTCAGAATCCCAAAGCATTTTCCTACACCAAGCTTTGAAAAAAAAAGCAATTACAGTTGTGTACAAATTGAGTTCTTCCTGCTTCCTTTATCAAGAAATTAAAATAATGATTACATAAAATTAACATGAATAACAAATGTCCTCCACATTATTTGAATATGTACATATTGATAAATTTATTTCTATATACTGTGAAATAACACAACATTTATGATCCCTGAAAAGGTTCTCACTACATAGTTCTACATCTACATCTCTACTTCAGTGATATCCATGAGCTGGACCTTCCGTATGTTTCCATAGGCAACATTTGACTTTCAGATGATAAGAGTTTTGAAGAAACATACAAACCACCCTAAACGCACATCCCAGACACTTGCATCTGATGATTCGAAGGCTGCAACCCTAACTCCCAGTTAGGCTGGCCTAAGCACCAGTACTGTGCTGACCAAGGGATATGACAAATATGCCATAAGACACTACTGTGCCACACTTGGGGGAGGCTTAGGGCAGTGTGCAGACATGCCCTTGCCACCCTATATCACCACGGGAATGGGAAGACCAATGAGTTGTGCCAACCTAGGTTAGGACTGTACCCTTAGTGATCTGCTGCGGTGCATTCATTCCTGGGTTTTCGAAACATTTGAAAAGTTTATTTTGGAAAACTGTTGTTTCACCATTCATATCCAACGGCATCTTATGAGCCATAGGCAAATATGGAATAACAACAGCCAAACATATATATAGGGACTCAGAGAACTAGAGGATAGTCAACACCTTAAATATCACCAGCTACTTGTTGAGTCAATTTAGCAAATAAGCCACATTGTCTGGCCTCTGAAGATGCCATCGGATATGAAAATTGAAATGTTTGGCAATCAAAATAAACTTTTCAAATGATTAGAAAACCTGGATTATAGGTGGCCAGAAAAATCTCAGATTTACATCTTAGTGATCTGTTAAAACTGCAAATGCGAACCAACACAAATGCATATATACAGATGTCATTTTGTTTTGATGACGGCCTTTTGGGCTCTGTAATTCAGTATCTGCATGAGCTTATAATGATATTATTGAGTCAGTTTTTATTGCATAGTGACTAAGGAAGTAGGATTTCCATGATTCAAATCTTCCATCTGTCATGAATTTACCAAATTTGCCAAATATTCCATTTTCCATGAAAAATCCTCCTACCTGCATTGTCAGTATAATACTTGCACCGCAAATCTATTCCCTGATAACATGTAACCATACCAAGAAAGCTGTGTTGCTTGCTACTGGTGGGAAGAGGGACTTGTTGGGAGACTTGGGAGAGGAAAGGGAAAATATTTTCTCTTACCAATTCATAAGTCCTTCTGTCGCCAGTGGACCTGCTCCAGCTCTTTAACTGGTGCAAGTCTATGAGACAAAGACTACAATCCTAAAGACACTTTCCTGGGAGTAAGACCCATTGAAAACAATGGGGCTTACTTTTGAGCAGACATGCTTAGGATTGTGCTCAAAGAAAGCATGTTGGTGATGGAAGAGATAGCATACTGGTGAAAATCACATATGCTAGCATGCACCTCTTCCTGCCCTGATACACTTTCTCCCTCCCATCTGTGTGGAGCTAGATGCCGGA
Organism: Cryptoblepharus egeriae; assembly: GCA_030015325.1. Lineage (NCBI taxonomy): Eukaryota > Metazoa > Chordata > Lepidosauria > Squamata > Scincidae > Cryptoblepharus > Cryptoblepharus egeriae. Next base: position 25,527,174 of record JAREYC010000003.1, read on the forward strand.
GTAGGCCACCTCCGCTGCAGCCATTTCAGATACCAGACTCAAAACAGCTGCCAGCAGCCCATCTACATAGTGCCATAAGGGCTTGTGACATTCACAGCCAGCCTGATGTCACTGGTCATTGCTTACGTTATTGGGTTGTTGCAAGGCCTGCATCACAGTTGTGTATGTGAAATACATTGTACAGTTAAAAAAAATACTAGCAAAATGTTAAGCTGTAATTAGTATTATGAAACAGTTTGGTGGTTGGTGCTTTGAGTCACTAAAGTGCATATGAGATTCACATTTCATTTCCATACCTCTCATTTCCACTAGCAATGGAAATCCTGAACTAGTGCCTTGGGGTAGCTTTGGCTTAGATGTGGCTGTCCAAGCTGGATGTGCTGTTGTTATTGTGAGGGAAGCCCTGCCTAATCTGCTTCAGAGACCAGAATTTTCCATGCTTTTCAGCAGCCAATTCAGGATTTTCTTTCTGCCCTCTCCTTGGAGCAAACTGGCATATATGGACCCATGTGGAGGAAGGACATAACCGTTTCTTTCCAGCCCTACCCCATTCCTACATTGTCATTTATCTCAGTCCTTATAGAAACTGGATCAAAAACTGATCAGGTCGATTCTCTCTATCCCTATGTAACTGAGGGCCCAATCCTGACGAGTACCCTAACTGGTAGTGATAACTGAATCTGGTTGTGAGCCTTCAGCATGACCACTGTTCGATGTTGTGCTCTAAAAATGGAAGTCAAAAGCCTTTTTATGATAGCAGAACAGTGTTCCACTGTCATTACAGGCAGCACAACCCTTGTTAGAACTGGGCTGTGAGTCACCTTCCAAGCTGTCCATGCTATCAGAAATGAAGGTATAATTGATCTCTATAAGTATGCCACAAAGACACAGATACATTCTGTAGTTCAAGAACATTCAGACTAGGAAGAGTAATGCATACTTTATATAGTCAGGACCATTCTGAGATGAATTACTTACATATCTAATATTTTCAGATGTGCTGCTTCTAGCAAAGGATTTATTGGCAGGTTTTGTCATTGTACTTTCTGTGTGTAACTGATTTACAATATTTACTGAAAACTATTTTTCTTCCCTGTCTGACTAATTTGGCTTTATTATCTTACAGAATGCACATTGAGGCACCATGGAGTTACTGTGCATTTCCTATCATTTAATTAATGTGAAGAATAGATCAAAATTTCCACAAATAGTAAAATTAGTGAAAAGGGGGGATTTTTTAGACTATGGTCCATATCCTAGTCAACATTTCAGGGATGATGAAACCTTGCCAACAGGGCATGACCTTCACCCTACAGGACTGACAGTAGTGTAGCATGCATAAGAATTCAACATGGCTGGTCAAAAAAGCCCATTCCCACAAGGGCTCACCAAGTTATGACACAATGCTATGACTTGCTAAGTACCATGTGCCAATTTACTCCTTGGCTATGCACCAATGAGCTCCCTTTTCTCCACGCCTTCAAGGGCAAGGCATAGTTTCTCCTATAATCCTGGTTTGCCCCATTTCTCCATATGATGTTGATGTGGGCAACAGCAGCAGGCCTCCATCAGTCTTAAAAGATTATGGTATCATGCTCGGCGCTGCATACGCCGCATGCGAAGCACGAAAGCCTGGGTTAGATTGTTATGGAGGATAGTATGTTACCCAAGCAGCAAATCCGCCCCCCACGCCACTGAATTAGTCCAATGGAAAGGCAGAGCCAATACGATTGGATCCAGCTGGTGTCGCTGAGCTGGGCTAAGGACAGGAGCTCACCCTTTGTGGGGCCAACCCAGGTCTCGAACCCTGGCCTGCTGGTTAACAGACACAGTGTCTTAACCACTTGCACCACCCACAGACAGCATTTTGGGGGAAAAATGACACAATACTTTTACTGTTGTTTTCTAAGGAAAAATGCATGGAAAATTTTGCAGGGATTTCTGTATAGGCAGCCCCAAATGGAGTAAGGAGCACCAGAGACAATGCTTTTAGAAATATCACTGAATGGAATCAAATTTGATGGTATTCAAAATATTTTTCAAAACCCTGGGGGAAAATAAGTTGGTCACCCAAAACAAGATGACCTCAGCATAGTCATTACAGTTTTGAGAGAGTAGATCATACAGGCCCCTTCTCTCTTGCTATGTACACATCCTCCCTCTACATAGAGTTATGTTCAAATGGTACACATCTTTGCTGGACAGCAGGATAAAGAAATGCTAAGGAGCCTTGATAACTGCTGCGATAAGTGATAATGCCTAAGGCTGCAATCCTAAAGACACTTTCCTGGGAATAAGACCCACTGAACACAATGGGGCTTACTTTTGAGTATACATGGTTAGGATTGTGCTAACACATCCAAATGATTTTGTGGCACAGACTTCCCCATAGCTCTGCAACTCTAGGTAGCTAAAGAATAATTAATTAGATTATTAATTAATCTAAGCTATTAATAATGATTCAATTATTAATAATTGGATATCATTGAATTATTGAATATTCAATTATTAATACTGAATACAAAATTATTAATTCATATTATTATTCTCAAAAATGGCAATAATTTCCTAAAAATGGCAAATAATGGAAATTGTTTATTATATAAATGACCTCTATCTATGTCCTTTATTTCCTTACTATTATGGCATCTATCCATGCACGATTTCCATTATAAAAGTGGGTCCAGATTAAGTTACTGTAAGGTGTGTAGATATATTACAAAGGGCTCTCCGATAACTCCCCTAGCCCTTCCCTGTTACATGTTTCTTTGCCCAGTTCCACCCTCCCTACACTGGCCTGTGTGGATCTTCCTTTCGGCAAACATTGGTCTTCCACATATTGCAAACATTTAGGGGCCCTTTAAAATGTAGGGCACATAACATATGCTACTTTTGCTACTATGGGCAAAATCCATAGCAGTTACGGGTCTAAGCAGTGACATCATGCTCTAGTGTTATGGAAAGTCATCTTGCTCCAGAGCAAGGGGCTTAATTTCACTTTAGGATATAGGCTTATGTTAATGTTCAGTTCTAAATTGGCCCAGTGCTGGTGCTCTAGCAAAAGCGCAAGGTCATATGCCATCAGTTATATTTACAGCACCACCAGGAGGATACACTGTTCTAGGGGTAACTTCCACATGGCAGTGCAGCCTCAGAGAGAGAGCTGTCCTTGTGTCCACTGAATACAGTTGTAGTGTACCCAGGAAGCTCAGGACTGGGTGGACCTAACCGGCCCTGCAATCTGGATGGTACATGTCCATCCAAGATTTATATTCAGACAGCACAGCAGAGTAGCATCCTTGGTGAAGGCAATTTTAAAATGTTATTTCATGGAACCAAAAGCTCTTGCATTTTTGCAGCAGGAAACAAGCAATGATGCAAAACCTCAGAATAGATGAGCATACATTTTTGTCTTCTCCTTTTCCTTCACAGAAAAAAAATGGTAGTAAGTTTTCTGTTTAGAAAAGATCAACTAATGCTTAAAAAAAGTGTGCATATTTTTGCATGTGCATTGTTTCCTCTACCTGGCAGTAGTAATCAATAAGCTCTGTCAATCCTGTACTTTGCTGCATAAAACAATTTATTGTTTTATGACAATAAACATTTATTCTCACTGTGACAATTAAATGCAAAATACTGTTTACTGGATTAGATACTGGATTAGATAACTACTATAGTATGATACTTTGCCAACAGTGGGGAAAATAAACTTCAGCTGTTGGTGTCACCAAGCAACACATTAAAAATGGGCTTTTCTTTCTGTTCTTCGAAAACAGCTCTGGCACACCTCTGGCAATCTGTAAGAAAGATCCAATTTAGACAGAAAGAATAAGGGAGAATTAATCTTTTCTCCCTGTCATTCTTGCCCAAGGTCGGCGATTTTATTCCAGCAAGCTAGCGCAAAGAATTCTCAATGACCCTCTCTTTGTGAGACATTAGCTCCTGCATCTGGGAGGCACTGGAATTCATTTATTGTTTGTTTGGATGAGACCCTGTATGAGACACAATAGTATTAAATGCTTGAAAGGTAATCCCAGTGGCATCAATTCCTCCTGGTTGATATCAGCTCATTGTAAGTGACTGCAAATGACAGCAACACCGGCCTTACAAAAATCAAACAACTTCCTGCAACCTCTTCATGCCAATCAGGACAATTCAGCACAGAAAGGAACTGAACACAGGAAAGATTCCAGATTTTGCATTATCCCCAGTAACTGATAAGGCTTAGGAAAAATAGAGGTTTTTGTGTAGCTTCCATGTTCTAATGCAATAGCAACAGTATCAGAAAAGGTGTGTCTAACGATAGAAAACAAAGCATACAAATGATGCACAGAAATATTACGGTAATACTTTCTTATTCCAACTCCAGCCAAGGTTTTCCTTTATGACTAACAGTGCAATCCAGTCACGCACTGGAAAAGGGAGGCCAGTTCACTAATATTAATACTTTCTTATTAATATGAAATATTAATATTAATAATTTTAATTAATAATAATTAATATTAACATTTCTTATTAATAATGTAATATTAAGACTTTCTTATTTTTACTCCAACCTAAGTTTTTATATATGGCTAACAGTGCAACCCAAACTTCCACTGGAAGAGGCAGACCAATATCATGCACAAGTTCAGGGCTACTGCTCTGCCACCACAGAGCAAGAGGAATGGTTCCTCCTTACCACAACTAATGTGGCAGCATCCCCGGTGGGTCTGCTTGGAGCCAAGACACAATTTTGAAGTTGGCACAATTCCACACATTCCTACCAGTGCGGGGCTGAGCTCAGCCAGCACAACTTACTGGGTGGTGGGACTCGGAGTGGCACCGGAAGACTGGCACAAAATCCTTATACCAGCCTACCCTACTGCCACAGTGTTGCAGATGTGCTTTACAGCACATTTATGATGCCCTCCACCAGCACCAGTGTCTTGTACATGCCTAACTCAGTCCTTTGGATTGGACTGTAATAGTCCAATCCTATCCCATGTACTGTAGGATTTAGGCATATCAGTGCAGCCTCTGCTGTATCCAGCACATCAAAGGGAAACCAGGCCATATTGGAGAAGGAAGTAAAATAAGAAACACAACTTTCAACCCTCATTCATTTTTAGGATAACCATCATCCATGAAAAAATAAAACCATTTTAGACTGCTTCTTTAAGAAATTTTACACTGTTAAAATAACTCATATTAACAGAGTTACAAGGACTCAAACATTTGAAGAGAGCCGCACAAGTATTTAAGAAGAGTTAAATATTTTGAACTTACCTATGTATTTGCAAAATTTCTCAGTGGTTACAGAAAAGGATCATACAAATTCATAGAGAAGAGGTCTATCAAAACAATAATTGACAGCCATGTTCAAAGCCAAACCACCTTTTAAGACAGATTCTGAATGGATACAAACAGGAGTATCCACATCTTTGCATGATCTGCCCATGCAGTTCAATGGGCATCTGGCACATTGGAAACAGATTTAATAGGCCCTTTCGCCCTGTTGTCACTCCCTTGCACTGCACACTCATCATGGTTTGTAACCTGTGATGGACCTTCCAGAAATGTCCAATTTCCTTGTAATGGCATTTAAGACAGGTCCCATCATTACATCACATGGCAAGGAGTTCAACAGACATGGTTAAGAAATATTTTGTCTCTTGTAACTCTCCTGAAACTTAGGCTGCAATCCTAAAGACACTTTCCTGGGAGTAAGACCCATTGAACATAATGGGGCTTACTTTGGAGTAGACATGGTTAGGATTGTGCTCTTAGTCCAATTCATCCTCCACACTATGTGGCTACACAGTTTCTCAGATCTTTGAATAAAGTGACACTCACTGTGCCTATCTGTCTGGAGTTGGGTGAGACAGAGACCTTTTATTGTCAACCACTCAATACCATGATTGGCAAACCACTTATTTTGAATTACCAAAACAATTTTGAAAATCACCAGTTTCTGTGATAATGAATCTGTACCACTTTGGATTCAAGGCATCTGAGAGATAAAAGTAACATTCCCTGAAAACACACCTCTTTATTTTTCATATTTAGGGTTACCCATGAAGCTTCATGGCCAAGTGGGGATTTGAACTCACCAGGTCTAACTCAAATTCCCAAACCATAATACCTTAATGGCATTTGGGATATTGTTTTCTGGAAAGCATTTGCTTTGATGCTGAAATTGATTGGTTGAAATTGATACATCTGTGAAGCTTTCAGAATTTGTGATTGGTTACTATAGGGGCCTCCAAACTATGTCCTACAGTGCACAGAGAAAATAATCTTAAATGTGGCAGTGGCATAGAGTGAATCTTGCCAAAAACCAGCTTGAAGATGGGAAGAGGTGAGGTGGAACAACAAGACTTTGCCTCCTCCATGCTGAGCCCAAGAATATGCACTCAAGATTATAAAGTTTGGATATTTTTAGTGTTATATGGTAAAGTTTGGTTATAGGTTATTTAACTTTTAAGTCGCAGTTCTGAGAACTATCAATGTTAAGTGAGGACTACCTGTAGTTTGCTTGATAGTAGCCCTCTTGGAACTTACCAATGAATGAGATGATGAATGGGGTGATGTACCTGAAGAAATCATTTCACGAGCAACACTTGGTCTACTGAAACTTGGTTTACTAAATCTTTTGTAAAACGATGATTGTGATTTAGCAGAGCCTTTGAGTAAAATAAAGAACCCGTGGCTTCCATCCACTAGAATTTAAATACAAACAAATAAATTAATAACAGGCTCTAATTTCTCAGTCTATCACTGACAATGTTTTGACACGTCTGTAGCATGTTAGAGCCAATGCTAATCAAAATACAACCACATTTGTAATTCTCCAAATATTTTTGCACATTAAAATTCTTTTTAACTTCATTGTTTTTGCTGTGCCAGCTTCCACAATGAGAGCTTATTTAGATATGCTTGGTTTTGATGGTGACTCCCACCATCAAAATTAAGGATATGTGATTATGGATGCTGAGGCTGCTGCCTACTGGTGGAACCCGGGGCCTGATAGTGCCCTGTAGGAATGCCTGGTGCTTGGGGGTGTCCACCAGTACCTGCTGCTGTCTGCCACTATCCCCTGGTACCTTCCGGTGCCCAGTACCCAGTGTCCAACACCCAGTGCTGCTGCCCAGTGCCTAGCTCACAAATATTCTTGAAATTTTACTCCCACAATTGCCCAGTTGAAGAGGTGGATGGTGCAGAGTTCTAAGCAAAGGTTTCAAAGAAATCTCTCCCATACAGATGGATTTCTTGGAAATCCTTGCTTGTCTTCCAAAATATTCACAATCCGGTTCACTTGTAAATCAAGGTCCACTCTATAGGCTTTTGATTTAATTTCTGCAAGATCTTTTTTCTGACTGAAAAAATGGAAATATTGCTGCTTCTTCAAAAAGATATCCCAGAAACCATATAGGATGAAAATTCTTATTACACAGCAACAGAACCATCCGCTTTCATGCATTTGGCTTTCTTGAAGCTTTGTCTGCAAAATAATATTTGGAGATTAAAGCCTTGTCTGGGATGTATCATTTTTACCAAGTCAGTTTTACTTAGTCAAAAATCAATTTTATGTTTATTTTTAGCTTGACAAATCAGATGAGATTGAAAATATTGCTTAACCAGGTTCAAAGAACTGGAAAAGATTGCACATTGATGCAAAGCAGTTTTTTTTCCCTTTAAAGGCATGATGTGACAGACGTGAGTCATTAAGATGAGCTTTTATCTCATGAACACATTGGTGCTTGGTAATTTTAGATTCTCTCTCCCTCTTTCTCTCTCCCCTACCCTACTGCAGTTTTCACTGAATGTACACGAAATTGGAAGAACATTTAATCCAAAGCAAAACCACTGTCTTAGTAGCCAAAATACTAATGGGGAATTGGGTAGAATAATTTTGATTTCTCATATTTACATTCCGGCAACCAAGATGTCAATTTACATCACTACCAACTTGATCACAAGCTTTGACCTTAAAACTGTCCTTTTTACCATCCCAGCTTAATTTATGTAAATGTAGTCCTTGCCTGCTTGGATAATGATTTGATCTTTTAATAACTTGTCCTTCGGTTACAGTATTCACTTTAGATGACATCCTGCTGTCATGTAAAGAATGTGTACAATGTTAACTCTGGAAATGAACAAATTTGGTGGATTCAAACTAAGATGAAAAACTGGTGGAAGAGTTGCTATGTAATCCTTACTATGTCACTGCCGTCTGGATGCAAAACCCAGGTAATGATACAGAATATATTGAGACTATGAATTTTGAATGACTGAATGCCAAGAGCACAGTAATTAATGTAAAGAAAAGCAAAAGGGGGAAAAACTTCCTTACCAATCAATCATATTTATATACTGCTTTTCATCCAAAAGGTCAAAAAGCAGTTTACAGAGAAAATTAAATAACTAATAGGTAATGGGTCCTGTGCCAAAAGGACTCACAATGTTTAAAGATGCCAAAGAACACCAGCAGAAACCACTATAAAAGACATTGCTGGAATGGGGAGTGCCAGTTACTCTTACCGTGCTAAATAATAAAGACAAAAAATTTAAAGTTAACTTTTAACTTGTTTTTTAGTCAGGAGGGTTTTGTCTGGAAAGTTCAGGAATTGGACCTTTGGACTTTCTGCTTGCAAAACATGTGATATAATTTGGAGTCTTAGGCTGCAATCCAGAGCAAATTCAGCCTGCTCTGACCTAACTGCACTCTCCTAACTATTCTGTATCCAGAGCAGAAAGTTATGCTGAATCCAGAGAGTCAGGAAGCCTGGGCTGCCCTAACTGCTCCAGAGCATGCTAAGTAATTGACACAAGGGGAAGACTTGCTCCTGAGGAGACACCCCTCAGATCACACTGAACAAGGAACAGCTGTGGTGCCTACAGTGGTGACATGACTCTGCACATCACCTGGTGCGGAAGTCTGTGCGTCATCCCTAGGATGCGCGCCCCCCCCCACCTGGACTGCACAGTCACCAAAGTTGGCGCCTGCGCAGTTGTTTCTGAAGCCAACTGGCTTCAGAAAGAGTACTGCGCAGGCACCATCTCTGATACCTGTGCAGTACTTTTCTGAAACCTTTTGGCTTCGGGGGAGACTGTGCAGGCGTCAGAGTTGGTGCCTGTGCAGTACTCTTTCTGAAGCCATTCGGCTGCCGCTCCGCCTCCTGAGTGAGGCTGAATGGCTGTGCAGAGGCGCGGACTTTCTCTGCTCTAAGGAAGTCTCCTCTGAAGCTGTTCGGCATGCTCAGCGTGTTTCTGCGCAGTGCACCTCAGATGGCCGTTCAGGCCAGCTCCTCAGACAAGTGGCAGCTTCTGGCTGATTCTCCGCCTTGGAGCAGGCCTGAATGGGGGTGCTGACGGCCGGGGCCTGCCAAAGGACAGTCAACTCCTCCGGCACATCACCCCATACGGAGCGCATCCCCAATGCAGCCCACACAGCCGCACCAATCTGGTGACGCCACTGGGTGCCTGCCTTATAAGGAGTCCCTGATGAGATGCCAGTACATTCTACAGTGAATACAAGGGGCTTCTTGGAGTGGCCTGCTGTATCCTGAGGTTTGTGGGCAGCCGTAGTTTGTTCCATATCCTGAGGTTGAGAGGAAGGGGTTGCAGCTAGGCTGGCCAAGAACTCAGATTTTTGGTCAGCACTGCCATTCTTACTCGGGCCTTATCATGGACCCCTATGGGTCTACTCATTACTATACCTGCTCCTGAGGTGGTATAACTCTGAGGGTTGGAAGAGGGCATTTCTGCCTTGGAAACAGGCTCTGGATACAGAGTAACTGCTCTGCCCTAGGCAATGCTAAACATGCCATCAACTTACCTCTCCTGAGCTGCTTAGGTTGCCCCAGTTAGGGCAGAGCAGGTCCACCTCTCTTAGGGCACCCTATCTTGCCTTGCTCTGCCCTAAGCCTCCTTCAGAGTAACTGGGCTGGAGCATCTTGCAGTTGCTCCAACCTAGTGTTAGATAGGGCAACCTAAGGGCTCTTATGTGGACAGATTAGTTGCTCTGGATTGGGCTGTTAGTCTCTCCTATCTGACACAATACCTAATCCCTATACACAGACACCCAAGCATCAAAAGACAAATCCCTGGTCCCAAGATTACAATAGAAAATGGCACTGGTGGAACAACAGCAGGATGGTGGAAAAGGCAAAGAAACAGGTTGCATGACCCAGAAAACCATCCAATATCACCCTAGGTCTGCTATTGCTACCTCTGCACAACCTTGCTATTATTATACAGTAATTTCTTCAAATGCGGGAGCTCTTTAGGTTGTATAAATCCTGAAAATCAAATCAGAAGTTCTGCGATTCCATATTTGAAGAAATTATGCCAAGTGCAGGTTAAGGAGGTAGGCTTGTTTTTAGTGGGCAGTAAGCAGAAGGCAGTTCAGAGCAACCAGGATAGCTCAGACCTGAGAAGTCCCGTCAAGGACCAAGCAGCATCAGGAAGGTAAGGTCAGTGTTTTACTTCTTACTCCTCCAGCCTGGCCAGGTCCATGGAAAGAGATCTATCTGAATGCCGAGATGCTGTACTAGCAGCCCTGCATCCATTGTACAGTTGCTATGTAGGACTAGGTCCTAAGTGAAAAGGGTTAATCCTTGGGAGGAATTTGAAGGATTGGAGAAAAGCAGTTCATTTACAGTATATGAAACCCAAGGCTTTCATATTACGATTACCTCATAGGTACAAAGAAAATTGCAGAAATTAATCACAAGGGAATGAGTACCATATCTGCACTTTCCAGTAAGCAGTTTTCCACATGCATCTTTCTAGCAGAATAATGACAATTGTCTTTGGATTGTAGAACAGGGAGGGGGAGAAAAGATTGATGTCAGTCAGTACGACAGGCAGAACATATTAAAAGACACTTGAGAGATAAAACTTGGCATATTATAAGTCTGATTGTGGGGCTGTTTCTGGCAATCGCTGACCACAGAAGATGACAATTCAGTAACCACAATATCCCAACCCTATAAATACATGTAGAAGTACAAGACACATCAAGTCACACACTTCAGAGGCACACACTCAGGTGGTTGAACAGGGTAGTGAATTTGCAGGGGTGCTCATCTCCCAACCTTCTTCACTCTCTGGATTAAAAAAGGAGCAGACTTTTTGGGAGAACTAATAGATGATGTATGGAAGATTGTGGTGGGTTAGTTTCTCCTAGTCCTGCGATTTACTTACCGTCCCCGCCCTGGCTATGCTATTAGGCTGACCCTGCTATTTGTAATAAAACCTACAGTGACTGTAACTACATATACCGGTATATGTTCTACCTTTAGTTCCTCTATCCCATTCTTCTTTTACAACACATTTACTGAGTTCTTTCAGCTCTACATCAGAAAGTTGGTCCCTGATGTCAGGAATGATTTTCAGTGTTGTAAACATGACTTCATGTTCTTCAGGAGTCCTTTGTATGGGGCTGCAGAAAGAATGTGTAAAAGGAAGAATGTCACCAACTGTGTATTTTGGCTTCTGTAGTTGCAGAGAAGGAAGTATCTGATCAGTTACAAGGACCTGTACATTTTACAAAGGCAGTGGGGAGACAAAATATTGGAGAAGGAGTAAATTTCACAGATCTACTTTGACATACAGCACAACCCCAACCATGTTTACCCAAAAGTAAGCTCCATTGTGTTCAGAAAGCTATGATCAGAAAGGAGAATGTGGTAGAATGATTCCTAAGTTAACCTTGGTATACAGAGTGTGCAGGGAATTCAGAAGGAATCGTTCTTCAAAAGAAGGGCTTGCCAAAACACATACCAAAACAAATGAAGAAATAGTCTTCATCCTAAAAGGGCTCACATTTTTTTAAAGATGCAAAAGTTACACAGTCAATAAAAAGAGATTATACAAGGTACAGTGACACCTCACGTAAAGAATGCCCCACGTAAAGTATGTTTCACGTAACAAACAAAAATTTCTTTAGGATTCTGCTTCACATAAAGAACATGCTTCACGTAAAGAACACATTCGTTGGCAGTTGGGGCAGACGCGCTGGAGCAGCCTGTTTAAAAAGCGTCAGGGCTGACTTGCGCACATGCCCATAGTGAAAGCAACACTGCTGTTCCTCCTGTGGCTGGGTGTCCGCTGGGCAGAGGGAGAGAAGAGCAGTGGAGAAGAGAGAAGCAGCTCAGCGCTAGCCAGAAGGGAGCAGGGGAGAGAGATGCTCAGTAGTTAGAGAAGGAGAAAGTGGGGAGACACTTTGGAGGTGTCTTGGATTGCAGCCTCCTAACCATGTCTACCCAGAAGTAGGTCCCATTGTTTTAAATGGGTCTTACTCCCAGGAAAGTGTCTTTAAGACTGCAGCCTAAGTAGACTTCATAAGATCATGCACATTGTATGCATGTTTTGAATTCAATCCCAGTGTTCTGTCATCATTTTTACATCCAGTTAATATTTTTATATGAATATTTTTTGGGTTGTGGAACCAATCATCTGAGTTTCCATTATTTCCTATGGGAAAATCCACTTCATGTAAAGAATGTTCCACGTAAAGAACATGCCTCAGGAACGAATTAAATTTGTTACGTGAGGCGCCACTGTACTGGGATAAATAGGGTTGTTAGTTCTCCCTCTTCTAAGTGCAGAAGAACCCACAAGATACCCCTTGTTTTGTCTGACAAAAGTGGCTCACAAATCATGGCTCAGGGGAAAAAGGAGAAATTGAAGGAGCAAATACATTTGTGATATCAATGTATATAATAAAAGAAAAATGCTTACTCCTACAGTATTTATGTATGCAAATTCTAAGACTTACTGGTCAGAACAATTTTAAGGCTCACTGATCACCAGTTGCCTTGCTCAGATCCAGATTTCCAAGGACAGCCTAGCTGGAGAAAGTTTGGGAGAGCTGACTCATATCTCCAACAGAGTCGTGCCAACTCAGCTAACAGAGGTGGCTCAGAGCAGAATAACTGCAATAATATCAAAATACAAAGGGGGTACAAATATAGCTATGTAATGCTAAAAATTACAGTATTTAGGGCTTTCAACTGGACATGTCCCAAGGAATTGCAATGAATAACTTGTACAATTCTCAGCTGCCAAGAAGGCAACGTTTGCTGTTCTTAATGATTAGCCCTTGAAACACTGCTGTGCTTTTTCAATTATAGGATGCGCACCCCAAATATACTCTCTTCACCCCTTGAGTCTGTGAAGGCCATAGGCTAAACTGATCCTCATAGGCTATAGACTGAAGGATTGTAGAATGGTGAGAAATGGAATTGGCAACAGGAGTGCTCAACTTTGCAGAGCTTTAAAAAGCAGATACTGGCCAGAGAGAATCCCATTTCAAAAAGATGGACACTAGAGTGAATTGAGTTAAATTATATGCTTTGCTTCTGCTGTCAGAATGGAAGATTTGCAATGTGCTGTACTGCTGGAAGAAGTGGATCATTGCAAATTGGAAGATGAAATACAGAATCAATGCCCTGTGCCCTCCGCACAACACAGTGGGATGTATCAATGACTTTGGGTTGCCAGATATTGGAACAATCTAGGAGAGACTATAGCTAAGGGGTACAGAACACATTTTGCATACAGAAAATCACAGGGGTCCTCTCTCCTCGTAGGACTGGGAAAGACTTTTGTCTGCAATGCTAGGGAGTAAGTGCCAGGCAGCATAGATGATGCTGAGTTAGACAGACCAATACTGTGATAATATGTATAGAGGCAGCTTCATATGCACAAATCATAAGAGATGTCTCCCTCCATCATGTCCTGGATTTGACTGAACACTGCTGGAGACACAATTCTTGGCTAGACAGACCTTTGATCTGTTCCAACACAGCAATTCTGAGGCATCTATGCATTCCCAGTATTTATCTTAATGCAACCTAAAAAACATTAGGATGATTTAATACAGTTAACATTGCTGAGCTAGTTTCAGTTTATCCTTAAAAGAGGTTCAAAAACTGATCATGAAATCCCTTATCTCAACATCTCCTTTCTCCTCTGGGTGAGGATGAACGTGAATTTCTGACAGTCTCCAGCCCACATAGTTTGGAGGCTGCAGGGTAAACCAGAGGAGCCACTGGGCTTGTGCAAACCCTTCACTGGAATTGGATAGGCCTGTTTAAGGACATAAACAGCGTCCATACTGGCTAGGGAAGATATGTTTAAACAGGCCTGGGGAGGGATTTGAGGGAGGTAGGTAAGGGAAGAACTGGGATATTTCAGAGCGGTTGAGCAGGGAGGTTGAGCAGGCAGTCCACTTCCAGACCTTAAGCCAGACTCTAATCACCCTTGTCTGTGCAACCCAGCTTAACACCGGGCTTAGCTGGCACAGATCCATGTAAGCCCATTAACCAGCACACTACTCCAGCACATTAACCAGGTTAACCAGCACACTACTCAGGGTCAGAGGACCTAAGTTCCCTTGCTCTGAGTTTCACTTCATACACCTTCTAATCCAGTGATCCTCAACCCTGTGAGGACCCCAGCCCGGCACCATGGAAAAAAATTTCCCATGACCTGGGCAGGATGCACGTGCACATCTTGTGGCTGTGTAGGGTAAACTGTGTAAGCACAGCTCAGTAACTGGGCCACACTTGCACAGTTCTCCCCAGCTGCGAGGTGAGCTGGGCAGGTACAGACTGGCTCACTTCGCAACTGTGGAGAACTGCACAGGCACAATCTGGCTTCTGGGCTATGCCTGCACAGTTCACAATCTGGCTTCTGGGCTATGCCTGCACAGTTTGCTCCACAGATAGGGTGAACTGTGCAGGCAGAACTCAGCAGCTGGGCCACACTTGCGCAGTCAGCCCCAGCTGTGAGACAACTGGGCTGGGCCTGAGTGCACCCAGGGCTCCTGCCTCTGGTCCAGGTCCCAGTGCTGCCACAGCCTGGTGGCCAAGGTGCTGCAGATTGGCACTGGGCCATGGACTAGCATTGAGGACTCCTGTTCTAACCTACACTGGATATGCTCAGGCCATTTAACCTGCCTATTCCAGGGCAAGTTAGGTTTGGACTACCCAGCAAATAGGCTCTAGGGCTGCAATTCTAAACACACTTACCTGGGAGTAAGACCCATTGAGCACAATTAAGCGCAACTCCAAGTAGACATGGAGTTAGGTTTGCACCCTAGAGCTCACAAGAAATCACAATAGAAAACACAACATTTTCATGTGTACCAACAATCCCAGAGGCATTTCTGCTTTGCAATATCTCTGTGCATCCAGACAAATCCATCTTTCAGCAGCTCGTTTTGAAAAGATCATGCGGGTTAAGTAGGGAAGACAAATGCTTGGCAAAATTGCCCACCGTGTTGTTTCATTTGACACGGTGACATCTGATTGCAAATTTTGCAGGAAAACCATTTAATAATGGCTTTTCAGCCTGCTGCAATTTTTTATTTTGTCTTTACTAAGCAACAATTACAGGTAAGTAATTTTCCATGAAAGATAGCACTCTGCTTTGCCATCATAACCTCTTGGCATTTTTTTCTCTTTTGATGAGCAACAACTGCACCTTTTTCCCTCAAATTACTGAGGCTGTCCAAAAGAAAAAAAAGTAATGGAACAGCTAGCCGGTCATAGATAAAATCTGAACCAGTGAAGGCAGAATTCCATACCACAGTATGGTAGAGAAAATAACAGGTTCTACAGAAGCCACATATCACTTTTATGACATAGATTGTGTATATCAAGCCCTTAAACTTCTCTTGCTTCTCTTCAGTACTTTATTTATTGGAAATAGTTTAGCCAGTATTATTGCTTTCTTTAGGAATTTTGTCAGGGCAAACACCTCAAAAGAAGCAATAATGCCAAAATAGTAACACAGCACTGGGTAAATAAAAAGGCCTGAACTATCAAGAACATTCCTTATGGGCAGTGGAATGAGATGAGAAAATCCCCTTTTCCCAGCATATTTTGCACTACGTGCTGTGCTTTATAAGTGATTATCATTAAGAATAGCACCAATCAAATGGCAAAAGATAATGCAAATAATGATCCTGAATTTTCTTTATTTATATTTTCCTTGGATCTTGAATTCTCTGTATTTACAGAGAAATATCACTATATAAGTCACATGAATTCAAATTCCTTGTATTCAAGGCTATATTTTAAGGCTAAATAGGATAACATATCCATGTGCCAATGTAACTGCACAGTAGCATAGAAGTGTTTTATGGCACTTTCAGGACATTAATGGGCCAGCACAAGAGACTTGCATCAGCCAAACCTTTGGATTGCACCCTGAATCACTGAAGCTACAATCCTATGGTGCATAGGTGCATTAAGCCCCAGTATTTCTTCTGAGTAGGCATGCTTAGGCTTGTGCTATGAGATGCATCACTGCATTCTACTTCAATCCTTCCATAAGTTCTATTGGAGCTAGGTTATCTATGAGTAAACTAGAGTCAGGGGTTGAGAACTGAAAAGGAAGCATCACTGATCCTTGTGGAGAGAATGAGTTTGTAGCAAACTAGTACCTGGTGGTAGTGGCAGAATGACTAGATGGATTAACTTCAAGCATCTCAGGGTCCCAACTCAGGAACCCACCAGACCACATCTATACTATCAATAATATAATTTGCATCTTCATTATCTGTCAGCACATAAAGATGGAAGTCATTTAATGTGAGGAAAAAGTTAATATTTGGGAAATCTAATGAACAAATTTAAAAGTGACAAAGGGTGCAATCCTAACCTAGGCCAGCACAACTTCATCAGTCTTCCCATTCCTGTGGTAGTGTAGGGAGGAAAGTTTATGTCTGTGCCTTGGCCCTAACCCTCCCCCAGGAATGGCACAGAAGTGTCTTAAGTCACTTTGGTGACACTCCCAGGTCGGCACAGGACTTATGTCAGGGTTTAGGCTGGCCTAACTGGAGATAGGATTGCAGCCAAAATGTGTTTTTTTTAAACAGAAGCAACTGAACCTACAAACCTATTAAATATAAATGGTTAGTTAACTCTGTCCTTTTAACGAAAGGTTATATATTCACTTACACGCAAACATGGTTTACAAATGCCAGTCTGGATTATCAGTTCAATAGTATATAATTACATGTGACGCAAACTGTTAAGGCAGGTACTGTTGCACCAATAGAGCTGGTTGGAAATCTATTAAAAATCTTACTGCCTAATTTTGCAATGATAGAATATGAGGTGAGCCATAAAGCCATGTAAGAAATCTGATCTAAATTGTATTTGACTAGTATACTTTGGAAACTGTCAACCATTATTCACACATTAGTGGCAGTTCTAACAGTATTAAGCCTGACTCATAAATATGCGGTAATTACATTTTAGATTCCCACTGACTGGAAGAGACTCATAGTTCAAACCCAATGCACATACTTTGAGCACATACTTTAGAGTAAACCAGTGGTGGGCTTCAAATATTTTAAGAAACGGTTCTCTGTGTCCTAATGACCATTTTAACCCTTTGTTTACCTTTTTTGTATCATGTGGAAAACCAGCAACACTGGAAACCCCCACAGTGGGAAATTGAGCCCCCTACCCCGTCCGCACAGTGTGTGAAGCAGCAGCAGCAGCTCTTCCTCCTCCACCCTCTCCCTCAGTACATTTAAAAGCTCCTGCAGCAAGGCCATCAGGAGCAACAGAGAGAGGGAGAGGGTGGAGGAGGTTGCTCCTCAGGACCTCAACCACGTGCAGTGAGGCGGGGGGAGGAGATTTCTCGCTTCCTCAGTCGGTGGAAGGGAAGGGAAGTGATTGGGCTCTGTGAAGAGGTGGGCGGAGAGCTGAGGTGACGGGGAATTTGAAAGCCCACCTCAGCCCAATCACTGTGCTGTGTGAAGAGGTGGGAGGAGAGCTGAGGTGGCCGAGCTTGATGCGTGGAAAATTTAAAGGTGCAGAGCGGCTGAGAAACAACTGCCTGCAACCTGAAGTGGCTGCCAAGTGGTCCCAATCTTGGCGCTAAGAGACGGTTCTCTAAGATTGGGTCAAAGTTAAGAACAGGTTCTTGCGATGTGGTGCGAACCTGCTGCAGCACACCTCTGGAGTAAACCCTTCTTAGTGATATTTACTTCTGAGTAAACTGTAGTAGAGGTCTGCAGTGGTTAAAGATGCTGGGCTTGTCAACCTGAATATCAGCAGTTTGAGACCTGAGTACTGCAAAACCAAGTGAGCTTTCATCTCTTGCCCAGCTCCAGCCGACCTAGCGGTTCAAAAACATGTAAATGCAAGTAGATAATAGCTATCACTTTTATATGAAGGTAACAGTATTCCATGTGTTCTGAGTTTTTAGCCATGCTGGTCACGGAGCATGACCACGGAACCATGGTTCTTTCGACAATCGTTCTTGAAACAAAGATGAGTGTTTCCCTTAGTGTGGGTCATGACTAGCAGGGCAACATTTGGTGGACACCTTTATCTTTTTTAACTGTAGTACAGTGCTAGGAACTCTTTAACTTGCTATTAATGTGGGTAATGATGCAAATTTTAAAGTGGTTCTCACTTGACTAGAAGCACAATCCATGTCTACTCAAAAGTAAGCCCCAAGAGCAGCCTTACAGCACAATCTTAACCATGTCTACTCAAAAGTAAGCTCCATTATGTTCAATGGGTCTTACTCCAGGAAAGTGTGCTTAGGATTGCAGCTTTAGAGCACAATCCTAACCATGTCTACTCAGACGTAAGCCTCATTGTGTCCAATGGGTCTTACTCCGGGGAAAGTGTCTTTAGGATTGCAGCCTTAGTTGGCCTCACACTGGTTAAGCCTCACTAAAAGGGAATAATTTGGAACTTTCTTTATGTCTTTTGTTCATAAAGCATAAGCCTTCCATTCATTGGTCAAAATAAAGGTGGCTGTTTGGTTCACAGTGGCCTGTAGGTCTTGGTTCTGCGCCTCTAATCCTGCCCAGTGCACAACACAATCAAGAGGTTAACCAAAATATATTCTGTTAACCAAAATAATAAACGTATAAATGTTTAGTACATTTTTTAACTACGAAAGTAATGAGATAATTCTAATTAGGAGGGGAAAAACTTGCTCTATTAATCTGCAGTTTTATGGGCTAAATTATTACTGCTGCTGCCATTACAATTATTCCAAACTGCCTCTCCCCTTCTGTAAAATGCTTACCAAGACAATATGGTGAGAGGCTGCAAAGATACAATTATTATCAGTGCATTGAGATGCAAGGACTAATTTATAAAAAGCCTTCAATAAAAGCTGGACGTACCACTGTCACATTCATGATCCAGTTTCCATCTGACCTTATACACAGGAGATTCTGGGTTAACTTTAATGTTTTTGGCATATATGAAATATTCCTCTTTAAAATTTTATAACTCTCAGAGCTCAGACTTCTCTCCTCATATGTTTTTTACATTAGGTCTGTGTATAATTTGCCGAACAGTTTCACAGAACCTGGGAAACCCATCTGCCTGCAAACCTTCCCTGGCTAGTTGGCCTTTGCTCCGTTTGCAATGAGATTTGACTAGTGGAATTTAAATATCAAAAGATCACTCCAGTTCCAGTGATCTTTCAAGGCATGCTTTTTCAAAGCACTTCTGTCAACTTAGATTTCTCAAACTCCTCCCCAATAACAATCTGTTGTTGTTGCAAGGCACCATTAGATCGCTTAACATTCCTAAAGAAAAGATTGATATCTTAACACTGGTTGGCAGTTTCTGCTTTGTGTTTCTGTTTTATGCACTATCTCATTTTCTGACATTACACTAGAAAGTAGGGAAGTTCTGGAGCCACAGCACCAAGACCACAGGTGGGCCCAAGCCGGTTCGGGCTGGATCTCCCAAACTGCTTGTCCCCAAATCCCTGCCACTACCGATCCGGTAGTGGCAGGGGGCCAGAAAACCTGGCGTGCCGGTTCGGCATGCCGGGAGGACGAGACGCACTGCACATGTGCGCAGTGCATCTCCTCCTGCTGAGGAAGATGCACTGTGTGCGCACTGACCTTCTCCATCCTGAAGTAGATGCACTGCGCACACGCCGGGGGTTGGCGCATGCGCAGTGCGCCAGGGTTGGGGCCCACCCCTCGCCCCATCCACCCGCAGTTGCTGCGTGTTGGGTGGGTGGCGTGCCCTCCCTGGCCCTGCCCCTGACCCATCCCCAGCCCCAGCCCTGACCCCTGCCCTAACCCCTGACCCCGGCGCTGCCCCCTGACCCCAGCCCAGCCTGCCCACTTCCAGCGAACCGGATGTTGGGCCAGGCCGGGCCCATCTCTGACAAGACTCGAGTCCTCAGACTGTCCCTTGACTTGAGTTGAAAATGAGTCATAACAGAAGCCAATGCAATTCATCCAAAGCCATTTTCAAAGTCCTTTTGACTTGCAGCCAAATCACTGTGAAAAGAGAATCAAGCACTGAAAGCAGAACAAAGCAATCAAGTATACGCACAAAATATAGAGTTGCAAGCACATATCAAGCAAGTCTTGTGCCTGTTGGAGACTTCATTGCTTGGGTATAAGATCCAGGGTGTAAAATTTCTCAGGTCCCTTTTTAAAAGATCCTCCAATCCTCTGGAATCGAGGCCATTTTAAGGGGCAGGTTGCATATTTTAGTCAAGAGATCCACGTCTGGCCTCAGTGGCTTGTTGATCTTTTGGTGATTAATGGGGTCTTATATCCCAATCCTATATTTTGGCCTCTGCTACCAAGCTTAAGTGTCTAGATCTCAGACACTCTCAGATGTTCATTTCATGACATCATTACACATACCAATGCAGTTGGCTATCACATTCCTGGAGAGGGCCAAATGCTAAGATTTTTCAGGAACAGGGAAACCAGCCCCTCCCATTTGCCTTCAGAGCCAGACACAAAGCCATCATCTGCCAGGATAGGTGAGTAAGCAGTGGGAGGGACAGGGAAGGAAATAAGATGTTTCTGGTTGTGGAGGTGGAGGAGGAACCAAGAGGCATGGATGAGGGAGGAGGGGATGGATCCAGCAGGAATAGCATTTGCCAGATCTTATCCCCTTCTTTTAAAGCTTCCCAGCCCCTTTCCTTGGACAAATGTAATGCTCAGTAAGATGTGACCTATTTATAATAGACCAAATTATTTGCCTCTTATTAGGGTAGAAGAACAACATGGTTAGCCCTGTATTTTTATATACCTCATACTCCCAGAGCAAACTTAAGCTGTATATACTTCACCATTTCCTAACCTCCACTTAGTTCAGCCTAAACCCTAGCATAAGTCCTGTGCTGAGGGTGTCACAAAAGTGCAGTAAGACTTTACCCCATTCCTGGGGGGATTAGGCCAATTCACAGGTATACACTGACCTTCTCACATCATCACAGAAAGATGGGCCAGGTGAGTTAGGCTGGCCTAATTTTCTTAGGATTGCACCTTTAGAGATTTCATTTTTACTATGATCTGAACCCTCCACAATACCAAAACCTGGCCACTTGCGGAACCCCAGTTTTCATCAGAACCAAGTCCTGAAACCTGAATTCCAAACAACTTCCTAGGCTTAACCATTTACCAGGAAACAGACTAACCACTAATGCCAAGCCGGTGTGTGCTGTATTTTGACTGTCTCTATGCAATTCCCATCATCTAGTGATTTATGCAAAGTTTTCTAGCACTTTTACAATTTCTTCTACATCCCATACTCACTATAAATTTGCAGGTAGTTCTCCAGCCACTATGTCAGAATTGTCTTTTACTGTTACTCTTGCAGATGTTGTTGGCAAGCCTGAAGCCCATCTGGTCCTAATAATCAGTCATCCCTTGACTGGTACATTTAAAAGTCTTCTCTTGGTTGATACCATAGGCTTTTAACACATTGCTAATGCATAAAGGAATTGTCTGTGTGGAAACGGTATTCACACTACCTTCAGGTTCGACTTTCTCACTAACGCCTGAGGGGAATGAGGTCATTGTTACCTTGCGGATCGGAGAAAGCGTCAAAGCAAGTCAGAGAATGAAAAGCAAAGCCATGGCAGGCGTCTTCTCAGAAATGTTCCACTTCCACTGAAGGAGGTGTTTGGATTCTAGATTTTGGCCGCAAAACTAGCTGAACTTGCCAGCAGCAGGACCAAAATAATGTGCTATTGATTTGGATAATGACTTCGCCCTCAAACACAATCCAAATCTAACAACACTGGCCAAAATGCTGCAAGGAAAAGGGATCCAATAGGCTTGGCTCAATTTATTAGCCACGTCATGCACTGAGGCGGTTTTCCTCAGCTAAAGGGAACCCTCATAATTTGTACATGCCAGACAAAAGCTGAGCCACATACTGCTTGGGTAATACTGAACTTTTAAAAAGTATTTAAACTATAGAGGTATGTATTAAGCATGTGCACGTATTAAGGTTTTGTTAATGGCTACAGCTGATGGTATCTCCAGGATACCCTTATCTATATATATAAAAGAGAAAAGTCACTCACTGACTGACTCACTCACTGACTGACTCACTCGCTGACTCATCATCGCCTTGCCAAAACCGCTGACCTTAGAAGTGTGAAATTTGGGGTGGGTGTTCCTTCCGTGACCGAGGGGTGCACTAAGAACCGGTTTTCAGAAATTCCAACCGGAAAAGGGTGAAAAGGGGTGCAACGCATTTTCCTCCCTATACTTTGATTTGGAGAATTGCTGACTCAGCAACATTCCGCCCCAACTGCTGGGCCTGAAGCATGGAATTCTGGGAGTTCCTTCTGTCACCTGAACTCCCACCAAGAACCATGTGGAGAAATTTAACCCTTCAGGGGCTGAAAAGAGGCCAACGTGTTTTTGTCCTATACTTAACATGGAAGACTGATAAACATCCAGCCAATTTGGTGCTCAGTACCTGGTGCACTTGGGGGATATTGTTTGGAGGAAGAGGTTGCACTGGCGAGGATGCTGCGCATGGGGGAAGTTGCGCATAGGGGATGATGCACATGTAGGAAAGTTGCGCATGGGGAAGTTGCGCATGGAGGGAAGTTGCACATGGGGAAGTTGAGCATGAGGGGAAGTGGCACATGGGAGAAATTGCGCATGGGGGAAGTTGCACATGGGGGAAGTTGTGCATGGAGGGAAGTTGCACATGGGGGGAAGTTGTGCATGAGGGGAAGTTGTGCATGGGGGAAGTTGTGCATGGGGGAAGTTGCACATGGAGGAAAGTTGCGCATAGAGGAAAGTTGCGCATGGGGAAAAGTTGCACTGGTGAATGATGCACATGGGGATGATGCGCATGGGAAAAGTTGTGCATGGGAAAATTTGCACATGGGGATGATGCACATAAGGGGAAGTTACGCATGGGGAAAAGTTGCACATGCAGATGGGTGATGTTGCATATGAGGAGTTCAGGCACATGGGGGGATGATGCACATGGGGAAGTTGCGCATGGAGGAAAGTTGCGCATGGGGAAATTTGCACATGGGGGATGATGCGCATAAGGGGAAGTTGCGCATGGGGGAGTTGCACATGGGGGAAGTTGCGCATGGGGGTTGATGCGCTTGGGGGGATGATGCGCATGGGGAAAGTTGCTCACAGGGGATGATGCACATGGGGGTGATGCGCATGGGGGGATGATGCGCATGGGAGAAGTTGTGCATGGGGGAAGTTGCACACGGGGAAGTTGCGCACGGGGAAGTTGGGCACGGGGGCAGTTGTGAATGGGGAAGTTGTGCATGGGGGGATGATTCACATGGGGGGATGATGCACATGGGGAATGTTGCTCATGGGGGTGATGCGCACTTGGGGATGATGCGCATGGGGAAAGTTGCGCACGGGGGGATGATGCACAGGGGGGAAGTTGCACATGGGGTAATGTTGAACATGGGGGAAGTTGCGCATGGGGAAATTGCGCACCGGGGAAATTGCATACGGGGGAAGTTGCACACGGGGGGAAGTTGTGCATGGGGGGAATGTTGCATATGGGGGAATGTTGCGCATGGGGGAAGTTGCGCATGAGGTATTGATGCACCGTGGGGGATGTTGTATGGGGAAATGTTAGTCCCTCAACTTGGGTACGCTTTTTGCTAGTTTATTAGAAAAGAGCCTGATACTGTGAAAAACTGAAGGCAAAAAGAGAAGGAGACGGCAGAGATGGGATGGTTAGATAGTGTCACGGAGGCAATGAACATGAATTTGGACAGACTTTGGAAGCTAGTGGAGGGTAGGGTGGCATTGCATGCTGCAGTCTATGGGGTCATGAAGAGTCGGGCATGACTGAATGACTAAACAACCACAAAGTCCAGAGTAAGAGGGATAAACTAATTATTTCTGCCTAGCCTGAGAGTCTTTTTCACACTCCTCTTGAGAGTACTTTATTTCTCCCCCAGTTCCTTGAAGATACCCTCTCCCCTAAACAGCCCATGTCTCTTGCTGAGAGGAACTCCTTCCCTGCTTGCAGGAATTCTCACCAAGCTGACTTACTGTGCAATCCTAAGCATGTCTACTCAAAAGTAAGTCCCATTGTATTCAATTGTACCTACTCCCAGGAAAGTGTGGTTAGGATTGCAGCCTTAGTGGTTCTTCCCCAGCCAGTTTATGACAGCCAGCAAGCAACAGGGATAAGCACCCTGTCACTAATTTAAATGTGAATTGATAGGAAAATGAGGCCACGTTGTTCCAAAAGCCTCAGCAAAAGGCCACACAACTGCTCAAGAATGAAATACTCCCTACATACCATAAACTTCAAGCTGTTATTGCCCTAAAGGCGTCCTTCAGTTCCAAGCCACAGTTTCCAAAAATATATAGACAAACGAGAGGGAATTCAGGGAGGGAAGGGAAAGGAGAATGTGGCCTGCAATAACTAGATGATGAAGCAAAAGCTGAAGTAGCCTCCATATAGCTTGGCTTTAAATATATACTTGTGGATTGCTATAACTACCATGTATATTGCATTTGACTTTGATATTGATAATGTTTTCATAAAAACACACAAACACACATTCTGGGTGCACACATATTTACCAAGAAATAAAATCCCCTGAGGAAGAAGGGGACCTATAGTATGCATTCATATATATGCAGAAGTACATATGCACACAAAATGCCAGGTTGAACCTCGCCATTTGTGTTGTTTGGTTCCACGAACCTCCGTAGGTACCCTTTAACTTGTTATACAAAATTGTTTACTGTGGTAACAAGGGAAACAGTGAATCAATATGAATCAAGTTCCCTTTAAAACATCAGAGGCAGAAGCTTCCCCTTGAAAAGCCATTCAGAAGTGGTTATCATGTTGTATTGTGATAATCACATGAGGGAAGGGAGCGATCTCCCTCCCAGAACCTGAACCTGAAACCAGACCGAACCTTTTATGAACCCTTTCTGAGGCAAGCTTTATTGCCTGTCATCAGTGATGGGATTCAAAGAAATTAACAACCAGTTCTATGCCCATCTGGCAGCCACTTTTAAATGGCTATTTTTAAACTTTATATGTCCTATCTCTTGTTAACAACTTGTTCTGCAGAGTAGGTGCAAACCTGCTGGAGCCCATCATTGCCTGTCATGTTAAGGGTAAGCAGTTTGCTCTTTCAATAAAACCTGATAATTAGGTTATACCTGTATGCTGTTATTCTTTTCCTAGCCTCATCTTAGCCTATCCAGATACAGCATCTGCTTTGGACTCCAGGTCAGAACAGGAAAGAGAAAAGAGGCTTTAGCAACATAATGCTATATTTGGGCGTACCTGAAACAAAATTTGAACCAAGATGGTCTTTTAAATAGCCAAATCCTACTCCTCACCAGTCTAGAACCACCTTCTCAGCCTGATCTGCATGCAATGGAAAGAGACAGCCCAGAGTGGTAAAAGACATTTTTTACTTCCCTCCCCATATGCCACCTGGTTCTCAATGGATCTCCTCAAATGTATACAAGACAATTTGTTGGAGTAAGAGCATCTGAGAGTGGGTCCAGGCCTGGAAGGTGGGGTTGGATCTTGCATAAGCAGTTACAACTGAAATCTACCCCCTCTCTCACCTGAACTGTCCCAGTATCGTCTGCCCTCATGGCTGAGTTACAAATGATACCAGACATTCTGCAAGCTGGTGTCATCCACACATGCCATACATAGCTTTTCACTTTTGGCGGCAGCCTGAAGAATGGAGGACCAGCTGAGATTCCAGTTGCTGAGACCTTCTGTTGTCAGATTGTGAGATCCAGTGCTATAAAGCCTGGATCCTCTAACCACTTCTAACCACCCAGCATGCCTTCCCCCATCTCCCCCAATCCCCCATGCCCCTACTCACTTCTTCACCACCTGGCAGTTCAGGCAAATGCCAGGCAACAGAAAGCAGGCCCATTACCAGCACTAACCCCAGAAATATGCCTCACAACACTTTTGCAACAGTACACACCAGTGGAGAGCCAATGATGTTTCTTAATACTTCTTTCCCTCCCTCTCTCCCATCTCTCTCATTTCAGAACTTCACTTTTGCTTTCTCATTCATCATATCTCTTCCCTGGTTATTCCTTAGTATGACTTTCTCTCCAAAATCACAGAAAACCTTAATTAATGTCTTGCTTCTCCCATAATGTCAGAACTAGCCGAGTTTACTCATAGTAATGTCTGTCTTGAGTGGACTTCACCTTGTCCTTTCTGTAGGTGCCTAAAACATGTGCTGGGCAGAACTGCCTGAGAATTCATAACATGATATGCAACACTGAGAAACAAAAAACAGAATACAATATGCAGTGATGACATAAGAATGCATTGTACCTTAAAATTGATGACTTTATTAAGGTAAAATGACAGTGCAATCTGATGGAATTTTAATTCATCCAAGTCCTGGAACATTAGAATGGTGTGCAGTAATGATTAAAATATGTGTGCATCTGGTTCTGAACAAAATTGCATTTTGAGTTATATATGTGTATCGTTTAATGGGGGAGTTTAATAAAGTGGTGCCAAGTTGCACTATGCCAACTGGACTTCAGCAAGTACTCGTATATGAAAACTTGAATGACATCACTTGGCTTTCCATAGGAGAGCAGAAATGTGCCAAAACAAGAGAATTTCAATTAAGACTAGGAATGCCTTGGGAGATACAGCATATGTCCAGAGGAGGGGAAAAAATACTTTAGGTGCCTCTACATACTGACAGCCAACTTTTTTAATGTGAGGATGCCATCTGGTATGCAGTCAATAAAACATAAGACTTGCTAATTTTTAATCTTCTTGAAAACACACTTCCTGAAAAGTTTCAGAGTTTCCTAGAGTGTGGCCAGGAGGCCAACTATGATAATTTCATCTGACTGACTGCTTGCATTCCTCGCACCAACTTGTAAATCTGAGGCCACTGATTCTTAGAATGAATCAAAGATATTGTTCCATTATTGTTTGGCACCCCTTGCATGTGACCTTTGTTGCCTCTGGCATCAGTCAATGTTAGAAAAGTGGTTACTGTGACATTTTGTTCAGGAAGTCTAACTTTAACCATTTATTGAGATTGCTAACCAATAAGCATCCCATTCTAATAAGAACAGGGATTTACCATCACTAACAGAGTTTCATCTAATTTCAGTTATACTCAATTTCAACTAGTTTTAACTAGTCCAGTTGGAATCAATATGAAGTCATGAGGGTGCATGAAATATTAAAGAATTTACTACTAACTGGTGGTATCAGTGGTGGCCACTGCTGGTGGAATTTACTACTAACTGGTGATATCCAGTGCCCACTGCCCAGTGGTATCCAGTGATGTCCAATAGTGCCCAGTGGCAACTGGTAGGGAAGTCAATGGCACTCACTACCTACTGCTCTTTGGTTGCTGGTGGCATTCAGTGCCCACTGTTGCCCAGTGCCTGGTGTTGCACATTGGTACCCAATGCCAGCTGATGGTGGCCTCTGGTGCCCGCTGCCTACCACTGTCCTCAGTGTTCAGCAGTGCCGACTAACTGCCAGCAGCCACCAGTGCCCAGTGTCCACCTGTGTCTGCCACCCAGTGTCTATCACCCCTTACCAGCTGGTGTCCAGTAGTGCTCACCAGTGTCCAGTCATACCTGCCAGTGCTCACCAGTGTTCTTTAGATTTCACTCCTACAACCACTGGTAAATTCAGCTGGTTAATTCAGCTGGTATATGATAAGCTTATGCAGTATACTGGTACCTTGGTTTACAAGCATAATTTGTTCCAGAAGCATGATTGTAATCCAAAATGCTTGCATATCAAAGCACATTTTTCAATAAGAAATAATGGAAACTCAGATGATTCATTCCACAACCCCAAAATATTCATATAAAGATGATTACAATACTGTAATATAATACGAAATAATAAAAAATACAAAATATAAAGAAAAATAGAAGAAATTAACTTGCTTAGGTCTCTCAGACTGCAATCTCCCCCCTTACGTCAGAGTGAGCACCACTGATTATAATAGGGCTTACTTTAGAGTAGACATGCATAGGCTGGTTTCAAAGAGAGGCTAAGCTGGTGGAGCACTGAAACCAGCCTTATCCCAGTCAGGATTTTTTTTGCTTGTTTTACAAGACATCACTTTTGTTGCAAAGGGGCAGGGCTGTGGGTGCGGATGGGCAGGGCGAGGGGCGGGGCGAGGGATGGGCCAAGGTTGGCTCCTGCACAGTGCGCGTGCTGAAGCTGGCTTGCGCCAACGGTGATGCTTGCGCAGTGCCTGCACTGAAGCTGGCCGGCCAGCTTCAGTGCGCACACTGCTCAAGCGTCAACATTGCGCTTGTGCAGTGCCTGCCCTGCAGCTGGCTGGCCAGCTTCAGTGCGTGCACTGCGCAAGTGCCAACATTGGCACTTGCGCAGTGTGCGCAAAAAAAAGATGGTGACCGGCCCAAACCGGTCCGCCCAGTTTTCCTCTTTCCCTGCCGCTGCCAGATCACCAGTGGCGGGGAAATGGGAACATCCGGTTCAGGCGATCCGGCCTGAATCAGTAAGAGCCCACCACTGCTGAGGCTTCAATCCTATAACACTTTCCTGGTACTAATCCCCATTGAATCTAATGTGACTTACTTATGATTAGGTATGCATAAGATTACACTACACTTTCCCCACCTTTCCTTATTCGTTCCATTTAAGATCAGACTTTTTTATTGCACCAGATAACTCCATTGTTGTGATAGTTGTTGTTTTACAGTAGAGAAAGGGAATCTTTAATCCTACCTTATATGATCAATTAAATCCCTCCAGGATTAAGCTGCTGTTCCTGACTACTGTGGCATAGCTGTGACCTCTGTACGCTGTAAATCAATCTCACAAATTGCACTGGATAATATCAGACGGTATCTTCCAAAACAGTTTTGGAATTAAGACAGAAAGTTACTGTCAGCAGTATTCTGAGTCTTGCTGTGATTCATTCGCTTGAAGGCCATACTTTGACAGTTACAGAGTACAGTGGTGAACATGGGGGGAAAGAAGCAATGCCATCAGATTTCAAAACAGAAAAGTGATGTATGTACATTAAGTGAAACCAATACAGGCTCATCTATCAGAAAGGATAAAATAAATAAAATAAGGCAGCAAAATAAAAACAAAAGAATAATGAGCAAAAATCTGGGAAAGGGCAAAGATGCAGAACAAAGCAATACGCAAGAGTACAGAATGTCAAAGGAGAAGAATAAATAGGGACAAAAGCCAATGTAAGAGCTGCAAAATAAATGGAAAATGAATATACCATCCACTGATTTTCTGCTTCATGAATATGCAGAGAAGTAGGTGAGATCAGAGCCCTGAGAGTTTCCACTTGCAATGTGGAAGAAATGTAGGCAGTGGCTTATCTAGGTCATTTGGCACACAAGGCCCATGAATTTTTTGATGCCTCCATACATCAAAATTATTTAATTAGTTAATATCACACAATTAATTATATATCAATTAATATTGTCATATTTTTAAAAAATCAACTTACCATTTAGGCCTGTGCTTTATTCTTTTTTGGGAGGGGGTGAGGCTGCCTTTTGGAGCACTTGTTGAGCTCCACTTTCACTGGATTGGGACCATTCTGGTGGCCTTGCAGTCCTCTGCTTGACCTGAACATGAACCAAGGCACCTTTGCTTACTCATGAGTAAACATAGCTGTGTAGTTCAGTTCTACTTTTCATAAGGCTCAATGCCATTAACAGGGACTTCCATCTGGGTTGATTTGTGGGGGCTGCGTTCATTAGATCAGGACCATTCTGGGGCCATCGGATTCCTCCCAGTCTGCCATTTCCAAAGGACTAAGGTATGTTTCCCTACTCATGAGTAAAGGTGCGATACTGCTCACTTTCACTTTCCTTTGGGCTCCATGCATTTTTTTGCTTTTTGGTTTTTTGGCCATAACTTTTGATAGGAAGGAGATAGTGTATTTCAAAGCTGTTCTTTGCTTTGGATTCTGCTGGAAAATACAATTGCCTTCAGTAATACCAGCCTTCCAGTTCCAGCACTTCCAGTTCCAGTTCAGTTCGGATTGCACTGCATGAGTACCACAGTTGTTTCTATCCCAAAACCCACTCAAAATGAGCCTGGTTAATAAAGATAGGAAAGCAAGATGATCTCAGTAGATCTTGGTTGCACCCTGATGTTTACGAAATGGGTTTATATATCCCAAGTACAGTGGAAGAGCTAAGATTGCACCTCTGTGGAAGTTAACAGGCAAAAAGCAGAGAGATGAGAATCACAATTTAGTGGTCTGATAACCTGCAAAGATCAACAACAGTGCACTGAACTGAGCCCAGCAGAATAATTTATACAATACAAATCCACAAACTGGAGATAATTTAGTGTCATGTGCCATCAGGAGAAACAGGGGGAAGAGTAAGAATACAAATGACAGAAGTATTTACAAAGAAGAAAAATAGATTTGGACTTCATACCTATGCACACCTGCTTGGCAATAAGCCCCACTGAAGAGAGCTGCACTGACTTCTGCATCAGTAAAATGTGCATAGGATCAGGCTGAAAATGCAATACATTTAGAGGACTGAAACAAATCTTTTGCTGTACAGCCTATAACAGAAAAGAAAAGGAAGACAAACAGAAGACTTGGACTAATGAAAGAATTCCTTCCTAATACAATTTCAGACCTTGTTGTTAAAGCCAGACACAGGGCAGAGTCCTGGTGCCATCTACTCCATCATATACACATTTGTACGTGTAGCAGGACCATGCAGTGGATTAATGATGATTGATTTTATGTTTATCCTACCACCATGTATTCTTATTTATTTGTTGGCATGTATCTTTGAAATGAGTATCTAATTACATTATGTCTCCACAATAATTAAGTGCCATTTATCAATTGTGGGAAAGATAATAGGGACAAATGCAGTCAGTATGTTCTCTAGGGAGAAATACAGGCTTCAATCCTATACGTATCTAAGTGTAAAGCTGTCTAAATACAGCATGCATCGCACACATTCTCTCTCTCTCTCTCTCTCTCTCTCTCTCTCTCTCACACACACACACACACACACACACACACAGACACACACACACACACAATTAAGTACAGTACTTCCATCTCTACAAAACAATCCTATTTTTACGTCCAGAAAAAATAAGCCTGTCAGATAGGAGGTTATCTATGTGAAGTGCCCAGCTGAAGTATGGAATGGTACATCTGGATACAAGTTAACAATCAAACAACCAGCAGACCTTAGTTTTGCCTACATAAATGAAGTTAAGAGATGCAGGATGCAATCCTTTTCCAGGTCCAGGGTAGAGGCAATGCAAATCCAAGATAAGGAAACAAACCTACCTTGAGGAGGCTTACATAACTGCTCTCCCCCACCACCCCCAGCAAAGGCAGGATGGAGCACATGCCCCACTGGCTCAATTATGCTAGTGCTGGAAAGTTAGTTAGGATTGTGGCCACAATCACTATCTGAAATGTGGAGGGCAGATCTGTGATTACACTTGGAGCTGTTCACCCATGGAAAATCTCTAGCCAAACTGCCTGGACTTCCTGGATGTGATACTTTACATACTTTACATACTTTACAAGTATGACTTTTCTTCCTCTTTCCTCTCAGTAAAGTTTTGCCATCTCTTTTCCTTGCAGAGTTGCATCACTTTCTAAAAAACCACAATAAATTATGGACACTGCTATGCCTAATAAATTCTGATCACAAGTATGCAGTTCCCTGCATTTTATATGGGCATTCTTCTCCTGTGTTGGATGTCAATTTCCATCCACTGGAGCTTCATTGACCTGGAAGTCTTCTTTTTAGAAGTGATGCCACCATCCTATTACTAGAAAACCTGGTACAACCTCTTTGGTTGTACTTTAGAGGTCAGTGTGCAATGAATAAAAGAACTGAATCACTGTGCTATCAAATCTGTTGTTTTCTAAAAATCAAAACATTTGCCAAATGTGCAAATTTTGTGGCACTTGAAGCCACTTAAAATGCAATTTTGAACAATGCCTTTGTGAGTAAATTGTGTGCTTGAATATTGAACTCTGGTTCACACTAAGAGTCCTGGAAAATGTCTTTGTTATGGACACTAGTCATTCTTTGGTTTTACTATATATCTGATTGCTCTTCTGGCCTCTGATTTTGGTTATGGACTGTGCTAGCTTTGGCAAAACCTACTTTTTTGGCTTTGACCCAACACGATTTTGAGCATACGTTCCTATTACCTCACAATTACTGGTCAGATTTAACTAAGTACCAACCTTCAAATAAATTATTAAGTCCTATCCAGGAACAGGCCTCCGTCAGTCTTGAAAGACTATGGTATCATGCTAAACGCTGCATTCGCTGCATACATAGCTCGAAAGCCTGGGTTGGATTGTTATGGAGGATATGCTGT
Organism: Cryptoblepharus egeriae; assembly: GCA_030015325.1. Classification (NCBI taxonomy): domain Eukaryota; kingdom Metazoa; phylum Chordata; class Lepidosauria; order Squamata; family Scincidae; genus Cryptoblepharus; species Cryptoblepharus egeriae. The sequence goes on from JAREYC010000003.1 coordinate 25,559,804, forward strand.
TACCCAAGCAGCAAATCCCATCTCTCCATGCCACTGAATTAGTCCAAAGAGTGGAATGGAAATCCCCTCTCTCCACGCCACTGAATTAGTCCAATGAATTGGATCCAGCTGGCATTGCAAAGCTGGGCTAAGGACAGGAGCTCACCCTGTCTTGTGGGACGGACCCAGGTCTCGAACCCTGGCCTGCTGGTTAACAGGCACAGTGCCTTAACTGCTTGCGCCACCCACAGCCAGAAATAAAAAATATATATTATTGGCAGTAGGAATTCATCATAATCATTAAAATGTGTTGTAAGATGAAACTACTTAGCAATAGAAAAAATCAGGCTATGTTATGAGGCTTGGAGTTTATAAAATGTGTGCTGAATTTTTGAAAAAAATATTAGAGAGCTATGATACAAATTAAGGAATGTAGAGATGAATGTTGCTTGGCATGTCATTTTCAAGAGCCTAAAATTTTTGAATGAACATTTTTTTCTCCAGCATGAGTATTTTTCTGAAAATGAGTTGTGTGGGCTGATCTGTTATAATTTCTCCTTTACAGATTTTAATGGAAAACTGTGGAGGCAGCTTCCATTGTTTGTATAAAATTTTGTGTGCACGGTAGAAATGGCTATATAATTATTGATTTATCCATTGAGTCATAGGGTGCTTTAATGTTTGAGGAGGGAATATATTTTGTGCTGTGCCAATTTTAGAATAGACATTTCCTTCATAGACAAAAAATCCCTGACCTTTTTCAAAGTCTAGAAAATTAACTTAGAATTATTTTTGTGGAATGAGACTAAACAATAAATATGTGGTTAGCACTAGGCTAGTATTTCCCTAAGGCTGCAATCCTAAAGACACTTTCCTGGGAGTAAGACCCATTGAATACAATGGGGTTTACTTTTGAGTAGACATGGTTAGGATTGTGCTGTTAAAGTCACCTGGGATCATGATGCTCCGACGGTCACTTCTGTCCAGCTTAGCAAGGTGCCACCATCACAAATCTCACAAAATCTCATGAAATACAAAAGGGTGGCACCCAACTCTTATAAGATTTCACAAGAATTAAGATAGTAGTGCCCAAATGTTGCAAGACTGCATGAAATCCAAGATTGCTAGCTCTAAGATGGTGGGTCCTGCAAGTACAGATAGGACAAACCACCAGAGACATCCGGTGATGCTCCTTTGAGTGTCTGGGGATGCACGAAAGCCTTGTGACATACTTTGGGAACCCTTGCACTAGGATATAAAGCTGTGTGCCTAAGCCCAAATTGTGAGTTTCCCAAATGATGGGGGTTGAGAGAATTACAAATGTTCCAAGTGAAGTAAATTAAATATTTGAAAGCTGCAAAGTGAACCCATAACGATGATCACGCTTGACTATATGGCCTTAAAAGGGGATTAGGGCATTCTGGTGGTACTCCACCTTCAGTGAAGCTAGAGTTGATATATTCAGGAATTGTGCACCAGCTCCTCCCTCTACTCGCACTCCCTCCCTCTCAAAAAGGCAATGTTCATGATGGGAAAAAAGAAGCATGTGGATGGGTAGAAACAGAGATTAGAGTGATGGAGAATTTAGTGTGATGAAAGCATAATGACATCCGAAACAGGCCACTTGGTATGTATGACCACTACAGCACTGTCTTGCACACATCCTTATTAGATTCCCACATACATAATTCAGCTGGGAAGAGTATCATTAATTTGGGAATTGCACATGTCATGTTCTATTAAATAAAGATCATTTGACAGCTTAGACATCCTATTGTTTTTCATTTTAATTTGTACTTACATTTTCATCTTTCTTGCATATTCTCTCCCTAATACCATACTGAAGAAAACAACATGTGAGAAACTACTGTATTTACTCAACTATAACACTCACCTTTTCAGCCAAATTCAGTCTCCAAAAACAGGGTGCACATCAGATTCAATGTTTATTAGAACTGAGTAAATACAGTATTTTGATTATAAGTATGGAGTGCACACTAGATTCGATGGTGCATTATATTCAAGTAAATACAGGTATATGTATATATTATGTTAAAATTAATTATCCCCTCATAATAGATTTCCCCCATTTTAAAAAATGTAAAAAACTGACAGAATTTCTTCTCGAATAGAGAGCAGAAAAGATATGAATAAAGAAAAAAATAGCACTATGCTTTCAATAGAAAATTACAGCTTATGAAAAGTAATAAAATATCCTATATAGAACTGCTACCAACATATGAGATATGAACAAATATGTGGTGACTTGAGGAATAGCTTATTGGTATAAACAGTAAGAGAAAGAATGAAATGCATATAGCTCATTACACAATGTTCTGTCTCATGACAACACATTTAATGAAGATGTATGATAGGAAAATGGGAGAGGCGAGTTGTCCTGCTGCAATACTTTTCAGTGCAGGAAACCTACAGAAGCTGGGGAGAACTAATCCTGTATGCATAATCCTAAAGAGTTTTATAATCACCACTTGATGGTATTTTAAATATCAAAATAGTGTACAAAATTATGGTGTTAAGCTGATAACATTGGTCTCCAACCAATGATGGATCATGGTGTTGCACAGTTGGGTCACACTTTAGCAGAAGAGTGGGACAGTTGCCCCTGATGATGGTTTAGCAGGAGGTGAGGGAACACATGCACCTTTGTTTACTTGATTTGAAAAGAAAGAGGAATAGAGTAGAAGGAAATGGATGACAGGAGTGTGGTGGGCTAGAGTGACTCCCAAGATATACTCTATCACAGCGATGGGCAAACATTTTGGCACGAGGGCCACTTTATCTCTATTACACTGTGTTGGAGGGTGGGGAAAAGAAGAATTAATTTACATAGAAAATATGAATAAATATACATAAATTAATGCATTAGAGCTGGAACTAAAATAAATGAATGAATTTTACCAAGCTTATGTTATAATACACATGAGAACTATAATACAGGCATGTAGAACCACATGAGAACTATGAACAAGACATGCATACATCTCTTGCACAGTGAAAACGTACACACAAGCTAGAAACAAATGGAAACAAGTTGTTCAGCGGCAATGGTGAGTGGATCACTACCTTCACAGATCACTTGTCATGGTAAAGGGGCTTGCCTATGCCATGTGAGTCCACCCAAGACTGACAGATCACAGTAAAGAATTCAGACTAAATGTGATCTGCTGGAGAAAGAAATGGCAACACATTCCAATATCTGCCAAGAAAACCCTTAGCCTGGCATACCATAGTCCATGGGGTCACAAAGAGTCAGACATAACTTAACGAATAAACAACAAAATAATGCCCATGGGCCACCATGGCTCCAACAGTCTCTGAAGGGCCAGCTGCTCAGTAGAGACAGGGAGCTCCCTACAGGCTGAATTAGGAATTCTCCAAGGCCACAAATAGCCCGTGATAAAGAATTTACCTACTCCTGCTCTAGTCCACAGTCTCCTTGCCTTTCCTCTCTTGTATACTACTTCTTCTGCTCTGATCATCTATCTCCTATTTTAGGTATTGCACTATGGAAAAGAATGGATGGTAATCTCATACTGCTGCCAATCAAGTTGACATAGGAAGACAAAACTGAGGATAGCAACACATGAGATAAGACAGGTAAGTGATGGTGGCTGACATTTTGTGACCTCCTTTAGATTTTCTCATGCACAAACAAGAATTGAGACTCCAGCAGAGCAGGTAGGTCAGTAGAGGGGACATTCCAGTGGAGTTTGGGGCACGGATCAAATCAAGCGTTGGACTGAAGGGAAATATCAGTGGCAATGTCAGCACCAATATCTTCTCCCTGATCCAGGCTCAAACCAATCTGGATTCATATCATCCAAACAGTTGGCTCAATCCAAATAGGCTCATAGACCCATTATTATACTTTAATAATAATCACAGATTTCATTTGTGGAAGGGTTGTATCCAACAGCATTTCCTTATAAAATAGTTATCATGAAAAACTTTCCATAAAGTTGCACATGTTAAATGATAATTTTAAAAAAACTCTTTCCAACTTGATTGGAATCCTTGCTATAGCTTATAGGTTAGAGGTGATAACCCCACTGCCATCAGTCAAGGTGTTCTTCCCTTTGTAATTTAAATAAATCCCTAATAGGTGATTGTGTTGAAGAAAAAGATGTTCTCCAAAGGGACAAGGAAAACGGAAGCATATGCAGATTATCCTAATTTGCAGGCCTACACCTTTATAGCATTCAAATGTCACCTACTTCTTGCAAAACGTTGCCTCGGGAGATGACATGTCACAGTATACCAAATTTGATGCAGTGCAGTCAGATTATGGTACCCAGGCTGCTTAGCTCAGTAATGACTCTGAGGAATGGATGGCCATCAAAAACTTTGAAACACAACATTTCTAAACTTTGGAATTCCTTGGCTCTGGCTGCAATCCTAGCCTCCAGTTAAAGGTAAAGGTGTCTCCCACATGTTGCCCTGCCAGTAGGAATCCATTGTATGGTGCAGTGCACATCCCGTTTCTAGACAAGGCTCCCCCCAACACTGACTCCTCTGTCCCCTCTAGCTACACTAATACCTACCACCACACTGTCCCACAATAGCACTTTATGGCACACAGGCACTGAATGTAATTGGACTGCAAGTTTTACCTACCTCAACCAAAATGCAATAGCCACACTATTAATAGAACACATGGCAGCAAATGGTCAGCATATGTAATATATACGTATCATCAACAAACATTTTTATTTTAGAAGTGATGGAAGAATTTTCCAACACAGAGGATAGTTGATGCTCATGGGGAGATAATGCATGTGGGGTGTTGATGCACATGGGGAGATGGTGTGCATAGGGAGATGATGCACACAGGGGACTTATGCGCATGGGGGATGATGCACATGGGGGATGTTGCGCATGGGGGGATGTTGCACATAGGGGGTTGATGCACATGGGAGTTGATGTGCATGGGGGATGTTGCGCATGAGGGTTGGTGCGCATGGGGGTTGATGCTCATGGGGGTTGATGCTCATGGGGAGATAATGCATGTGGGGTGTTGATGCACATGGGGAGATGGTGTGCATAGGGAGATGATGCACATAGGGGACTTATGCGCATGGGGGATGATGCACATGGGGGATGTTGTGCATGGGGGAATGTTGTGCATGGGGTGTGGTGTATGGGGGGATGTTGTGCCATGGGGAGATGGCATACGGGGGAATTTTACTCCTGCAACGCGGGTATGCTTTTTGATAGTTACATATAAAATGGTATTTAGGCAAGGTTTCAACATAGCCTAGAAGGGTTTAAAAAGTTCCAAATTCCCACTTCTATGCAATGGTTAAAGGTACAGGCACGCTTTCCTCCATTCTGTATGGTCACCCTGTTACTGGGGCTTGCCCCAGGAGAAAAGCACAAACGTCCATTACCACAAGTAGACTTCCAGGAACCTCTCTTTCTGCATTAGATAAGGCTGTCCCGTAACACTGCATCACAGCATGGAAGGTTTGTTTGGATGGGGCTGTAAGGCTGTTGTCCTTCACAAACATAATTATGAACAAGCCTCCTGATTTCTGAGGGTCATATTTTCAAGTAAAAATGCACAGAATCAGGCAGAAAGCTTCCTTTGAAATAAATATTTTCCCCAATGACTTATCTAGAACATACAGCAAATTCAAAAATTCATACACCATTGTTCCAAGAGAACCAGGTCACGCATGACTAATTTTGCTTTTCGTTACAGTACTTTGTCTTAATATTGTCCCCTATGAACTACCAGTGTCACAGAAGTACTATAAATGCCATGAGATGATAAATTAGATAGTAGAAATGAGGGTAGATTCCTTCACGGCATGCCGCACACAGCAAATTATTATTAGCCTACTCAAAATATAATGTATGAAGACGGAGAATGTGCTTTATTCTTAGGAAATGTAACAAAATAGATTTAGGGTCCTCAGTCCCATCACTATCCTGCCCAAAAGCAAAAAAGGACTCTGCAAACAGGAATCAGTTAATAAAACCTCATTAGTATTCTACAAACATAGTTAAACTTTCCAACAAGTAAGGAAATTGGTGGTGATGGGAAGGAAGGAAAAATGAGAGAGAGGAAGAGAATATTAATCACACAAAATCAATTTCGATAATAATATGAAAAGTTTATGCCACTTCAGGGTTTCCTGCCTTTACAGAATAAATCGATACACTGCAGTAGAATATCTTGCCATTATCAATAAAATGCATCCAATACAAGATAGTTGCTTCAAAATAGGAAATCAGAGGAAAATATTCATAATTTTTAAATGTGACAGTCCAATATAATCTTTCATATACACTGATGTAGTTTTGCTAACATTAATGGACTCGAAAATCATCCAAAACTCTGTGGATGTTAAAACTCCCACAAATCACTCATGTCTACTAGTCAGCCCCTAGAATGTGTATTCTGAATGTCTATGCTGTGCAACAGAAAGGATAAAAAGATCAATCAGTGTAAACACCAGGTAACCAAAGTTCTTTTCAGTGGTGCTAATCCATAAAACACAGCAGTGCTATAGCAAATGAGCAGGAAAACTATACTCCCTCAATTCTCATTAGCAGCATGCTCTTGAAATAAATGACAGCATTAAGTCTAAATGAAAATGAGATACAAATTAAAGTAAAATTGATATTTTTTTAAAAAAAATAGTGAATTGGTGAATAAGAAGGATAGTTTACAATTATGATGAGCATTTGTGGATGTTCATAGCTTTGACGCACTCCAACTAGAAACACAAGCGTTTTCAATAAGGCCAGTTCACATACTCAGTTGTCAGATATCAAGAACAGAATAAGGAAGTATAGAGAAAACACATTATGTATGCATTTATTTTGTTTTCATTTTCTTTGTAAACTGCTTTGTGAACTTTTCAGTTAAAAAATGGTATATACCGGTATACTGTATACTGTAGACATATAAAAGCAGGCCTCCGTCAGTCTTGGAAGACTATGGTATTGTGCTTGGCGCTGCATACGCTGCATGCGAAGCACGAAAGCCTGGGTTGGATTGTTATGGAGGATAGGCTGTTACCCAAGCAGCAAGTGGCTAAGACACTGTGCCTGTTAAGATCTTGGATCACATCATACACATAAGTGTATGATGGAGAGGCAACATTCTGCATATGTTCCATAAATTCCTAGCAGCAGCCAATCAAAGTAATCATAAATTAACATAAAAACATAGTCAGGCCAAAGGCCCATCTAATTCAGTTTCCTGTATCTCACAGTTGATTAACAAGTTCCATTAACATTGGCATCCATCAGTCTTGAAAAACTAGGGTATCGTGCTCTGAATGTCTTCTCCAGAGCATGATGGCCTGGGTAGATGAATATGGAGGACAGGCTGTTACCCAAGGAGCTGAAATAGTCAAATGGAAGGGCAGAGCTGATACGATTGGTTTCAGCTGCACTGGAGAGCTGGGCTAAGGACAGGAGTTCACCCTGTCTTGTGGGGACCCAGGTCTCAAACCCTGGTCTGCTGGTTAACAGGCACAGTGTCTTAACCACTTGCACTACCAAAGCTGCAAGGAACACAGAAGTCAACAAAAGACCTGCATCCTGATTCCCTCCCTTGCAAATCAATCCAAATTTCTGATGATATCCCAGGCTCTTTGGATATATGAACATCTTGTGTTGTCCATCTTCTTTTAAAATGTTTTTTTTTTCATCTGGAGCAAATCTAAAAGCAATATTTGCTAATGGCACTACTAATAATACAGAGTGTTCAGAAAGCAAAGAAAGTGAAAATACTGTATGATAAAAAATCTCCATCCATTGAAATGTCAAGGGGGCCAATGTAACATCTATCTTTTTTTCAGACCCGAGAATAGGGTAGTTATGTTGATACCTTTCACATACTAGTTTAGTATATACGTATGTACTCTCTCACACACAAATACATCCTTAGATACAAGTCATTGTGAGACAATATCTGAACATATGTTTGAGATTCAATGGTCAACACCATAATTATAAGGGAATGTTTCCACTTATCAGAAAGACCAGGCAAATGGGCTAGCTGACGGATATTGTTTTTAGTGCCCTTAAGGAATGTACACAGGCAACTCAATTAATCCTACTCAGCATTTCCTCACTTAAATCAATGTACGTCTTCTTTTGGTGCCTTCCTGTTAAAATGCCTTTTGCTTCTCAAATGAAGGAAAATGGTAAATATCAACCAAGAACACCCTTTGGCCCCTTGTAATCCTATTCATTAATCATCTCATAGGTCAGAGGTGTTTGTTAGAACATGGTAATCTTGGGGGAACATATGCTTGTCAAGGAAGTGCTTTCTATAACAGACACTTCCATGCCTCTGTCTTTTCAAATGCCGACTGATACACACACCCTCAGCCAATGGCCTTTTGGCATCTGTTCAAAGACTAATGTCTGGAAGCGTCATGTTATCTTCCAGACCTGAAAGAAATTAGACCCCCACCCAGCCCCTGTGGAAAAAAAATAGAGAGAAAAATGTGGCATTGTCAAACTTGATGAGTGCTCCTGATATAATTGAGTCACAAGCTAGACAGTGCAGTGGGAGCCTCATTCAATAAGCCATATGCTCCAGTCATATTTTGTTTTATGCTGCAAGTGCCAAATACAGTATACTGGGGCAAGTGGGTGTTGTCGGTAAGACTGGATAGCCATGAACCTGATGCTGCAAAAGAATCTGGGTGGAACATAGAAGGAAATGGCAGAGATAGGAAAGAGAAATAGAGCCAGACCAGACTGGCTAAAGTATGGTATAGTTTGGGCTCTCAGATTTGAGACTCAGAACTCTAGACCCCCCAATACGCCCTTTTTCCTGCACATTCCAATTCCCTCCCTCATTTTCTGGATCATAATGAATCATAAGCCCTGTGTAGGCATCATCATCCACATGTGTAATAAATGAAAGGGAGGGGATGACAGGTTCCTCCTCTTGTTCAGATATTACATGAGAATTAACATTTAAACAAGATACCCTCCCCATACTTCTTACAGCCTAATTCTATTCTGGACAAGTCCAGAGTATGCATCAGCAGATCACAGGTATACTAATACTAATCAATCAATCAATCAACATTTTAGAGGAATGGTTGCTAAAGGAAAGAGGTGGAAAAGTTCTAATTTCTGTTTTACATGGCACTTCCCCCCTATTTTACAGATAGGAAAATAGGCCATAGGAAAATAGGAAAAGAAACAAAACTCAGAGACCTCAGAAGGTCTCAAGTTCAATTCCTAGGAAAAGTAAGCATGAAAGTTCAGAAAGTACAGATGTTGTACATACCCATCATGGCTTGTAACCAGTGATGGGCTTAAAAGAAATTAAGAATCGGTTCTCTGCCCATCTAGCAGCCACTTTTAAATGGCTATTTTTAAACTTTATATGTCCTATCTCTCATTAACAACCGGTTCTGTAGAGTAGGTGCGAACTTGCTGGAGCCCACCACTGCTTGTAACCCATAACTTTTCCATAACCCCTTCATCCCCTTCACCCCCCCTCCCAAACTGAGAGCTATCTGTGGCTCCTTATAGCATCCCCTGCTTTTATAGCTTGGTACAAGCATTGCAAAATCACAGAGGTCTCACTATTGGACTAAATCCCATCATTTAATGCATAATACCCCATGGTGTGCATGTTTCTAGAGTACGGTAAAAGTTGTGCACTCAAGTTTCATTTCCAGTTATGCATCTTCTTTCTGACCAACTTGAAACTAGCCTTATGTCACAATCCTGACCATGTCTACTCAAAAGTAAGCTGCACTGTGTTCAATTCAATTGTGTTCAATTGTGTTCAATTGTGTTCAGTTCAATTGTGTTCAATTCCAGGAAAGTATCTTTAGGATTGCAGCCTAAGGCTGCAACCCTAAACACAGCCACAGTGGTAATATTGTTCCCTGAAAAACAATGCAGGCTTACGTTCAAGTAACGCTTGAGAACAGGACATAAATAAAGCTAGAGGGAACTTTCCATTGCAGACTGTGCTAAATGCGACAGCCTATTTATCTCGACCGATCGTTCTGCTTGGAAACTTGCACTCTAATTCAAGCTGCCACATCAGTCCTACCTCTGCTCATGTGTGTATGCTCTAGTGACATCTAGTGAACAAGTGGACATAAGCCAGTGACAGAGCTTCAGTGGAGTGAGAAACACAAAGACACAAACCAACCCGCCTTTGTTTAAAAAAATGTTCAGAACTGCTTCAATTTTTTTCCTCACCAATAGAGGAGAGAGAGAGAGAGAGAGAGAGACCACATCTCTCTGCAAGTATGAGTTTGCATACTTTCCAGAGTAAGGCTAAAGCTAACTCTATACACCAGAGTTTCTCAAGGAATTGATTCTTTCCTTTTGTCCTTCATTCACTGCTTAACTATATACAGCTGCAATTCTAACTCCCAGGTAGACCAGCATAAGTCCTGGCACAAGTCCTGAGCTGTCCTGGGGGTGCCACAAAAGTGCCATAAGGCACTTCTGCACCACACCTGGGGGGATTAGGCCAGTACACAGACATGCATCAGCCTCCCCACATCAGGGAGAGGGTAAGCTGTGCTGGTTAGGATTGCGCCCTAAGAGAGTTTATGAGTGAGAAGGTCCACTTTTGTCTTCCCATGTAACTTGCTGGCTGATCCACCTGTGCACCAGAATCACCAGATGGTCTGGTGATGCAGGTTACCCCTACTAAAGCCTACTAACAGGGCAAGAGGCACTCTTTCAAACGGGTGTTCCTCCTTTATTTAGCAGGGGGAGAGTAACTGGCCCTCCAGACCCCAGCAATGTCTGTCCAAGTGGCTTCTGCTGGTGCTCTTTTGTATTTTAGATTATGAGCCCTTTTGGGACAGGGACCCAATAGGTAATAATTAGCTATTAATTTTTTTTTTCATTTTCTTGTAAACCACTTTGTAAACTTTTCAGTTGAAATGTGGAATATAAATACTGTAGACAGACAGACAAGACAGACAGACAGACAGATAGATAAGGTGGAAAGGGGCGGTTTGTGGGAACTGCAGGTTTGTGGAATGGTGATTGGATCACGCTGATGTGTGTTGAGTGCAAGTCCAGGGCAGATCTTAGCAGCAGCAGTGTCACCAATAACCAATGACTTTGGCCTAGATTTGATAATACCCCCTTGGATGTACTCTGATTTATGCCAGAAACTGAGCTGGCATAGATCCAGGGGTAGACCCACAGAGACCATGAGGTGAAAGAGAAGTTGGTAAAGTATTTTATACTTATGTACGCTATCCTCCCTGGTCTGAAGTAGGTAAGTACAGTACACATAAGTAGGTAAGGGCTGGAGTAAGCAAGTATAAAATATTTTACCTATTTCTCATCTGCTTCCTGGTCTCAGCTGGCCCACAGCACACGGTGGAGATTGCCTCAGTTCCACTGCATACTCTGAGTCATAGAAGGAGAGGACTGAGCCATCAAATTGTATCCAGGTCTGAAATCTGCTTTTTCCTGACTTTGTGTTAGCCTATTTTTTAATTCTTGATTTATTTTGTGACTTGAATTGTTTTAATGGACAGTTATTCTGATGTGCTTTTATTGAAAGATGCTTTGGATGTTATGGCTGAGGGACAATCTGGTGAAGATACATTCAGGCTGCTCACAGTATCTGATTTCCCTCTTGTAAATTTGTTTTGGACTGTGGAGCTTGCCCACGTCCCAGGGATTTTGCCCCTTCCTACTCTCTCCTCAGGCCTGGCTACCATCCCATGCACACTTTCCCCCTGGGACATACTTCTGGATAGACCTACATAGCATTGAGCTGTAAATACAATAAACAGCTACATGCAATTCTCAAATGAGAAAATGTTAACCATGATAAAGGGAGAGAGAGAGTTTTTTTCACTCTGCTCCCCTTTTAACATAAAAGTTTACCTGAGAATTCAGTGGCACCACAAAGGCGAGCTCACATCTAAGAACATTGCTTTCTGTTCTTGACCCAAAGCAGGAGTTCATATACCACCAAGAGATGCTAAACCATTGTGTTGCAGACTACATTATTGCTGCAATCCTAAATACAATCTCCTGGGAGTAGGTAACACAATGGGGCTTACTTTTGAGTAGACATGTGCTCTATGAGCACAATCCTAACCATGTCTACTCAAAAGTAAGCTTCATTGTGTTCAGTGGATCTTACTCCCAGGAAAGTGTCTTTAGGATTGGGTTTTATGTTAGGTTGCTATGGAACTGTAAAATATTTATACATGTTGAGCATCCCAAATTCTTCAAAATCTGAAACTTTTTGAGTGCTGGCATGACTCTCCAAGTCTCAGTTCAGCAGTGAATGCTGCTGTGTTGGGTCACCTGGGAGAGAAGTAAGGATCCAGCCAAATGCCAGATCCTGATCTCATGCCCTTCACAGCATCAGTCTGCCCACAGTCCCTACCCATATTTCTCACTACCCACCTGCCCACTACCCATCCCAAACTGTTTCCATTCCACCTCCCAGATCCCTCCACAGGGCCAACATGTCTAGCACAAATGAATCTTTCCTTTGGTGCAATGGCAACAGAGTTGGCTTCCTGACTCTTTTACAGACTTGTACCAGACTAAGGACATCAGAGGACTGCACTGTAAGCCAATTACTTTTACCTGAATAGAAATCTCAAGGCCACAGAGGATGTTGTGGTATCTAATATTTTGCTAGATCAAGCTCCTGATGTGCATATTGTTGATTGTTATGTAAATATGAATTTCTACCACTGCACGTCTTAATGCACAGTAATATGCATTCCATAGTGTTTGATATTTCAGAAACATTACTGTGAATGACTTCTCCTTTCTTATATAAACTCTTGTTCTTGTACAAACTCTTGTTTGTACAAGAACTTAAATTCATAAAAGTCAGGCACTTCTATCCTTCAAATGCCAAAGCAACACAGTTACACTGTAAGTAGCCAGCAGCAAAAATAAGCCTGCTTAATGGGGCAATAAGATTGATCAACAGAAGTTAATGTATATTTTTCAGATTCCCACTGCTTTCAAATAACATTGTGTATGTTTTGTTTTATTGTTTATGAATTAATAATAAGACTTTATCTGCAGTATTTTCTTAGCAAAAGGGAACACAGTGACAAAAGTTTAGGTCTGGAAATGTGCAGCTGTGTTGCTTTGAGGATTAGGCTGATGAGTTTGTCACAACCAACCACATCCTTTCTTGCCACTGAGCTGATTGCCAAGGTCTGGATCCATTTATCTTCCCAAATAGCCACCATGAACATACCCAGTAAATCTGATTATTTTGTGTTATTTAACTATTTAAGAGATTTATATGCTACCTTTTAGCTTTAAAAGCCCTCTAGGTGGCCTGCAAACAGATTAGAACCATAAAAAACTTAGATCAAAACAAGTGGCAGAAAAACAAAAACAATTAAACCATGAAAAAGGGCAAGAATAAGGATGGATGCCAAGAAAATTAGTATAATATAGAGTGGGTCTAATTACTATTAAAATTAGACTATTATAAAATTAGACTAATTACTATTACTATTACTATTTGAAAGACAACAATGAAGGCACCAGCTAAATATAGCTTAAAGGCATGGCTCCTGTTTGTCCTCCACTGTACCACTTTGCATGGTCCATATACTGGAAGTACCACTGACATCATCACCAGTTACTTAGGGTGGTGGACTCTCCCTCACTGGGGATCTTCAAGCAGAGGCTCGATGAGCACCTGTTGGAGATGCTCTAGGGGGAATTCCTGCTGCAGGCAGGGGGTTGGACTAGATGACCTACTAGGTCCCTTCCAACTCTATGATTCTATGATTCTATGACTGGGAGCCTAGAAGTAACACAATGAACACCAGTAAGAGATTCAGGGATGGAGGGAAGGTTTTTATGAGCACACAAAATGAATCTGGAATGATTGGTGACCATGTGAATTGGGGCAGAAGAGGGGAAGTCTGATAGCTGGTTAGTGCAGCAGCTGTTGGCTGTTTTGTGTTTTACTGTAATTTGTGATTTTTAACATTTTAGACAAGTTTTAGGCTTCTTATAATTGTTTTAATTGTGATTTTTATGATTTTTTGATGATCTGATGACTTCTTATAAGCTGCTTTAGGTCCTCTTATGAAAGTAGGATTAAAAAGTCAATAAACAAACAAATAAAACACTTACCCCCAAATCCAGAGTAACTACGGGAGCATGTTAAGAGACTTTATGTGCACCAGTAGTTATTGCACTACCTAGTGAAAACCTATGGGAAATTCATACTGGAATCCAGAGTAAGATGTTCTTACACTGGAGCAAGGACTCCCTGTAGTTATTCTGGCTTTTGTCCTTAGAACCACAATTGGTTCCCAGAGAGATAACATAAGTCAACTGTGGAGGCCAAGGGGTGAAATCTGTGGTTCTACTTGTACCTACTGATCAGGGGTGGGCCCGACCTGGCCCAACAGCCGGTTCCCCGGAAGTGGGTGGGGCCAAGCCAGGGTCGGGGGCAGGACTGGGGTCAGGGGGTGGGGAGGGTCAGGTGCAGGGTGAGGGGCGGGCCCCAAACCCAGTGCACTGTGCATGCCCTAAGGTTGGCGCAGCGCTGTCCTGAAGCCGGCCGATCTCAAGAGCCGGCCAACCTTAGTGCCAACCTTAATGCAAGCACAGTGCTGTCCTGAAGCTGGCTGAGATCGGCAAGCTTCAGGATAGCACTGCGCCTGTACCAACCTTAGGCTTCAGGACAGCATTGCGCCTGCGCTAAGGTTGGCACAGGCGCAGTGTTGGGCTTCCCCAGGTGCGCCAAACCGGTGCGTCTGGTTTTCTGGACCCCCCCCTAGCCACCGGATCTGTGGCGGGGGGTCAGAACTAGGAAGCGGTTCGGGCGATCCGGCCCAAATCGGCTTCGGCCCACCACTGCGACTGGTCTTATGGCACAACATTATTTTTAGTAACATTATAGTCAATTTTTATCCACATGTGTTTGTTATCTCTTATTTACATCTGGTGACAAGATATCCTGAGTAAGGGTGCAGTCCTAATTATGTCTACTCACAAGTAAGACTCATTCTGTTCTTAGGGCTTAATCCAGAGTAACTACAGCAGTTGTTGCATTGATGCACGAAAATTTGCATTGACGAAAATTTACTGTGGATTGCTCTATGAATTTCCCATAGGTTTCCACTAGATGGAGCCATAACTGCGTCAATGTAAATGTAACTTTTGTTTATGCATCTACTGCCGCAGCTACTATGGGTTGTAGGGTTACTCTCAAGAAAGTGTGTATAGGATTACAGCTTATTCTCCATATTTTAAAAGACTTCAGGAGCAATGACTAAAAACAGAAAGCAGCATAATTCTGTCTCTGTCAGCAAAATGTTGCTAATGATAGCCTTGACTATGTCAGCTAAAGCTAAACAGTCAGAAACAGTCAGGTCTTCTTCATGGCTGTGACCTGGTGCCAAACATGATAAGTAAACAATAGCTTTTTCAGTAGAGTTTGCCACAAAGAGTTTGCTCCTAAGCCTAAGGCAGGCTGTCCAGAAGTCTGGCTTTCCCCGGGCACCTCCGGAATTTATTACCTTGTCCAGGGAGTAGGGAAATGCAAGAGTGCCTCTGAAATTTACGAGCCATGCACGCAGCTCAGATTTCCCTAGCTCTCTAACTCCAGCTCTTAACCCTTTCAGTGCCTCTTAACCCTGCCTCAGCCAACAATTCAGGCTGTGCTCTACTTCTATACCTGCAAGGTAACTCCTGCCTGGGGATACTCTGATTCCTCCTTCCCAGTCCTTTACATCCTGGTCATTCTGGCTCCCCGCAGTCTGCTTTTGCACTCTGCACACCTTCAGGGGCACTGCAGATTTCTCTTGGTGGTTCCAGATCCCATCTCCCTGATGCAGAGATCTCCTCCTTTCTATCCCCCTCCCTGCTTGAGATCTTGCTTGTGTGTGTGTGCTTGTGTTTGTGTTTGTGTGTTTGGTTCTGAACCACATACGTTGGAGTCACTGGCTTGTGTTATGCTACTACAAACGGTTGCTTTAATGTCTGGGTCTGAATCATGCATTTTACAAGGTTCTCAATTTTAAAGGGTTGACATTAAGTACAGGAAAACAATATGAGTATTTCTGTTTTATTTTAACATGTCCTACATGTGTCCTACATTTTTGCGGTATCCTTCAATTTTTTAAGCACATAGGAATTTTAGGGGTTAAGGGATTTAGCATTTGTCATCTGAACACCCTGTGCAAAATACTTAATGTCTGGGCATAAAAATAAATATCTGCTTTTATTTTCCATAATGCCAAAAGTGCCAATTTTTCCCCAACTCATTCAAACCTGAACAGACCCTTCATGAAGCTGAATGCCTCATTTGGCAAATTTTTTGGGAAAACTTTGGGAACCCCCAAAATTGATTCCATAACCCCCAAACCAGACTGGGATGGGGTGAGTGGAGAGTTCATCATTTTTCAATTTAAAATAAGTAATATAGTGTAATATGTTATGTACAGGAAAGCAATACCAGTGTTTTTAGCTTATTTTTAGTGTTTTTAGCTTATTTTAACATGTCCTACATTTTGTACCACATTTTCCAGGTAGGGAGTAGGAATTTTGGCCTTCGATCAGGAATTTTGGCCTTGCTGTTTAGGGATTTTGCATTTGGCGTCTGGTCACCCTGGCCTAAGGGCAACTCATTGTTATTAAGTATCATGATTGTTAATAAGATACTACCCAATCTTGTATGGTGTGACCTGAATAGGTAAGATCACACAAAAGAACACATGTCCAACACTGCGACAACCTTTGACCAATAATGCTTATTCCAGTTCATTTAACCTTTATTGGCATTTCAGAGGTACATAGTAAAAATAGACATAGAGGAGGTACAAAGGCATTTAAAACAGATCAAATAATTCTAGCAGGAAGAGTGCTAGCTTCTGGGATTACCCTTGGAGACTGCTAGTAAGAATTCCGCTACCAGGTTGGAAATATAGGTGGAGTAGTTACTGAGGAGAATTGGAAAAGGGTCAATGATGGGAATAGGGAGGGAAAGGAGAAAGGGGTCAAGAAAGGGGTCAAGAAAATTGGTCCTGAGATTATGATGGACAGGGCACCAGAGCAGAATGTGATCTAAAGTGTCCGGTTCAGCTGAACAAAATAGACTTAGGGCAAAATCCAGAGCAGTTACGGGTGCCCGCAGTTACATCACCCTCTAATGTTATCTTATGGGAAATCACCTTAACTGCTCCAGAGCAAAGAGCTTAATTTGACTTTAGGATATGGGCCTTAGAGCACAATCCTAACCAGGTCTACTCAAAAGTAAGCCCCATTTTGTTCATTGGGTCTTACTCCCAGGAAAGTGTCTTTAAGATTGCACCCATAGTCTATTTAGGCTAGAGGTATTGGAATATCTTCCTTGGTATATTGCGTATGGGAATATGTTCAATCTTGCCAGCATAAAAGCCCTTCTTTTGTTAGGGTTGGTGAGATGATGAAAGTAATTTGCTGGATGACCAAAAGAAGGAAACAAACCGAAAAAGTAAGTGAACAGGTTGGGTTTAGGTTGGACAGTAGTGTTGCAGTTTCCTATTCCCAAAGTTTCAGTTTAATAGTATGATGCACTTTTTGGAGGTCCATATTTGCTAAAGACTCAGGCGAAAGACCTAAAGAGGGTAATTTAATGTCTATGGATTTAGATGGCAGTCTTTTAATAAACCTTGAAGAATAGATGTCGGATGAGTATTAAGATGGAGTCTTAGCCAGAATTTAAAGGTGAAAGGTCAAGCTATAGTCTGAGGAAAGTGTATGCCCAATTCTAATGACATGGTAGACAATCTAATTAAATTTGGTACTCCAAGGATTTTTCTCAGAAATTTAGCAACAGTCTTATCCAACTCATAATTTGCTGCTTCCATCCAAACAGCAACTCCATATAATAGTTGAGGGATGATTTTAATTTGGAGCGCGTGGATGGCAGCAGGGATGTACTTGTTGTCCTCGTTAAAGTGAAATCGGGCAATCACATTTTGGGATTATAAGGTTGAAGAGATTGCAGATCTACACTGAGGAGACCAGGAGTGTTGAAAGTGGAAAATGACTCCAAGGTATCTAAAAGACTTTACTTGTCGGAATAATAAGCTGTCAACCTTCCAAGAGGATGGTGCCCAAGATTTAGAGAAGACTGAAATTTTAGTTTTTTCCGAGTTAATAGACAGATGGTTGAGAAGACAGTATTCATGGAAGGATGCCAGCAGCTGGCAGAGACCCAGCTTGGTGACAGATAATAAAACAGCATCATCTGCACATAGAAGAATTGAGATAGGGGTGCAATTTAAGGAGGGAGGAGAAATATCTGGGGTAAGAAGAAAGGAGGAGAGTAATTAGTGCAAAACTTGTTAGTAAAAGCTAATGCAATCTGTTATAACCGGCTTTGCTACTATAAAAGGTGAGGGCCAAGAGCCATCTGGGCCACTCCTTGTTTCGGACACGAATCGGGGAAGATTGCCCAATACGCATGTTGAATAAAGATCCAGAATCTGATACCTTGGTTATCTGCTTGTTTGTTTGTCTACACAGAACAATACAAAAAACAATCAAAAGAGTTGGTTAAAAAACTTGGTCCTGGTTCCCCATGCAAGGGGAAAAGCTGCCATTGAAAACCCAGATGGATAGCAGGAAATGAATCTAGCTCATGCCTTTAGTGTCTCCAGGAAAGGAGGAAGACTTCTCATTCTGACCTGGCCAACATTAAACCTTAAATCTAGCTCATGCCTTTAGTGTCTCCAGAAAAGGAGAAAGACTTCCCATTCTGACCTGGCTGAGATTAAACCTTCTGGCCAGTGATGTTTCATACCCTCTTGTATGTTTGCTTCAACTATCAGAAGTTCTGGAGGAATTGCCTTAGTGATGCGATGTTGACCCCATTGCAGTCCACACAGGTAATTCACAAGATGGGCATACTTTTGTGTTCTCATGCACCAAGTGAACTGGAATAATTTCCAAGAAAACAAAATTGACACAGTGATTGCACGTTTTACACAGTGGTGACTCAAATAAGAAGAAAGGATTGCAATGAGACAGATTTACTTTGATTTTTCTGAGATGCCTAAGACACTGGGCCACATTAACAAAACATGTTTGCTAATTAGAACAGTAGTTATCAATTTCAACTTGCTACATAATTAAAACTGTATGTTATTCATGAGCCTATGATAAGATAGTTAGCATGATAATTTGATTCTAGAACTACAATTTGACTAACAAAATTTACAATTTGACTATTTTCTTAGTAGTATACATTTGCATCTGTAAGTAGGATCCAGAATTCCTCCTGGTAGTTAATTCAAAAGTATCATCAGATTGCCAAAATTTAACTTTGACAGGTGACAATCACATATTGATAAAAGAGCCACCATCTAATTAAAAATTAAATGAACCAAAAATTATCTCTCTTCATATCAATAACAATGATCTTGCTTTTATAAATGTTAAACATTTTGGATAAACCAGTAGTTTTTAAATAATATGACAAGTGGCTTATGTAAGGTACAGCAGGCATGACATATTCATACCATGTATACATATGCACTTGTAATATGCACTTGGACACCACTAGTAATATATGGAACACACACATACTGTATCTCAGTCCTGTATGTTTTTGGGTCTGTACTAACTTTGGGCACACTCCAGAGTAATTACGGGAGAACATAAGAGACATTACGTGTACCCGTAGTTACTGCACCACCTATTGAAAACCTATGGGAAATTCATATTGCAATCCAGAATAACTTGTTCTTACTCCAGAGGAAGGATTCCCCATAGTTACTCTGGATTTCACCCTTCATTGGTTAACTATGAGCACAATCCTAACCATATCTACTCAAAAGTAAGCCCCATTGTGTTCAGTGGGTCTTACCCTCAGGAAAGTGACTTTTGGATTGCCGCCTATAGTTTGATCAAACGCTAGGTGCTAGATTTTGACTCTAATGCTCAAACATTCATAGCACCAGGTTCCTTTTAGGAATTACTTATCTCCCATGTTTCTTACAATGTGCTCTGATCAAGATATGAAGCCCTGCTCCATGTACTGACACTGGGCCCAAGCTCAATGACTGGCCACAAAGAACAGGATCTTTTCAATTGTGGCGCAGAAGAATTCCCAACCTAGAATTCCAACCTAATGAAGTTGGTACAGTCCAAGAAACATACATGACCATGGAAGCAGAGAACCAGAAGCATAAGACAAATGCGTGCGTGCAAAAATCTGATGTAATATTTGAAAAGGCTATTGTTTGTTTATTTATTAAGTTATTTATTTATTTATTTCTAAGTAAATGTGATTAGGATCAGGGCATCAATCTGATAGAACTAAAGTGAGTTGGGTATGCCAACTTTGAAGTAAAATCACTGCTTAAACCAATGTTTGAATTTCAGAGCAACAGTAGCATGAATAGCTTCTACATGGAATGAAGCCTTTAATGTTTTTCAACAGAATTCTACCTGGAGCCTTGAACTGATCAAAGCCTGTTGTGAAGGGGTATTTTTCCAATGCAAAATGGGAAAATTGGGCAAGAAACCATCCTCATTATAGAATATCTTTGATCATGCTATTTTGGCACTATGTACATGGTCTTTTAATTTTTTTAAGTGTGGGATTATCAGCAGAAGTGTAGGACAAACTGAATAGAGCAATTTTATCAACTGAATAATAAAAATCTGTCTCCCACAAAGGATATGAAAATGAAGATGAAAATGCTTTTCTTTACACATAATGAAATGCCATTGAGTTCAAAAGCAATTTGGGAAAAGATAGCACAGATCAATAAGAAAAAAATGAAGATGTACCACTAAGGATAAAGCAATGTTCACACCATCTGAAAAAGAATGCCATATTTGATCACACCATACTCAAATACTGTAGAATATTTTTAAAATTAGGCTAATATATAGCAAAGGAGTAGATCCAGTATACCATGACAATAAAAAATTCATGTTCAAGAATTCAAAAATGCAGAAATATTTTTAAAAGCAAATTTACAAGATACTCACAGACTTTTTTCAAAGGTCAAAACAAATGACCTGAAGATTGAATGGGAAAGATAGCTATTAGACACAAGTATGCAGTGCAGTGAAAGGTGTATTTGGCCAGGGTAAGGTGAATAATTCATAATTATCTATCTACAGTATTTACGAGTATATACCGCTTTTCAACTAAAAAGTTCACAAAGGGGTTTACAAAGAAAATGGAAAAATAATAATAGCTAATTAAAAGCTAAAGGGTCCCTGTCCCAAAAGGGCTCACAATCTAAAATGCAAAAAAGAACACCAGCAGAAGCCACTCAAACAGACATTGCCGGGATGTGCAGGGCCAGTTACTGTCCCCCTGCTGAATAAAAGAGGAGCACCCACTTGAAAGAGTGCCTCTTGTAATGGAGAAGGGCACCATGGATCAACAGCCCCTGCGAATATCCAGTCTAAGAAGACACCTTGAAAACTACAGAAATAAAATTAACCAGAGGTTCACATTCTACACAGAGTATCAATAACAATCAACATCTAACTCAGTGATTTTCAGCCTTTTTCATCTTATGGCACACCATCAGTTGTTTTTACCACTGACATGGCACACCATGCCATTCAAATCCCCAAGTTTTCTTATAAATAAATGTCCTTCCACAAATTTCCACAGCACTCCTGAGGACTATCCGCAGCACACCATTGCGCCATGGCACACTGGTTGAAAATCACAGATCTGACTACTCTTGTGGCAGAGCTTCAGCAAATTGTCCAACATGAGTACATTATTCTAATGAAGCAGGATAGCAATGTCCACAATAAAATAAATCAATGAACACAATATCACTGCTATTTTCTCTACCACTTCACCTCTATGCATACATCCATTCCTCTGCATTATTACAGTTTCTAGGGAAGAAAACTTCCCTAGATGTATATAGGGGTTCAAGTCTTTTAGGTAAAAGACAAGCATGGCATAGCTAAGCTGGACAGCTACATGGACACAAAACTTGAAACTGTGCACACAGCACTGGCACTGGTAATCTAGAATTAAATTCAGGGATGGTGCATGATGTCATTATCATGCATATACAAACAGCATGCATATACAAACAGCACAAACACTGCAATGGGGGAAGGACCTGCTGTGACTGATAATTCCCCTTTTTCACTTATGGGAAGTATGCTGGAAACCACTATTCCTCGATGTTCCTATTGAGCAGAATACAAAAAAAAAACAGCAAAAAGCTATTTTTCTAGGTTTGCCATATCAGCTGGGCATTCTTCAACTGACCTCTCTTGTAGGAAGAGGCTTAAGAGATTAGAAGGAAGCATCACTCAAGGAAGCATCACGATTTTGAAGTTGTGAAAGTACTGGTATGTCCAGCACTCCTGTAACCAGTGCCACTGAAGGACATTCTGTTCTGGTAGAGAAGTGTCAATTCAGGTGTCCATAGTTCGGATGTCCTTAACTTGCAAAACAAATGTATTGCTTTTAGTTATCCAGGTATCACTGGTGAAACTGTATCCACGTATCCTCTATATGCCATTGCCATTGTAACGATAAACATATGGGAATGCCCATGGATTGTATGAGGCTGTACATCTAAACACAGATTAATGTCATTGTAGATGTTCCATTTGCACAGAATTACTTTTGAGGAAATAAGTTCTTAGTGCACTCAAATGTGTATTCTATTAGAAGCAAAATAGTGTAGGTAATAGCATGTGCACTACTGGAGTGCACATTAGGGTCTTGATCCAGCCAAGTGCATTGTTTTCTATGGGATGCTCCCTTGAGGAGCAAATGATACATGACAGGAAATGCATTAGTTTTTCTTTACACGCATAAGTTTACTCATGCTGCCAACCTCATAGGGCTTCAATTTCAGTAGAAACTTTAACTTTGCAGTGGAGAGTAGCTAATCTTTACCACCATGCTGTTGCCCTGCTGATGATCACCTCTATAAAGCAAAAAATTGAACCAATTTATGTGCAATTTACTGTAATGGGCACATAACTGGCCCAATCCTGGCACATAAATTGGCCCAATCCTATTGAGAGCCTGCACCGGATCTCATGTTTCACCAGTGTTCACAGTCAGAAAAAATGCAGCAAAACTTTTTATGACAATACAAGGACCAGGATTCTGATGGGAAGGCTGGTGTTTTCATGCTGGTGGTCATTGGGAGTCCTGCCACAGGGACTGTCCATTATGAGCCCAAACCCATTCCTGGACCTCATCTACCTGAACTTATTAATATGAACTTGCACACAAGTGATATCACTGTTATAAGTCCAAGTTGAGTCATTGTGGCTGCTGGGGCACACAAAAAGCAAGAGCCATTCATAATCAAACATAAGCATAACTATGCACCAAAACATTAAACATTATAGGACGTGCTACACTGTGTGTGCAATAAATCAACTATTGACCTGCTGGTTTGACATCAATACCTTGGAAAGTCCTGGAGCAAGTTATTAAGCCATCTGTCTGTGAGCATTTAGAAAAGAGGGTGATGACTGCTAAGAGTCAGCATGATTTTCTCCAACAGCAAGTCTTACCAGACAGACTTTATCTCTTTTTGTGATAGAATGACATGTTCAGTAGATTGGGGTATTGCTGTGGACATAAAACAGGCATGTTCTCATATCCTCAGGGGTTCTATTCTGAAATTCCCCCTGCAGTTAAGTGAATAGTTAATATAGGTGACCATCTTCCCCCTCTAACACTGGAGCTAAGGGTTGCTCTGCTCCTTCACTTCCAGAAGATCCTTAGAGAGACTTCTGCATGTGCCAGAGTAGAGCAGAGCAGGACAGCAGATGGAGCAATCCTTAGGTCCTGAATCCATGGATGAAGAAGCCTTGTTTATCTTGGTTCTTTCTCTTTCCTAGAATGTATCCCACATAGGTGCGGGGTCCGCTTACTTCACCTTTACTGGATCGACTTTAACAAAATTCCAAAGCAAAAAGCTGCAGAATTTAAGGTTTCCTGAATATATGGGGGATGTACTCTCTGCCCTTTATTCATCAATTAATTATTAGGTACAGATTTTTGCTTGCTGGACAAACATTAATAGAAAGCATACAAATTGGATCTATGCAAGATTTTTTTAAAAATGTGAATTAGTGAGTGATTATTGTAATTGTTCTTTCTCCCCAGCTAGCTGAACGAGAGTTACAGCTCTCACTTGTCCCATGCTACAAAGAGAATGATTTTTACAGCTTAATAACTTGGACAATTAAATTTAGAACAATTCAAAGGGGCCTTGTTATCATTACTAAATAATGGGCTACAAAATGCTAGTGTTACTGGAATAAATATGAAAGGCTGTTTCTTCTGCTGTTCTTAAATCTCTCTCCCTTTGATTACAGAATAAATTCTTTAGAATTAAAAAATAATGTTTCCCCTAACAAGCAACTTATGGGTGGTATGCCATTTTAAAATAAATCCCATAGATTAAAGATATGACATGTAATAATTATGGTCTCCTTTGAAGTCAGTTCTTAGCATAGTTAGGCTGGAACAAAAGTCACAGGAATGTCATAAAATAAAAAATATTGTTTATGTGCCTCATGCTAAGACCACAATTATTATAGCAGCCAATTCCTCTCTAAATTACAATGTGGAAAATTGGGCCTTAGTTTCTTCCAGAACAAAATCATCATATAGTACAGGTGAAGGCAGTTTATTCATGGAATTTTCATTCATGGATCTGGCTCCATCTGAGCCCTCCAAAGGAACTCCGAAGCTATATATGGTTTCTTCTGGAGGGCTTTCTGAAGTCTGGGGAGGCATACCTTTCATAGACCCCCACAGGAATAGCACCCTAGGGCATTTGCACCCTCATATCCCAGTGCATAAGTACACCAGTACTACAACATATTTTATTTTCTAGCCTCTCTGCATCAATGCTGAGGTCAGAAAACTGCACACCACAAATGACTTATTGCTTATGGAATTTTTCCCCATCTCATGATAATTTTCAGTGTCCAAAAATAATATACGCAAAACTAAAAAGCCACAATTAAATGAGGCATACAGGAAAATTATGCTTCTGTGCATGAAAAAACTTCCATGCAAGCAGCACAATGCCAAAATACTATTTATGATCTGGAACTGTTCCAGAGGCTGTGGTGGTTGAGTGATTCACTGCACTTGTTGACATGAAAGTGAGCCCCTGTCACTAATCCCAGCTCCTGCCAACCTAGCAGTTCAAAAGCATGTAAATAAAAGTACCGTATAGATAAATAGGTAACAATTCAATGGGAATGTAATGACCTGGCAACCGGCCTCTGCAACTGGCCAATGAGTTTCCTCAAAATAACATCAAAACATGGATCAGATGACTCCATAGCCTGCCTGATATGTGCTCTTTCTTGGGAGGGATCTTGGGTAAGGGGAATGGTGACATGTAATAGTAAGGAGTCATTGGCCAAGGGTAACCTTAATGAGGGTAATGAGCCAAAGAAGATATAGTGGAGGAGGTCAGACGGGCCATTTCATCAGTAGAATCCTTCAAAAACAGATTGCTTCTCCTTCTGGTCCATCCTCCAACTCTCAGGTGTCTGGTGGTCCTGGCATTGAAGCCCTGATTTTAAGCTGCTGCTTTTAAATACTAGGTCAGTGAATAATAACACCCATATCATTTAGGACTTAATCCTGGATGATAACACTGACCTGGTGTGTATCATGGAGACCTGGTTGGATGAGGCAGGTGAAATTAATCTCTCCCAGCGCTGTTCCCCGTTTCCAGATTCTGCTGCAGCCAGTCTTTGGGAGACAGCCTTGGTTGCCTTGCTAAATGACCTGCACGAGGGACTGGACAGGGGAAGTTGCTGGTCCTACTGGACCTCTCAGCGCCATTCTACACCATTGACCAGGAGCTGTTTAGCCAAATTGAGGGGTTGGGGACACCGTGTTGTGGTGGTTCCATTCATAGGTCCCAATAGTGGTGCTAGCACCCTGTTCAGCACCCTGGCCTTTGACGTATGGGGTGCCACAAGTTCCATTCTGTCCCCATGCTATTTAACATCTACATGAAACTGCTAGGAATGATCAGCCAGAGATTTGAAGTGAATTGCCACCAGTATACTGACGACACCCAGCTCTATCTCTCTTTTCCGTCACAGTCCAAGTGGCTGTTGAGCCCTGGACTCTGTTGAGACCTGAATGAGGACTAACAAGTTGAGATTGAATCTGGACAAGACAAAGTTTCTCCTGGTCAGAAAATCCTCAATGCGGTACTAGAATATCATCCTGCACTGAATAAGGTTGCCCTCCCCTTAAGGAGCAGGTTCATAGCTTTGGGGTCCATCTGAACTTGCAACTGCTCCTGGATTGCCAGGTAGCAGCTGTGGCCAGAGGAGCCTTTGTCCAAATTGGTGTGTCAGCCACAGCCATACATGAACCATGAGAACATCACCACAATGGTCCATGATACCGCAAGGTGCTAGTCTTGACCTATAAAGCCCTATACAGCTCGCAACCAGACCATCTAAGAAACCATCTACTTCCATATAATGTGGCTCTTCCTATCTGGTCATCAGAGAAGGCCATTTTACAAGTGCCAGTGCCTAGGGCAGCATTTCTCTAAGTGGGGGTTGGGACCCTTTTGGGGGTGGCCTAGAGGTTTCCTGGGGGTTGCCTAAAGACACCTGGTGCAGGGGGCCAGGTCAGGCTTGCCAGACCGGCTGAAGATGCGCGTGCACTGGGGATGACTGATAGCCTCAGGGCCCAATCCTATGCATGCCTAATCTGAAATAAATCCCATTGTGTTCAGTGTGTGCACAGAACACACATTTCATTTGTAACAATGAAAATACATCCTGCGTATTGGATATTTACATTACGATTCATAACAGTAGCAAAATTACAGTTATAAAGTAGCAACGAAAATAATTTTATGGTTGGGGGTTCCACAACATGAGGAACTTATGAAGGGTTATGGCGTTAGGAAGATTGAGAACCACTGGCCTAGGGAGATGCGTAGAGCAGCAACAAGGAATAGGAACTTCTCAGTAGTAGCACCAACACCTCCTTCCCTCTTGACCTAAAAACTGCTCCCTCCTAGAAACATTCAGGCAAGGCCTGGAAACACACTTGTTCAGATAAGCCATCTGAGCTCCTGGCCTTTTAATATCTAGTCTTTAATTATGAATTAATTTATCTGGTTTTTATGGGATCGAACTATTAAGATGCCTCTGCTTGTATCTGTTTTTTATTGTGATAATTTTGAGGTACTGTTTTTTACTTTTTATAATAAATTGTTTTAGGTGTTTTAATTGTCCAATTTATGAAATGTAACGATAAGTCTGTTTTTAATTTATTTTATGTGAGCTGTGTGAACCCTTGTATCCTCATGAGAAAATCTGGAAATAAATAAATCAAAATAATGAACCCCATCATTAGATGGGACAAACTCTGAAGTTGCTTTTTTCTTATTGGTACAGTATTGTTCCTATATCATACAACAGTTTTCTAGGATGTCACTCTTGGGCTCTCCTAATACTTGAAAAATCCACATCACAATATGTAAAATCCACATCACAATAAAAGACATTCCTCTGATGAGCTCCTTGTCACTTTCATGATACAACCCAAGCTCAGATCTGGCCCAGGTTAAAACCACAGCAGTGTTAGGAACTGCCCCTTGAAATCATTTCAGGGAAAAAGGCTTTGCATCTTCACTGCACAGAAGCGTAATGAACTGCAGTTCCACCAGATTCTCAGAGGAAAAGATGTTAATTGATGGTAGCAGGAAGCAAAGAAATCCTGTTCCAGGCATCACTCTCAGAGGGTCTGAAATGCTCTGGCAGATGGATGAGGCAGGGGAATTCACAGCACATGATGTGCCGAAAGCTCTAGTGGGATTTTTTTAAAGCTAGTTATGAGTTCATTTCTGTACAGAAGAAGAAAGTTTGAAATTGACTTTATCTTGAGTTGTTTCAAGCAATTCACAAGAAGCCTAAGCCTCCTTTTAATTAATGAAGATCTATTGCTTTAGTGCTCCATTTTTGCAAATTAAAGAGCCTCTGTTTTAGATTGGAAATCTTATCACAGAAGCTCTTTTTTCTTCTAAAATACTCAAATGAGCTAAAAAATAAAACCTTATGGGAAAGGCTTTTTTCAGTTGCAAAACCATTTACACACAAGCAGGTACTTCACCTCAACAAACACACTATAAGCCCATGACCTTCATTCAAGTCTCAAATGCTTATACTAAGATCAGACATACAGTGGTGCCTCATGTAACAAATTTAATTCATCCTGTAGGAATGTTTGTTACGTGAAATGTTTTTTATGTGAAGCGGAAATAATGGAAACTCAGACTATTAGTTCCACAACTCCAAAAATATTCATATAAAAATATTAACTGTATATAAAAATGATGACAAAACACTGGAATTGAATTCAAAATATGCATTCAATGTGCATGATCCTATCAAGTCTACTTAGGCTGCAGTCCTAAAGACACTTTCCTGGGAGTAAGCCCCATTTAACACAATGGGGCTTACTTCTGGGTAGACATGGTTAGAAGGCTGCAGTCCAAGACACCTTCAAAGTGTCTCCCCACTTTCTCCTTCTCTTCATCCTGAGCCTCTCTCTTTCCTGCTCCCTTCTGGCTAGCCCTGAGCTGTTTCCCTCTTCTCCACTGCTGTTCTCTCCCTCTGCCCAGCGGACACCCAGCTACAGGAGGAACAGCGTGGAAGTGTTGCTTTCGCTATGGGCAGGCGCACTAGGCAGCCCTGGCACTTTTTAAAAGGGCTGCTGGCCAACACGTCTGCCCCAACTGCTAATGAGTGTGTTTGTTATGTGAAGCACAGCTTGTTACATGAAGCAGAATCCTAGAGAAATTTTTGTTTGTTACATGGCACATACTTTACGTGAGGTTCTTGTTAAGTGAGGCACCACTGTATATTACTGTTGAAGCATGATGATTGTTCTAAAACCTATTTCAGGAGGTCCACACTGCAGTGAGTCAGGAGTCCACACTGCAGGACATGTGATGCTAGTTTGCTGCCTCGTGATGCACCCTGGATAGCACGAAAGTGTGAACTAAATGACTAGCAACAGTAGGCAGCCAGACTACATTGAAGAATTGGCAGTTGGCAATAGTTGGCAGCCAGACATCATTGCAGAATTCATAGCTCTTAAAATACATGGCAATAGAAAAGCAAAATGGCCTTTTCAGGCCCAAAGGACAAGACAGATTGGGGACATCATTGGAATATACCAAATTAATGTTGAAGGGTTAGTAAATCTAAGAGCCAATATATTCCCAAACTTTTACTTGAAAGGAATATTAAAATGGTTATTCTTCAAGAAACACATACAGAGAATGAAGTTCAGCAATCCAGTGGAGGTAACATCCAAGGATATGATCTACTGGGGGGCCATATATCTCTACAGTTATGGCACAGCTACATATGTGAGACGGAATATAGAAAATATTTTTTACAGTCAGCCTCCACAAACAATAATATACATGAATTATCTCTAAATTAGGAGATTTTACAATAGTGTACATATATACAAGCCACCTCAGATAACCTGGCCATCAAACCACCCTGCAATTTATGCAGGTGATTTTAACAGTCACTATAAAAATTGGAACCATTGCTCTTCTGATGAAAATGACAAACTGCTAAATAGTTGGGCCAATGAGGCCAAAGTCCACTTAATTTTTGATTCTAAAACTTGGTAATGTGTTTTGTCTCAGAAAGCCCAACCTTGCAACCAGTTTCCATAATTAGGAAAGTAATGGATAAATTTCCACATAGTCAACATTGGAATTGAGATTCCAATACACTCTATACAAAATCTAGATGGAATTTTCATAAAGCCAACTTGCCTGAATTTGCCAAAAGTCTTGACAGTATTATGAAATGTATTTCAGCAACACTGTCATAGATTTGTGGTGCATCAGTTGTATCAGCAGCCAACTGAGTGCAGGATGCATGCATCAGAGAGGAGTGGATTGCAACACAGCACTTTCCCACCCCCACCCCCGCCTGGATCCTGGGATTTCCCCCTTCCCTCCCCTCAGGTATACCACTGAGGAGGGTGGAATGGGAGGTCTAGCAAGTATTGGGTTCAGCAGCAGCAGTGCATACCAGTTCCTAAACACCATTCCCAGGCCTGGTAGGTTTAAATGAGCTGCTCTGATTTGCGCCAGCTATAGTTCCTGCTATACTGTAGTTCCTGCATCAGGAACTTGGAGACATGAAAGCAAAGAGAGGACAGGATGATATTTGCTCATCTTTGAAAGTAAATAAAATTTGAAATGCCACATAGTTTGAGAGCTGAACATAACAACTATAGAACTCAGCATTCTCCTTCTCCCAGTGCTTCTGATCACCACAGAAAATACTGCTATGCTGTTTCTGAAAAAAAGGGAAAGTTCTACAAGAAAGGTCTACAAAACCTAATACATACTTCACATGAATCTGCATCTATGGAATGACAAACAATGTCTGTAAGACTGCTGCTTAGAGCTGTTACCCTTTGGTGAAAGAAAGAAAGAAAGAAAGAAAGAAAGAAAGAAAGAAAGAAAGAAAGAAAGAAAGAAAGAAAGAAAGAAAGAAAGAAAGAAAGATCTGTGTTATAAATACATATACAGTATCTGTGAGCATTCTTCGACATTCATGTTTAAAAACTATAAAAGGAAAACCAAAGGTGATCAAGTAACCATGAATCCTTTCAACTAGATGTCGCTGGTACAGCTGTGGATTTTAAACAATTGAATAAAGATGAAGCCTTTCTTAACTTCCAGTAAATAAACCGAGATAGGAAAATTGTCACTAGCATTTTTCCCCTGACTATACTGCAATAATCCCAAATTTGTTTCACTTTGACAGCTGCAGCGCAATTCTGAAATTAAAAAGGGCATGCATACTGGCTTGCCTTGTGCCTCCCTGAAACCTTAATCTCAGGCTCAGACCTAATAACTGTTAACACCTTATTCTGGCATCTGAAGCTGCGGTTGGAGCATGGAGACACCATATGTGCCCCAAAGCTGACAAGACAGAAGCCTCTATCTCCTTCCATTGGCACCCACGCAAGCAGGCAGACAGACAGGCTGGCTGTAGCCCTAGTGGCAGCCACAGCAACTGACATTACTGGAGAGCAGGTTAATTAACATTTGAAAATTAAACAGTACTACTAGGCTCACAGCCATTAAAATAGGGACGGTCCAGAAAACCAGGAAAAAAGATAACTCTTCAAGAATTAACAGGTTTCCTATAATGAAACTTGTATTAAACTTGTTTAAACAATGCACAAAGAAAATTCAAGTCACCTGCCAAGGGCTGGAAGTAGCATCTTTAGGAAGGAAGTGATGTCATTAAATAGAAAAGCAAGATAAGTCAGGCTGACCCAGAATAATTATTTGGCTCTTCCAACACGTCAGTAGCACCTACTCTCATCCATCTTGCTCGGCTCTTTACTTCTTTCTATGATTCCTATTGTTTGCATTCTGAGGCCTCCTTCCCTCTTCCAGATCCTCAACAGAAGGGGCACTGATGAAAGGGAAGCTCTGAGAGAGCCCAATTAACATGTAGGAGCTTATAAAGCTACATGAGATAAATAGAGCCCACATTTGGCCCATGGGCCTTATATTGATCACTGCTTACTGATGTTCAGTCACCTGCAACTCTCTCAATATGCCATAGTATCTGGAATTGTACATGTTAAAGTGCAAAGTTATTGTTAATAATATATTTATATAGTGTCATTATTCTGCACTGCACTTTTAAACATATGAGGTTTAGGCTTTTGCTTCAATTTGCTTATACTGTAATCTATACCAAAGCAAAGATTCAAAGCAAACAAAACAAAGTTACAAGATTCATTTCTAATCTAATATTTTATTCTCCTGTCATTTATGCAGTGATTTATACTGTATGCTGTATACTGTATATACTGTATATACTGTGATATACAGATCCTTGACCAAAAGTGTTTACACTTGAATGACATGCGAATTAGGGCTATGAGGAATGTACTGTTTTGAACATTTCTGGAAACAATGCCTTGGCCACTGTGGAAAACATGGACTAGACTGACTTTTGTTGTGATTCAATATGTTCATTGGCTGCAATCCTGACGTTAGGCCAGAAAAGTGGCCCAGCTAGGCTGGCCTATCCTGACCAGACAAGACAAGCCAAATCCACAGGACTAAAAGGCCTCCGGCTGGCCTAACTGTTGTTGAAGAGGCAGTGGCACAAAGGCAGATTCTCACTGGGTTGCTATAGTTGTCCTATATCCTGAGATGGGCTGGTGTATCCTAAGGTGGGCTGGTGTATCCTTAGGTTGTATCCTAAGGTGGGCTGGTGTCATTGTGCTGTATCCTGAGATGGGCTGGTGTAGTTGTGCTGTATCCTGAAGTTAAGAGGCCCTATGACTCAGAATTTTTTGCCATCGCTTCCATTTTTACTCTGGACCTCCATGAGTCTACTAAGAGTTATTCCTGCTCTTTATGTGTTCTAACTCTGAGGAGATGTGAGGGGGCATGTCTGCCCTGGAAATAGGCAATGGATACAGCCTAACTGCACTGTTCTAGGCCGTGCTGAACATGCCGTCAACATGCCTCTCCTGAACTGCCTAGGATAGCACAGCTAGGCCAGCCCAGGTCCATCTGTCTTGGGCCAGCTTATGTTGACTGGTCCTAACCTTTCTGGTGTAACTGAGCTGGCCAAAGTCCAAGATGGGTCCATCTTGCAATTGGGCCAGCCCAGTTATAGATAGGCTAGCCCAGTGAACTTCAGGATTGCAGCCATACTTATCTAGGACTAACCTCCTAGATAAGTTGAAGGC
This sequence comes from Cryptoblepharus egeriae, assembly GCA_030015325.1. NCBI lineage: Eukaryota > Metazoa > Chordata > Lepidosauria > Squamata > Scincidae > Cryptoblepharus > Cryptoblepharus egeriae. The sequence goes on from JAREYC010000003.1 coordinate 25,592,553, forward strand.
AACTTTGGAGCACAAAATCTAGAGATTTCCTGTGACTCATAGATAAGTCAAGTTCCATTCCTTATGGGCAATGGTTCCCAAAGTTTCCTGTAGTGGGGAGAGAGAAAGCAGCAATAGGATCACTGTGCTCATGCTGCTACTGGGGATTAAAGGGTTTTCTCCTCCTTACTGAATGCATTTTGGTGCAGGTCTCCTAAAGTTGAGGTCCAGGAAGCTGCAAACTCTTCTGCAGAGATCCTCAAGCTTCCAAATTTCTGAAATGGGTTAAAAATGGCATTTCCTCATTTCATCACAGAACTGGAAGTGCCATTTTTTTTATATTCAGAAGTTTGGAGGCATAGGGAACCCTGCAAAGCGGCATCTCTTCCTCTCTTCCCTGCATGGTACCACTGCTTCTTTCTGCTCATGAGGAGACCAATATCACTACTTCCACAACCTCTCTTGCACCCGCCTGTCTGCATGTAGCTGTGCCAAACTCCCCCCATACTGAATGAACCTACTGTATATAGTAATAGCAGATAATGAGAACCGTCACAGATAAGGAAAAGTTGGCAGCAATTCTGCCCTCACAGGTGAATTCACAGAGAACAAATTTGCATAAAAAGAGAACTAAATGTATTTGAAAGGTGATTCCAATGTATTGACCAGACAAGGACAAAAGACTAAGGTTAAATTTAATACTTGCATTTTCTTGAGTATCGGTAACAGACTTTGCAACTTCTCTATATATTGTGTAGAGCCAGAACGCATTCTGTGTTGGTTTTTAATCTTATCCACGTGGATCCTTATGTTGTGAGAATCTTGGTCCAATTCATCCTCATGGCTTTCCAGACAGGAATGTACCCTTGAGACCAAAGCAGACGTAGAATTAGAGCAGATTAATCCTCATCTTCTCAGCACTAAAGCATTTTTGATGGGCAATATGTTCACATGTCTCTATCTAGCAGTTGTAAGCAAACCAGAGATGCCACAACAAAAGAAAAAAGTGTATAATTCAAAGCAAAATGGGAGGTTCCTCAGGCAAAAAACATCTGAGAAATTCTGAGGGAAGCCAAGAGCATTTCAGGAAGAGACATAAGACTTTGCAAAGAGTTCTTCACAGCCCTAGATTATCACTGGATTTTGCCTGAAGCAATACTTGAAGCACATGCTGAATTTCCTCCTCAAGCAAAGCATATGACGAATGTTGAAGGAAGCCAAGGCATTTTTATATCACTTGCAACATTCCTCGGGGGCGTTTCACACAAGCTACCAGCCCACCATGGTAGAAGACACAAGGGCTTGAACCATAACACAAAGAGAGAGCCCATTTTAGACATGGGCAATATTTGTTTGTTTGTTTTTGTTTACAGTTGTCAATATGTGCATGATTCTTTACAAGACAGGTTCTTTCACCAAGGGGCTTACAACTTAAAACTAGACACAAACAAGACCATGGAGAAAGGAGGCAGTATTAGTGCCAGGGAAATGGAAACGCATGTTCTTCCCCATTTCCCTTCCTCTATTATTGGATGTACTTATACTTAGACGTATGGCCCAATCCTATCCAAAACCTATACTGTTGCAACTGGCCAACTAGATGATGAAAAGGATGGGAAGAGAAGGAAGACTAGGCAATTGCAAAGAAATTAAATGAGGGCCCAATTCTGACCAACATTCAAGCACTGATGCAGCCACAATGCAGCTCCATGGACTGTTCTGATACCTTGAGGAGACCTTCATTACTGCCCTTCCTACTGCAGGATGCAGTGCATCTCCCTTTTGACATGGTTGCAGTCACTGGAAAATTAAATAAGATTGGGCCTTAAATTTTAAATCTACCTTCATAGCATTTCATGAGGCCTACGTTCCATGTGGAACTGGGAAAGCCCCCTGTCTCAGGGTGACCACAAGACCATATTTTCCCGGATTTGTCCAGAGATTTAGCTTCCTGTCCAGGTGTCCTCCAAAGGGCTTCGTTGTCTTCAATTTTGGCTTTATGTTGAAACTTCATGATGGTACCAATCATTTCATATCTCGCTGAATTCATATTGAAGAGAAGAATCCAATGCAAAAACCGGTTTTGAGATATCTCCTTCCTATTAAAAGTTATGGGTAAATAAAACTACAACAAAAAATATGCACTGAGCTCTATGGGAAAGAGAAAGTGACCCATATCGCAGCTTTACTCATGAGTAGATGAACGTGCTATATTTTGTCAGAAAGACCAGGCTGGGAGGAATCCAAGGACACAAGAATGGTCCTGATCCAATGAACGCAGCCTCCAAAACGACCCCCAAAGGAGGCCTCTGAAAATTGCATTGATTTCTATGGGAACTGAAAGGGAGCCATGTTGTGCTTTGACTCATGAATAGGTGAACTTGCCTTAGATATTTGGAAAGAGCAGGCTGAGAGTAATCTGGTCCTGATCCAATGAATCAAACCTCTGCCAGGCACCCTACAAGGAAACCCCTCCTCTAAGCTCCATTTCATCAAACCCTTTTGAAAGTGAGACTGCACAGCTGTCTTTACACTCAAGTAAGCAAGCATGCCTTGGCTTGTGTGGAAGGTCATTCCAGGGTGTGCAAGGCTTCCAGAATGGTCCTGATCCTGTGCACCTGGAATTCAGCAAATGCTCAACAGGGCAACATTTGAATGTTTTCAGCATATGAGTGTTTTCAGCTTTTATTTTGTCATGTCCTGCATTTTGCTTGGATGTTCCACATTTTGCTCTTTTTTGGTTATGGCATATGGTCACCCTGTATTTTGGATCACTTAAACATGTGCATTTTTTGTTCTGGAATCAGATCTTGTAAAGGAGATGCTGTCCCAAGAAAAGGTTGGCTGCTTTGGTTTTGGATTACTTAAACATGTGCCTTTTTGTTTTTACAATTTAACAATAAGTAATATAGTGTTGAAATTACGTACAGAAAAGCAATATGAGTATTCTTAGCTTTTATTTCAACATGTCCTACAATTGTCCTACATTTTTAAAAAAATGTCAGGAATTTTGCTTGGATGTCAGGAATTTTGGGGGACCTTGTCCTCTTTTGGGGGTTTGGGCATCTGGTCACCCTGCCCCTGTTGGGACCCCAGATAGCAGCTGGGGGCCTCTCAGATAAAATTGCTTCATATGTTCAGAAGGCACTGGAAGCTAGTGCCTGGTTTTGAAGAGGAACATCAACTAACCTTCTGTATCAACTTAAAATATGGAGGCAAAATGAACTGCTTTATCCTATAGTGTTTGGTTTTCTCCATAAAATTCTGCTGAGCAATATTGACAGACATTGAATAATTTTTTAAGTAAACACACCCTATGGATAAATAATCTTCTTTCTCATTTTCAATCTTTGCTCATATACTCTAACAAAACATGAAAAAATAATTCCAGCAAAAAACAGGAAATACAATATACAACACTGAATCAAATTTCATCTTCAGTGCATCGGCCTCATTCCCTTCCAGCATGTTGCTTAACAGGTAACGTGCATAATCTTATTAGCTGACTGCATTGATCCTTAGTTCACTTGTAAGCAAAATTATCCTGAGCACATAGTGGTGCTTAAAAGTAATTCAAAGTATCTATTAAAATAAGGATTTTGGTGTATCAGCAAGGAAGAAAGCCTAAGCTGCTAAAACATTTCTCCCATTTAAAGATTGGGCAATTTGCTGATCTGTAAAACTTACTTTCTGTTGTATAGAAAGAAAAAAATCTTAAGTGTTGTAATTTACTGAATGCATTCCTGAAAGCAAAGAGATTGACTTTCTGTCTACAGCAACCTGAAAATCCTGTCTCTGCAAACACTGAACTAGATTAAAGTTTAAATGATAAATTCCCATGAAGGAAAGGTCACATTGTTGTGCAGCCATCTTCTTTCAAGTCATTCCAGCTTGCTAAATGGTATTGACATGTTGGTGGCAAATATATTGCCCTCCTTTATTTTTCCGTTACCTGAGAGTGAAATCTACAGTGGTGTCACCTGATCTAGCCAATCTACCTCCTTGGAGTGCACACTGTCACTACAAGAACTGAGCTACAACCTGAATTTGACGTCTTTTTTCTAGATAGTTTGCTATTCAGCTGATCCAGTTCATCTTGTGAGTTCTCAGGTTCCAAAATGCCTACATGGATAGAATATCTACATAGTAAAAACAAGTGATTCATGTGTTGATTGTTCAGTATGGAACAATCCTAACCATGTCTACCCAGAAGTAAGCCCCATTGTGTTCAATGGGTCTTACTCCCAGGAAATTGTGTTTAGGATGTCAGTTCATATGAGCAGCAGGGTTCTGAGAGTGTAGGGCAAGAGTGTTAACTCCTGAAAAGCAGTATTCTGGCTCATGACATAATTTTTTCCTTCATTTATGGTTAGCCAGCCAATTGCCAAGTAATCACAAAAGGAAAGCAGTCAGCAATTCTCATATCATCAAGATTCAGTAATTAAATTGAAACTGGCAATCTGCAGCCAAAGAGAGTTTGTTACTTGCAGACAATACCGCCTGCTCCCTTGCCTTCCTCATTCCCTTTGATTCTCTTGTTCCCCAGCTTACCATTCAAACTTAAAGCAACATACTTACATGTGAGACCATTCCTCTCCAGCCTAAGCTTCCACTTTTTGATAGCACTAACTTGCAGTCACTAACTTGCAGCATTAACTTGCTAATTTCATGGCTTAACCCAATACCGCCTCCTTACTAATCAGAAAACACATGAATATTCTGTGATAGCATCAGGAGTGATGTCAAGAGCCAACCAGCTTAGCCATGACTCCCTGTCCTGGGAGCACGCAGGTCCAGCAGCAAGTCCTAAAGGCGCAGATGCCTTTTGTGCCCCTCAAACTGAGGAACACAGGTCTATCTCCACCTCCACCACCCTCTCAGGAGCCAAAAGAGATTCAGCACCCTCACTGGGAGATTTCCAGTTGGTGATGTCGCTGGCATGCCGTGGATTCAGATCGTGCTGCTGACATAAAATGACCTCTGGTGGAGGCTGTTTTAGGTATGCCTCCACACTGGACAGCAGCACTGCACGTTTACTCCTAGACCTAAGAAGATAGGTGTGACAATTGCAGGGATAGAATGAAGTGGGGAGAGGTGTAAGGGAAGACCAGGTGAGGTATCAGTGGCACTCACGATGCAAATAATTCCACCTCTGTCCCTTACTGCTGCTATCATGTGTCTCAAACATACATGGATCTAAGAAGTCCCATGAGTGGTGGTGGACGCTTTTGCTGAGTGAGCAGATTTTACTTACTCTGATGAGAACTTTCCAATTATCTCCCTGCTGAAGATATAGTGTGAGTACCCTAGGTACATTAGCAAGGGGTGAATTTGGGTAGCATTGATTGGGCTGGCAGTCTTGCTTCTGAAGTTCCAGCTCTTGACTGTGGCCTAGTGTGCTTTTGCTCACCTTCAGCTGGTGTCTAACTGTTCACACTTGTGCAGGTGTCATTATTTGTTTGGGATAACAAAGCTTTAATTTCTCAACTCCTGCTATCCTCACAACAACTCTATGAGGTAGATGAGGCTGAGGGTGAGTGACTGGCCCAAGATCACCCAGGAAGCTTCATGGACAAAGAGATATTTAAACCTGGATCCTCCAGGTCTCAGTCCAACTACCTACACCATCCTGGCTCTAACTATGATACAAGTAAGTGCAGAGATTCTATGAAGAGGATGGAAAGGGAATGAAGAAAAACTCTCTAAAGTCAGGATGTTTTCATGCAGAATATCATGTAAATCTTCATATGACATCAAACACACTTGGAAATGCTTCCCTATAGTCTGCATCTCTATAATTAGTATTTGACACTTCAATGACAAAAAATTACTCAGTGGGATAGGATAACAACGTTAACTTTTCAAAGCAATAAAATGGAGAATTGAGCAATTCTTGCTTTCCATCACCCACACAGTATCTTTCCATTGGAGAAGCAACATGTGAAACCCTTCTCAGAAATTTCAAGTAGTCTCATTGAAACCCTTTTGGCTTCTCTAGAGTGAAATCCCTCAAATGTATCACTTGAGGATGAACCGCTGTATTCACTTCAAATCTGGTGTTAGCCTCAGCAAGAGCCTTATCAAAACACTTTTGTGTTCCCTCAGAATTCACCTGTAAAGAAGAAACCCCAATCATACTTCAGGAGACATTTCAGTGGCAACTACAAATAAAAAGAATTGAAAACTCAAGATATTGTCTATTCAAAAATCAAAATCAAGAGGATGCCTTGAGGATGTCTCAAAATCAAGAGGATGTCTATTCAAAACCTGACAGGTGGAATGAAAATTATAATTTTAACAAGGAAGCAACAAAAAAATTGATGCAACATGCATTTTAAATATGAGCTCCAGTTTATGGATATGGCTGGTTATAAGGTGATCTTTCAGTCTGGTGTCATGGCAAGAACTGCCCGTATCTATCGCAATGTGCTGCGTAAGCATCTTCTCCCACTTTTTCATTACCATTGCCATTGGGTAGCCAGATAATAACAAATGTAAGGGCCACTCACATGCTGCTTTGCAGCTCCAGCAGTACTTACCACACTACTCCTTCTCTGTGCTTCTGTGTCACAGCACAGAATGAAAAGACTCTGTACAGAATTACTGTACTCATGTAATGTCCAAAGATACAGCAGCCCTTGAACTCATTATTTATGGATACATGAAAATTCACTCTGTGCTTTACCCTAATTCTGGACAAAAGAGGAGATTTCAGGGAATAAAGAAGCATTAATGCACCAATAGTTCAGATCAGGCCAGGTGATGCTCTCTGATCCCTGTGAAGATTTCCGGGTCAGGATTGCTCAGTAATCAGAGCATCTGGTTCTGCTAAGCCTTTAGTCATGCTCACATTTTGTCCTCAGATTTTGCCTTGATCTTCCCCAGCTCCTGTTTTCTTCTGCCATGCCTGGCCCACTAATGAGACCTGGTGAAGTGCCCATCTCAGGTGGCAGTTACCTAGGCAGGTGAGGCCCCCATTGGAAGGAAATGCATTGGAAGCCCCCATAAGGAAATACTGAGGAAGCAGGAAGAATATGGTGTAGGGCAGTGGTCTTCAAAGTGGGGGTTGTGACCCCTAAGTGGGTCACAGTGGGCCTTTAGGTGGGTCACGAAGGCTGAGGGGCCGCCATCTTGGTCCCCCTCGCTGCAACCCCAGTGATCCCCCAAGGTTGCCAAATGCATGACCTCAGGGAAGCTCTGCAGCCTTAAGGCTGTGCTGGCGCCCTTACAGGCAGCCCCAAAGCCACCCCCCTTCCTGCCGGAGCATTCCAAAATGCTCCAGGGGCACATGGCTGAAAGGAGTCTCACTGGAACAGCAGGGAAGCTGGCTGGGGGTCCTGACAAGAACTGTGACTTCCTGCTTGGGGAGGGCATCCAAAATGGAGCACCAGGATCTCATTTGCTCTGTGGTGGTCCATTTTGGATGCCCTTCCCCCTCCCTCTCCCTGCTGCTCCGGGGGCTCCTTTCAGAAACATGCCCCAAGGCCTCAGAGTGCTCCAGCAGGAAGCGAGTGCAGCCTTAAGGTGAGTGTGTGTGTGAGTGGCCATATGTCTGAGTGAGTGCATGGTGTGTATGCTTGTGTGTGTGTGTGTTTATGTGTGTGAGTGAACGCTATGTTTGTGTGTGTGTGTGTGTCTGTGAGTGAGTGCATGTTGTGTGTGTGTGCGTGTGCGTATGTATGTTTATGTGTGTGAGTGAGGCTGCAATCCTAAAGACACTTTCCGATAAGTAAGGGCTTACTTATGAACACAGTGTGGCTTACTTTTGAGTAGACACTGTTAGGATTGCACCCTGAGTGTAGGGAGTGAATGCATGATGTATGTGTTTGTGAGTGAATGAGTGAATTTTTTTTTTGTTTGTGTTTGTGTGTTTTTATGTGTGAGTGCTGTGTTTGTGTGTTGTGGGTGCTTGGAATGAAAGTGAGTGAGTGCATGGCATGAAAGGTATATGTTTATGTGTGTATGAGACAGCGCATGTGGGAACTGAGGACAGTGGAGGGAGAAGTAAGAGAGGGCTGGAGGTTGGGGACAGTGGGGGAGCAAGAGAGCCTGGGGTCTTGGGACAGCAGGGTAACCATATGTCCTGTTCTTCCAGGACATGTCCTTTTTGAAAGCATTGTGTTCTGAATTAGGGATAGCAAGTTTGATAGGAGGTCCCAGACAGATTCAAAAGTTTGGGCCTGTGGGCTATGGGTGGTGCAAGTGGTTAAGTGGCAAGTGCCTGTTAACAGCAGGCCAGGGTTCAAGACCCGAGTTCCCACAAGACAGGGTGAGCTCCTGTCCTTAGCCCAGCTCTGCGACACAGATGGAACCAATTGTATCGGCTCTGCTTTTCCATTGGACAATTTCAGTGGCGTGGAGAGGGGGGATTTGCTGCTTGGGTATCAGCCTATGCTCCATATGAATCTTTGCATGTAGCATTGAGCCCGATACCATAGTATCTCAAGACTGATGGATGCCAATGCTTTGTCTCACTACATCAGAGAGATGCAGATGCTGCAGAGAACTGCTTAGTGTGATCTGCCTTCAGCCTAGCCCAATCCCTGTCTTAATCCTGGTTTTATAGCTAGCAGAAGGGCAACACTATAGCATGCAGCCTTTGCACAGGCAACCAAACCCTACAGAACTTTGGAGAGGGAGCTGCAATGGCAGCTTATCAGATACATCACAACCCTTGTGTGGGCCACCAGTGTGCCCAGGGATAGGATTGGGCCTTAATTTTTGATATCATATCATGATGATCACATAATATTCCAATATGCATGCATTCATTTCTAACCAGCTCTGTAGAAAAAAAATTCATCACTCTCATCCTTTTCATAAATGGAAAGATAGGACTATGAAGAGGTTAAACGAAACCAATAACTATTTGAAAGGTAGTAAAAATGCATTTTGAAACAACAGGCAGATGTTTCTACTCAAGCAGAAAATGAATTTACCACTAGCTACTAATCTTAGTATTCTACAGCTGCTACTAATCTCTGTATTCCACAGCTGCTCTGTGGCATGTGGTGGTGATGAGTGACCTCATATAATCATTAACTTATTTTCCTGTGACTTTTCTCATATTAAATAAAACATGATAAAGGTACAGATTACCATTTGGATCTGCCTAGAGGAATTCCTGGCAAAGGCTTTTCTTTAATGAATATCTTGGGATAGTAAGCCAAAAATTTTCGATGAGCTTTTCTGCTGATATATTGATTCTCCCTTTAAAAAAAATGACAAAAATCATGAATTTGTTTAATAGTAGAGTTCTAGGAAACATTATGACTTTTCAAAGAAGAATTCTTAACATAGAGTAAAATCCTTGAATCTCAAGTGTCCTACCTGGTAACCGGATCTCATCTGAGACTATGTTGATCATTGGTAATTGACAAATGCCCACTTTGTGCCCCAAGTAGGTATCACCCCAAGTGATACCCAGGACTCTGATTCAGATGGAGAGAAGCCAGTCAGATCCCAACAACCAGAACAGCTGCCAAGTTACAGGGACTATTCTTCCAATGAATTGGGTAGCAAAGACTCCACAAACCTGAAACCATAGACCAGACCTGACCAATGTTCCATCACCCTTGCCAAAGATGCATACATAATGCAGCCATGCTAATGAGGTGCACACACATCATTATGCAATGGGGACAGAAGTCATGGAAGCCTCCCCAAGGTATGGAATTATCAGGGTGACTATATAGAATAGAAGACAAAGTACATTAAGCACTCCATAAAAGAGGGAATTGAGGCAAGCTTAACTCATCATAGAAGTGTTTAAAATGCAGCACCTGCCTAAATTCTCTCTATACAATAGTTAAAGGTAGAGGTATTCTGTCCTCCATTCTATATGATCACCTTGAGATGATGGTGTTGTTATTTGCATAAATATAAGGTACAATTATAAGCCACAAGTCATGAGTGAAAGCAAAAGTGGACTTTTGGCAACTTATTTGATTTGTACAAATTCTTGGGTTCATGAGACAAGACCAGTGTGATCATTTGACCAGAAATGCCCAGAGGACACCAGAAAATGGCGGGGCTTACTGGGAAACTGGAAAACCCAACTTTTGACTGGGATCCAGGCAAGCGGCTCTTGGGTTATCCAGAGCATGAAGCTAAGGGGTGGGATTCCCTTCAAATGTTCACTTGAGTTCACTCCCCCACTCCTGGTTGACCAGCAGCCACCAGGATGACAGGGGAAGTTGGTGACCTCCAACAGCCCCATGAATTCTCTTCAGTCACCGTGCCACCCCCTACCAGTCCCCACCACCTGCCCACCACTCCCTGAGAGCTCTGAAGTTGTCACAGCCTTCAGAGCACTTCCCACTGCCTGCCCGCCAGTCCCTGCCACCCCCACCACTCCCCTAGGCCTCTGGTCTGGAGGCCCCCCACAGCCCTCCACCACTGCTAGACACCCATCCAGGTAAGTGCCTCCCACCTGCTTACCTTTCCTCCTTTCCCCCTTACCTATCCCACCCCTCTTCCCTTTCCCCTTCCCCATCCCCTTCCCCACTTACCTTCTTCACCTAATTTCCCCTTCCCCACTTTCCTTCCCCTTCTGAGCATATTTAATGTCTGGATCATAATTATGTATGTTTAAGTCACTTGCATGGGTTTTGTTTCTGCAAACTGCTTTGAGAGCATCTTATGTGTTTATGTCAGAATCGTGTATGTTAAAGTCACTTGCATGTGTTCTGTTGCTGCAAACTGCCTTGAGAGCATCTTACATGTCTGGGTCAGAATCATGTATGTTAAAGTCATTTGCATGGCTTGTGTTGCTGCAAACTGCCTTGAGAATATCTTGCATGTCTGGGTCAGAAATCATGTATGTTGAAGCCACTTGCATGGGTTGTTTTGCTGCAAACTGCTTTGAGGGCGTCCTACATGTCTGGGTAAGAATCATGTATGTTAATGGTTTTCAATTCTAAAAGTGTTGAAATTAAGTACAGGAAACCAATATGAGTATTTTTGCATTATTGTAATATGTCCTACATTTATTCTACATTTTTTGGGAGGGTCCTTTTTAAAAATCTTTGGCTTGGATGACAGAAATTTTGGGGGGAAATTTTGAGTTCGGCATCTGGTCACTCTGGACAAGACGATATCTTCTATCATGACTGTGTGTATTAATCTTTCTTGGGATTGGAGAGAAATGTAAATTTCTGCCTCCCATACTAGAAAAGGCAGCAGGTGCCATTTGATATGCATGTAACTAATTTCTCCATCATCTAAATATACCTCAACTAAATTTTCCTCTTTAATTATGTGCTATTTTGAAGAAAATTGCTCTTAATTATGCAGAAATGCATTTTAGAAATGTCCTAAATTTAAAGGTTATGCTACTGGTAAATTATTCAGTCTTGCATCCTTCAGCTTGCAATTTCATTCTCCCTATTTCACTGTGATTTGGAAATAGTTTTTAATCTAAAACACCATGGACTATACAGAGATGGGCTGGCCCCATCCCAAGATCCGGTACACCGGAAGTGGGAGGGGCCAGCCAGGGTCAGGGGGTGTGGGCGGGGCGAGGGGCGGGACTGGGGAGGGGCGAGGGGTGGGGCGACATTGGCGCCTGCGCAGTGCCTGCTTAGAAGCCGGCCTGCCAGCTTCTAAGCAGGCTCTGTGCAAGCGCCGCCACCGACGCTCACACAGAGCCTTCCTAGAAGCTGGCACCGGCTTCTAGGAAGGCTCTGCGCAAGCTGGCACCGGCTTCTAGGAAGGCTCTGCGCAAGCGCCGACGTCGGCACTTGCAGAGAGCCTGCCTAGAAGCGGGCAGGCCACCTCTAGGAAGGCTCTGCGCAAGCGCCGATGTCGGCGCTTGTGCAGAGCCTGCCTAGAAGCGGCCTGCCCGCTTCTAGGCAGGCGCGTTGGGCGCAAAACATAGCGGACCGTACCGGTCCACTATGTTTTGCGTTTCCCTGTCGCTGGCAGTATGCTAGTGGCAGGGAAACTGGAAGAAGCGGTACGGCCGCGTAGGCCCGTACCGGTAAGTGCCCATCACTAGGACTATATCAGGGGTCTTTAAACCCTGGCCCAGGGGCCAGATGTGGCCCTGGGAGATCCTCCATCTAGCCCTCAACAGGCTCCCTCCATCTGACCCTCAGGTAAGCCATGTAATCCTCCAGAGGTGGTGGGAGCTGTTCTCCACGTATCAGGAGGATATTTTGAGGGCTGAGGAGGCCACCTCTCTCTGTGCCTGAAAGTGCTAGTGAAGTGTTTGAAAATCACCCTCTCTGTGTGTGTTGGAAAGTGTTTATGAACTGATTTGAATTCATTCATTCAAAAGTTTTGTCACTAATATATTCATTTATCCTAGGATGGTCAAAGCTCAAAAAATAGGCAATCAAAATTTTGTTTTTGCTCCCTCTCTGCACCAAGATGGCCAAGAGGCCTGCCCCTCCTAGTACCTTCATATTTCTAGGTGCTGTTTGAAACCCCCCTAGTCATTTTTCCAGCTTCTTTTGTGAAGAGCAGTAGTGACCCCCCTTGGCCACCTTCGACCCTCCTAATCCCAGTTTCCTTGGAAGTTTATTTCCTTTCAGCATCTCTACTGCTAAACTTCCCAACAGCAATTCAGAATGAGACAGACTCTCTTGTGCCTATATTTCCAGTCCAGCTCATAATTAATGCTCATATGTTTTTTCTTTTTCATGAAAACATAAGGCAATGTGGTGGTGGGTATTAATTTTCCATGATTTTGGTTTTACTTGCTGTATGGTTAATAAATGAGGATTTTTGAATCAGATTTCGATTATTATCTCTTTGTACATCCTAATGAATGTCAACACTTTAAGAGTGTTACAATTGAGTTAATTAGGTGCTTATGACAGTTTTCTAACAGGAGCCTGTTTCGTGCACTTTAACTGGACGGGGAGTCAGAGCGGTTAGCCTGAAATAAATTATTCAAATTTGAAATGTAAATAATTTTTTTTTCTTCCAGCCCCCAACACAGTATCAGAAAAACAATGTGGCCTTCCATCCAAAAAGTTTAGAGATCCCTGGACTATTATTAACTGGTAATTCATTATAGTCCTTGTGCAACATAAGTAAAACAAAGGTTGATTCAAATAGGCAAACAGGACATCTAAGAGAAGCTTCAGAGGGGACTTATGTTAATGTGCCTCCTCACAATCAGAACTGATCTGCAAGCAGAACTGCCTTTGAGAGGTCTCACATAATGGATTGATCACAAGTTCTGCCATCATAAGTAGCCCATAAGGTTGGACAGTTACTTAGATCTGTGCATGATTCTCAGATTAGTGCTTGCTTGTCTTTTAATAACATACCTGCTTAGAAGACCACTGATTTTCAATAATCTATCCAGCTTATTATAGTTCACTTTGGTTTGAAGACCACTGATTTTCAATAATTCATCCAACTCTTCATCACTGTCGTCCAAAGAACCTATAAGTCATTGCAGGCATAACTAAAGTAGTATATATTGTTATTCCAATACATAGAGCTATTAAAATATGATAATAAACACAACTGAAATAATAAAAAACTACAATAATAGAAACACCTCAGAAAAAGAAACATAGATCAGTCAAATGACTGCTGAAAAAGGCCAGCCCTAACAAGTTTTCTAAAACTCTAAGAAGGAATTAGAATTCCTAACTTTTTCAGGGTGGAGGCTCCTGAATTTAGAATAAAAATTTGCAGATTGGCATCACTAAAAAGAGATATTCAGATATCTCACTAAGATATTCAGATATCTTTCTAAGACTACAATCCTAAAGACACATTCTAGGAGTAACACAATGGGACTTACTTTGGAATAGACATGGATAGGATTGTGCTCTAAGTGAAATTCAGTTGTACAGGGAGCATTTATAAACAGAAATAAAAGTAACAGTCACCTGAAAAATATTGGTATTAGTATTCAAGATTCTGAAGAAAAAATACAGAATCAAATTTAAGATTGTTTTTAAGAAAAAAATAGTGATGTTTGAAAATGTTTATTTCCTTCATCATATGTGCATCTCAGTAATAGTCCTCTCTTTCAGTTGATACAAAAATACAGTACCTACAAAAGTGTGAGGAATACACCCTCAGAGCATTCACTGCTTCATGAAACATCATATTATTTTAATATGCAAGGGTGTAAATGCAGGTTGTCCAGAATACACTACACCCATGGGCTAGAATGGTTATTAACCACATCAGGTCAACAAGAACTGTAATGAATCCCTGCCAAATGAAGTTAAGGTAGATATTACTGTGCTTTGTAAATCAGCCTTCTTCAGACTGTGGGTTGTTACCTATGGTGGGTCATGACCCATTTTCGGTGGGTCGTTGGTTCACCTCCGTCAGTCTTGAAAGACTATGGTATCGTGCTCAGCGCTGCATACGCTGCATGCGAAGCATGAAAGCCTGGGTTAGATTGTTATGGAGGATAGGCTGTGACCCAAGCAGCAAATCCCCCCTCACCACGCCACTGAATTAGTCCAATGGAAAGGCAGAGCCAATACAATTGGATCCAGCTGGCGTCGCAGAGCATGGCTAAGGACAGGAGCTCACCCTGTCTTGTGTGGCCAGCCCGGGTCTCAAACCCTGGCCTGCTGATTAACAGGCACAGTGTCTTAACCACTTGCGCCACCCACAGCCCTTGTTGGTTCACCAGGACTGAAAGATGTTTCTGGGTCATGCCAGTCTACAACCACCATCATCGGTCCTTGTATACTCCAAAATACTTCAGACAATACCTGAAAGGCATTCTGTACCATGACATGACACAATATGATCAATGATGTGGATTGTAGGCTAGCACAACCAAGAAGCAATTTCTAGTTCACACACCATACTGTCTCACAGCTTCCTGGTCACAGTGAGTCCAGGACACCAAAATGGGTTGCAAAGATAGGATTTTTGAGATCTGCTAATGTAGATTAGAATGAAATTCATCAAAGTATCAGTGGCTTTGAATTAATCTTGTATCTAATATGCAGAACTTTCAGTCAGCCGGCTTGGAAGGGATAAGTAGGGCTGTTTGTTTTTGTTGATAGCTTAAAAACACCAAATACCTCATTTTGGTGTTTAAAATATGTACTTTTTCAGTCAGAAATAATGCTGTGGTGGAATCTGCTGCCACTATATCACCCATCTACTACCTTTTTAAAACATTTAAAATTAATAAAAATGAGTTCAGATACTTAAAATAAGAACTTGGAATAAATACACATAATACCGCTTTTTCATTTTTTAAAAAAATGACAAACACTGAAAAATGAAACAAAACTCTCTAGTGATAAGCAAAAGTGAAAACTTTCTCACAGGCAGGTGGGTTCTTTGGCAATGTTTTCATCAAAGACATCATGCCAGAATTCCTTCAGATCTCCCATGCACATTACCTTTCATGATCTAGATTTACTACATTCCATGGAAAGGTGGGATATAAATCATTCACAGCCCAATCCTAACTTTAAAAAATCCTGTTGATGCAGCCACACCCACAAAGCCACAAGTATCACCTTAAAGTAAGGGGATATTTGTTTCTTTACGCTGAGGCTAGCCTTCTTTAGCAGGACTCTCAGATCTACTCCAGCCATATTATTGATGTGGAATGAGGAAAGTAAAGGAAAAGAGATCAGTGGTGGGCTCCAGCAGGTTCGCACCTACTCTGTAGAACGGGTTGTTAATGAGAGATCGGATATAAAGTTTAAAATAGCCATTTAAAAGTGGCAGACAGATGGGCATAGAACCGGTTGTTAATTTCTTTGAATCCCATCACTGGGTAGGATGCTAGGATTGCTGCAGTCCATCTCCATCCACCTATCATTCACTCAGCAACTAAACGTTTCCACTCCCTGCCATGTTCCTCCCACCACCTGCCTTGCCACCAAATTACCAGAGCTTGTGTTGGGTGGCCTCTCCCTTGACTCATATCTGCTGCTGGACATATGTGCTGGTGACCTCATTGTGTGCAGCATCACAGCGGTGCTTCCTCCAGCTGCCTGCCACCTCCACTAGCAGAATATGCTTTCCAGTGATGGAACCACTGTACTAGGCCCTTAAAAAGATTTAAAAAAAATAGACCACCTCACTATGGATGAAACCAGCCACAATTTACATGTTTAAATTCTCACAATTGTTTCCATCAAGTTTGTGGAGATGTGGTGCAGCGTATTGAAATGTATTACATGTCAATCTATGCTGTTGGGATAGTCACATAAGTCATACACACCATGAATGCTGATACATTTCCTTCCTTTGATCCTGTTGGACCATGCACGACTTACTTCAGTGGTGTTTGCCAACTCACGTGGAGCATCCTGAGAAGTGGTGCTTTCCAAGAAGGCTTATACAAAAGTATGTGTATATATAACCCAGTCCTGAAACATGTGGGTTTTCAACCCACCTGTCTGGACATTCTGCATCAGAAGGATTGAAATGGCATTCCAATATTAGGTTTATTCAAACAAGCTCTGTTGGCTCAGGTACAAATATTACTGCTTAATGGAGTGGTCATGAAAAGAATCAGAAACCAGTTTCTGCATGCCCAGAAAGCAGCACATATGAAGTTTTCAAAACCATAAAATGAAATCTACAATACCTCGAGTTAATGCCATTTTCATTTGATTGATGACATTGCAGTGGGGGAAGAGGTGTACCCATAGTCCCTGCAGTCCATTGCTGAAAAATAATTGCCTGGCATGTGTGAAGTATTGTGTGGAAAGCCTATTATTACATACCTATTGCATAAGCTTTTCTCATCAAGTCTCTTAAGGCATCATCAGTCTCTTAAGGAATTTACTGAATTCAAGTAACATTTTAACGTTTTAGCCCTATATCTTTCTAGTGAGAGAATAATAGAGATTAAGGTTTACATAGCACTTCAATGTATTCAACATGCTTTGGGTTCTTTATCTCACATCACTCATGTAAGTTAAGTCAACATAGTACACTGTATTACAGATGAGAGGTAGAGGCTGAGGAATGATGATTTGGCAATGACCATCCAGTAAGTTATTGACTGAGATTATGTTTCAACAGGAAATGCTCTGATCTCCAAGGGCTCCACCTCAACATGTTGTTCAGTGTCAGGGCTCAATCTTGGAATTAGTAGTTAAGAATAGATGAAAGAGCTCTTGAGCTTCTGCAGAGTGCATTTTTCCTAGAAAAAGATCCTACATATTTGGCATTAGGAGGCTTCCAGACAAACTTGAGACCCAGCACGAACCTCTTATTGTTCTTCTTTTTATATTTTTTATTATACACAAAAAGAATATAAAAGAAATTGCAAAAATAAAGTTCCTATGTAATGAAATAAAACAGCATTGCAGGTTCCATTAATTCACTGAGAGAAATGTGTCCATCTAAGGAACAGTTCTACATTCACCTTTCCTTCTTCTGACATTATCAGTTAATTTATCCTTTTCCACAATGTCTAGACACTAAATTAGTATCAGATATAATAGGTCTCTTGCTAGGCTAATTACAGCAGCCACCGACAGATTCATTATCAGTGATCTTACCAGAAAATGCATCCTGTCATCTATGTAATTCAATAAGATCACTGATGGTCCAAATGCCAATGAAATTTTAGTAACCCATACAATTATTGTCATTATACAAACCCCAAATGCCCTGAACTACAGTTCAAAGCCACCAGAGATTTTCAAAGTATGTGTGGCTTAAAGCACGTTTCCAATATTTGAATTGATTAGTAAAATAAATGCTGTTCATCCTTGTAGGCATCACATATCAATGGTACATGAACTTATTCTGAGAGTTATGTAAATCATAATGAGCAGCTGATTCCCTAATGAAGTGTGTACTTTATATGCAGACATATATTCCCAAAACTCCTGTGAACAAACTTTTAAACTTCCAGCTTTTCAGCCAGTTTGCATATAAATCCATAAAGACTTCCCATTTCATGAGAGTTCCATCTTTTACCTGTATTTTCCAATTTTTATAGAGGAACTTTTGAAGAGCAAAAGTTTTATCAGACATCCTGTGGAAAATACTTCACATGCTTTACTTATTTGTTTAGCTATGGAAGCTGAATTTGCTCTACTCTTTTAAAAAAGCAATTTGTTTGTTTTCTTGCTTGTTTGCTATAGGTTGACTCTCAGCATCTGCAAGAACCTCTGTGGATGCAGATATTCACATTAAACAAAAGCAATTAAAAAATTA
Organism: Cryptoblepharus egeriae; assembly: GCA_030015325.1. Taxonomy (NCBI): domain Eukaryota; kingdom Metazoa; phylum Chordata; class Lepidosauria; order Squamata; family Scincidae; genus Cryptoblepharus; species Cryptoblepharus egeriae. The sequence continues at coordinate 25,610,664 of JAREYC010000003.1, forward strand.
GGCAGCCCTTTAAAAATAGCTGCTTACGATGGTAATGGGGTCGGCAGGCAATAAATCAACCTCCCTCTCCTTCTCCAAGGCTTAGAAACAATTGTTTCTGCTAGAATGCAGACCCCTCCGTTTCCCTCCATATCTCACCATGATGATCTTGAGTTAAAACTGGCAACAGGCCCCTGGCCAAGCTGGCCAGGTTCCCCCAATGTCATGTCAATAATGGTCTTGATAACTCCAATCTAGAACAAGTGGACCTTGCCAACACATGGGACAAATGCTGAAGAAGTTAATGATCTTGAATTAAAAAATATAATAGTAACAATATACTTTATTTATATCCGACCTTTTTCCCAGGGGTCTCTAGGCAGCTATGGCAATCATATGTCTTCAAATTGCCTTCATAAACAAGACAGATGTACATGAATATTTTGTGAGTTCTGAAATTCTGAGTGATGATGTTTTCACTGTTGCCAAAAATGTGTTGCTTCCAAGCAGAAGTGCTGCACTTGAGAGATCAAAAAGTCTTTTGGAGACAATACAGGCTGTCCTTCAGCGTTACACTCAATTTGCAAAGATCCATTTGGAATGCTTCACACTATTATCCCCTGCTATGGGACTTGAGCACTGAATGCATCTGGAGCTAGAACTGAGCAGGGAGGAAGAGAGGAAAATGTAGAATACTTGAAAGTAAGTTTTTCAAGCCATGGAAGAATAAATTGGTGCAGCTGCTTAATTGCCTCAGGTGCTCTGGGCATTAGACATGCATCTAGTGAAGCAATTCTTAGCACTGCCTTTCAATTTTTACTTCTTCGTAGACTGTCCCAAATCACTGCTGAAAATAACTGGACCACTCTCAGTGACATGGAATGATGACCATGCGCTTAGCAGGAAAAGCGATGTTTAGCAGAATCACTTCCCACACTCCCTTGTTCAACATTATTTGTAATTTCTTTCTACTTAGCTCTTAGCTAATGTTTCCCGTTCATATCCTCAATTCACTAGCAGTCATGAATTAAATTCATTTTAATTCCAGTAAATTAGTTTTATTTCCTAATCTTCTTAGCAGCTTCATGTGACAGACGGAAAGTTATCAACATCTGAGTGTAGATGTTTATGTTCTCATATTGCTTTCTGAACAAGAATGTGTTTGATATTTGTTGGGTTCACTCTTGAAAAACTGTGGTTCTTTTCCAAATTTATTGGGTCTACTGAAAGGAGAAGATTTGCTCTCCTGATGTTTAACAGCAGACAACTTTAGGGATAAATCCAGAGAGTGATCATCCCGAATGCTCTTGAAAAAATGCATAGTGCAAGTTATGAGTATTTTTTACCAGGATCAGGCCTTGAGCAAATGGTTGTTTTCCAAACAAAGCCCAACTAGAAACTCTTTCTGAGGCACTTGTAGGTTTTGTGCAAGGGTGAACCAGGGTGAGCCTCTTTTTCAGGCATGTTCTCTTTTTTAGCCTTGTGTCCTGGAAAAAAACTTCATACTCCTGTTTCTTGTGACTAGGCAGCATGTAGTTTTCTTGTAATTAATACATTATATGTAATATTTTAAAATTTAGTAGCAAGTAATATAGTGTTTAAATTAAACACATGGAAGCAATATATAAGTGGTTTTTTTAGCTTTTATTTTGTCATGTCCTACATTTTTCTTGGGTGTCTTACATTTCAGGAGGCCTTGTCCTGTTTTTCAGTTAAGACATATGATCACCCTATTTCGTGCCTACCGTAAGGTTTTTGTACTGTGTTACCAGCGGTTGTGGTAAGAAGAGCCTCCACTGGATCTGAATTGAAGAGCACCAAATGCTATAGCCTTTCCTCATACATACGGTCTTCTGCATACAAAACCTGCACTCTCCCACTATGCAGAATCACTCTCTCCTATAGTCTCCAACTTGTAAATCTGCTCTGGTTTTCTGGCACATGCCTTGACACTGCTAAATGATAGCAGGCCTATCTTGTACAGATCCACTTGTAGTGAATGAACAGGAAGTGCTTATAGAACGTCTCCAATTATGTACTTAAAGTACCACAACACTTATTAGCAGTTTTTGTTGAGCATTTTGGGAATCTATTCTCTTCCATATGTATGGCCTCTTGAACCTGTAATTGAATTTTCAACCAGCGGTACTCATACCACTGTTGGTACTTAACATGATGTCCAGTGGTACTTGTGGGAACTGCCAAATCCCCACTACATGGCAGTGGGACCAGCAACACAACAAACATTGATAGAAGGCTCCACTTAGCAGGCAGAGTTCTAGCATGTGCTTTTCTAGCATGTGCTCCAATCTTTAAGCCGCCAATCCTTGGCTTCTTACCAGTGCTTTGCATTTGGGCTCCCTGTTTTTATATAACTGGCAATGACATCATCTCTGGTAACTGTTAGGAGCTAGGGGATATAAAAGTAAGGATTGTTGCTCATGTTCTGTTTGGAAGACACAATAAACATATTGACCTGATTTCACCATGTCTTCACTGTAATCACATGGGACCCACTTCATGTGTATAAACTTTTTGTATTCCTTTAAGTAATTTATGTAACCCTGAAAGGACCCCTACACTGTAAGTGTTATTATAATGCAGTCCTGAGGTCAGAGAAACATTTGTTTCCTTACTTTGAGGAGGCCTCCATGACTTTCTTCTTCCATTTGTGTCCCATTGGCACAGGTGCAACATTGCTGGAAAGTTAGTTATGATTTGGGCTGTATAGGCTGATTCACAAACATTTTGGCAGGAGGGCCACATCATCTCTCTGACAGTATTTTAGACGCTGGAAAACTAATTTATATTTCAAATTTGAATAAATTTACATTAATTTACATATAAGAATGTATTAACACTTGCCCAAGGGCCAGATAGAGGGCTCTAGCTCTGTTATTCCTATCCTCTGATTTTTGCATTTAATCTTTTACTGACCTATGCCTTCAACCTTTTAGTGGCCTATTACTCAAAATTAATTAAACAGGAGTGTCCCATGAAAATCTGTACTGGAAATGATGCTATTTAATTTGCTCATACATGATCTCCGGAGTCAGATTTGGGCGGAATCAGACTTTGAATGCCATAGAGATGCCAATGATGCTCCCATTGGTTTTGGTATTTTAACTATTGACACAATTCAGTGAGAGTTGTCTTGCTATTGGATCCACTCCAACCTCTAGCCATCTGTCTTGGAGTTACTGCTATCTTGCCAGTTATTTCCAGTTGTTAACATTTGGAGTTGATTATTTCCTAAGAGTAGCATGTTGCATTTGCTTCTCTGGATTTTATTTTGTAATTACTTGCTCAGCTTTCATATTTAATAAGATCACTATGAAAAAAAATCCCTCGGAGGGTTTGCAACCTCCTACAGTTTTGTGACATCATTAAACTTTGCAACATCCTATGTATTGCTCACTCCTGCAAAGAGACAGTGCATATAGATAAAATTGCCCCCGCACAATGGGCCCAACTATCTTATTATGCTGTCCTGAAGCAATGTGGGGGAAAGGGAACCCCTCTCTCCTGTTGAGGGAAGGCATATTGTGGAGTTAAGGCTGTGTGCAAAACTGAGATTCTTTAACTCTAATTTGGAAATAAAGTTCTGGAAATTGTCTCTTCTTGGTTGTGAAGTTAGAACTCTCTAAATATTTCTGAATGCAAACTAGAACTTCATGACATCTCTTGTTCTACATGTCTGGACAAATCTGAAATGTAACTAACTAAAGTCACAAGTAGAGCTGCACACTTACAAGATGGTTTTCCTTTGGTTTCTGCAAGTGGAAAAGCCAACAAAACCATGATGTCTTCTAACAAAATCAGAGCTAAAATTCTAAGAATATTGGGACAGTTTCTGCTGACATCACAAAAGAGAAAGAAAAGCAAGCATTGTGATTTGAAGTCTGAAAGATGGTTGCTGGCTCGATTGCTGTGTTCTGGATGGCTGCAGTGAAATCGGATTTCAATAAAATTAACTTGTGATTCCATTGAAGATCTCTTCAATCTTCAATTAAGGAACAACGGGGAACTTAAAACAGCAGAAATTTTGCCTCCTTCTACCTCTCCCCATTGGACATCACACAGATGGCAAACTTTTGGACATGCCAATCACAATGATGACATGCAGACATCATACCAATGATGTGCAGATATCTGGATGCCACACCATGGATGCTATAATTTAAACACAACCAGGTTGTGTCTAAGTTTCCATGGATGCTGGGAAGTTCTGTGTCACCGTTAGGTACAGCATGGGCAGGGTGACCATATGTCAAAATCAGAAAACAGGACAAGGCCCTCCTGAAATGTAGGACATCCAAGAAAAATGTACGACAGAGAAAAGAAAATACCAACTACATGCTTTACCTACCATGTAGTTGGTCTCTGGAACTCCCTACCACAGGATATGGAGATGTCATCTAGCCTCAGTGTGTTTAAGAAGGGATTGGACAAATTCTGAGAGAAAAGGACCATCACAGGTTATAAGGTATGACGGGTATGTGTGTGTGCGTGCATGCATAGATAGATGTAGATGTGGGCAACCTCACAATGCCAGTTGCAGTGGAGGGCACCTGCATGCAGGTATCTTGTATTCTTCCTAAGGCATCTGGTGGGCAGCTGTGTGATACAGGAAGCTGGACTAGATGAACCTTCGGCTTGACCCAGTGGAGGCTCTTCTTATGTTCTTATTGGACATGACAAAAAACCCTTAAAAAACTCACATATCATTTGTGTTCTTAATTTAAACAATTTAAAAGTATTACATATAATTTATTAATTACAAGAAGACTACATACTGTCTGCTCACAAAGAAATAGAGAATAGCAAAAAAAAAATATGGGACACAAGGCTTAAAAAGAGGATATTTCCTAGAAAAAAGAAAACATAGGTTCACCCTGAGCATTGGGGTACTTGGTCCTTGTTTCCCTGGTATCAGTGTGCAATAAGCACAGTATTGCCAAGAAGAGGTCATCTAAATAGGGCTGAGCTGTTAGTTACTTAGGAGTCTAGGCAAGTATTCAGAATGCAGAAAGAATAAAAGAGAAAAAAATGTTTTCTACAAAATGAGGCCAAAATTCAAGCAACAATACAGGATCTGTAGATGTGTCACTTTTTTAAAGAGTGCAAATTACTACAGAATTCAGTCAGATGAATGCTATCCACTCAGCATGCCTGTGACCCATTCTGAATGGTTAGCAGCCATGGTTAAAAAGAATCCTGGTAAGATCAATAGGATAAATTCACATTCATAAAGGATCATTACTTTCTCAAGTGAATGAGACACTTTGTGGATTTGTTCAGACCATTTTCCACAGTTTCAAATTTACAAATTAATTTCAGTTCAATGGATTCAGGTTAGAGTTCCTCCTTGAAATATTTCTGTTGAAATATAGCAGGCTTTTATCAGCCTTTTTTCTCCTGATGTCTTACTTCACATGGTCTCATTATCTTACTTCCAGTTTGGGAGGCTAGATACAATGTTAAAAGCAGTGGTAAGTGGGTGTGTTTTCTGAAGTGTACCGAAATAATGTACAGAACTCTACCTACCAAGGCGAGCCTCCTACCTCTGTTGCATTATCACTGCAATTCAGTCTTGCTGTCCTGTGGTGGGTGTTCTCATGAAAGCTATGCATACCACAGGACAACACCTCCAGTATCACCAGTTGCAAAATGCTGAAGTATCTCAAAATGATTAAGATTCTGCTGGGATATTGAACAGATTGCTCTTTAGAATGCTACCATTTATTACATATAACTTATTAATTACAAGACAGCTGCAAACTGCCTGCTCAGAAGGAAACAGAGGACAATGAAGTTGTTTCCAGGATAAGAAGACATAAGAGGACATGTGCTGGATAAAGAGGACATATGGTTTGACCCTGCTAATATGTTCACCCTTCTGGAATTTGTCCAGAGGATTCTGATATTGTTGGAAAATTACACTGGAAAATTTTTGAGGCAGTTTTTAGCATAAAGCCACCATTTGGGAACGGGTTTTTAAAAAGCCTTCCATATTAAAATAAAAAATCCCTCCCTGCAAATCACTAGCAAGCATGGTGAAGAACTGCGTATGTGGAGAACCACGCAAACATTTAATCTAGCACCCTGTGTTTGAAGTTCAACATTATGTTAAATCACTGATAATGTTGTTCTTCGTCACTCATACTTATCTAGTACTCCTTGTCCCTATTTGGTTTGACAATGACTGATACTTTCTGCTAGCCTCCCAAGATCCTAGTCCTGTTTGCCCACCAGTTGCAAGCTCCCAGTTCTCTTTTCCTTCTAAAATTATTTTCTTGAGAGCCGCTTCCTTCAAACAAGATCTCTGTACGTTCCTGGACCACAATTCTATTTGAATTTAGCATGATTCACCCTTGATTTGGCTTATTTTTCTGGGGTTATATTTGTTAACCCTGTTTATATGTCAGATCCATAATGGAATCCCTCACATATTGCTGCTACTTTAGAATGTTCAGAGACATTTCCTTGTATAATTTGTGGTGGGAAGCAAGTCACTATCGCTTTTTGCTGGGTTGTAGCTATAGACAAAATTCCTATGCCTTATTCTTGGCACACAAGAGACTGTCAGAACATAATTGTTCCTAGAAGATATATACTGGTGTCCAGGAATGATTCCTCAAACTGAAGTAGCTATAAAATCATTTGTCACTTGCCAGTTATGCAACAAGACAGATGTGGTACATACAATTGATAATAGACTATGCTTTTTTCAGACTCAACATAGAGAAAGACTGTGATTGACATAATAGAGGTGTTTGAAAATAGCAGTCAGGAGGTGACGACCCAAAGAGATAATTTTGGAAAAGAGTCTGAAGTTTTCAAAAAGAAGCCATGCATATTTGTCAAAATGCAGATGAGGATATTACATAACTCAGAAATTTCAAGATTTCTTGTTTCATCACCCTTGGTCAATATGATGTTGATATACCACTTCATCTCCATGAAGGCACCAGCAATTCCCCATTTTAACCTAGAGGGAGGGATCTAAAGCATGTTTTGGACTGAAACAATGTAAAGAAGATTCCTCCATAAATAGCTTGCCAGGAAAAGGCGAAACACATTTAGATAACTGAACATGAGAAAAAGCATACCCTACCCCTGATGTGAGACCCCAATCATTTCCCAAGAATAAATGTTTGTATCCTGTCCAGTGAGCACCAAGTACTCCTCCAAAAATCAGACTTTTGTTTTTATATAAACCATATATACTGTTTCCTCAAGTCTCTTCTCTCTTGTTATATGAGCTTCAAAACAAATCACCATACATATGACTTCACTAACATTAACAAAGTCAATTACAATCCTAATTGTCAAGAATTTCTACTTATCTGCATCTCTCTCAATAGCTTTGTTGATGGAAGGACAGCAATACTTTGAATGTACAGTATAAATTCTAAACCATTTTTCTTATACGTTAGTATGCCATTGCGTGCCAGGCATGGTCCACAAGTGTGCCATGGGTTTTGGAAAATTCATTTATTTATTAAATAATGTTATGGGCTGTGAGTGGCACAAGCAGTTAAGATGCTGTGCCTGTTAACCAGTAGGCCAGGGTTCGAGACCCAGGTCGGACCCATAAGACAGGGTGTGCTCCTGTCCTTAGCCCAGCTCTGCAGCGCCAGCTGGATCCAATCGTATTGGCTCTGCCTTTCCATTGGACTAATTCAGTGGTGGGAGAGGAGGGATTTGCTACTTGGGTAACAGCCTATCCTCCATAACAATCCAACCCAGGCTTTCATGCTTCGCATGCAGCGTATGCAGTGCCAAGCACGATACCATATTTCAAGACTGACGGAGGCCTGCTTTAATGTTATTTATTACTAGGTCTATTGGGGGATGAGGAAAACCCCCATTTTCAAAAGGATGAAAATCACTGCAGTGATGAGCTTTAAAATTTCCAAGCCATCATTCAGACCAGGCAAGCAGTAGGGAGATTCTAGCTGGGAGGCAGGGAAGGTAATATTCCCCCTCGGAAGACGACATCACTGCATGGGTTGCCCCCCCATCAGGAGGCAGGCCAGTTAGACTTCTCCTTTATAGAGGGCAACCCCTAGTCCCAGTCCAGTCCTGCCTCTCTGGAAGCAGGTTGCACTTCTGGAGGTCTCTGCTCCACGCTTCTCCTTAAACTTATTCCTTCCTTTTTATTTTGTCTGTTCTTCCCCCCTCCTGGCTCTCACTCTCTGCCTGCTCTCCCCACCAGCCAGAGTAGCAGTGCCTTTTCTGAAGGGGGTGAAGGAGATTCTCTTCCCCCCTCCTCAGCCAGCCAGCCAAAGCCACCTGCAGGTCACTTGCCAGGAGGGCGGTGGATTGCGCAGGATGTACCCGCATCCAGGGGTGAGTGGCTGGGGGAAAAACATTGCGCTCACTTCCCTTGCCTGGTCTGCAACGCAGGCCTCCACAGACATCCCCAAGTGCTTGTGGACTGCTGACCGCTAGCCACTTGGCACCAGGAGAGCACGTGCGGCTTCTTCCCACCAAGAGAAGGGATAGGCACCAAGTGTGTGAGATGGAATCCGAGCCTCTTCAGCCAGAGCCAGGGCTAGGAGTTAGCAGTGTCCTCAGCAGACACCATTGCCTCAGGCAAGGAGGATTGTGAGTACCTCAGGAGTGTGTGAGTAGAGCCTGCCTCTCCAGGGCCCTCTTGGTGTCAGTGCCCTGTGGGGGTAAAAGGGGGGCTATTTAGCCTGTTAAATCTCAAGCAAGGCTGTCTTCTGTGGTGGCAAAAGCAGTTGAAGTCTTCAGAAATGCCTCTCCCACCTTCACTCACTCCGGCTCTGAGCTTTCCTAGGTACAGAAACTCTCTGAGGTAAGGAAGGTAAGCAGGAGAAATCTGGCACTTGTCGTCCTGGCCAGTTATCCATTGATCCTCAGGATCACCTCAGTTCTGCCCCTTCTTTTTTCACAGGAGAAGGGAGAGCCTTTGAAGGAGGAGAAGGGCAGCCAAGTCATTTACAGCTAATGGACAGGCTGTCCCTTTGGACTTTCCAGCAGGTGCTGCCTCAAGCATCACATCACCTGGGCACATCTGAAAAATAAGAGTCCTGATGCAGAGTTTTGTTTTATTTTCCAATAGCGAAAGGCGTACCCGCATTGCGGGAGTAACTTCCCCATACAACATCCTCCACGGTGCATCAACAACCCATGCGCAACCTACCCCCATGTACAACATTCCCCTGTGCGCAACTTCCCCCATGCGCATCAACCCCATGCGCAACTTTCCCCATGCGCATCATCCCCCCACGTGCAACTTTCCCCCGTGTGCAACTTTCCCCCGTGCGCAACTTCCCCCCATGCGCAACTTCCCTCGTGCGCAACTTCCCCCAATGTGCAACTTCTCTCCATGCACAAGTTCCCCCATGCGCAACTTTCCTACATGCGCATCGTCCCCCCATGCGCATCATCTCCCATGTGCAACTTTCCTACATGCACAACTTTCCTACATGCGCAACTTCCCCCATGCGCAACTTCCCTACATGCGCATCATCCCTCATGCGCAACTTCCCCCCATGTGCATCATCCCCCCATGCACATCATCCCCCATGCGCAACTTCCCCCATGCTCATCATCTCCCATGCGCAACTTCCCCCCATGCACAACTTCCCCCATGCGCATCATCCCCCATGCGCATCATCCCCCATGCACAACTTTCCCCCATGCGCATCATCTCCCATGTGCAACTTTCCTACATGCACAACTTTCCTACATGCGCAACTTCCCCCATGCGCATCATCCCCCATGCGCAACTTCCCCCATGCGCAACTTCCCCATGCGCAACTTCCTCCATGCGCAACTTTCCTACATGCGCATCATCCCCCATGCGCATCATCCCCCATGTGCAACTTTCCTACATGCGCAACTTTCCTACATTTACAAATTCCCCCCATGCGCAACTTCCCTCCATGCGCAACTTCCCCATGCGCAACTTTCCTACATGCACATTATCCCCCCATGCGCAACTTCCCCCATGTGCAGCATCCTTTCCAGTGCAACCTCTTCCTCCTAACAACATCCCCCCAGTACACCAGGCACTGAGCACCAAATTGGCTGGATGTTATTCAGTCTCCCATGTTAAGTATAGGACAAAAACACGTTGGCCCCTTTTCAGCCCCTGAAGGGTTAAAGTTCTCCAGATGGTTCTTGGTGGGTGTTCAGGTGACAGAAGGAACTCCCAGAATTCCATGCTTCAGGCCCAGCAGATGGGGAGGAATGTTGCTGAGTCAGCAATCCTCAATGCAAAGTATAGGGAGGAAAACGCGTTGCGCCCCTTTTCACCCCCTTCTGGTTGGAATTTCTGAAAACCGGTTCTTAGTGCACCCCTCCCTCACGGAAGGAACACCCACCCCCATTTTCACACTTCTAGGCCCAGCGGTTTTGGCAGGGCGGTGATGAGTCAGTGAGTCAGTCAGTGAGTGACTTTTCTCTTTTATATATATAGATAACATGGCCAGAAAATATTTTATTGGATTTTTCTTAGTCTGATTCTCTTTTACTTTGTTTTTGCTTTTAACAAGAAAGGAATATAAATGTTTCTACCAACAGGAAGGAAAATTGAAGCTGCAAACAGTACATTTTAATACTATCTCACAAATACCTGTTTCTCAGAAATACAGTACAAACCAATTCAGTGCTTGAGGGACTTGTAAACTATGGCCATTTTCTGCTTCTTATCTAGTAATTTAGTTACATTACAGAGAAAATATAAATGATTTGTCATCACTGTCTGTCTCAGATGCCCTTATTTGTTCTCCAGGAGCTCCTGCCCTTTAATTAGTATACTATCACTGTTCAGCCTTGTGGATTTAGATGGATATGAATTCCAGAGACGGCTCTTTTTTAGTATTTTGTCACAGCAGGAGTCTTGAAGTTTTAACAACACTCAGATTGTAAAATTGCAGGATGCTGAAGAAAACACTAAAATGTTTGGTAGGAAGGAAGAAAGCCATTTCATGCCAATAACAACTGACGCTGAATTTCACACAAATGCACACATACCAGGGCTGAGCCATACACCTATTGGCCAGTAGCTATGCATTACAAATGTAACCCATGAAAGCAATTTAGATACCCACTTTTGAAGTAGAAGAATCATCCTCTCTGTTGCTGATGGGAACATGCTTTCTCAAAATGCCTGAATGAGGTGACACTGCAACAGCTCACAAACTGTGACTTCTATTATTCTATAGAGTATGAACATTTTTCAAAAATTAGACTGCATCTGTAAGGATAGGAAGTACACAAAGAGCTGAAAGGCACTAGCACACCCTCAAAAAGTTTCTTTCCTTCTACTACTGATCCCCATTTTAACTTTTTCATAAACTCATAGAACATTCAGGCCATTCACCCTGCAGGAACATACTGCATGTACTGTAATTGTCAAATGTCTCCAAAAACAAGGACAATCCTGATTTGGGGGGATTGTGTTCACTTATTGCCAAATGGGACAGAAGGTCCTGTCCCAATTTTGGGAAAGAGAATTATGGCAACCCTAATTGGGACCAATTGTGGGCCATTCATTCTCTCTCAACATGTGAAGGTGAATCTGAAGTTCCTGCTCTCAGTCAGAGCAACTGTGGAAGTGGAAAAGGCTGTGGCCCACAGTTGCAAGAAAACTGGTCTTTCAAATCCAAATAGATACTAATCTATGAATGTTTGTGTCCACAAAAACTAAAACATCAGTCTTCCCAAGACTCTTCTATGTGTTTTGGCGCAAGTGGTTAAGACACAGTGCCTGTTAACCAGCAGGCCAGGGTTCGAGACCCGGGTCAGTCCCGACAAGATAGGGTGAGCTCCTGTCCTTAGGCCAGCTCTGCAACGCAGCTGGAACCAATTGTATTGGTTCTGCCTTTCCATTGGACTATTTCAGTGGCATGGACAGGAGGGATTTGCTGCTTGGGTAACAGCATATCCTCCATAACAATCTAACCCAGGCTTTTGTACTTCGCATGCAACATTTGCAGCACTGAGCACGATACCATAGTCGCTCAAGACTGTTTTTGGGCATCATTTTGAAGGTCTCTATTGCCTTCCAAGGTCCTCCATTGGTTTTCATGAATCTGTTTAGCTATCCTTCTACCCTTAAGATCCCTCTAGCACTGGGGTTTCCAGGCATTCATTCCCAGAAAATAATGAGAATTTACTGTATATACTGCAAAACTTCGTATTTGTTCCTTAGGAGGGCTAATTCCAGATGTCTGCAGATTCTTTTAACTGGGTTTGCCAATCCCCCATAGTTGACCCGAGCCTCTATAAACAAGTATCAATCTCTAGAGGCCTACTGAAAGCAATCCTAGAAATTTTAAGAGGGCATCCAAGAATCTGTAACATTACTTCATGGGAAAAACATCCAGAGTCAGAGTTGACAGCACTACCCTTCACTGATGGTCTCTCCTGACAGAATGTTCTATATAGGCCTAAATGCTGAATCCATTTTCTCTTTTTTTCTTGTCAGGACTTTCCTATCCGTACAACCAGTCAGATGACCAGTAACCAACTATAGATGTAAGGCCCCTATTCAGCATGTTGATGTTGGACTCTTCATCTTGACCTTGAAGAGGACAATAATCTGTGAGCAGAAGAAGAAGCTGTCCTCAAAAAGATCACTCAAAGCAACTGACAGTATAATCCTTACCTGCACTGGAATAGTGCCAATAATACACTATTGCAGTGCCAATAACACACTATTGCAACATTTCTGGGCTGGTGCAAAGGAATTGTGCGGGCCCAAGGGCACTCTAGGATTGTGCCATCATGAGTGATCCATTTTCAACACAGCTGAAAGACTGCTGGAGAAGAAATTTTATAGGCCAGCCTAGACTTTATGCAAGCTTTCCTCCCGAGAGCTATTCATAAGTAATTACACGTTAGAATCATAGTTATAATTATTCCTCTTAATCACACATTTTCCTAAGAACACTTTATTTCTACCCAGATCATTTGGGAACATTTGGAAGTATGCATTGAAGAAAATTAAAATGTAAAAAATGTTCTTTAAAATGCCACCTGGTACACACTTTCTTACCCAGGACTTCGCAACGTTTCCACACACTGAGGGTCTTGAGTTAATTAGTAGTAATGCCACTGAAGAAATGAGCAGATTTTGTTCCTCAAATTCACATTCATTTTTTTTCTTTCATCATGTATGCTCTGTGGAAATGAGAACCATGCAGGATTTAGCTTTAAATTTCAGTCAGTCAGAGTTGTTAATATCCTGTGAATATAGACTTTCCTTGTTAAAAAAAACTTCATAAAAGAATGAAAGGACAATTTTCTGTAATGCTCTTCAACACAGCCTGCTGCAATGCTAAAAGCCAAAACAATGAAGATATCACCATCATTATTATTTCAGTCCAAAAACCTTTAATGGCATAAATATTATTATTTAAAATAGTTATATACCGCTTTTCAGCAAACAAAAATGTTCATGAAACAATTTATATAAGTAAATCCAGAGTAACTACGGGGAGTCCTTGCTTTGGAGTAAGAACAAATTACTCTGGATTGCAATATGAATTTCCCATAGGTTTTCACTAGGTGGTGCAGTAACTACGGGTGCGCGTAATGTCTCTTACGTTGTCCCGTAGGTACTCTGGATTGTGCCCTAAGTCCAATCCTATCAAACTTTCTAGGACCAATGAAATCATGACGTAAAGGACCAAATATTTCCTAACTTTGAGGAGGCCTCCATGACTATTCCCACATCGCAAACTGATGCATGCTCTGCTGGCATGGTGACATTGGTGATGGAAATTGGATAGAACTGGGACAGAGGCTAAAATCCTAACCTCTACTTTGAGTTAATTAATTAGTCCTGTGCTGACCAGAGGGTGTCACAAAAGTACCATAAGGCATTTCTGCCTCACTCTTGGGATGGTTAGGCCAGTGAACAGGCATATGTTGACCTCCCCACTCTACCACAGGAAGATATGTCAGATGAGTTAGACTGACCTCAATCAGTTAGGATTGTGCCCAGAGTGACACAATAGCAAGCAGATGATGGCTGCATATGGTGTACTTATGGGAACCCTGAAGGGGTCTGAGGAAGCCCCTGAGTACACTAAGAAATGCTGATCAAAGCAGTGGTTTTGGGCATTTTAATACCTGATTCTATCATGTTTGGCGTTTTGCCAAAAATACAACAATGACAATTAAAAATGCTGGAAGAGAAAAAGCTGCTGAATTGTGATTATTTTAATAAACTAATTTGATAAAAAATAATAAAATAATAAAAAAGCAAAACTGTATTGCTCAGAATTTTTTCTCCCTGTGTTTGCATATCAAATGAAGACAGCAGCAAAACAGTGATATATGGAGATGATTGTAACTGAATGAAAAAGCTGTCCTGACTTTATTCTAAAGACAAATTGAAAGTGTTCTTGGAATATATACTATAAATTCTCATCACATAAGTGCTCTTTTCTTTTTAGAATGCCAGCGTCTGTCACCCCCTCGTTTGTAAAGTGAAGGCCCTGCATGCAGGCACTCTGAGCACTGAAAGGAGAGGGCTTATAGGCCAGGCATTGTCTCTGCAGAAGAACTCAATCTGGCTGATCAAGCATAGATATGTCAGAAGACCTCAGGAAAAAAACAGGCCATGTGAAAGAGCAGGGCACAGTCTTTCACTTTTCTGACATTTTTCTGTCTCAGTAGAAGAGTTTGGAAGTTCTCCTTAGTAGGCTTGGTGCCAGCTCTTGGTGCTAACACAAGCCCTGTGGAAACATGGCTTTATATGCAAATTATTTATATGCAAATTCACTATCTGCTTATCTTCGAAGGGCAGTATTGCTATCTTCTCTCTATCTTATCTGCATCTCTGGGATGCAGAGAACTTCCAGACGCTGAGATCACAACAGAATTGTGCAGATGACCAGGGCAGACCCCTTTCAAATGGCTGGCAGAAGCTTCTGGCTGTCATTTGAAAAGATTCCATGCCAGTTGCCTTTGCAATGCCATTCTGAAGGACCCTGCGGCCTCTTTTATTGATTCGTACAATATATGAACATATATATGGGTCAATGACCAGACTTATAAGAGTAAAATCCTGACCAATTTAGTCTGGCATACTTTACCTGGCATATCTTCCCATAGTGTATATCTGTGCACTGGCCTAACCTCACTAGGAGGTTAGGCCAGGTCAGCAAAGGACTTATGCCGGGGCTCATGCTGGCCTAACTGGAAGTAAAGATTGCAACTCATTTAGCCATTGGACAGCAGTGCCCTCAAATTGGTATAATTGCTGCAGGGAGCCAGAGTACTTTCTAAGGGGGCATTCAATTGCAATGTGATGTAATGTTTCTGGGACATTCCCACAATCACAGTTAGGGTTGTCAACCAGTCCCCACTTGCATTTCCAGTGATGGCATCTGCCATGATTAGTGTGATTATAATACTCAAATATATATACAAATGGTGTAATGTACACTAGCCTTCTCACGGTGCACCCTGGGCAATCTTAAATTCTTATGTTCTTAATCCAACTGATCATAGTGTCAACAGCTTGTTAACTTCAAATTCACTATCTGCAAGGGTTTCCAGAACTCAGAAGATAATATTAATAACTGACTGGACATTTATGAGTTCACCAGCTAACCTTCATGCCCTGCCCTGAGAAGAAAAAGTTAAGAAGAATGGACTGCTGTGCAGGGGCGATGCAACAGTTCCTGTCACCTGGTGCAGGGGGCAAGTGAGTCAACCCTGGGACGGTGCATCAAAACTCTCCATGGGATGGTGCATTTGTCATTCCGGGTGCTCTGGCTGGATGTCTTTGGCTGGTGCTCTGGCTGGGAGCTGGTTGCTTCTTCCTCAGACATGTGCTCTGCTGGTGCAGTGGGTCCTTGGCAGGGGTTGACATGCTGAGGGAGTGTCAAACTCCCTCAGTGCATCACCTCTAACGCATGTCACCTTGGTGTCCTCTGCACCAGTCGCACCACCTCAACAACGCCCCTGCTGCTGTGTCTGCAGCTTCCTTTTTCCTCTATCATCACAAAGCAGTAGAATAGTCAGAGGGGGAAAGGATGGCAAGTATGGACATTGCAAAGCACTGTATAAGTTGTCCCTTCTCTTGCCATCAGAGTCATTTGGGGCAGATAAAGCAAGACACACACTCACTGATTCACTTTCTGATTCAGGGCACAATTCTAACCAATTTAGGTGAGCACAACTCACCTGTTTCCCCATTCCCATGGGGAAACCAGTGCATGTCTTTGCAGTGGCCCATCCCCAGGAGTGGAGCAGAAGTGCCTTATGGCATATTTGCAACACCCCCATGCCAGCATAGGACTTGTGCCAGCCTAACCAGGGGTTAGGATTGCACTGCCATATACCTTTTAAAAAAAGTTTGTATCATCAACATAGATACACATACAATCTGTGGCATCTCAGCTTTTCCATGTGTTCCCCTACAGCATGTTTCAAAATGAATTAGCATACATTTTCAGCACTTCAGTTCTTTAAAGCTGATTTTAATTGCTTTAAGATTACAACTTACTTAGCTTCTGTAACTTTAGCAATTTTAAAAGAAGCAGAGCTGTTTGGGGGAAAAGGCGGAGGGAATGATTTACAAATGTAATTGAGAACACAACTTTAAAGTTACCTGTGGTTGTAATTATGAAGCTGTTCTGCAAAACAAAGAGAACCCTTAAAATAATTTGTTTTCTGTGCTTGATTGCTACTTTTGGTGTGGATGCTCTGCTCCTTATCAGTATTTAAATTCTACTTATTCTACTTAGGAAATTCATAAGGCATATGCTGTTGCCAGGAGAGGCAAAATATCATATTGTACACTGCCCTCGCTATGAATCTTGCCATATACAGCACAAGTTTCTTCAAGTTTCCACTTGATTCTGGTGCAGAAAGGAAAACTCCATGCATTGTCTGCAATCCTAAAGACACCTTCCTGGGAGTCAGACCCATTTAACACAATGGGGCTAACTTTTAAGTAGACATGGTTAGTGTCTCGACTATTTAGTTTTAACTCTTCCTGGCTGCATTAAGCTGGGGAAGGGATTGGGGCCATTCTGAAATTTGACAGCATCGCTAGTTGATAACGTATAACGAGCACAATCCTAACCATGTCAACTCAAAAGTAAGCCCACTGTGTTCAGTAGTTCTTACTCCCAGGTAAGCGTGTTTAGGACTGCAGCCATCATTTCCTATCTTGTGATGTTGACTGCAAGGCAAATATCGTATGAATTGAAAACCAGCAACCATTTTGAGCTTCAGTCCTAGACATATGAAGATTGCCTGAAGGTATGATCCTATCACATAAATCAACCGGACCTAAATTATTTTTCTCCTTGGCCTTATCTACATTAATACCAATCTACAATAGGAATGCATATTATTTCAAATTGACCTGATCTGACCCACCACAAGAGCAAGTCCTGAGCAATGGGTCCAGGCAGCTGAAGGTTTAGTGGACTCCTGTTGTCCATTAATAGAAGTGCCCTGCAGTACAATAAATGCCCCAGGAAGAAAATGGACCAAATGAGCTCCTCACTAATAGTCTAAGAAGACAAATACTGGTAATATATTGCAGTTTTTTTCTGTTTGATTTTTGCACTGGAGGCACCCTGGCAATATTCACATCAGTTCTTAGAAAAAAATTATGCGCTATAGGTGTATTGTGTTTTAGCAACCATTACAACTGTTGAATTGTAAGATTTCTCAATGGCCTAAAGACAGAGTGCTTATCTGTACTTACAATTTGCAACCCAATTGAAATTATAATATTCCCAAATTATCAAACTTTTGCTGAAAATGTCTGTCACTGGTTTGCTTTCCATTTAGAATAGATCCTGTCAGAAAAATGTAAGTGCAGCCCCCAATATGAGACATACTTCTACCGTATAGAGGTGAGATTTTACAGAGGCACCCACACATGCAAGAAGCAGTAAACAACTGCAATTCAACATGCCTTCCCAACCTTTCTACTCAGTAGTCATGTGAGAAAAAGTGGCAAGAGTCTATTAACAGATGGGAAACACAATCCAGCGCAGCAGGAATCCTGAACAGCAGGCTGTATCTGGTGCAAGATTGGGGCTGCTACTACAGGGCAAGGGAAACTTCCGCTTACCCTTGACAGCATGGCAGCAGCCCCAAAGCGTCTAATTTGGAACTGGGCCACTGATTTCAGTGGTAGAACTCTGAGCAGAACTTAGACTTTATCAGGCTACCCAAAAATGATGAACGTAAGAAAATAAGAACATAAGAAGAGGCCCAAAGGCTCATCTAGTCCAGCTTCCTGTATTACACAGTGGCCCACCAGATGCCTCAGGGAGCACATATGACACCTGCATCCAGGTGCCCTCCCCTGCTTCTGGCATTTTGAGGTTGTCCACATCTACATATGCACACGTACATCCACACCCCTCATGACTTGTAACTTGTGATTTCCTTTCCTCTAGGAATTTATCCAATCCCTTCTTAAAGGCATTGAAGCTAGATGCCATTACCACATCCTCTGGCAGGGAGTTCCACAGACCAATTACATGCTGGATAAAGGAATTTTTTCTTTTGTCTGTCCTAACCATCCCAACATTCAATTTCAGTGGATGTCCCCTAGTTCTGGTGTTACGTGAAACGGAAAAGAGCATCTCTCTATCCAAACTATCCCTTACATAATTTTGTACATCTCAATCATGTCTGCCTTCAAGCACCTCTTAGATCCAGCATATCTTCTGAATCCCACGTGCACTGACCACTTCCTAACCCAAAGCCCTCCTCACCACCACCATCCCAAAATGAAACACCTTCTTCCCACTTCCACCCTCCTCTCATCCCCAGTCCCCTGATCAACCAGTGCAAGTTACCCCTTTCCCTTGGCCCATGGTTGTGCAAGGAGACCAGCAAACATTATGGAGAAAGTGTGTGTGTGTTGGAGAGCAGGAAGAAGTAGGGATAGAAGCTGAAACATCATTGTGGAAGGGGGTAGCATTGGGTGTGCTGCCTCAGCACCACAAAGCCTTGGGGAATCCCTGCTTCGGGAATCTACCAAGTACTAAATTTCCCCCACCCTACCATCCAGTTTTTTAAGCATCTTCACTAGCCCTCATCATGTAATATCAGGCCCGACCTCAAAAACATCAGGATTTGTAATGCAACGCTAGGAACACCAGATCAGCTTATACTTCTTGCTGAGGATGTGAAAACAACATATTAATAATGGGAACTTGTAAGAAGCCTACCCTGAGGATTTGTTATAATAATAATAATTTTTAAGCCTCCTGTCAGGGATAATTTTAAATAAATGCAATGGATAAAAAGAAGATACATATGTTCTGGGTTCTGAGGGAACATGATTGTATAATTGTTCATACTTAGAGTAATTCAGATGATAATTTGGTCAAACGCCATCAGCTCTGCTAAACACCTGCACAGGATAAAGTATACCCAATTAATGAAATCAGAGTAAAGTCTCTGATTTAAAGTATTGCACCTCTCTTCATGCTAAAGTTAAGTACAGTTAATCACTTTCTCCGTTGCATCTTTTAAAGGAATATCTCTAAAGTGTTTTTATTTGAAACACATTTGCAACTCTGGATGATAAAATCCTCAGAAAATGGATTTAAGAAATAAGAAATAAGGGCACAATCCAGACTAAATACCGGGAGTACTTGCTCCGGTGGAAGAACAATTTGCTCTGGATTGCAATATGAATTTCCCATAGGTTTTCACTAGGTGGTGTAGTAACTACGGGTACATGTAATGTCTCTTACGTGCTCCCGTAGTTACTCTGGATTGTAGGGTAAGTGACCGTTACATCTCTGTGGATATATAAAGGGCTGCTGTGTGTGTGTGTTTGTGCATGAATGAGTACATGTGCACACATTTGTGTGTGTTTGTGTGTATTCATTGACAGTATGTATTTGGCTGGACAATAGACTGATTTGGATGAAGGTATTGTATTGTATTGGTATCCTTCAGTCTCCAAAGACTATGGTATAGTGCTCTGATTGGAGGTCCTGAGACAACATCTAGTGTGGCTAAAAAGGCCAATGTGAGAGTGGCAATCCCTTCCACACTGAGGACAAATAAATTCCGTCCCCTGCCCAGGCTCCAGGTTTCGCTGCTTTTGGGTCTGTCTCTTTGCTTCAGCCTGCCGAACAAGTGTCTCTTCCAGTTGGAGAAGGCCATGCTGGGTCTTTTGCCTCCACGCTGAACGGTCAGAGGTCAAGGTTTCTGTTAGTATTTGAATTTAATAGTGAGACATATTTGTTCAGGCAAGTTGATTCCAGGCTGATGCAATACTGAAGCAGGCTGATGCAATCTAGCTGATGCAATCTGAAACTGCTCTTACAGCATGAGTCAGCAGAATAGGAAGTGCTGAGTCACTGGTCACATGACTGTAATATCTATAACTGATTGGTGTTCCACTAAATTTAAGTGTGTACGAGATTATTGCAATGTGTGGGTTACTGAGGAGGAGTATTTTGCTGTTTTGATACTCTGAAAGACTGATCTACTGCTCTGACCTTGGACTGTGTTACTGGACTTATCTTCTGCCTTTCGTTTAAACAATATAGTTATCTTTAACTATAAACAGCTGTCGTGTTTACTCTGTGCTGCTGCCCGTTTGCCTCTGCACAGCTACTCTGCTAAGCCCTGCACGTCAGCAGGGTCTTACAGCCCAACAGTTTCCCAGCTGTTGATGTCCATTCCCAAGGCCTTTAGATCCCTCTTGCAGATGTCCTTGTATCGCAGCTGTGGTCTCCTTCTTGGGCGCTTTCCCTGCACTAATTCTCCATATAAGAGATCTTTTGGAATCCGACCATCAGCCATTCTCACGACATGCCCAAGCCAGCATAGTCGCCGCTGTTTCAGAAGTGTGAACATGCTAGAGATTCCAGCATGTTCCAATACTGCGTCATTTGAGACTTTGTCATGCCAGGTGATGCCAAGAATACATCGGAGACAGTGCATATGGAAGGTGTTCAGCTTTCTCTCCTGCCATGCATAAAGGGTCCAAGACTCACTGCAGTACAAGAGTGTGCTCAGGACGCAAGCTCTATAGACCTGGATCTTTCTATGTTCCGTCAGCTTCTTATTAAGCCATACTCTCTTTGTAAGCCTGGAGAATGTAGTAGCTGCTTTACCAATGCGTTTATTCAGCTCAGAGTCTAAGGAGAGAGTGTCAGAGATAGTTGAGCCATGGTACACAGTCATGGACAACCTCCAGTTCATGTTCAGAGATGGTGATAGAGGGAGGTGGATCCACACCCTGACCCATGACTTGTGTTTTCTTCAAGCTGATTGTTAGTCCAAAGTCTTGGCAGGCTTTGCTAAAACGGTCCATAAGCTGTTGAAGGTCTTTGGCAGAGTGAGCAGTAACAGCAGCGTCGTCGGCGAAGAGGAACTCCCGCAAGCATTTCAGCTGGACATTGGACTTTGCTCTTAGTCTGGAAGGATTGTATAGTTTTCCATCGGATCTGGTCCGGAGATAGATTCCCCCTGTTGCGTTTCCAAAAGCATGTTTCAGCATGACTGCAAAAAAGATCCCAAATAAAGTTGGTGCGAGGACGCAGCCCTGCTTCACTCCACTTCGGATGTGAAAGGAGTCTGATGTTAAGCCATCAAAAACTACAGTGCCCTTCATGTCCTCGTGAAAGGACCTGATGATGCTGAGGAGCTTAGGTGGGCATCCAGTCTTGGGGAGGATTTTAAAAAGGCCATCCCTACTAACCAAATCAAAAGCCTTTGTAAGGTCTATGAAGGCTACAAAGAGTGGCTGTCTTTGTTCCCTACATTTCTCTTGCAACTGTCGAAGGGAAAATACCATATCAGTGGTGGACCTGTTGGCTCGAAATCCACACTGTGATTCAGGATAGATCCTCTCTGCAAGCACCTGAAGCCTCTTCAGTATGACACGGGCAAGCAGCTTCCCTACAACACTAAGAAGAGAGATGCCACGGTAGTTGTTACAGTCACCCCTGTCACCCTTGTTCTTGTACAGTGTGACGATATTAGTGTCCTTTATATCCTGTGGTACTCCACCTTCCCTCCAACAAAGGCAGAATATCTTGTACAGTTCAGTGGAAATGGTCCCTCTACAGCACCTCAGAACTTCAGCAGGGATGTTATCTTTCCCGGGTACCTTGCCAGAAGCAAGGGAATCCAGGGCTCCGTTTAGTTCTTCTAAAGTTGGTTCACTGTCAAGCTCCTCCAAGACAGGCAGGCACTCAATGTTGTTTAATGCTTCTTCAGTTACTACATTTTCTCTGGAGTATAGCTCAGAGTAGTGCTGCACCCATCGTGCCATCTGCTGTGCTTGGTCCTGGATGACTTCACCTGTAGCGGACTTAAGCGGGGCAGATTTCCTCACTGTTGGACCTAAGGCCTGCTTGATGCCGTCGTACATCCCCTTGATGTTGCCTGTGTCAGCTGCTACCTGGATCTGAGAGCAAAGCTGCAGCCAATAATTGTTAGCACATCTCCTGGCAATCTGTTGGACTTTGCTACGGGCGACTCGCAGGGCTTGGAGGTTGCGCTCACTAGAACAGGCTTTATATGCAGTTAGAGCTCTCCTCTTTTCCTCAAGGGCTGGTGTCAGCTCCTCCGAGTGGGCTTCAAACCAATCTGCTGTCTTTCTAACCTGCTTACCAAAAACTGACAAGGCGGTAGTATAAACAGCATTCCTGAAATGTTCCCATCGTTCAGAAGCGTTTGCCTCAGCCAGGCCCGGGAGAATTTCTTCAAGTGCTTGGTCAAATTGCAACACTTTTTCCAGACTGCGGGTCTTGCTGATATTGATTCATGGTCTTCCTTCCTTCTTTGAGTGATGCAGCCTCTTTGCTTGCAGTTTTACTCTGCTGCACACCAAGGAGTGGTCAGTATCGCAATCAGCACTCTGATAGCTATGTGTGATCTTAATGTTGGGAAGGCTGGAGCGCCTGGTGAGGATCAAGTCAAGCTGATGCCAATGCTTCGATCTAGGGTGTCGCCAAGACACTCTGTGTTGAGGCTTTGTGTTAAAGAATGTGTTGCTAATGCAAAAATCATGATAGCAGCAAAACTCTAGCAGGCGTTGGCCGTTTTCATTCATCTTCCCAATGCCAAAACGACGTAGACAAGCAGGCCAAGAACTATGGTCAGATCCAACTCTTGCATTAAAATCGCCAAGAATAAACAATGGTTCTTTCTCAGGGATTTTCTTGATAGTGGCAGCCAGATCATCATAGAATTTGTCTTTGGATTCTGCTGAAGATGATAGTGTTGGTGCATATGCACTAATAAGAGTGACCAGCCCTACTGATGTCTGTAGCTGCAGAGACAGAATTCTTTCACGTCCTCCAGTAGGTGGAGTAATGAATCCAAGCAGGGTGTTTCTAACTGCAAAGCCAACTCCATATTCCCTAGTCTCACTTGATGGCTTTCCCTGCCAGAAGAATGAGAAATTTCTCTCCTTAATAGATCCTGAGTCTGACAGCCTTGTCTCTTGAAGGGCAACTATGTCCATCTCCAGTCTGCTCAGCTCCATATCAATGACAGCTGTCTTACGTACATCATCCAATTCTCGCAAGTCATCAGAAAAGCCGGGGGTCATTGTCTGAACGTTCCAGGTGCCCAACTTAAGGGCTGAAGTTTTCTTATGTTTGTTGCATGGTGCTGAGTTGTCGATCTGCTTGTCGATTTTCACCCTAAACCCCACGCACCCAGTGAGGTTAACAGACCGTGGCGAGGCAGCATCCTCGGGGCTGCCCAGCTTAAAGCGGGTGATAGCTGCCCAATGAGGCATGATGACCTCTCCCACCGTTGGAAGTAGCCCCTGGCGTCAAGCTCTTCGCCAATCGAGCAATCGAGCAATCGAGCAACCGGTAACTGCCACTTCCCGTGTTGTTTCCACACTGTATGCAAGGCAGGAGTTCCTCTCCAGAGCATGAAGGCCTGGGTAGGTTATTATGGGGGATAGGCTGTTACCCAAGCAGAGGATCCCCCCTCTCCACGCCACTGAAATAGTCCAATGGAAAGGCAGAGCCAATACGATTGGTTCCAGCTCCGTCGCAGGAGTTACCAGAACATGACTGTAACACAGTCACGAACTGCTTTTGGGACTTCGGCTCCGGATGAAGGTGGAACAAGGAAAACTATCTTTCTAAAAATCATGGATGAATTGAGTTGGAAAGTTCACTTCTATTCAGAAACAACTGTGAAAATACTATTATTTATGTATTTGAATGAAGGCTTTAGCAGAAAAATACTAGCATTCTGTCCTAGCTAAAATCAAGGTACCTGACCCATAGTAAATGGAAGAAGAAGGGCATATCACAGTCACATGCAGACCGAAGAAAGCCAGTGACCCATATATTTTAATATCACGTTTCCTCTCAGAAATTTCTCAAGGGAAGGCATACATCTCACACAGAGATTTCTGTCCAATTTAACTACACAAGATTCACAGTATCTTTTTCAAAAATGACAGTATGTGTCACAGAGCTGAAGAGAGAAAACTAGTTTCTCCGGGTATTAAGGAAGCACAGCTTTTTACAAAAGTGGAAGGAAGGAAGAAGGAAGGAATCTACCTGATCTAATCTATGACACATGCATATTTGATTGGACATCGGAAATAAATTATTGACAGTAAGGGTCAATGCCAAGGGAAATGATGGATTCCCTCTCACTGGGGACCTTCACACAGAGACTGAACAGGTACCTGATGAATTCCTGCTACAGGCAGGGAGGGGATTAGACTTGATGACCTTGGTCTTGATGACCCTGGTCGACAGGCAGGGAGGGGATTGGACTTGATGACCTTGGTCTCCTCCAATTCCATAACGGTGCAATCACAGGTGAGCCCAGGCCAGTTCGGACCGGTTCTTGGGAACCGGTAGTTCCCATTTCCCCACCGCTACTGAACCGGTAGCAGTGGGGGGCCCCCAAAACCTTCCGAAACAGTTCGCTGGCGCTGCGCACAACAGCAGCCAGCTGGGCACATTTCATTTTCAAATTTGCCGCTCCTAACGGCAGTCCAGGGAAGCACCCCAGAAGCCTCAGTGCTATTCTTTCCCCAGCCACTGAGGCTTCTGAGGCACTTCCCTGGACTGCCGCTAGGAGCGGCAAATTAAAAAAGTTAAAGGTGCCCGGCTGGCTGCTGCAGCCTCAGAGCATCATCCCAGGCACGTCTACTCAGAAGTAAGTGACTCATCACCTAGTGAAAACCTATGGAAAATTCACATTGGAATCCAGAGTAACCCTACAATCCAGAGTAACTACGGGAGCACGTAAGAGACTTTACGTGTACCCTTAGTTACTGCACTACTTAGTGAAAACATATGGGAAATTAATATTGCAATCCAGAGCAAATTGTTCTTACACCGGAGCAAGGACTCCACGTAGTTACTCTGGATTGCGCCCTAAATTGTTCTTACACTGGAGCAAGGACTCCCCGTAGTTACTCTGGATTTTGCCCCAAGAGTAGAGCAGAATTTTGCATCACTCCCAGGCAGGCATGGGACTTGTGCTGGGTCTTGTGCCAGTCTAACCAGGGGTAAGGATTGCACTATCAACTCTGTATATACAGTCCCATTGACTAGCTAAACAAGAGGCACAAAGAGTTGTATGAATTGTGGCATCTGAAACACCATCTGAAATGCCATAAGTATATATCCTTGTCGAACTTACCAGAGGTTTATATTATAAGAAAAAAAATATCTACATGTTTGTGATGAGTTTCTACTTTAGCAATACAGATAGTTTATTCCCTCCCAAGTGAAAGCAGAAAAAAAGAACAGTGAAGGCTGGAGTTTTCACAGGCTGATCTGTGGCATGTTTACTGAGAAGTAAGCCTCATTGCTTTTGACATGTTCAGGATTGCAGCCTTAATTTTCATTTTCTCAAGTACACCCATGACTCCTAAAGCACCTTCTGAGGAGACAGACTAGAGAGGAACAATTGGCAACCACGTTGAACTGCAGACGTCAGACCCTGCTAGACTCAAACACTGACAGTAATCACCAGTGCAGAGACTCCGACTGTGTTCAGAGCTAGCTAAGCTTGACCTATCTTTGTCAAACTGACTTCTGATAAATTGCTGTGACCATGGTGGCATTCATGCACAGCGGAACCATGCAGCATTCAGACAAGAAAGGTAATGTACAGAAATAACAGTGGAACACAGTTCAGTATAGATCATGTTACTTATATCAGGCTGGAGGAACTGCTGTGTTATGTCGCTGAAGCCACATCAAGAAAGAGAGCAATTCATCATGCATTATAGCTGCTAATCATGATGGTCTTCAGGTTCAGAGAAAATATATACCGGTACCTCTGAATATCAATTGCTGGGGAACAACAACTAATATTCAGTCTAATCAGGGGTTAGGATTGCAGCCTGAGGGCCAAACTGCAAGAAAGGAGATTCCAGCTGGAAATCCGGAAAAAATTCCTGACGGTGAGGGCGGTTCGGCAGTGGAACAGATTGCCAAGGGAGGTGGTGGACTCTCCCTCACTGGGGATCTTCAAGCAGAGGCTCGATGAGCACCTGTTGGAGATGCTCTAGGGGGAATTCCTGCTGCAGGCAGGGGGTTGGACTAGATGACCTACTAGGTCCCTTCCAACTCTATGATTCTATAATTCTATGAAATCCTATCCAACTTTCCAGTGCTGGTGCAGCTGTGGCAATAAGCCATGTGCTGCATCCTTTGGTAGAGGGCAGCCACAGAAGCCTCCTCCATATAAGGGAATATTTGTTCCCTTACCTGCAACTGCACCAGTGCTAGAAAGGTGGACAGGATTGGGTCCTTGGGCTGTAATCCAATCCACACACTCTCAGGAGACCCAAGAGTAAGGGCAAAACACTAAGTTTCTTCAGGAGCCTTTCCTCTGATGTGAAACTTGCTTTTGGAGATGTAACTGCGTCTGAAGAAGAGGAAGAAGGGCTGCTTGACATCAGTCAAGCATTGGTCTGAAGAAATTTAGTGTTTCTCTTGCCATGAATGCTAGCGCCATGATGTCAGATCAAATTTTGAATTTCTGCCCTTGGCAGGACCCATGTTCTTTCTGGGATGTGCAACTGCAGGGTTCCCTGGTATGGGAGAAAGGCAGGGGTAAAAATCCATTAAATAATAAATTTAGGGGTAGGACTCTTCAGGATCATCAGAGGATGGAACACAATGCAGAAAGAGTTTAGAGTTTAGTATGCCATAATACTCTTCCACAAAACCAGGACAGGACCCTCTGTCAAACTTGCCAGTATGTGAACACAATCCCTGAAAACCAGGACAGTCCCGGCTTTCAGGGATATATGCAGTGGTGGGCACCAGCAGGTTCGCACCTACTCTATAGAACCGGTTCTTAACAAGAGATAGTACATATAAAGTTTAAAAATAGCCATTTAAAAGTGGCTGCCAGATGGACAGAGAACCGGTTCTTAATTTCTTTGAAGCCCATCACTGGATATATGGCAACACTATATGAGATGTTGATGGGTATCAACAGAGAGAAAATATAGCATATCTGCTGTGCAATGGCATAGTTTGAGGTGTTGCCTCTATTTTGTTATCACAGCCCAGAATGGTTCTGCATGCACACAATGAGGCTCCCTGTTGAACCTAGCGCTTTATAACCTTGAATCAGCCATGTTGTTAAATGAAATACATGCCCATCTTCTGTGATAAAACTTAATTTTGATCATGAACTGCTTCATCAGGAATTTAGTAATACTCTCGATTAACCAATTTGCAAAAAAAAATTACAAATCCAAATTTTATCATATACAGCAAACGCAATTATGTAGATCTTAGAGCTATTGCCAAATTTCATCTGTACCAGAAGGCAAAGGCATCTTTCCAGCTTTTACAGTTCTTGCTGAGATTTTATTGACTGAAAAAAAATTTCTACACTGGTACACCTCCCTTTATTTCTGAAACAGCTTGAAGCCTGGAGGATGACTGAGAAAAATGTATTCTGGAAGAACATCATTTTTCTCTATGAGAATTAAATGTTATTCAAAATGCCCTCTCCATACAGATAGGACAATATGATATTTCCAGCCAATTATTACACAATTATATGTGCAATGCTTTTATAGGATTGTTTCATAGTCCCTTTTCCCTAAGAATTGAGGCTGCAATCTTATAAAATCTTTTCTGGGAGTCTACGTCACTGAGCACAATGGGACTTACTCCTGAGTAGTCATGCATAGGATTCTACTGTTTGATGGTAAAGGCTCCAATCCTAAATACATTTTCCTGGGTGTAAGAACCATTGAACACAATGGGGCTTACTTTAGAGTACACATGGTTAGGATTGTGCTCTAAGATAGTTTCCTGCCAGGTTTGTCTGTTTCACCAGAAAAGAGCACTTCATCATTGTGTTTTGCAACAATCTGTTTATTCAAAATGTCCAGCAGAAACAGGTATTTTGACATGTTCTCCAGCAATATCAACCCAAGCTTGCAATCTCAAACCACGACAGTGTTTTAAACCTGACTCCCCCCAACTTCTTAAGATGCTTGAACTAGCCTTTTTCTCTCGGATGGCCAACCTCAGATCACTTTGTTTGGCAGATTAGTGCAGGCGTGAAGACTTCAAGATGGACTCTTGATGTGCATCCAGAAGTCAGCAAATGCAGACTTGACACAATCCCCCCTTTTTTCTTTTTCCAGACTCCTTTTTCTAGTTCAGGATGGAGGGATATAGGCAGATAAAGGGCACCTCCCCTCACCACTCTGCTGCCTGAAGCAACTATCAGTTGGCCTCATTGATGGGCCAGACCTGGGTATATATGTCTGCTTAATTACTGATTCCCTTTCTTTTTCCTCTTTTAATAGAGAAATGGTCCTATAAGTACAGTACTTTGGATCAACCAGAAGCAAAAATATGCCGCAAGCAATACATTTGTATTTGAAGTTGCCAGGAATGTTTGCTGAATGCTATTTCTTTGGGAGTAGACATTATTGAAAGTTATTGCCCATAGGAAGACGCATTGCTAGATAATGTAGCACTATATTAAAGTGATGGATGGAGCCCCCATTTTGCAAGGACTTGTAGCTCTTTGTGCAAAGCCAAGCCTTTACAATGTTAAAGAACTGTAGTGGGGAAGCAACTGTTTCAGAAATGAGAAATATTTGTGGGTTGCATTCTATGCATGCAGATGTAAATACCAGGGGAATTGTGTTCATTCCATATACATCCAATAAAGCCTCTTTTCTCTGAAATACTAGTTATATAGTGCTGGGTGTGGAGGGCAGATGTTGCCACCACAACTGTGTTGCTTATAGAACAGATGACTTTTTCCCATTTAACTTCTCTCAGTTGTAAGCCAGAAAAGTGAAATGCTACACTAATAGATGTTACCAGTGAGGGGATCTTTCCAAAGTGACTCTTGGGAAGGTGTTGTGGCTCAGTGACAAGGCACTGCATAGCAACATCTGGTCTGAGGATGATTCCTACCATGGAGCACCCTCTGCTGGATCTCTCATACATAAACTGCACTCTCTGCATGCAGAAGGTTCCCAGTTCGATTCAATTTTCAGGATTTCCACTCACCTGAAGGAGAGAGAGCTTGGAAAAAAAGGAAAAGTGGAATTCCTTGCCACAAGATATTGTGATGGCACCAAGCCTTTAGGTACCTTTAAATTTCTATGATTTATGGAGGAAACATCCATTCATGGACAGATTTATGAAGGAAACATTCATCACTTGTCATATGTCATGATGATTGCTCGGATGCTTGCTCAGCCCCCTGGCCTCTTTGGTGTGGGGTGCCACAAGGTTCCATTCTATCCCCCATGCTATTTAACATCTACATGAAGCCGCTGGGAGAGGTCATCCAGAGGTTTGGAGTGAGGTGTCATCAGTACGCCAATGACACCCAGCTCTATCTCTCCTTTCCTCCTGAGTCCAAGGAGGCAGTTGAAGTCCTGAATCGTTGTCTGGAGGCAATGGGGGACTGGATGAGGGTGAACAAGCTGAGATTAAATCCTGATAAGACAGAGGTTCTCTTGGTCCAGAAGTCATCCACTCGGGTATTGGAATATCATCCTATTCTGGATGGAGTTGCACTCCCTCTGAAGGAACAGGTTCACAGCTTGGGGGTTCTCCTGGATTTGCAGCTGCTCCTGGAGTCCCAGGTGGCGGCTGTGGCCAGGGGAGCCTTTGCTCAGCTTCGGCTGATCCGCCAGCTGCAACCATACCTGAGTCGCTCGGATCTGGCCACAGTGACCCATGCCTTAGTGACATCAAGACTGGATTACTGTAACGTGCTCTACGTGGGGCTGTCTCTGAAGACGGTCCGGAAACTTCAACTAGTCCAGAATGCGGTGGCCCGTGTGGTTGCTGGGGCTCGTCGGTTCTACTGTCAGACCACTGCTTCAGCGACTACACTGGCTGCCCATTCGTTTCCGGGCTGAATTCAAAGTGCTGGTCCTGACCTTTAGAGCCCTAAACAGCTCGGGTCCAGGGTATCTGAGGTACTTTCCTTCTTCTGTACAATCCGACCTGTCACCTAAGGTCATCTGAGGGGGCTCTACTGACTGTGCCGCCACTA
Source organism: Cryptoblepharus egeriae (assembly GCA_030015325.1). Taxonomy (NCBI): domain Eukaryota; kingdom Metazoa; phylum Chordata; class Lepidosauria; order Squamata; family Scincidae; genus Cryptoblepharus; species Cryptoblepharus egeriae. The sequence goes on from JAREYC010000003.1 coordinate 25,641,141, forward strand.
AAAGATGTGAGAGGTGTGGCGGCCAGAGATAGGGCCTTCTCGGTGGTGGCACCCCGGCTTTGGAACTCCCTCCCCTTAGAACTTAGGAAAGCTCCCTCAATACAGAGCTTCAGGCGGAGTCTTAAAACCTTTCATTTTAAAAAAAGCTTTTAAATGGGGCAGGGGTTGGGGGGCAGTTTTATTGTGTTTTTATATTATTGTTTTTAACAAAGTTTTTAGTCTGTTTTAATCGTTTCAGTTTTTAAATCTAATTGTATTTTAAGTGTATTTTAATTATGTTTTAACTTCTATTTATTATTATTTTAATGATGTTTTATTTTTATTCATGTTAGCCACCTTGGGCTCTCTCTTGTGAATGAGGAAAGGCGGGATACAAATTAAGTAAAATAAATAAAATAAATAATTGTGTGCAATGTTCATGGTTTTGGTGGTAGCCTTTCTCTGAATGCCAGATGCAAGGAAGTGGCAATATTGAGTACTCCTTGAGGGATCTGGTGGGCCCTTCAGAGATATAGGAAACTGGATGGGCAGTTGGGCTGATTCAGAAGGACTCTTCTTATTCTGTTAAAGTTTCATTTATTTAGTGTCTGGCATACAATTCATGAAGTTATGTTAAATCAGATGTTAATGTCCAGTCTACCAGCCATTCAAGGACAGAATGATCTACATTGAAAAAAATCATTCACTAGGCCAGTATAAGCTCCCTTTGTACATTCAGACACAATGTGATGAATAGTTTGCCAAAGAGCACCACAGTCACTCTGAGGGGTAGATACTAAACCCTATTTGAACAGTGAGTCCTGGCAGAATGTGCTGGGTGTGTACAGAGTTGACCAATGCTGGTGAGGTAGGTCAAATCTGGCACCTTTTGTGTAGGATCAGCTATGTGTCTACCTGCATCTGAGCGTAAGTACCAGTACTAGACTAGATGTTCATGACATGACTCACAGTGCAATCCTATACCTTGGTTAGGCCAGCACAAATCCCAGCCCAAGTCCTATGCTGGCCTGGGAGTGTTACATTAGGCACTCCACGCCACTCCTTGGGGCAGGTAGCAGGTAGGCCAGTGCACAGACTTGCACCAGCCTCTCCACACCACTGTGGGAATGGGGGAATATGTAAGTTGTGTTGCCCTAAATTGGTATGCATTGCACCATCAGTGACTCAGGATTAGACCATTTCATTTGACTCCAGCATTGGTTAACCTACTGCAGTTATTAGGAGAAAAGCTGTTGGGTTTATTAATTTCTCCCTATGAATTATAATGTATGTATGAAACCTGATTTTTAGCTGGTCTGCACTCTCTCTCCACCCTTTTGTTCCTTCCCCAAACATCCCATCTTCCATTTCAACTGTTACCGTCCTTTCCCATCAAAACCAATTGATTGTTTCCCGCCTCCTTAATCTCCCCATTCATATGCAAGTCAGTCTAAAGAGACACCCTTTAGTCTTGTGGCTTCTCACCTACTTCCAGGGTCCCCTTTGCTTCCTGACCCTGTTCAGGTGTCAACAAGCCATGTGGCTGACCGCCCTCCCAGTCCTGCAGATCTCTCCAAGAGAGGGTCCAGCCCTCTCTCCAAGGTGAGTCCATCCCCACTTGGTTCCAGGTCATCATCCAATGATGATGTAATCCAAGGTATAAAAAAATGGGGTGTAGCCTATCCTAGCCCTCTTGATTTCCTGGATGGCATGGCATGAAGAAAGTAGATATTTGCTCCCCCTCTTCCTCCATCTTCCTTCCCAGCTCCCTCCCTCTCTCTCTCTCCCTCACCCTTCTTTGCCTCCCCTTTTCCTTTGGTCCACACACTATTCAAGGAACAGGTACACTTCATTTTATGGTACTGAATGTATGTAATTTTGCTTTATGCCTTATAACAATAAAGTCTGTTTCTTTATGATAAATTTCCTAAGTTGTTCTCTTTCTAATGAGGATATCCTTCTGCATAACGCTGTTTAAGAGTCCTTCTTTGCGGTCCTTATATATATATCCAAGAGGGCAATAGCTAAATTCCCCTAATTAAGTTTAAAGCCCTTTTGGTAACAATGTTCATTTGCTTGCTTTTGATAAACTAACAAGCACAATCCAAAATAACTATGGGACCTCTTACATTGACATAAGAGGCATTTACTCTAAATTGTTCTATGCATTTCCTATAGGTTTCCTATAGGTGGCGCATAACTACATCGACGTAAAAGGTCCCATAGTTACTCTGGATTGTGCCTAAAGTGGCTCCCATTTTCCTCCTCTAATACTATAATCCTGCACACTTTTACACCTCTATTTTTTCCTGTGGAACACATGAGTATATAACTGTCTGGGAAGTTCATAGTATTACAACAGCACTGAATTAATTTGCTCCAGGTGTTTTCAAAGCACTTTCCTGCCGCCTCAATGAGAGATTTCACTCTTTCCAAACTGGTCTCAGAACAACTAGCATCATAAATCAGTGCCATTAAAATTGTTCAAAGTAATGGCACATATCTGCTGCAGCTGAAGTTTAACTTCTGTACAAATTCCTGCAAAAGCATAGAGATGCGTTTTGGGGGTGGGCAAAGTTACTGATTTTTATTTTTTTATTTTTGCAAACCAGTTTCTCTTTCAGTGCATGGACTATAACTAGATAATCCAAATTAGGCTGATATAGAAAAACACTGATGATCTGCATAATAAGATCCATTTTAGGTGTTTTATAAATGGGAGAGTAGAGGCTGTAATTGTGTGGCAGTTATAATAATTGTTTGTAAATGATTATGATTTTGTAGGATAATAAGCAATCTTTTGGCACACTGGCTTCTGGAACACTATAACAATGGTTGGATTGGATGGATATAATTTTCATGACCGTCATCCTACGCGCTGCAACCACAGTGACTGGCCAACCATTCACATCTCCTTCTGTAGAGTTTTTTTCAGTCCAAAGGGCAATGTAACCCTATGAAGACCAGCTCCAATTGTGGAAACACTCAGCAAGTTCCCTCAGTGGGCCTTTTTTCCCTGAACATAGGCTGGTGATAGGTTGATGTAGGGCAGAATCACACAGACACTTCTGCTGGAAGAACCAGCAACATCACTATGTTAGTGTCCAAATGACAGCAGAGGAGCCCAACCCAGGACAAGTATCTACAGTTGACTTCTTGAGCACATTGGCATTTTCAGGATGGCATGAGTTCATACCAACCTTGATCTCCAATTATCTCCTTTTATCTCCAGTTATCTCCTTTGATCTCCAATTATCTCCATGAGTTCATACCAACCTTGATCTCCAACCTTGATCTCCAATTATGACCACCATCATAATTCTTCCCAATAATCAGCCATTTATCTCAGCAAGGATATCACTAGTACTTCTCTATCTTCTGCAAGAAAATATAGGAAACACTGGATCTTTAGGGAGTCAATCTTTTTCCCTAAAAGCACAAAGCACCTCAAAGAAACTGTCCTCTTTCAAGATCATTGCAATGAATTCAGTCCTAGAAATTCAATTCTGTATTGTAAACAAGGCAATATTGGTACAGAAAAACACTTTCATAATCATAACAACATAAAACATTAATATTTCAATTTCAGTGCAGTTCACAGTATCTGCTTTCCTTTAATGGAATAAGAGAGCTAAGGGACAGACATTGACAGGCATTGAGGAAACAAATTGTCTACCAGTGACTCTTCCCAAAACCTTGCCAATGTTGATGTTGAATGTCTTCAAGTAATTACGGTATTTGACTGCAATGAATATTGAATCTTTGACAGCCAATGACACCAGTTTCCAAATATACAGGATGCTGTTACATTCACATGGCTATCAACTGCTAATGTCAATGTATTACCCTGACATAAGAACCTTTCCTTAAAGTAGACTGAGTACAGAATCATTTTGATCTTATCCTAAATGCCCTGAGGAGATATAAAGATTCATTTTTCTTCAGATGTTTGTCTGCGGAATTTTAGAAAAGCTACCAAAATTTCAAACACTAGAAATTCAAAATTCAAAATTTTGGTTCTTTCAGGAAAAATACATCAGGAATTTAAAGGAAGCCAAAGAGTAGAGATTTGTCACTCTTAACAAAATGTTGCCTGCAAGGAGCTACCAACAGTGCCAGGACAGGCCCTGCTGCATCCTCCGAGCTGTTTGAGACAATCCAGGAGCAGAGATGGGTGCAAAATATTGTTTTTGCTTTCCAGATACAAAATGGCTGCAGATGTCATTCTATGACAGTCCTGCTATTGTAAATGCCTCCACATGCCAGCTCAATCCTATTTAGGATTGTGCCATTATTAGTAGCACAATTTCCTGGGGGGGGGGGGGAGAGGGGGGAAGAGCAGCACATTCTTGAAAGTGCTCAGTAATAACATAAAACTGAACAATCCTATTATTTGTCCAGTCATGTCTGACTCTTTGTGCCCCCATGGACTACAACATGCTAGGCACCCCTTATCTTTCACTAGTTCCTGAAATTTGTCCTAATCCATGTTCACTGATTCGGTGACACCATCCAACCAGCTCAACCTCTGCTGTCTCACAATATCCAAGATGGAAGCACCCATGTCTTGTGAGATTTTGCAAGATCCATGAAGGTGACACCCAAACTTCACAAAATTTTGCAAGATCCAAGATGGTGGTATCTGGGAAAACAGGTAGGAAAGGCCACCAGTGACATCATTATAATGTTATTATATCACAGAACTAAAGGCCACACTTAAAATTCAACAAAGATATAGCTGGGTATTTTTTATGTTAAATAAGATCTAACTTATGGGGATAATATTTTCAAGTACTGGTAGGTCTTATTTGGTCTTATTTGGTGGAACTATTAAAAAAGCACAGCAAGGTAGGCCTTTCAAAGCAATAACACTATTTTACATTGCAAACTATGGGAGGTGGGAATTAATCATGCTATCTATATGGATTTGCTTTGAAGTTCTGCAAACTCTGAGAGCAACTAACTTCCTACAGAGGTCTCGTGGGAAAGGAGAAAGATTTGCAAGTTATTATACTGCGTTTAAAAGTGTCAATTCATATTCAGTCAACTTTAGCATGCAATGATCAGTGTTTTATTGCATCAAACAAGGCTAACTCAAAATCTCCTTGAACCATTGGTATACCAAACATGATTATTTAGTAGTACATGGGACTACACTGACTGCAACTAATGTATAAAAGCAGTTGTAATTCTTACTGCATAATAACATTTGAAAGGATAGAATTGGGAACAAAGCTCTGATATTATGTTCTTTTCATCTGATTTTCTCCTTTTGTGACAACTAAGACCAGCCATTTCCAAACTGAATGGGTCATGGCACAGTACAGCCTTCCCAGCTCAGCCAGGAACATCTGTCTTTAATTATATGATATCACAGATGGCAGCACCCAAATCTCATGAGATTTTGCAAGATCTAAGTTGATGGTACCCAAATCTCACAATATTTTGCTAGACCTAAGATGGCGGCATCTGGGAAAACAGGTAAGTGGGACTACTGGTGACGTTCTGCAATGTCCCCCTATGTCCCCTTCAGGCATTGCTGCACACACTTCAGAAACCCCTGTCTAACAGCCCAATCCTTAGGACTTACTACCGGTGCTGTAGCTGGGTGTCACAAACATATGCATACATATGCAGTCTCCAACACTCGTCCAGCACAAGCAGTGGATCAACAGGCACTGCACTAGCACTGGTTATGAGCTGATGCTCTGCAGCTTGATGGTTACCCATTTGGCATTCTGTCCTACTGGCCATATGACATGGAGGCATCTTCAAACAGTTTGGCACTTGGCCTTTTATAAGAGGATGAGCACCACTCCCTATTGTTAATCACAACTAGCAAGGCAACCTGTTAGGGGACACCTTGACCATTACCTGTCAGTGACTGAAGGGAGAGTAAGGAGTTGGGAAGAACCCCTCACCTTCAACTCTTTACTTTTCCTTTCCTCATTACTGAAGCTGTTGCTATTATTGAGAATAGGGCTCTTATTATTGGTAATAGGAAGTGGGTGTGTAGAAGGCTCTTGGGAAAAAAGAAGTGGATCACTTCATTGTTTCCTTCTCTTGAGCCCATCAAACTTGACAAGCTTTTAGCTAGTAGTAAATATTGGTCAGAGCCAGCAGCTCTAAGAAGCTAATTGGATACACAGACTATCCGCCTTGCCTCCTGAAACATTAATCTTCTTACTTAATAGCAGGTCGCAATGTTCAATTAACTAAAGTGCTTTTACTGTGTTCAGTAGATGAGAAATATAACTAAATAGCAATTGTACATATAAGACAACCAAATATTGAGGCAGGTTAATCACCTTTAACAGAGATGTTGTCTGGGAAGAAGAAGAAAGAGGTGATGGGACGAGAAGTTCCATTTGTACAAATATATCAGGTTCATTGTGACCTGATTACTGTTTATAAAATGGTAACTTAGAGGGTTTTTCAAAACATTTATTTCATTAGTCACAGCCTAAATCAATATAACATTCATTAGTCACAGATGTCAGTAGTTATTAACAAGTTCCCAAAGGCATTTCCATGTTAATATCTGTTACATTTCTTTCTCATGCATTTTAATTATACATTAAAAGCAGCACAAAGTATCGTAATTGAAGAAAGCAGGAACTCTGATGGCAGAAGGGTTTTCCCAAGAATTTACCTTTACGCCATCAAAACTCGGCACATGGGGTGCCATTTTGGCAACATGGTTGAAATGTGCCTATACTATGGAAGGTAAAATTACATCAAAATCAAGCCAATATGTTGCAGTGGAATGCAACTATATAAAAAGAATAAATTTACATTTATATTCTACATATGAATATATACACATTAGAAAAAAAGATACTTGACATTTTGTAGCCTAATTAGATGCCATATCTAAGACTTATATAAAACTCTCTGGTTAAATTCAGCAAGAGAAGGCATTTAAACCATATTCAAGCTGTTTTTCATTTGCTTCCAGTGTTTTTTCTCTCCTTGAAGCTACATTTTACTATTGTAAATTGTAAAATTATTCTGCAGTTTAACAAAATAAAGCTTTCAGGAAAAGAAAAATTATGTCTCAGATTGTATGTTTAAGCTGGCTAAAATGCAGTCTACCTCCACAAATTGCAGTTTACCATATGCCAAAACCTGGGATGAAATGGCTGTTAGAATTGTCTGGCATTCTGAAAGCAAGGAAAGAGACCAGTAATCAACAGAGAAGACTGAAAACAAAAAAATATATCTACTGTGTTCTTTTGTCTGAACGTAGGATACATCTAAAAGATGCTTGCAGAAATCCAGACCATTTTTTCCAGGCATGGGAGTTTTGATGTTGTATGATGGCTGAACTGTGAATCAGAAATTCCGAGTTTCAAATTTTGCCTTTGATATGAACTTGATAGGACTCCGTTAAAACCACCCTCACCTCCCCAGCTGCAATTTTACAAAGTTATTGTATTTACAAGTATTATATCAATATAATGGACATTAACTTTGCACTCTCAAAAAGTGAGACATTAATATATGTAATGAGTCAGGCAGCAATCCAGAAGTGCACGTGGGCTAACCTATCTATCACTAGGCTGACCCAATTCTAAAATGGGGCAGCCCAGTTACACCAGAAAGGCTTGGGCCAGTGTAAGTCAACATAGGCTGGCCCAAGACAGATGGACCTAGGGCGGCATATCTGTGCCAACTTACACAGTTCAGGAGAGGCATGTTGATGAATTGCACTAGATTCAGTGGTTAGTTAGAGGTGAGTAAATGAGGTATTTTGGTTATAGTATAGAGTGTGTATTACATTTGGTGGCACGTTAGATTCGAGTAAATACAGGTATATCTCCGAAAATCCTGGGAAATGTGGTCGGATCCTCCTTCACAGAACTATAATTCCCAAAGCTGCCAAAAATAAGTTACCTGTAGGCTATCACTGAGGCTGAAGAAATCCAGATTCCCAAAGTTTAGTAGTTATAGTCCACCTTGAAGCATATTATTTTTTTTCCTTTTTGATCTGGAATATTATTCTCTTTTTAAAAATGAAAGACAGAAAATTGCAGAGGAAATCATTTTCCCTCTTGTTTTAAGATTAATGTTCACAGAATGGCAGAATTAATCTTGGAAACTCACATAATCTACAAACGTGGAGTGCCAGATGATTGGCTAATTGACCTTTTTTCTATTCCCCAGTTAGAGTCTTAAAGGATCACTGACCAACATTGAGCCCATACATCCAATGTTACAAATTGAGGTTAAACTCCAGGCAGAAGATGCGGAAAATAGTTCTTATGTGAATGTTTGAACTCTAAAGTATCAAATCTCATTAAACATAAAATTTGTACGTAATTTCACACTGTAGTCTACAATGTAAAAGAAAGTTTGGCAAGAAAAAGCAGTCACAGAAATATCCTGCCTTTGCAGGGGTTACAAAGTATTAAGCAGAACTAAGCCCTGATTATACCTCTAATTGGCTTGAGTAGTCATATGAAGGCAAGTCAGATGCCTTTATCTTTTGGGCACTAAGAAACCAAAGGTTTTGGTACAAGTTGGGGGCCAAAATGTTTAATAAACTGAAAGCCTCGTTTGCCAAAGTGCTGCCAAGTCCAGCAGAGGAACCTGTAAAGGATGCTGCAGTCCCTCCAAAACCATCAGCCTCACCTCCGCCTCCTCCACAGCAGGTAGGTTTTGCCAGCTGATTCTATTTACTGACAACTTAATCTGAAAATGGAAGTCATTCTTGCCAGTTGCAGACCTTTTCAGAAATGTGTTTAGTAGTGAAACTAGAAGCATTTCTGTTCAGCTTTGAGTTTTTATAAATTGAAAGGTGACTGACTTACTCATCAATGCTCAGCCAAAACCGCTGGTCCTAGAAGTGTGAAATTTGGGGAAGGTGTTCTTCCAGTGATGCAGGCACCCACTAAGAACCAATTTTTGAATATTCAAACCAAGAAGGGGTGAAAGGAGGTGCAATGCGTTTTCAACCCTATAGTTTACATTGAAGAATTGCTGACTGATCAACACCCTGCCCCAAACCCTGGACCTAGTTATAACTCAGTGGTTCTCAACCTGGGTTGTGACAAGGGGTCTTTTTGAAGGGGTACGAAACCATACAGAGTACTGGCACCTCTGTATGAGTACCAGCATCTCTGTGGCCCCAAGTAGACATGCCTATGATTACAAATAACATCTTCACAGTGTTTCCTCCCACATTTATAAAATCTTCATGGTGAGTATCCCACCTTTATTTCTAGAGGGGAAAAGCGCTAGTTGTTATCCAGTTGTTTTATTAGCTGTGGGTGGCGCAAGCGGTTAAGACGCTGTGCCTGTTAACCAGCACGCCAGGGTTCGAGACCCGGGTCGGACCCATAAGACAGGGTGAGCTCCTGTCCTTAGCCCAGCTCTGCGTCGCCAGCTGGATCCAATTGTATCGGCTCTGCCTTTCCATTGGACTAATTCAGTGGTGTGGAGAGGGGGGATTTGCTGCTTCGGTAACAGCCTATCCTCCATATCAATTTAACCCAGGCTTTTGTGCTTCGCATGCAGCGTATGCAGCATCAAACACGGTACCATAGTCTTTCAAGACTGATGGAGGCCTGCTTTAATGTTATTTATTACTAGGTCTATTGAGGGATGAGGAAAACCCCCATTTTCAAAAGGATGAAAATCACTGCAGTGATGAGCTTTAAAATTTCCAAGCCATCGTTCAGACCAGGCAAGCAGTAGGGAGATTCTAGCTGGGAGGCAGGGAAGGTAATATTCCCCCTCGGAAGATGATACTTATCACTGCATGAGTTGTCCCACCATCAGGAGGCAGGCCAGATAGACTTCTCCTTAGGGAGGGCACCCCCTAGTTTCAGTCTAGTCCTGCCTCGCTGGAAGCAGGTTGCACTTCCGGAGATCTCTGCTTCTCTGCTCCTTCTCTATTTCTCTGCTCCTTCTCCTCCCAGGCACATCACCTCCCCAATGTGCATCACCTCCATGCGCAACACCCCTCCAAGTGCAACCCCTCTCTCCAAACAACAACAATTTGCTCTGGATTGCAATATGAATTTCCCATAGGTTTTCACTACGTAGTGCAATAACTAAGGGTACACGTAATGTCTCTTACGTGTACCCGTAGTAACTCTGGATTGTAGGATATGTTAACATTTTTATATGAATATTTGGGGGGTTGTGGAACCAATTGTCTGAGTTTCCATTATTTCCTGTGGGAAAATCTGCTTCATTTAAAGAACATTTCACTTAAAGAGCATGCCTCTGAAACGAATTAAGCTCTTTATGTGAGGCACCACTGTATATAGATTGGGTGAGACAGTATGTCCCTTGGGGCTATCAATACCAGCTTGGTTACTTATCCAATAACCCCAGTGAGAGGTCAGATCCAAATATTGGAGAGGCCAGACATAGAACACACTGAAGCAATTACTGAATATACCACACTAAGGGTACAAACCTAACCAATTTGGGCCAGCATAACTCATCTGGTATAACTCCCTGTGGTGCTGTGAGGAGGCTCTGACCCACTCCTGGGTCAGACCTACTCTGCATGCTCTGACCCACTCTGGGGGGGGGGGGTTAGGCCAATGCACAGGCATGCCCCAACCTCCCCACATCACCATAGAAAGTTTTGCCAGGTGAGTTAAGCCAGCCTTAATTGGTTAGGATTGTACCCTAAAGTGATAATGTTTGAAGTCACTATTTTAAAGTTCAGAGAACAATCCAAATCTGAACATGGCTGCAATTTTTGACTGACCTTATATTTGATGGAAATTCATAATTTTTCTGATTCTTTTTGAATGATTATTCATTTCAGAAGAATCCTGGTTCAGTAGGCCCTTGTTAATTAGACATTTTTACCATATTTGAAGACAAAAAACAATATATTATCTTTCCTTTAAATGCTATCTTAAGAGGATCAAAACAATATGATTTGCTGTACATCTCTATACAGACTTCTTTATAGATCAAAGCAGCAATAAAGACCAGTTTGATTAACCATATCATGAGATGAGGCTAAACAAAATTTAAAAAAAGGATTATTGCCAGTCAATTCTGAGCCATTCCTCTTAATTAGTTCTCTATGAGCAACAGAAACTCTGGCTTCTGTTGGATAAAGTGATTTAATTAAGACTGTGATTAATGTACCCTTTATGAGAAGGAAAATACCCATTGAAAACAACGGAGCTTGCTTCAGAATATATGCATGTAGGATCAAGATACATCTTTATGCAAAAGTGCTTAAGAAGGGAATTCACCTCCTCTTACAACAAAATCCAGAGTGCATATACTTTTGAATATGGAGTAGCAACAGTTGTGAAACATGAGATATGCAATAGGATCTCTTGATAGTGTTCCCCTTCCCATTTTAAAATAGCCACAGACATAATTCTGATTTTATGAAAGTAATGGCCAGGGGGAGGGGATGAGGTATTTTATATTTTTTCCTGAGCTATATCATTGATCTCACCCTACCTTACCCTGCTACCAAGAAAGGCCAACCAAATGATGAGGGGCCTGTAGCACTTTCCCTATAAAGAACCAGGGGGCAAACATTTTGGTAAGATGGTCACATTATCTCTCTAACACTGTGTCAGGGCAGGGAGAAAATTAATTAATTAACATTTCAAATCTGAATAAATTTACATAAAAGAATACATTAGAAATGAATGAATGAAGAAGGAGAAGGTCTTTGTGGAGAAGGTTTGCAGGAAGAGAGGGACCGCCAGATTTTGCAGAAGGGAAATAGACACACCTTATATGAAAGAATTAGTCCATGCAAGGCCACCTATATGGTCTCACTAGTTGTCACCCAGGTATCTTTGGATCATCCCAAATAGGCAACAGCATGCCTGAGTTTCTTGCTCTATACCTGCTGGCACTTGGAGATGTCTTGCCATTGAATATGTATCTTCTATTAAGCTATTACGATGATTATTACATGTTAAGGTATAGGCAAATTCAAGATTCTCAACAGAAAATGTGGCACGTGCCTTGCTGTTACTTGGCCACCCCTGATCAAAATTTTAGTCCAACAGGACTGTACTGCAATAAAATGTATATATTTTGCACCTGAAGTAGGAGGTACAGTATAATCAAGACCTCAGGGTAAGCTAGACCTAGTTTATGTGAGAAGGATTTTAAAAGTGATTTTTATTCATGTGCCTCAGCATGTCCTAGATACAGCATTCCCTTCATCTTCCCTTTACTTCACAACACTTCACATTTGTAGCTAAAGCCTTTCAAATTTCAACTGTCATGTATCCATATGGAGCAAAACAGGTGATATTCAATTTTGGGATATTTTGTTTCCACTTACTTTTCTTCATCATCCTTTCTTTTGTGCTGGTGGCTAAGTTTCCCTTTCCTCTTGTTTTTTAGTTGTTAAGTCATGTCCTTCACTTTGTGACCCCATGGACTGCAGCACTCCAGGCCATCCTGTCCTCCACAAGCTTCCAAAGTCTAACCAAAGTCATGTTCATTGCCTCAGTGATACTATCTAACCACCTCATATTCTGCCCTTCTCCTTTTGCCTTCAGTTTTTCCCAGCATTAGGCTCTTTTCTAAGGAGTCCTCTATTCTCATGATGTGGCCAAAATATTTGAGCTTCAGCCTCAGTATTTATCCTTTTGATGAACAGTCAGGGATGAATTCCTGCAGTATGGACTGATTTAATCTCATTGCAGTCCAAGGGACTCTCAAGAGTCTTCTCCAGCACCATAGTTCAAAGTCAGTGTGTCAGCCTTCTTTATGGTCCAGTTCTCACGGCCATACATAGGTTTAGGTAGACAAATCTTTGTTGGCAATGTGATGTCTTAACATATAATTATTTGTCTAGACCTGCTATAGCTTTCCTTCCCAGAAGCAGGCATCTTCTAATTTCTTGGCTTACATATATATATATATATATATACACACACACACACACACACACACACACACACACACACACACACACACTAGCGAAAAGCGTACCCGCGTTGCGGGTGTAACATTTCTCCCTATGAAACACCCCATGTGCCACTTCCCCCATGCACATCATCCCCCATGCGCAACGTCCCTCCATGCGCATCATCCCCCCATGAGCAACTTTCCCCAATGCGCAACTTCCCCAATGCGCAACTTACCCCATGTGCAACTTTCCCCCATACGTATCAACCCCAATGCACAATTTTCCCCCATGCGCAACTTTCCCCATACGCATCAACCCCAATGTGCAACTTTCCCCATGCGCAACTTTCCCCCATGTGCATCATGTCCCCACATGCATCATGTCCCCATATGCAAATTTCCCCATGTGCAACTTCCCCCATGCGCATTATCCCCCGTACGCATCATCCCCCATACGCATCATCCCCCCTGCACAACTTCCACCCATGCGCAACTACCTCCCATGCACATCATCTCCTCATTCACAACTTTCCCCCATGCGCATCATCCGCCAATGCGCAACTTCTCCCCATGTGCAACTTCTCCCCATGTGCAACTTCTCCCCATGCACAACTTCTCCTCATGTGCAACTTTCCCCCATGTGCATCATCTGCCGATGCGCAACTTTCTCCCATGCGCAACTTTCCCCCATGCGCAACTTCCCCCATGTGCAACTTTTCCTCATGCGCAACTTCCCCCATGCCCATCATCCCCCTTGCGCAACTTTCCCCCATGCGTATCATCCCCCATGTGCAACTTCCCCCAATGTGCAACTTTCCCCCATGCGCAACTTTCCCCCATGCGCAACTTTCCTTCATGCTCAAGTTCTCCCCATGCACAACTTCCCCCATGCACAACTTCCCCTCATGCGCAACTTTTCCCCATGCGCATCATCTGTCATTGCGCAACTTTCCCCATGCGCAACTTATCCCCATGCGCAAGTTCCCCATGCGCATGTTCCCCCATTCGCAAATTTTCCCCATGCTCATCAACCCCCATGGGCATCAACCCCCATGCACAACTTTCCCTCATGCGCAACTTTCCCCCATGCGCAACTTTCCCCCATGCGCATCATCCGCCGATGCACAACTTTCCCCCATTCGCAACTTTCCCCCATGCGCAACTTTCCCCCAGCGCATCATCCCCCATGCGCAACTTCCTCCCATGTGCAACTTCCACCCATGCGCAACTTCCCCCATGCGCATCATCCGCCGATGCGCAACTTTCCCCATGTGCAACTTTTGCTGTGCGCAACTTCCTCCCATGCGCAACTTTCCTCCATGCGCAACTTCCCCCCATGCGCAGCATCCTCGCCAGTGCAACCTCTTCCTCCAGAAAACATCCCCCAGTGCACCAGGGTCTGAGCACCAAATTGGCTGATGTTGGTCAGTCCCCCATGTTAAGTATAGGACAGAAACACGTTGCCCCCTTTTCAGCCCCTGAAGGGTTAATTTCTCCACATGGGTTCTTGGTGGGTGTTCAGGTGACAGAAGGAACTCCCAGAATTCCATGCTTCAGGCCCAGCAGTTGGGGCAGAATGTTGCTGAGTCAGCAATTCTCAATGCAAAGTATAGGGAGGAAAACGCGTTGCGCCCCTTTTCACCCCCTTCCGGTTGGAATTTCCAAAAACTGGTTCTTAGTGCACCCCTCAGTCACGGAAGGAACACCCACCCCAAATTTCACGCTTCTAGGGCGGGCAGTTTTGGCAGGGCAGTGATGAGTCAGTCAGTCAGTCAGTCAGTCAGTCAGTCAGTCAGTCAGTGACTTTTCTCTTTTATATATATATAGATAAGAGAGAGAGAGAGAGAGAGAGAGAGAGAGAGAGAGAGAGAGAGACTATGAAAAGCGTACCCACATTGTGGGAGTAACATTTCTCCATAAGCCACTCCCTACAGTGCATAAGCACCCCATGCGCATAAACACCCCATGTGCAACTTCCCCCCAGGCGCAACTTTTCCCTGTGTGAATCATCCCCCCCGAGCGCATCATTCCCCCAGGCGCATCATCCCCCCAGGCGCAACTTTCCCCCCAAGCACAACTCCCCCATGCACATCATCCCCACATGCGCATCATCCCCCCAGGCGCAACTTTCCCCCATGCGCAACTTTTCCCTGTGTGCCTCAACTCTCCATATGCAACATCACCCATGCGCATCAACCCCCCATGTGCAACTTTCCCCATGCGCATCAGTCCCCCCATGCGCATCATCACCCATGCGCAACTTCCCCTATGCGCATCTTCCCCCTTGTGCAACTCCCCCCCATGCGCAACTTCCCCCCATGCGCAGCACTCTCGCCAGCATCCTCTTCCTCTGAACAACATCCCCCCATGCACCAGGGTCCGAGCACCAAATTGGCTGGAGGTTGGTCAGTCTTCCATGTTAAGTATAGAAGAAAAACATGTTGCACCCCTTTTTAGCCCCTTAAGGGTTAAATTTCTCCACCTGGGTTCTTGGTGGGTGTTCAGGTGACAGAAGGATCCCTCCCAGAATTCCATGCTTCAGGCCCAGCAGTTGGGGAGGAATGTTGATGAGTCAGCAATTCTCAATGCAAAGTATAGGGAGGAAAATGCATTGTGCCCTTTTTTACCCCCTTCTGGTTGGAATTTCCAAAAACTGGTTCTTAGTTCACCCCTGGGTCATGGAAGGAACACCCACCCCAAATTTCACGCTTCTAGGCCCAGTGGTTTTGGCAGGGCGTTGATGTCAGTCAGTCAGTCAGTGACTTTTCTCTTTTATATATATAGAAGATATATATAGATATATATATATAGATATAAACATAAACTCTGTCACCATGCCATTTCTTCCTCTCCTGTTTGCCATGAATTGACACCAAGAGCCATGATCTTGGTTTTTTTATGCTTAAGTATTAAGCCACATTTTGCACTTAATCTTTTCATCCTCATCAAGAGGTTCCTTTGTTCTTTTTTCTACCTTTAGAGTGGTAATATCTGCATATCTGAAGTTATTGATATTTCTCCCAGTGAAATTAATTCTGGCTTAATTTCCTTTCTTAGGATGCCAGTATTTTATTTTATTTACTTTTTGATGTTCACCAGTGCTGCAAAAGAGCCCTGTGAAACTTTACTGCCTTATCTCCAGACCAAGGGCATAATCCAGAGTAACTATGGGGAGTCCTTGCTCTGGTGTAAGAACAATTTGCTATGGATTGCAATATGAATTTCCCATAGGTTTTCACTAGGTGGTGCAGTAACTACGGGTACACGTAATGTCTCCTACGTGCTCCCGTAGTTACTCTGGATTATAGGGCATGAGAAACTTTATCTGTTTGGTTTGTGTGTTGTACAACTGACAAATGGACAGGAAAAAGTTCCATAAAAGGTTGGAAAACCCCTACTTGTTATCACATTTCTCTTCCATAAAACGGGCACAATAAAGGTTCTACTCCCATTAATCTGTAGTAACAGAATAGGGAAAAATGGCAAGTGTGTTTCAAGCTTCAATAAATAACACTAAAGTGAACTAACAAATCAAATTTAGCTTATACATAGCCTACTCTATATTTTAAACTATCAAAAATATAGTTATGTGCCTAATGTGAAATAAGTTGCACATATCATTTTATACAAAACATGTAAAATCAGTGTTAATTAACCATATATTTGAATATAGTCTTTCTGTTCCCAAAATTCATTATTTGTTAATACACCTTAAGTACTTCTGTTATTTCTCAAAGGAAGAAAATAAGAACACAAATGAAACAACCAAAGAAGAGGAGAAAAACACTGCACAACCAGATGCTAAGCAGCAAGGTCAGTAATAGCTACAGTCAGATAAATGATGGGATGTACTGAGTAATAAAAAGGGGTAATCAAAGCTCATCTACATTAAGGACAGGCCCTGAAATCAAGGGATGTCCTACACTGGGTGATAGTACACACAGGTGTACGCATTTGATCTCCACTGTGTATAATTTTGGCTTTTGGCTGAAAGTACTCATTTGTGTGCACATCTATTCTGGCCCTCAAGGAAATACCACAGAGTGGTTTTTGGTTTTTAGAATGTGTGGCAGGAGAGATAGGGTGCATCCCCTTCTTTTGGACCCAAAAAATAATAATATGTTGAAAGAAAATTGCCATAAAGCTACTCAAGCCCTTCATTCAGCTGTTCTTCTCTTAGATGTAAAATCTTTGTATAAATAGGAAATCAATTATACAGCAAAATCTGAAATTAATTTATTGAACCAATCGCTGATGAATTATATAATGAGTGCCAGCATGTTGTATTCCTTCTCAATTGTATCATGTCACCAATAGAATAGACTAGTCCCCCGCAGGACTGCAGGGTACGGTGCTCATCTCTGATAGCAGGCCAAAGAGTCGATACTTACCAATATAATGTTATGTGATCCTGAACACATAATTTCTTTGCCTGTTGGCAGCTGATTTTATTTTGTTAGGCTACCTTTAATGCAAGATCCTGTATTAAGAAGGCTGAGCTATTTTTTCTCATTATGCAGTGTGTTATCTTGTAATTTATCAAATACATACACTGGAATAATTTATACGTATTTCCTAGCTTTAACCCAGAGACTGCATAGGTAACTGGAGATATAACACAGTTTTGAATGCAAAAGGCACAGATGTCATCTCAATTTGTTGTCATTTTGAAAGATAACTTAATCAGTTGTGGCAACTTGAATTTCATCACTAGCATTCACAAAATAGGTAATCAGCCTACTGGAAGTCTGAGGCTGCAGTCCTAACCTCCTTTTATGCTGGCCTAAGACCTGTGCTGGCCTGGGGTGTCTCAAAAGTGCTGTAAAGCACTTCTGTGCCATTCCTGGGGTGGGGGTTCTAGTGCCCAGACATGCGCCAGCACCCCCACACCACAACACAAATGGAGAGCCAGGTGGCTTATGGAACAGGACTCGCTGTGTGGGTGGATGTGGCATGGTGCTGCCCTCCTGAGCATGGAACCCAGAGCATTTTAAATGGAATCCATGACTTTGGGCTTGGGCTTGGGCTTGGGGGTTGACTGACTGGGTGGTTTATGGCCCAATCCTACCTAACTATCCATGGGGTGATTCAGAGGCAGTGGTGAAGCCTCTGCTATATCCCATGGCAGAGTTTTGGCTGCTGGAAGACTCCTGAGATGACATTTGTCCCCTTGCCCTGGGGTAAGACCCAGCAGCAGGTATGACTCAGTTTAGATTTGACCATGCAGACAGATCAGGCCAGGAAAGGGGTTTATTTTCATTACTGATTATTTTCAACTGCTACCCATCCCACCCAATCTGTTCTGCTCAACCCCTTTCTATTCCACCCCTCCCTGCCCACCACCCAATTTCACCCCTGCACCCGGGCGGCACCGGGGGGAAGGCCCCTGTTTTCCTGCTAGTGGTTTGCACTGGTGTTCAGCACCTTTGCAGCTGCTTACACTGGGGTAACAACTGTTCCGCCATCAACCCAATATGATCAGTATGTTGGGAATAAGTGGTTCAGGGATGTCGAAAGTAAGCAAAGATTCTCAGTTCCATTTCTAAGTTAAAAGGTAGGCAAACTTTCAGAGATCTAAAAAGTTGAGGATGCCATTCTGTAAAGTTTGAGAAGCATTGCAAAATGTCTTGTAAAACAGAAGCAACACCAGCTCAGTCAGTTGAAAACTCTTGTTAATTGTGACATATATTTTGGTTCAAGACAGCTGTCAAGAAGACAACTGAGATTTGTTCGGAACAAATAGTCATGGAAATGTAAACCTGCCACTTACCACTTATCTGTAGCAATTATTTAGCGCCACTTAACTTTTGTTTGCAGCAATTATGCAATTATGTTCAGAATCATGAACCTCATGACAAGAACTGAGCCTCAAAGTAAACTAAAATTCAGAGTTAGGTATAAAAAAGCAAAATTTGGGATAATAAAAATAAGAGCTTTGCAACTATCCCTCTGTCTTGCATATCCACCTTTTGAAAGTACATCCATCAATATATGTTAGCAGTGTGGCAGAATTGTATGAGATCTATTTGCTACTACCAACATCACAAATGACCCCCTTTCTGATACCAAGCCAGCCCATGCAACATGGCTTAAAGCATCTCCAGGATTGTGCTCTTAGTACACAGAGAAGCTACTCTGACACAGTTTCCTAGAACATAGGGAGCAGTATGTCAGACTACTTTCATAATAAGTTATTGATGGAAGAAACTCAGCAGTCCTAGCATTTCAGATTGTATTCTGTAATTCTGGGTGATGCCAACTATAGGTTGTATCTTCAAACGACTGTTCTATAAACATGGAGTATGGCCTACATTGTTTTAACATCAACCATTTTGTTTTCTCAAATTCTCCCATTTAAAAAAAATGATTTCGACTTGGCTCAAATGCAAGCAGTAACTCTTTCAGTGTGAACAACAGTACCGGTTATAAAATTAATCAAGTACGATTCATCAACAAGATTTATTTATGAGTTGACTGTTTCTCGCACAACTCCCTAGCATCATAAAAACTACTGTGTACAATAAAAATCCCAGATTTATGCCCTAAGAACTCTCTGCCGAGCAATTTTCCTACTATCATATTGCAGTTAATAAGGCTAAATTGTGTCTCCCCTCATGCAGAGGAAGAAAATGACGGCAGCAGCTACGTTTTAAAGATTAAAATTAAAATAACAGCTAAGATTAATTAGAGAAATTAATCATATAAGAATCGCTAAATGTCAGCTTAAATGATAGTTTCTCAATGACTCAATTACACACCCTCTCCCTTAAATTTGCATTTCATACCTATATTAACTTCTGTTTTGTTGAAGACTGCAACACAAGATATTTGTCGAAACACAAATCTAGGAAAGCAAGGAAATGCAATAGCATTTTAAAATGTGACAATTGCTCTATCAGATAAATATCACTCTCTATCAGTATGACTTAATCATAATAGAACTCTGGGTGAATTTTTCAATTTCACCATCTCCTGTGAGTATCAGATAAAGAAAACTCTTCAGGCTTTTTAAGCCTACAATTCAGTCCATATCACTCCAGTCTTTTAAACAAAACTATTGAATATTTCAAAGTTCCAGGAATCAGGCCATCAGTTTTCTTAAACAAAGGTCATTTAATTTTAAAAGAGTTTATGTCTGCAAAACTTACTCATCTCCCATTCCTTTGGTAGTGGTGGCGCATGTCTGTGTTCTGGCGTAACCCTCTCAGGATTGGCACAGAAGTGTCCTATAGCACTTTTGCAACACCTCCAAGCAAGCACAGGATTTGTGCTGCCCTAACTGGAGTTAGGATTGCACCGTAATATATTTAATTGTTTTTACAAATTTCCTTTAATACTGCAGAGGGGTCCATTTGGACCTGCACTAGTGAAACTGTAGGCTCAGGTCTGCATTAATCTGGAACATGGGATCTGGATGGAAAGGGGACTAGGATATGGCAGCCACCACTGCTACCAAACTTTACACCCTTCCTGGAACTGATCTGCTCTCCCTTGCTCCTGTAGCCACCTTGTTCTTCCTTTCCCTACAAAGTTTAAGACCTCTGTTGTCATAACAGTGAAAAAAAATGTGTGTTTTTAATTTCCACAGAAGCACTAAAGTAAGCATTAGGGTGATTGAGATAATTAAATAATATATCCAGCCCTTGACCCTAGGAAATCTTGAATAAGCAAAGCTGGGCAGGCCAGATGAATGGTGTCTGGATGATTCCTGGATGTGGGATATATACCCTACAATCCAGAGTAACTATGGGAAGATGTAAGAGGCACTTTCTCTGGATTGCTGTATGCATTTCCCATAGGTTTCCCATAAGTGGCACTGTAACTACGTCGGTGTAAAAGGTCCCATCGTTCCTCTGGATTGTAGCCATATACCAACTGCACAATTCATCCTGTCCCAAAACAAGCTCTCATTCTTTAAACAGAGTTTGTCAGAAACTAAAAAGCAAATTTTCTCCAGATAATTTTGGGGAATGAAGGAGTGCTGTACTAAGTACCCAGAGGCACTATACACCTGCCTATATGGTACCTTCACACTGGAAAAAAGATGTCAGTACCCATCTACTGAGAACTTTGCTTTAAATCTTCTTGGCATGCTATAGTGATAGGCCTGGATGTTCTGTAACATGTAGTTATAAGCTCTCTTAGCTGCCAAACTATTTCAAAAGTTATTCAAGTCTAATTATCCAAGACTGGATTCAAATTTAGGAATTAGACACAATTTTCTGACTCCCTGAAAGTTTCAGTGGTTGTCCAGAAAATATGTTTGCTGCAAGTGATTCAGACTAGTCCAGATGTTTATCCTCTGCCAAACTCATTGCCACTTATTTCTGCACTGGGGAAGCCAACTTCAATGCAATAAATACGAGTAAGAGGCTCAGAGTGAATGGTTTGGCTTTTTCAAGCATGAAAATCATGCTTTGAATTTCTGCCTGCTGGGCTGAACCTCCTACCACTGTTTGTTGTGTCACATTCCTGGTCTCCTTGCCAGATAGTAGGTGTCCAGGGGTACAGACACCACCTCAGGTTCCACTGCTGGTACCTGCACCACTGGTTTAGAAACACTGGACTAGCTGGTTGTTGCCTTTGTAGGAAGCTGTCAAGCTGGATCGATTTTGGGTCAGTGCAAGACCTTAGTTGCAAAGCACCCACTATCTGTAATAAATGCCTTGACTGTTAATATCAACTGTCTATCTAATGCTAGATGCAGCAGGATCTCCCAAAAAAGAACCTGAGCCCACTCAGCCTGAAAAACCAACAGAGCCTGCGGGGACAACACAAGAGCAAGAGGCCCAGGCAGATCACAAGACAGAAGAGGTTGAAGGGTGAGTACAGTTAAATAAGATGCTGGTGATGCATATGTCATATTAAGATTTTTATTTATTAAAGGGATTTATAACCCACCTTTCCGATGCCAACACAAATGCCTAACGTAGCATACATTTTTTATCCATTTTGTTCCCACAAACCTTGTGATGTAGATAATTGTTCTATGGACAGCTTGTAGAACATTTCCCTTCCAGACAAGAAAAGAGGACTTAGCTAGATGGGAAGAGAAGTTAGGACTTACTATCACCCAGCTTTACAAATAATTATTTTTAAATTTTCATTACCTTCTGAGCGAGTGTTGGGGTCTGCCTTCTGGAGCACTTTTCAGGTCCAGGTTCCTGAGATCAGGGCCATTTTGGAAGCCTTCCACTCACTGCACTAACCATCTACACCCGCCAATGCACGCCTGCTTACCTGCGAGTAAGTGTGGCTGTGCATTTTCATATCAATGGGCTTCGATGCATAGGGGTAGGTTGGGGGAGGGAATGTCCTGCTGGGGTGATTTGTGGGAACTGTATTTCCTGGATCAGGACCCTTCTGGTGTCCTTGGCTTCCTCTCAGCCTGGCCTTTCCAGTAGACTAAGGCATGATATGCAGATTAGTAGCATATGCAAATTTTGATGCTTATAAGGCTTTTTACGGTTTTGGGCCATAACATTGGCTAGGAAGGGGCTAGCTCAAAACAGATTGTTCCGTTGGACTCTGCTCTTCAATACAAATCCAACAACATTTGGCATGAGGGGGTAGCGTGAACTTTGTTTTGGGGATCCCACAGCCCCCCCCCTGTGCGTCACCTCCCAGGCACGTCACCTGGTGCGGGCTGCACCCCACTAGTGATGCCACTGCCTCTTCAGGTCACACCACACAAGATTGGGTGGTATCTCATTAACAATAATTATACATTACATATTCATTATATATAATCATTATATATTAATAATCATTATACAGTGAGCTGCCAGTACAGAAAATACAGACTTTTCTGTATTGTCCATCTTGAAAAGAGTCTCCTTTTTGGTTACCTGGACTCCTCTGGATGTAGAAACTAATTTGTTATTCTGTCAAATGCTTCACAGAAATTCTGACAGACAAGGTGCTCACCCCAGAATATTCCTACAGTGCATAAGCAAAAAAAGATGACTGCTTTTTTAGTTTTCCATTTCAATACATTCTCATTTTTAAATATACAAAAATACATAGTGATTAATATTAACAAATAGTAGGCAGGCATAGATGTGGCCCCATCTGACTGTCACATCTAAAAGCAGTGGGTGTGCAGGAATGGTTGATGTGCTGAATAACTGCATGGTAATGACTGGACATCTGACAAATTCTACTGCTGCTTTCCTAACTATTTGAATCAAAATTCATTTTGAGTCTCACTTGTCCATCAATATGGTGCTCTTTCTTTATGCCGTTACCCATTATAGTCGTACAATGGCTATTCCTGTTAATGGCTTTGCGGGACTGTAATAATTTGTCTTTGGCAGCCTGTGAGTGACGGGGGAAAGGATGCCCCCTATGCAGTCCCTGCACAGCAGGAATAGTGAGATTAGCATGCTATTTCCTCGACATGTACAGACAAGACTGTGAATCTTTAATAACAGGGAATTAAAGCAAGAAGCCCTCACTCCTTTAACCATCTGAAAGATATTTCAGAGATTACATATAACAGTATGTACAGTAGAATAAATTATAACCTAATGTCAGACACATTCTTCAAGAAATGTGCATGCTGGGGGATGGGAAATGTCTTTGCAAAGTATAATTGCAGAATCAAAAAGAGCTTTCAAGAACTACTTTTTTATAAACAAATGAATGAAATTCACTTATTTCGTTACTTCAGAAGAGGTGGGGAGGATGCTCTTAAAAGTAATTTCACATGATGATTCTCAACATAATTTTTTCTAAGCTGAGCCCTAAAGTAAGATGTTACATCTTGGGCAGGAGCAGCTGACCTGGAAGGCGCCTAACAACATCTCTGGTCTCCTGTCTCTGCATAACAAAAACAAACAAAAAAACTTTACCATGCTTGCACACTGTTTTTGCAAATAAAACTGGAAGTCCCACATGTCCAAGTTTCTCAGCAGTCCGTGAGGAGCACTGTAAGGGGTGGTAGTGTGATATGCTTCTCATTAGAGCATGTGGGAAGCAGATTATTGTCATTTGCATTTTTGGCAGTTTTGAGAGAGGTGGTGGTGACAGTGTGTAGGACATCATACTCTGGAACAGTGTGAAGGACATCATTCGTTGGGTGCTGGGGCAGTGTGCAAATCTCAACAGATTTATGATCAGATCTAAATCTATTGCTTATAAAACCTGTCAGATGGTTTTCTGGATCAGCTGGCAATGGCCATCCAGCATTGTCCCTACCCATATTCTGGTTTCCTTTGGGAAAAAAATCACTGGAAGCTGGTGATTGCATTTGTAATCTTGGTGTTATTTTCAAATATATCAGTTGAGCATTGGGTAGAGTTAGCAACAACATCGGCTCCGTTTGTTTTCAGTCCCTGTCCCCTTCTTTGGTATATTCAGAGCACAATCCTAACAGTGGCTACAAAAAAGTAAGCCCCATTTTGTTCAATGGGTTTTACTCCCAGAAAAGTGTCTTTACGGTTGCAGCCTAAATGACTTAACTCATACAACTCCTAGCAGAACTAATAGCTTTGTTAGAACATAAGAACATAAGAAGAGCATCCACTGGATCAGCCCAAAGGCCCATCTTGTCCAGCTTCCAGTATAACGCAGTGGCCTACCAGATGCCATGGGGAGCACATATGGCACCTGTACCCAGATGCCCTCCCCTGCATCTGGCATTTTGAGGTTGTACATATCTACCCACACATATCATGGCTTGTAACCAGTAATGATCCTTTCCTCTAAGAATTTGTCCAATTCAAGAGGTATGATCAACTGCTTCTTAAGAGATCTATTCTCTCTCACACCTCTCCAGAGAGAGATGAGAGATCACCAATCTCAGACTCTCCTCTTAGGTAGTTACCAGAACACCTACTAAACTTCACTGGAACTTCTCATATAGGATTATCTCCTCCAATCCTAGGTTAAGCATGGACCAAGAGCAAAGCACAAACATGTTCCTTCACACATCAAATTCTATTTTTGGTGTCATATAATACAATCACGCCAATATTGACAGATTGTAGCACACATAACACTCTGAGCTGATGCTCTGATTAACTGCAGTTGGTGCAGCCATATGTATTGCACCCATCCACACTCTTGAGTTTTTGTTACTATAACTTTCTGTAAATATTTGAAAGAATTGAAAAAGAATCAGTTCCTTCACATTATTGTTTTACCTCTAATACATGCAGAAAGCCAATCAGATATGATATGTGAAGCAAGAATGTGGTTCTTTTTTACAGACTATCAAATCAATGGATGACAAATCAGTAGATACCAAAGTCAGAATGGTGGTAGTGATCAATGAAGAGTATTTCAGCCTGATTGGTGCGCTACTCTTAGGTAGAAGGGGTGCAAAGCACCAGGTTTTATAAGGAGCCTCACTGCAAGAGGCCCATTACTCTCACCTTTGGAGTAATTCCAGGTGATGGGAGCAAAATGGAGCCATACACCTGGAATTACTCCAAAGGAGAGGAGTCCTTGTAGCCTACAGTTAGGCTCCCTGCCTTTAAATGCACAGAGATCTGAGACACACAGGCATGTACTTCATGTACTGTGATCAGCTGTTCTTTATGTTGCCTTCAACAGAAAGAAGAAAAGGTTCATACTTCCAGGTTTTAAATGTCTCTTTCATTGAAAGGAAACACAGTACAAATTTGCCAGTATCTTAAATAAACCCAGACAGATGTTTTGAGTTTGAGCTCCAGTCTGCCACTGTGTTCTTGTGTGAAGCCACAGTCCAATTGCAATGGCCAAGGTATGTGAATCCTGTACCCAGATCAATGAGCCATCCATTTGAACCAGTTAGGGATATGGTTATCACTGAGTTATCCTAAAGGTAATTTTGCAGTGTCCTATAAAGCAGCCTGGTTCTGAGCATGGCTCTTTCTCTGCAAAGACAGCTCAGCAAAGATATAGACCTGCTGCATAATGGTGTGTTCTTTGTGTTTCATGCCTTCATGATTCTTGCATTTCACGAAAATCTAGAAATTTTAACTGGTGTCTCCTGTTATAGCAAAAGGATATATATTATATGGAGATTTGAGTATAGAAGCATTGCAAAATGAGTGGCCCAGCATGCCGAGTGAAATGCAGCTATCGCTAGTACATAAAGCGGGTCATCTGAGTCCTATATCCACTTTTCTGGGATAACTGAAAACATGGGAGTTTTCTTCTAAATAGACATGCATAGGATTGTAATGTCAGTGGTTTGTGTCATCAAACTGGAGTTTGTGTCACTCAGTGTGAGAGACCAGCAATGTGAGAGACCAGTTACCTCATAATGGCTCTCTTTCCATGCAGGGAAACACTCCAGGTGGTGGGCACGGTGATGCACTTGTTCTGCTATCATTTTCAACACAGTTCATTGCATTCTTCTTGAAATTACACATCAAATGATATACAAGATAGCATTATTCAAAAATTCCAAGATTTTAAAAATTTTGGCGAATAGTAGTGTCACCCCCTTCCCACTTGTCACGTGATGTGGCCAGCACCCCAGTACCCTCTAGTGATAGCACTACTGTAGGCTAACCTTTTGCTTTTGCTCCCCAACTGGGTCCTTGAAAAAGACAGAAGGGTAGAGGAAAGTTAGCTGACAGGCTCAATACAGGAAATAGATGATCCCTACAATCTAAAGTAACTACAGGAAGATGTAAGAGGCAGTTACTCTGGATTGCTGTATGCATTTCCCATAGGTTTCTCATAGGTGGCACTATAACTATGTCACTGTAAAAGATCCTGTAGTTACTCTGGATTGTAACCAATGTGTTATTTTCAGTTTGAGAAATCACAAATGCAAAAGACATGGCCTAAACTACTTTAAGAAACAGTACTGAAGAGAGAGAAGGATAAGTGGCTATTTTTGGGGGACTAAAGGGACGAAGTTTGTCATACACGATCAGAATATGTTCAGATCAGAGATGGATGGGAGGCTAGCTTTTGAATCTGATTCAAAGTACACATAGCATATGAGAGGGAAGAACTCACCACAGTGGTGAGGTCATGTAAAAATCCACCTGTGGGATTAGCTACAATGATGGCACAGCCAGTGATTACCTCAGAAAGGCGGAGGTTGAAAGGCTTACAGAGGTTGACCATATGTCCCAACTTATTCAATCACCAAGAAATTATATATCATAAATGGAACAGGCACAAAAACCTTATATGCCTCATTACTTCTTTTCAGCTTAGTACAAACTCTTATTAACATAGCCTCCAAACCTGGAGCTTTCAAATTCCATAATCAGTGGACCTTTTAAATGTTAATTTCTTCAAGGAAACTCTGAATGATACCCTTCAAAGCTGAAGGATTTTCAGAGCCCATGGTCCACACTGAGTTTTCTGTATATATGAGCCACAATTGGAACCTCTAGACTTAAATCAGACTTCAGATTTCTGACCATAGAGGTTGAATCTTTCATGTCTGGAAATAGAAGCTGGCACAGGATTGGCTTGCAAGCTGGGTGCAGTCTGGAGCGCAACTCAGAGGAATGGGATTTTTGGCCCCTTATCCTCTGTTATCGATAACAACCCTGGGTTGTGCAACAAAATGCTCTATGGGGCCACTTATACCATCCAGGTATAGATCCGGTACTCCTAGGCTAGCACGCATCCCTGCGGTGAATGCACTCAAAAACGAGCACAAGAGACTTGCATTTGCTCAGGTAAAGGTTTAGATTGTACGATCTGTGGAATATCGCAAAGAACCAAGCTTTGTCTGTACTTACAGGTGAACAATCTCACATTCAAACCACAGCATTAAATCTGTGGGACAATTTTTGAAAACACTTGAAAAAAAACCTCAGGCTTTAAATTTTATTCATTTTCATAATCATGTTTAGCAAGTTTTACTTCTTTATAAAATTGGGATTTCGAATTTTTTGCCCACAATTTTAAATACAAGTATTGTAGCGCATATGCCAGTCCAACCTCTCCAGCCACAAAGCCAAAATCTGGGTTTAACTAGGATTTACTGTTACATCTGTTTAAATTATTAGGTTCTTGCAAGTATTTGAAGCAAAAGGTTGCATTTACTTATTATTCCTGCAAGGCTCATTAACTGTGTTTCAGACAGAACAAGGTTAATTTCTCATGAACAGAATAACCTTGTGACAACTTCTTTAGATTTCCGTAAAAAGTGAGAACCTTGTAGCTCACCATCTCTCGCTTTTTTCTGAAGATAATTAGTGGGGTGTGTGTGTGTGTGTGTGTGTGTGTGTGTGTGTGTGTGTGTGTGTGTGTGTGTAGTATGTTTCTACATACATATAGAATTTCACCTTTATTTTACTACGTACATTAGAATAAGAATAGAAAAAATTATCAAACTGGTGTATGTTTTCCGCATTTTATCTTTCCTTCTTCATGCACCAGAACTAGTAATTCCACTAAAATCTTATTCAGAGTTTAATTAGATACCCAAGTTGAACTTTAATATGTTTGCATAGCAGTGAAGTTGCCTTCCCTTTAGGAAGATCTGTAATGAAGATTAAAGGATTCACCCCTGTTGTATCAGCCTACTTAAGTCAACTGAGTAGGAAACTTGCATTAGAAACCTTTAATCATACTAGAATAAAATCTCTTGCAGGTCATAGATGCTTTCAAAGGAATTTGAACTATGGCTAATGGCTGACATAGCATTCAATGCATATTTTTATATCACCTTAAATGCTAACAAATGTGTTATGGCATAATTTTTATGCTTTGTACTCCTTTTGTGGGCCAACCCTATCAACAGTTGAAGTTCTCATGATCCATCAACATAAATCTTGGAACAATAGCACAAAAGTTGTTCTGTGAACCATACACACTAGCACAAATGGTCGGAGGCTTAAAGCAGGCACCATAATCCTCCAGAACCTTCTCCATCTTCTGCTGGAGGAGGCATGTTAGGAAAAGGTTTAGGGGAAGACAGGGCAGAACGTTTGTTCCCTTATCACAGAGTTGCATCATCCTTACCCCAGCAATGGAAAGTTGGTTATAATTCTTAATAAATAAATTAGATTTTGTTTGGGGAGGGGGGAGCTGGGATGTTACAAAATCTTCTTTGACTTCAGGTAGCACATGCCCTAGATATGCCAATACCATATTTTTCACTTTTTAAAGATCTGGGTGAAACATCACGTCCAGAAGTAATGTCATTTTTCAAGGCATTGTTTTGCACTCTGCTCAAGGTTAAACTTTCTTTAGTTGCGCCACTGTTCATTGTGAAGGGCCACATTGTGCAGAACTGTATGGGATGATTTCTTTGGATTAGACAGCAATCCTGAAATAATTAAAATGAAAGCAAAAAATGGAGATGAATGACCTTAGCCTGCCCAAAATCTATTCATGCTCAAGAGTGGCTGTGATTGTTGTTTGGGTACATAATCGGAGCTACTAAACCAGACATTAATTATGCTATTAATCACTGTGCTTACATTAATTAGAAATTGCCTAGTAAAATGAAAGTTCCATCCATCTAAATTCAGCCTACCTTCTGGAGCATGAAACAATTTTCAAGATAACAACATTAATTCCAAGAAATCTCCAAAAGGGAAGGAATATTACCACACTGTCATTACTTTATGGACTGTCATGTGACCATCACTATGTGGCAGGGATACAGGAATAGACATTTCCTGATATAATTAGGGCCCCATCCTGGCTTTAGAGATCAAAACACACCTTGAATTAAGAATACAGACCAGATTGGCAGCCAGCACATATTTCTCAAAGCAGTAATACCATAGTTTTTACCTGCTGTGCAACAATTTTTACACTAGCTGAAGTTTCCAAACTGTCTTCAAATATTGCTCTACATACAGAACATTACAATAATCTAATCTAAAATTTATTAAAGCATGAATTGCCATGGCTGGGTTTCTGCCTTCTTATATCAGAAGGGGTAAGTTAAGCACAGCCCCAATGCGTCTTCTTGGATCTAAACCACTTCTGGAGATCCGAGCAGACAAGTGCAGTCAAAACTGCTCCTGACTGGGGGATCGAGGCTTGGATCCAACATAACCAGATCTGACCTCTGCCTCCCACTCTCTGCCTGCCTGCCCTGGGATCACACTGCATCATGCAGGAAATTTCTGGCTGCTGGAGGTCTCCTTGGGGCTTAGTCTAATGGTACGTTTGTCAATCCTGTTCTCTGTGAGGCATGATCCAGCCACCCACCACCAAATCTGTTCTGCTTTCCCATCCCATTCTGCCCTCCAGCCATCCTATGCCCCTCCATCCTGTCAGGGTTACCTGTTCCTAGGGGCCTCCATTGCTCCACTGACATGTTGGAAGGCTCTAGCTGCCTGTGTAGCCACAAAGCATTTCACAACATTCAGCTAGTACTTCCTATCATTAGGATTGGGCCCTGAAATAGGTCCAGATAAATGTCACCGTACTGGCGTTCCCACAGTTGCAAGACACCCTACTCAAATACAAAAAAGTTGTTGTTGTTTAGAAATGGCATTATTGAACCTAGCCTTTAATTGCCCAGGTTAGCAGGAATCACAGATATTTCCTTCAAAAGGATCCATGTAATTTGATATCTTCAAGATAAGCAGAAACATTGCATGATTTTCCTCATAACATTAAGGGAAAAGACAAATGCATGGAAAACACATTCATGGTGCATGACTCAGTCAAATCAGTCCATCTAGATCCATATTTTCAATACTGATTAACAGAGCCTCTCCAGGATTTATTGGATAAGGGGTCTTTCCCCTAACCCCAGTAGTAATACTAGAGGAGGGGGCAAAATGGCAAAAAATTCTTTGGGGTGCCATATAAGTGGCCCCTCCCACTTGCCATTTTAGCCATTCTGGACATCAAAGGCAATATGCCAGTGCTTGTTGAACATCATCTCCTGCATGCTGCTGTCACTGCCCAGAATGACTCTAATAGGACGCAATCCAGAGTAACTATGGGGAGTCCTTGCTCCAGTGCAAGAACAATTTGCTCTGGATTGCAATATGAATTTCCCATAGGTTTTCATTAGGTGGTGCAGTAACTACGGGTGCACGTAATGTCTCTTACGTGCTCCCTTAGTTACTCTGGATTGTAGGGATAGTAAAGGACCTTTGGCATTCATTGGGGTATCTGTAGTACTTTCCGTTTTGTTCTCCCCTCTAACCCTCCTACCTAACTCTACCTAACCCTATTTGGTCCCTATTTGCTCCTACCTAACCCTATTTGGAGGTGCCAGGGATTGAGACTAGAAGCTTCTGCATGCAAAGCAAGTGCTATGTGTCTGAGGAATACTGATGCACATTAAGCATTATTTCTTTTAATGTATATGTCTATAATTCAAAAAATACAGAAAAGACAAGTCAACGTACTGTGGCTTCTCGGAGAATCCATCTTTCCATTCCCTTGTGACGGATCTGAGTTTCAGAGAGTTGTGCTTGACAGAGCAGTGACAAATGGGAGATCCTCCTTACAGAGATCAAAGAATATTTTCACACACACAAGGTTTTTCAATTGGCTTTCAGGTTCTCCTCAGTTGTTTTTACTTCCAAGTTCAGTTAAAGTGCAGCTCCATAGATAATGTGGATATCCTTCTCCTCAGCCACAAAAAATACTAACACATGCATTTTATTAGAAAATGAAGAGTGGGGAAAGAATAAGCAAAGAAAAGAAACATGAACAAGACAGTAAGAAAGAACAATGGAAGTCAATAACTCAATAAGCAAGGAATGATGTAACTAGATACAGGTACAGAATAACATCATCACGCCTCTCCTGGGGGAGAAAACTTCCATGCCAAACAATGACAGGACTTACTTTATGGACTAAACTCTTGATCTACAATGGCTTAAGCCCAGAGGTCTCACACATCTCTTGGAATGATTATGGATTAGTGAAAAATATTACACAAATATATTTTATTGGTCTGGTCCCAAAATATACTCATTCTGATCTATGACTCATTAAAAAAGGTCTTTGGCATTCAGTAATGGAGAGGCTAAGTTTATTGCAAAGGAACAATCGCACCAGTATAACATAAAATATGTTTGTTTACATTTGAACAGTGGCCAGAAAATCCATCATGATGAACAGCCTTAAAGAAGAAAACCTTTTATTTGCATTGAAAATAAACAGGGAAAAGTGAACTCACAAATTCAGACAGTGTTAGATGTTATAACAAATCATCGTTTTCTGTAAAGAGATTAGGCCCTGGCGATCCTTGCCTCACACACTCCCTATTCAGTGGGCAGAGATTGGTACAGAGCAAGTTTAACACATAATGCTGATCTGTCTAATATGTTGTGAGGACCAGAGATGGGGAGAGGGAGGTATTTACTGCCACCTTTTCCAAAAATATGCCGACTACAAAAAGGTAGTTGGAAAATCTGAGTGACCTTGAGGCAAATACTGGCCTTACCTACCTCAGAACTTCAAACTCATTTCATATAGTATGCCAAACAGCATTCATGGTGCCTGTTGAGGGCCAGAAGTGACATCATTAAAACCATTTTTTGCCTGGCTCACAGGTGTACTCATTTGTTCCCTGTTGCATATATGCAATGTTGGGCAGAAAAGGCATAAGCAGAATGTGATGTCATTCAGCAGATGATGCCCAGAAATGGCCTCTGTTCTCACATAAAAATACATTAGATGCAAATGACTGCACATTTTGCACATCTTGATCATATTTTCAAGAAAATAGGGAGATTTATTGTCACACTGGGAGTGCAATTCTAACAAATTTATGCCAGTGCAACTCCCACTGTGCCATGGGGAGCCCAGCAGCACTTTTGTGATATCCCCAGCCTGGAGCAAAGAACTTGTACTAGCCTAACAGGGGATTAGGATGGCACTGCAAGACAGCCAAATTATCATGTGGCTGCTCTGTCAGCAATGCCACTTTTGGGCATTTTGCAGCTCAGCAGCTGAGGGGTATTACAAAGTCACACGTCAGCAGAAGCAACACTGCTGAAAAGGTTGACCATATGAAAATCAGGCTGTCCTAACACCTTGGCAGCATCTCCCCCTCTTTCTCTTGGTCTGCCCTATCCTGTAATGCTCTTTGCCTTCTGAGGCCTCTTTCTCTCCCAGATGTTTGGCAATAGTGGTGCTGTTGTAAGGGCAGTTCTGGGAGAGCCCAGTTATAATGGTGGCCAGAAAAAGAGATGCTGGAGGCAACATTTGGCCTGAGAGCCAGTTGACAGACAGACAGACAGACAGACAGACAGACAGATAGATAGATAGATAGATAGATAGATAGATAGATAGATAGATAGATAGATAGATAGATAGATAGATAGATAGATAGATAGATAGATAGATAGATAGATAGATTCCTTGAGTGGCCTTGGGCTGGCACAAGTCCTTTGCACCTAAGGGTGTCACAAAAGAACTGTAAATCATTTTTGCGCCCCCAGGGGAGCAACCTGGCAGAAGCAGTGATGGGCTTCAAATAAATTAACAACCGGTTCTCCGCCCATCTGGCAGCCACTTTTAAATGGCAGTTTTTAAACTTTATATGTCCTCTCTCTTGTTAACAACCAGTTCTGTAGAGTAGGTGCGAACCTGCTTGTGCCCACCACTGGGCAGAAGGGAGAGCTTGTGCTGGCAGAGAAATGCCAGCTCAAGCTCTTGGGGGCTGAGAAGAGGTGGAGAGGGTCAGAAAGAGACAAGAGGGGTTTCTGTGGCAGGTGTAGGGGTTTGGCAGACAGAGGGTGGGAGGGAGGAGAGTGTGGCATGGAGCCAGGATCTGACATTATTAGTGCAATCCTAAGCATGTCTACTCAGAAGTAAATCCCATTGTGTTCAATAGTACTTACTCCCAGGAAAGTATGATTAGGATTTTGAATGCAGGAGGAGTGGCACACTGGCTCTGGCGGTGGTGCAAGTCTGAGTAGATCCATAGTGGCTGCTGCAGCCGGTCCATGAGGAAGGGGACAAGCGCCCCCTTCCAATGATAGTGTGGCAGCAGTCTCGCTAGCTTGCGCTGAATACAGCGCAGGCATGCCAGCCTGCCTATTCCAGTGCAAGTTAGGATTGCGCTGTCAGTCAGTCCAATATTCCTACCCTTCCCATTGTCATTATTTCATACTTTTGAAGGCGGTAAGCCTCAAAATTTTATGAAAGGTTAAGGAAGGGTGAATGCTTGTACTTTCTCCATCCAGCCTTCTGAATTTCATCCAAACTTGGGGGGACATGAGCTGAAAGACATCTATCACCCCATGAAAATAATGTGCATCTTTGTCTTCCAGATTAAATCTGAGTGAGGAAAGAAAGTCCATGGAAAATTTATATGAGTAATCTATGTGGAGGACAAGCAAATAGAACAAACTGGAATCAAAGCCCTTTTGTGTTCAGGACGTTGTCCAAATTAATTTCATGCAAACAGCATTGCTGGAATAATGTACACTAGGGTCTTTACCTGAGTCGTCATAGTACAGCAACATATTTTCCATCAATTCTGCAACACTTTTTTGTTCCCCAGCTGATCGCTCAAATGTTTGCCTTTGTCCTGCTGTGTTCAGTTTTGCAGACACCAGAGATGTTTTAACTCTAAATATTTGGTTACTCATCCAAACTAAAGCCAATCTAGCATATGTTTGTGGTCCACCCATTTTTGCTTTACGTGTGTTCTCCGTGTTCTCTTCAAATACATTAACATGCTTTAAAAATATTTAAATTAAATACAGGCTTTCCTTTTGCAGCTGCTTTCAGCCCTATTTTGCTTGCGCCCCAATGGATTTGCTTTCATATGATGAGTGAATGAGGGTCAGGATGGGGTGCAGTTTCAATGCAGGCTCAGCACAACTGGATGTTTTGAGTCAATTTAAATATATGCTGCAATTCATTCAATGGATTCCCAGAGAAAGGATGAATCTTTACAGAAGGGGTTGGATTTTCCATCCTCTAAAATCCATTTTCCAAGTTCATAGCAGTGTCAGAGCCTGGTGATCGAACCTGTGCTTGTCAGCTGGTGGGAGGTCCTAGCTAGGTGCATGTATATATATCAACCTACCTACCACCCACCTACTCTGTTCCATGATGTTACAAAACCAATACAAATTGTAGGATAATTTCTTGATAGTTATTCCCAAACATTTTAGCACTGGAAATCCACTTTTTCAATGACACCCTATCAGGACCCATCTAGCTTTATGAGAATTTTAAAAAAGTTTCACCTTATCTGCTCCTCAAGCCTCAGTTTTTATCCTAACATGTTGGGGGCTCCCCCCTAGACCCAGTGTTGAGCTCCCTGTTCATTGGATTGAGACCATTCTTGTGGTGTTGTGTGCTCCTCCGCCTGGTCTTTGTTAGGAACCAAAGCATGTTTGTCTACTCACAAGTAAATGCACACATGCACATGCTTTCAGTTTCCATTGGACTCAATACATTTCGCTTGTCTGCTTGAAGGGGGCTTCCTTCTTGAGTGTTTTTTTTTGGGGGGGGGCTCCATTTGTTGAATTGGGATCACTCTGATGGTGTTGTGTACCTCTCAGCATGCCCTTCAAAGTGAACTGAGGCACAGCCACCTTCTCATGAATGAACACATGCTTTGTAGCTCACCTCAGTACATTTTCCTACAGCCCAGTCCTGTCCCAGGATATCCCCTGGAATATCCCCAGGAGAAGGCAGAGCTGCTCAACTCCTACTTTGCGTCCGTCTATTCTCGGAAGGAGGGCTGTGCAAATGGGGGTGCAGGATCATTGGCTGATGCGGGGATGTGCTTGCATCCCCAAAGAGGTAATGAAAACACGGATGGTGCAGAACAGCAGATTAAGATTGATAGAGAACTGGTTCGAAACCACTTAACTGGCCTAAATGAATTCAAGTCATTTGGACCAGATGAGATGCATCCT
The DNA here is from genome assembly GCA_030015325.1 of Cryptoblepharus egeriae. Lineage (NCBI taxonomy): Eukaryota > Metazoa > Chordata > Lepidosauria > Squamata > Scincidae > Cryptoblepharus > Cryptoblepharus egeriae. The sequence goes on from JAREYC010000003.1 coordinate 25,676,756, forward strand.
CGAGTTCTTAAGGAACTGGCAGATGTCCTTGCAGAGCCTCTGTCAATCATCTTTGAGAAATCCTTGAGGAGTGGAGAAATGCCACTGGACTGGAAGAGGGCAAATGTAGTCCCAATTTTTAAGAAGGGGAAAAAAGAAGACCCGGGAAATTATAGACCAGTCAGTTTGACTTCAATCCTGGGCAAGATATTAGAGCAAATCATAAAACACACAATTTGTGCACATCTAGACAAGTACTCGTTGATCAAAACAACCCAGCATGGATTTACCAAGAATAAATCTTGCCAGACAAATCTGATCTCCTTTTTTGATCGGGTTACAAGCTTACTGGACAGTGGCAATGCTGTGGATGTCATTTATCTTGACTTCAGCAAAGCATTTGACAAGGTCCCACAAGACATTTTAATTGGGAAGTTGGAAAAATATGGGCTCGACGAGACAATTGTTAGGTGGATCTGCAACTGGCTCGATGGCCGCACTCAAAGGGTTTTAGTAAATGGTTCTGTGTCAACCTGGAGGTTGGTTTCAAGTGAGGTACCCCAAGGCTCTGTCTTGGGCCCAGTCCTCTTTAACATTTTCATCAATGACTTGGAGGAAGGGATACGGGGGAGCCTGATCAAATTTGCAGATGACACCAAGCTGGGAGGAGTAGCAAACACATCAGAAGACAGGAGAAACCTCCAGGAGGATCTGGATAAACTAGAATTCTGGGCTGTAACAAATAGAATGAATTTCAACAGGGAGAAGTGCAAGGTTCTACACTTAGGAAATAAAAACCAAAAATACAGGTATAAAATGGGGGATACTTGGCTTGGCAGCCCAACATGTGAGCGGGATCTTGGAGTCGCAGTGGATCACAAGCTGAACATGAGTCAGCAGTGTAATGTGTCTGCAAAGAAAGCAAATGCCATTTTAGGTTGCATTAAGAGGACTGTAGCTTCCAAGTCGCGAGAAGTTCTAGTTCCTCTTTATTCAGCATTGGTCAGACCTCACCTCGAGTACTGAGTTCAGTTCTGGGCACCTCACTTTAAGAAAGATGCAGCCAAACTGGAGCAAGTCCAGAGGAGAGCGACAAGAATGATCAGTGGGATGGAAGGGAAGCCCTACGAGGAAAGGTTGGGGGAACTTGGGATGTTCAGCCTGGAGAAGAGGAGGCTGAGAGGAGACATGATTGCCCTCTTCAGATACCTGAAGGGCTGTCATAGGGAGGAAGGGGCTCATTTGTTCATAGCTGCTTCTAAAAGCAGATCTAGAACCAATGGGCACAAACTGCAAGAGAGGAGATTCCGGTTGGATATCCGGAAAAAATTCCTGACGGTTCGGGCAGTTCTGCAGTGGAACAGATTGCCAAGGGGGGTGGTGGACTCTCCCTCACTAGGGATCTTTAAGCAGAGGCTCGACGAGCACCTGTCGGGGATGCTCTAGGGGGATTTCCTGCTGCAGGCAGGAGGTTGGACTAGATGACCTACTAGGTCCCTTCCAACTCTATGATTCTATGATTCTATGATTCTATCCCATGAGGATTCTATCACCTGAGGATATTTCAGTGGCCTCTGTGGGGTGGCAGGATACAACTGTTTTGCTAGCCCAGACTGGACAATCACCATGTTGGACTTTGTAGCACCTGTCCCTGCTCCACCAGATCCACCAGACATGGAGCTTCTCCACTGGCAAAATTGCAGGGAAAGATAGGAGGAGACCTGTGCCCTTACTCAGAGAAGGGGACGAATGTCCTCTTCCTCTATAGGAAACTCTGGGAACTGCAGTGGTGCTCATATGATTCACTGATAGCTATTTAGATGCTGTGGCTCCTGTGGGTGCCTGACAGGATTGGGATGCCTGGCCTGATCAGATGCAAAGATGGACTAGGCTCCAATATATTTAATGTATTTAATAGATAAGCAGAAGCAGGACTTTGGGCAGATGAAAGAACAATGAAAGCAGCAGTTGTTGTACTGTCTTCTGCACAACTGTGAAAGCAGCCCAAGTCTTTTACAATCATTCATCCATGGTCAGACCTCTGCAATGCCTGATGTGGAAAGTTAAACGTACTCACCCAACAACTCAGTAAACCTAACTTCTTGCATTTGCTGTCTGCCTGCGGGCTAAATGAAAACCAGCGTTTGCAGCTCGATGCTTCTCTTTGTGTGATTCCCATACAAAGCAGGATCACACTTATTATAGCAGTGATAGGAACATACAAGTAAAGGATTTTGAATATGCTTCTTTTTTCTGGCTGTGCTGCCTCTCAGTCCATTGCCCTGTTTTTCTTTTTCTTTTCACTTCCAAGATTGGAGCAAGGGAAGAGGAAAAAAGCACGTGGAGAACAGACTGAAGGGGTGCAAAACATAGAAAGGTGGGCTGAAGGAGGGCAAAACATAGAAAGGAGGATGTTAAGCATAAATTTCCTCCATGCTTCTTCTATATATAAAAAAGAGAAAAGTCACTGACTGACTCACTGACTGACTCACTGACTCACTCATCACCGCCCTGCCAAAACCTCCGGCCCTAGAAACATGAAATTTGGGGTGGGTGTTCCTTCCGTGAGGGAGGGGTGCACTAAGAACCGGTTTTTGGAAATTCCAACCGGAAGGGGGTTAAAAGGGGCGCAACGCGTTTTCCTCCCTATACTTTGCATTGGAGAATTGCAGACTCATCAACATTCCGCCCCAACTGCTGGGCCTAGAAGCATGGAATTCTGGGAGGGGTCCTTCTGTCACCTGAACACCCACCAGGAACCCCTGTGGAGAAATTTAACCTTCCAGGGGCTGAAAAGTGGTCAATGTGTTTTTGTTCTATACTTAACATGGGAGACTGAATAACATCCAGCCAATTTGGTGCTCAGTGCCTGGTGCACTGGGGGGACATTGTTAGGAGGAATCGTTTGCTCTGTGGAGGATGCTGCACATGGAGGGTTGGAGTGCATGAGGGGTTGGTGCACATAGGGGAAGTTGCATATGGGCAGGGTGACCAGATGCCAAATCCAAAATTCCTGAACCCCAAGGCCAAAATTCCTAATCCCAGGCCAAAATTCCTACCCGCTGAAAAAATTGCCAAAAAATATTTTTTTGTTTTTGTTTTCCGGTTTTTTGACCATAACATTTGATGGGAAGGAGATATCTCAAAACTGATTTTTGCATTGGATTCTGCTCTTCAATACGAATCCAACGACATATGGCATAATGGGGGTTCATGTGCATGGGGGTTCATGCACTATCATGAAGTTTCAAAATGAAGCCAAAATGTAGGACAAGGAAACCAAAATGTAGGACAGGAGGCTAAAAATCCAGACAAATCCGGGTTTTTCCGGTCATATGGTTACCCTGCGCATGGGGTTGATGTGCAGGGGGAAGTTGCTCATGGGGGCTGCTGCGCATGGAGGGAAGTTGCACATGGGGGAAGTTGCACATGGGGGGTTGATTTTATTTTCCTAATTTATACCCCGCCTTTCCTCCCCTACAAGAGGGAGCCCAAGGCGGCTAACATTGGAAAAGAATAAAACACCATTAAAATCGCTAATAAATACAGGTTAAAACATAATTAAAATATGCGCATGGGGGAAGTTGTGCATGGGGGGGTTGATGCGCATGGGGGTTGATACACATGTGGGGAAGTTGCCAATGGGGGGTTGATGCACATGGGGTGTTGATGCGCATGGGGGAAGTTGTACATGGGGGGTTGATGCGCATGGGGGTTGATGCACATGTGGGGAAATTGCGCATGGGGGGTTGATGTGCATGGGGGATGATGCGCATGCGGGAAGTTGCGCATGGGGGTTGATGCACATTGGCGTTGTTGCGCATAGGGAAGTTGCACATGGGGGAAGTTGCGCATGGGGTGTTGATTCACATGGGGGTTATGTGCATGGGGAAGTTGCGCATGGGGAAGTTGCGCATGGGGTTGATGTATATGGAGGAAGTTGTGCATGGGGGTTGATGCGCATGGGGGTTGGTGCGCATGGGGAAAGTTGCACATGTGGGGAAGTTGCGCATGTGGGGAAGTTGTGCATGGGGGAAGTGCGCATGGGGGTTGATGCGTATGGGGGAAGTTGCACATGGGGGTTGATGCGTATGGGGGAAGTTGCGCATGGGGGAATTTGTGCATGGGGGTCGAAGTGCACAGCGAAAGTTGCACATGGGGGTTCATGCGCATGGGGGTTCATGTGCATGGGGAAGTTGCGCATGGGGGAAGTTGCGCATGGGGGGTTGATGCATATGGGGGATGGCATACAGGAGAATTTTACTCCCGCAAAGCGGGTACACTTTTTGCTAGTTAGGAATAAGAAGCAAGGGGAAATTTGGACAACATTTTGTTGGGTTGGGGCATCTCCAGTATAATTCCATGATTCTCTTATCCTCCACTCTTACTCGTTCACTCCATTCTGTTCTTCTTTTTCATGTCTAGGAAGCAGAAGGAGGCAGAGGAATTATGGCTGTCCTCAATTTACTTTGACTCACTTCAAAAGGTGGTTGTAATTTTCCTGTTGTTTTTCCTAGTTCTTACCATCTTTTTCTTCCTTTCCTGAAACAGCACAGAGAATAAGCCACCAGAACTCCCTATAGATGAAGCTACTCAAAATCAGCTCAGAGAAATTATCAAAAATCTGCGAGAAAGAACAGCCACTTACAGAGAAAAGTTGACTGATCCCATCATCTCTTCTCCAGAACCCAGTCCGACAGCCTGTAAGTTTGCATATTTCAGTTGGATGGTGAAAAATGCCTTCTCTTTCATATATGTTGACAATTCTTGTTGATAAAAAAACCAAATAGTGGGTCAAGTTCTCAAAAAAGGGTGAAACAAATTTGTTAGTATCATCCTTCTTTCTGCATGAAATGATGAGCAGAGACTGTAGCTGTATAGATATGCCCGTTGCAACCAAGCCAAATTTTTCCTTCATATGTTGTTTAATTTGTACAGTATGGGTTCTTTAAGAGGTGACACCAATGGCCTGAGGTGGAGATAAACTATGTGAAAATACTGGAGAAAACAGTCACTTTTGCAGCTGAGCTTGCATGATCAGGCATTGATCCTGATCAGCCCAAGGCCTAGGTGGATTCAGAGCACAAAGACAGTCTTCAACTCTCTTCAGTATATAGATAAATATCTTTATTCATTAGGCTTGCAGTTGTTTCGAAAAAGTAAGTTCTATGACTATTTAAGAGTAATTTCCTTAAGTCTTTTTGGAACCTTTTCCACAATGACTTGTCTGCCACAGAATTCTTACGCACTACAGAAGTTTCTCCAACACATCATTTTATGATGTCCAGTTAATTGATGTAGAGGACATTACCCTTGATTTACATGACCAGAGAATGCACGACAGATTAGTGATCATCAGACCAACCAATCATTGTTTGAGCAATGCAGAGAAAAATCATTTGTGGTGGACCATATGTGAGGGAAGCTTATCCCCCATTTTTTTACTTTTCAGTGAAGAATCCAGTGCTCATTAGACAACAATTTTTAGGCCCAAAGAGTTAAGGGAGCCAATGGTGACGCGACCCTGCACGTCACCTGGTGCAGCAAATGAGCGTGTTACTCCACCCGTCGTCCCTGAAGCCAGCGCACAATCCTCTGAAAGAGGGTCTGGTTACCCCTTCCTCAAAGGAGTTAAGATAGCGGCCACCATGCACCCCCCTGAAGGAGGGGGTGACCAGCCTCTTCATCAGAGGAGCACTAGATAAGATAAATCTTTATTGTCACTTTTACTGTGTACACACAGGTGCACGTCTGCTAGTACACACAAAATGAAATTACATTGCTTGCTCACAAGAGTAAAACTCATACAATTTCTAACAAGACACTTACATTAAATCAATATATACATACCAAAATAACCATGTATGTATTTATCAAATTAATTTTGTCCATTTTGAAAAACATGGTGGCGGCTTAAGAGTTCACTAATTTGATGCAGCATGGAACAAAACTGTGTCCAAATCTGGATGTTCGGCAGCAAATGCTGTGGAGCCTCCTCCCCAAGGGTAACAAGGAGAAGAGGTGGTGAAGGGGATGAGTAGCATTCTGAATAATACTACGCTTGTGCACTGTCGCTTGCCCGTGTGCGCTTCTCTGTGGAAGGAGCGACTAGCCCCTCCCACAGAAGAGCATTGGTGCTGGTTGGCACACGCGCTAATCGCTCCTCCTTCAGAGGAGCACACACTGACACTGGCTGGTGCATACTCCTCTGAAGGAGAGGCGACTAGTTTCTTCCTCAAAGGAGTGCTGGGATGATGCACCAGTCTGAGGGAGTGTCAAAATCCCTCAACGCGTCACCTGCAGGGGCGCATCACTGGTGCGCTCCACACCATTTGCAACAGTATGGCGATGTCCCTGAAGGGATCATTAATATAGAATGAGTTTCTTCACCTTTGTCTGATGCCTTCAAGCATCAGTTTCAAGTTTCAAGCAAAATACTGTACACTTTTAGCTGCCTTCATTGGAACCAAAGAAGTATTTGAGTGGTCCAAATCCTTTGAATTTCTTCTATAAAACAAAATACAATTTTAAGCATAAAATTCATTTTCCAGTTTTCAAGGAACCATCTGGATTCCATTCACTAAATTGCTGCTCTATATGTCTCTCACCTAAAATCAATTAACCACTGTATACTTAAGCACTGTCATTATCGGGGAGGAAAATCTATATTTCTTACTTTGTGCAATAGAAAGTAGGAAATCTATTGCTGGCACATTCTACAGTTCATTAAGGAGATTTTCCATTCTTCAGCTGAATTTAATAAGTTTTACAAATTTAGAAGGATAATTAGGAAAATGGAAGCGTGTCTATTTTTAATGTTTGCTAAGAAAAGTAGATGCCTGACATTTAAAATATAAATACATTAGGTTTGCACAAGAATTATTTTTCTGGCAAACTATTTGGTGCATTTTATTTTCCTGGATAACACACCGAAATCTGCGAGTTAAGCAAGGTTAAGCAGACTGCAACTTTTCATAGAGGGAGGTGATGATGTTGTAGACATCATCTTTATGATGTCTTTGTGTCCTTCTCTTCTGGGCCTGATCCATCCACTCTTGACCCATCTCCTTCCCATTCCATTTCATCTTCTCTATGTCCTTCCCTCCCCATTCCACCACCTGTGCTAGGCTTCAGTGATCCTCCTGTCATCACCAGTGTGCATGGGAAGGCTCTGATGATTCTGCTGATACATCAGCAGCTTGTACTGTTGCAAGCACTTTATGGCTGTTAACCCTTGTTAGACCTCACCTCTTAACAATCATTGCGTTGATTGAGAGGGGAATCAGATGAGGGTAGCATCAGTTATCAAGAGATGTTGGTCTGGCCTTGTCTGTAGTTAATGCATGCTGCTCCAAGAAAATGAATAAAAACACTTCCTGGTATTATTTTTGCATTGGCAGATACACATAATGTTAGAGTTCTTCTTTCCTCTTTTGTTGCTCTCTAATGAGTGTTTGCTAGCCAACAGTGTGCTGTGGCTTTCAAGAGTTTTGTGTGGGCAAGAGCCATTGACTGAATATTGTCTCTTTGTCTAGCCCCCGCTAAGAAGCCCCCACCTAAAGAAGAAAAGAAGGAAGACAAAAAAGATGAAAAGAAGGACGACAAAAAGGATGAAAAGAAGGATGACAAAAAGGATGAAAAGAAGGACGACAAAAAGGATGAAAAGAAGGACGACAAAAAGGATGAAAAGAAGGACGACAAAAAGGATGAAAAGAAGGACGACAAAAAGGATGAAAAGAAGGAAGAGAAGAAGCCAGAAGATGCCAAGCCTGAGGAAGAACACTATTGTGACATGCTATGCTGCAAATTTAAAAGACCTCCCATGAAAGAATATATGAAGAAAATGAAAATGCCTGAAAGTATAGATGCATATACAGGTAAGTTGGAAGTTACAGGAGAGACATCTGATCCAATCTCTGCCCAAGGGTCAACTTCCATCAGTGCCCCTGCCCAGATGGGCAATTATCTCCAGAACACTCAATAGCTATGGTGGTGCCAACATCCAGTGCAACACAGGAGACAAATGTGGGACACAACAAAGGGTTTAGTACAGGAACCTTGTTCCATGCAATCTTGAGCTGATGTGATGCATTAGTAGTGCTAAATTAGAACTACTGTATTTAGTACTATCAGTAGTTAGCACTATTGACAGTGCTTTCCTTTAATTTTGAAATGTACGTAGTTGGGGAATAATTTGCCATCAGGCTTGTAACTACTTGTTTTGTTTGAAGAGAAATATGCATATTTTCTTTTACCAGATCGTCGCTATATCGGCTGGCTCTTCTTGATTACTGTCGCTTATAACTGGAACTGCTGGTTCATTCCACTGCGCATAGTGTTCCCAGTTCAGTCCTCAAGCAACATGATATACTGGATCGTTATTGACATTTTTTGTGATATCCTCTATGTCTGTGATCTGACACTATTCCAGCCCCGAGTACAGTTCGTGAGAGGTGGAGATATAATAGTAAGTAATGGATGGAAATAATATGTACAGCCGTTAACAGATGAGAACTTTAGTCAACACATCAGGGAGCTGAGATCAAACGGAGACAAGCAGCAAAATTACAAAGATATAGAAAGATATTTTTAAGTTTTAAGATTTCTGATGAGCTTTCTTTGGTAAATAAATAGCATCAGATCCCACAGAGAGCCATTTAAAAATAAACACCTAATCATCCTTCTTAATAGCTGCAGTGTTGACAGTTCCAATGCAAATTAGAGCACATTCATTCAACTTCGAAAGACCTATTTATGCATGTCTTGAATTAGTGCCTATGAACCCTACCCATCCACTCATTACTGACTGCTCTGCAGGTTTTTTGTTACCAATATTTTAATGAAAAAAGTATTACAACTATTCTGTTAAAATCAAGAATTATTTTTATAGTCATAAGAATATCTCCTCCTCCCTCACTCTACTCTGATAATTTCTAATTTTAGTTTTAATTTTTTTAACACAAAATTGGTGGTTTCTCTACTCACAATCATGACATTTTAAATCTTTTTCAATGATTTTTTGTGCCTTTATCTGCATAGGTTTTTTAATCCTTGTTGCTGGACAGCAGAATTGTTTTCCTCCTTCTTGCTTCAGATCTCCACAAGGATCAAGGGTTTGGATCCTTCTCACTGCTCTCTGACCTCCAAGGAAGGCAAAAGATGTTATGGGAAGGAGAACCATCACCAATTTCTCCCATCTGACTTTTCCAAGTTTCCAATATTATTAGAATAACAAGGGCAGCAAACCCACTTCTTTGGCCAGGAGAGACCCCAATGGATATACTTCCTGACTTGGAACATATCTGTCATCCCTGCTAACTTGTACCCCAACTTTTAAAAAAAGTTATTGGTATTATATATTAGTAGTGTATTACCATATGGCTGCACTTTATGGTGCAAAATGCCCTATGATGTCAGAGAGATCTGTGAACAAAAATAAACAGTTATTGGCTTTTGCACCTAACTTCAGAGGCATCATATTATAAGCCTAATAGGTTCAGATTTTACTGAGTTTTTGTTTTCTATTTGTTATTGTAGTCAGATAAAGCTGAAATGAAGAAACATTATCGGAACTCTGTAAAATTTCAGGTAAGTAAGGTTGCAACCCTATCCATATTTACCTGTAAGTCCCACTGATGATAATGAGACCTAATTATGAATAGACATGCATAGAGTGGGCTCTAAGAGCATTCGTTTATTGAATCTTCATTAATGTTTTTAACTTTTAAGCATATAAGACTTTATTGGAGTTTGTAACAGAACTGTGTTCTTCAACAGCTGGATGTACTGTCAGTCATTCCATTTGATGTCCTATATGTCATGTTTGGATTTAAGGCAATATTCAGAGTAAACAGGATGTCAAAGGTAAGATTAAATTATTTCTTGTTGATTATTTATTAGGCTTTTTCAGTGGTGACCATTAAAGGAACTCTTTCCTAGGAAAGGCTTATTTGTAAGCCCTTTTAATTTTGCAATCTGCCTGTATCAGCAGTTGCTGTTGATTTCCTTTCACAGTTTATTGCAGTTTTTAGCGTCATATTGAAATGTTGATGCATTTCTTATTGCTGCAATTATCAAACTGCGGGTCTTGACCCACTGGTGAGTTGCAATCTGATGTTTCATGAGTTGTGACCCAATGCTCTCTGGTGCTGCAATAGATTACAGGGAACCACTGGAGAATGCTTCCTGATCACACCAGGCTTGTGATCCATTCCATAGTTCTCTGCATACCTCAGAATGCCATCAGGAAGCAACCGGAAACAACATCTTGTTTGCAGCTGTAACTTTCTTGTTTGCTTCCAGAATTTCTGGTTGCTTCTCTAAGGCATTCTGTGGCCCACACAAAAAAGAGATGGGTTGCAGTTGTTCAATGTTTGATCACTACTGTATTATTGCTTTGCTCTATTTCATTGTTATGATTGTTCAGAATATTTATAAACTAGCAAAAAGTGTACCCGCATTGCGGGTGTAACATTTTCCCCTCTGCCATCCCCTCATGGCACAAAAACACCCCATGTGCCACTTCCCCCATGCGCATCATCCCCCCATGCGCATCATCTGCCATGTGCATCATCCCCCCAATGTGCAACATCCCCTCATGCACAACTTTCCCCCATGCGCATCATCCGCCGATGCGCAACTTTACCCCATGTGCAACTTCCCCCATGTGCAACTTTTCCCAATGCTCAACTTTCCCCCATGTGCAACTTTCCCCCACGCGTAACTTCCACCCATGCACAACTTCCCCATGCGCATCATCCCCTCATGCGCAACTTTCCCCATGCGCATCATCCGCCGATGCGCAACTTCCCCCATGCGCAACTTCCCCATGCGCAACTTTCCTCCCATGCGCATCATCCTCCCATGCGCAACTTTCCTCCATGCGCAACTTTCCTCCATGCGCATCAACCCCCATGCGCATCAACCCCCATGCGCAACTTTCCCTCATGTGCATCATCCCCATGTGCAACTTTCCCCTATGCTCAACTTTCCCCCATGCACATCATCCCCCCATGTGCAACTTCCACCCATGTGCAACTTCCACCCATGCGCAACTTCCCCCATGCGCATCATCCCCACATGCACAACTTTCCCCATGCGCATCATCCGCCGATGCGCAAGTTTCCCCATGCACAACTTCCCCCCATGTGGAACTTTCCCCCATGTGCAACTTTCCCCATGTGCAACTTTCCCCCACGTGTAACTTTCCCTCATGCGCATCAACCCCCATGCGCATCAACCCCCATGCACAACTTTTCCCCATGCACAACTTTCCCTCATGCGCATCATCCCCCATGCGCAACTTTTCCCCATGCGCAACTTCCACCCATGCGCAACTTCCTCCATGCGCATCATCCCCTCATGCGCAACTTTCCCCCATGTGCAACTTTCCCGCATGCGCAACTTTTCTCCATGCGCAACTTCTCCCCTGCGCAACCTTTCCCCATGCACATCATCTGCTGATGCGCAACTTTCCCCATGTGCAACTTCCCCCCCTGCGCAACTTTCCCCATGCGCATCATCCGCTGATGCGCAACTTCCCCCATGCGCAACTTTCCCCCATGCGCATCAACCCCCATGCACAACTTTTCCCCATGCGCAACTTTCCCCCATGTGCAACTTTCCCGCATGCGCAACTTCCCCATGCGCAACATTCCCCCATGCGCAAATTTCCCCCATGCGCAAATTTCCCCATGCGCATCAACCCCCATGTGCAACTTCCACCCATGCACAACTTTCCCCATGTGCATCAGTCCCCCATGCGAAACTTCCTCCATGCACAACTTCCCCCATGCGCAACTTCCTCCCATGCACAGCATCCTCCCCAGTGTAACCTCTTCCTCCTAACAACATCCCCCCAGTGCATCAGGCACTGAGCACCAAATTGGCTGGATGTTGTTCAGTCTCCCACATTAAGTATAGGACAGGAACACGTTGCCTCCTTTTCAGCCCCTGAAGGGTTAAATTTCTCCAGATGGTTCTTGGTGGGTGTTCAGGTGACAGAAGGAACTCCCAGAATTCCATGCTTCAGGCCCAGCAGTTGGGGAGGAATGTTGCTGAGTCAGCAATTCTCAATGCAAAGTATAGGGAGGAAAACGCGTTGCGTCCCTTTTCACCCCCTTCCGGTTGGAATTTCCGAAAACCGGTTCTTAGTGCACCCCTCAGTCACGGAAGGAACACCCACCCCAAATTTCACACTTCTAGGCCCAGCGGTTTTGGCAGGGCGGTGATGAGTCAGTGAGTCAGTGAGTGACTTTTCTCTTTTATATATATAGATTGTACCGTGTTTCAACAAAACATTCACATGCATGTATATAGGGTCTCCTTACTATTTTTGAAAACTGGATTACACACAGACCCAGCTTTTCAGCCTCAGAAATTATAAGCACATAGAAATCAATCAAACCCATGGTACCTGCATTATGGCCTGAACTGAATGGAGGTTGCAGTTTACATATACAATCTGTAACATATCAAGTAGATAAGTCATTCATGGTAGAAGACTATTGTAAAAAACAGTCTTGAGTATTTGTTATATTTTTGTAGAGTAGTTACTGCTTCTTTCCAACTTGTACAATTCTGGAAAAACATTCACTATTCTTTTGTTTTTATGGCTCCTGTGTCAGTTTATCTAAATTAATTTAAAATTAATGGTCTGAACAAGTCCTCTTCTTTTTAAAATTTTAAAAGTAATTATCCAGACTGTCGCCTCTCTTTCAAAAAACCAGTAGTTTAAAAGCAAAGAAATTAATAAATGGAAGATCTGAAACCCTTACTCTCTCCATGTACAAGAAACTTTGGTTGACTGAGTAAAATATCATTTTCATTATAATTCATCAAGATCACTGATCTGCTAAATGGAAAAGAATCCTCTATAGCCCAGCCCTTGGGGGAAAAATAGTAAAACTTACTCATACAATGTCAACTTTTCCACATTTTTTGTGCACCTTTTTGAATGTCATCCATTTGAAACCAACGTATAAAATTTTGTTGTATTATGGAAACAGTTTATGTGTTAAATTACGTTATGCATGTTACACTATATTGCTATCTGAATTTTCTCTTTTCACTTACATTCAGCATCTCACATTCTTTGAATTCAATGACCGCTTAGAGGCAATCTTGGATAAAGCTTACATCTATAGGTATGTGCTCTTTTAGCGTGAACAAGTCAACATACACAGCATAAGTGTGGTTTCTTTCATTGAATATTATACTTCCAGCAGCCTTCTCTTCTGTCCACAAAATGGGGCTATTATGCCAAAATCAGGGGGGAAAGGAGGTACAGGGTGGCCTCATTATCCACAGTGATTCTGTTCTTTGAACCCTGATATTTACAGAAATCTGCAGATGACTGAATTCATGGATTTCAGATCCCCAAACTTTCCAAACCAACCAGAGCTGTGCACATCTGGAAAAGCAATCAATCAATCATCAATCAATCAACAGTATTTATATACTGCTTTTCAACAAAATGTTCACAAAGCAGTTTACAGAGAAAATGAAATAATTAATGGCTCCCTGTCCCAAAAGAGCTCACAATCTAAAAACTTCTGAGGTCTCTGGAAGACTGAAATTTGCAACTTCCATTTTTTGATCAAAACCAGGAGTCACAATGTTTGTCCTTCCAGAACCCTTAAAAGATTATCTAGATGTGACCAGAGTACAGCTCCAGCCTCAAAGGGTATAGGTTGGATCCAGCCTTGGGCTTAGAACCCACAGATGATCAAATCTGTGAGCTCTGAATCCTTGGGTGATGTGATCTGTTTGTATTATCGTTATTTTTTGCACAGTGCATAATTAATCTATCCCTCCAATCCAAAGTAACTACAGGAAGACATAAGAGGCACTTACTCTGGATTGCTCTATGCATTTCCCATAGGTGGCACCGTAATGAGCCTTAAAACCTTTTATTTTAAATAAGCTTTTTATTGTTTTTAATCTATGGGCGCAATCCAAAGTAACTACATGGAGTCCTTGCTCCGGTGTCAGAACAATTTGCTCTGGATTGCAATATGAATTTCCCATAGGTTTTCACTAGGTAGTGCAGCAACTATGGGTACACATAAAGTCTCTTACGTGCTCCCGTAGTTACTCTGGATTGTAGGGTAAGTTGTTTTTTAGCTTGTATGTTTTAACTGTTTTTATCAAATTGTTTTATTTATGTTTTTAATTATGTTTTATGTCAGCCGCATTGAGTCAGGCTAATTTGCCCGAGAAAGGCGGGATATAAATTTTTAAAATAATAAATAAATAATAATAACTACATTGGTGTAAAGCGTCCCATAGTTACTCTGGATAGTAGCCTTAAGCTTTCACTTCCAAAAGATGTAATGATGGTTACAAGCTTGGATAGCTTTGAATGGTAATAAGAGAAATGCATAGATACTAAAATTCTTTTGGTGCCCACAAATCATGATGGCTGTAAGCTATCTACAAGTTCAAGGCAGAATGCACCTGAATTCCAGTTGTTGGACACTGACAGCAGAAAAAGAATACCATATTTTCATGGAATCATTGAAGGGATGTACCTGTAATCGGTCATTTAGGAAATCCTCCTAGGCCTAGAGCATTTTCAACAGGTGCTTGTTGAGCCTCTGCTTGTAGATCACCAGTGTAAGAGAGTCCACCACCATCTTTGGCAATCTGCCGAACTGCCCTGACCATCAGGAATTTCCCCAAATGTCCTGGGATTCCTAGAGCCATCTGGTTAGGCATTGAGAAATTAGACCCTCAGACAATTTTCACATCCAAAACAATAATTTCTGGTATGAAGAAATGGTGGCTGAATTGCTGAGTAAACTGTAACACATCCAGCTCTGCTAATACAGTTTCAGCTGTCCATAAATATTCTTAGCTGGTAGAATTAGGGAACGATCCTTTATAACTTTCCAGCACTGACACAGCTGTGGCAACTGGTTATATGCTGCATTCCTGTATTGGTGGGGGGACAGGCACAGATTCCTCCTCAAGGTAAGGGAATGTTTCATCTGTCACATTAGGGCACCACTACAAATGCATGCTGGACTAACAAAAGATCTTCCAGCAATTCTAATTGCCATAAGCTAAATACATAAAATAAGCGCTAGAACATTGGATAGGATTGGGCCCTTACTGAGCTATACAGCCTGTGGAAAGAATAATTCACAGGTGTCCTAAACCTGTGGTGGTGATTCAGTTGGTCTTTGGAGGAATGGAAGACAGAAGATCCAAACCAGACAATCTCCTAAGAGAAAATAAGCGTAGCAAGGTATGTCCCAAATGAGTTCCTTCAACTGTTTTTTGTTTTTTGCAGAGTCATTCGAACTACTGGGTACCTATTATATATTTTACATGTTAATGCTTGCTTGTATTACTGGGGATCAGCCTACGAAGGCATTGGCAGCACTAAGTGGGTGTATGATGGCCAAGGAAACATGTAAGTTTTTGTTGTGTTATGTGCTTGATATATCTCTTCACTCCCACATTGCAATCTATACATTTGTAAGTGCTTACATTGCTGGCTTCTAACATTGTTGCTGTTTGGAGATAATTGCCAATGCTGATTATGTAGAAAGCATGTGTAATGAGTGATGAGTTTGCTGCTTTGGGTTTTTTATGAGTTTGTGACTTAGTGCTCGTCACTCAGTTAAACATTTAAAAAGGACAAGGGTCATAAATTAAACATATTGGGTATACACCAAAGAAATATTACATGCATAGAAAAACAGCCATGTGGAAAGGGTCAGAGAAGTACAATCAAAGCACTTTCTACAGCTTTCAGTGTGTAAGGAAACAAAGTATTCCCTTAGTGTCCTCACTGGATCAGGTTTAGCCATTTCATTCCATGTGATGAAGGGCACATGTAAACAAATCATAAAGAGACATTGCCAGCAGGAATGTACACTGTGCAGTGTAAAGGGTTGCTTGAAGCAGCTGGGGAAAGTGCCAAGTCTCCAAGATGCCATAACTGTGGAAAGAATAAAGCAAAGACAGACAGACAGACAGACAGACAGTGTCCTGCACTGGATATACTGGGGAAGAGGTTGGAAGGTTTTTTCAGAGGTGAAGGTCAAACATGGGTGAACTTTCAAGTCACAGAACAAGATCTAAAACAGCACATCAGCAGTTATGACACTGTTTCAGTGGGTCCTGTTCTTTTTTCTTACATTTCCAAAAGGAATTTTTCTTCCACTGTCCCTCATGCCATACATGTCCTTGTCAAACCAAACAAGTCTAAATATATTCCAAGCCAGGGACAACCCATCCATGAAGCTGGTGATGTTAGTTGCATCACTGGCAGATTGCTGGTCAGATTTTGTTTTTCAGATTGTCAGAGGGTGGAAGATTTGAAGTGCTTTTCAGCCTGAGCCTTCCACCTCCATCCCACCCTCCACAGATGTGATCCGCAAATACGAAGCACCTGCTTTCTTCCCACAAAAGGATAACAGTAAATGGATCATCTGCCTCCAGAATTTCTTGTTTGATTTGCAGGGACTTTCATTTTAGTGGCCCCTTTAAATCAAACCAGAAGTCCTACATATAAAGAAACTGTGCTAAGTGCAAATAAGTGGTATTAAAAAAAATTTAGCACTTGT
This sequence comes from Cryptoblepharus egeriae, assembly GCA_030015325.1. Classification (NCBI taxonomy): domain Eukaryota; kingdom Metazoa; phylum Chordata; class Lepidosauria; order Squamata; family Scincidae; genus Cryptoblepharus; species Cryptoblepharus egeriae. The sequence goes on from JAREYC010000003.1 coordinate 25,693,312, forward strand.
GCAGAGGCAGACGTAAGGCAGTGTCAAGTGACTGGAGCCTCTGCTGCCATCCCTGCTACCTCTCCACCCCATTGCCTCACTCTGCTGTCCTGTTCCCTCCTTCCCTACTTTTCCTTGCCTTTCCCCCACCCTAACACCACCACACTGCTTAACACAGGACTTACCACTTTCAGTGCCACACTACCTCTTTGGCCAACATGCGAGACCTGCGTAGGCTTCCACAAGACATTCTGGTGGCTCCTATTTATGCCATGTTGTTATGACACTTTTGCCACAGCAATCTCTATGGCAGCATGCATTAGACTGGTGCTTCTACTATGGTGGATTGGGCCACAGGTCTCTAACCCCTCAATCTAGAGTAGCTACAGGAGCTCTTGCGTTGACGCAAGAGACATTTATGTCGATGCAATTACGACACCACCTAGTGGAAACCTATGGGAAATTCATAAAGCAATCAAGAGTAAATTTTTTCTTACATTGACGCAAGAACTGCCATAGTTACTCTGGATTGAGCCCTTAACAAGTGCTTAGGTATCCCTCTGATATGATCTGGCATTACTGGATTGTCAGATTTACCAAAGAGACAGACCAAATACATGATGTTTACTGACTTTTAAAGAACTCCTAGTACAATCCTTTGCTGTCTTGGAAGAACTCCTTTGAACGAGAATATTTCCTTTGTTATACAGTGATCAATAATGTCTCTTGAACTGTTTTTATGAACAGTTTTATACATCTGACATTTTTCAAGGGAGGAAATATGAAGGCTTGATTGCCGGAGGGCCAAGCTTACTTTTGATTATTATAGAAAATGGGAAAAGACAAGTCCTGCATCTGCTCTGTTTGTAGAGAAATAACTTCATAATGATCCGGAGTTGCTACATGGCTTGCTGCCCCTGTTTCTAGATGTATGAAACTAGGAAGTGGTAGTTTTTTAAGTTCAAATACGAAATGATGGAAAAAATGGAAAACACTGTTAGATTGTAAAACGCAAGCCGTGGTAACTTATAAGTCTAGAGAAACTTTAGAAACTTTCTAATGAACGCCAGCTGTAACTCTCACAATTTCCTCATAGTTGAAGAGAGAGGGTGGTGTAGGGCAGATGTACTCAAACTTCTAGCAAGTTTTATTCCCTAGGTAAGCCTTTGCAGGGGAAGGGGACTAGGGCATTGCTGCTGTCCCCAGGATAAGGGGGGAAAAGAGCGTACGTTCCCTTTCTTTCACTAGACATGGTTGCCTGCAGGCTCCAGGAGGTGCAGGGATCCCAGTAGAACCCTCACCAAGTCTTGGAATGTTCACAAATGAACATTCCAAAGCATCTCCGGTTTCAAAAGAACCTCCAGAATTTTCATTTGTGAACATTCCAAATCTTGGTGAGGAATGGAATGGGGCTCCTTCTATGGGGCTTTTATGGGGCTCCTTGCACTTCCTAGAGACTTGTGTATGGTATACTCATAAAGGACAATTCTTCTCTGTCTCCTAGATATCTCTGGCTAGATATGGCCACCTTTTGTCATTTACTATGTAGAGGAGAAGGTGGGAGAGAACTCCTTCATTGCTTAGGATGCCTATGTCCCAGTAACCATACAGAACGTGACTGAATTTACAGTGATGTTGGTGAGGGACGCCAGGCTTGGAGGCACTTCATTTTTTGTTTCCTAACAAATCTGTTTTCTTCATAGTCAGGAGATTCTCTGGATGTGGCTTTGTTTACAGATTGAAATTTTCTGACCCTACGAGATGTGTCTGGTCAAGGCATTGCTCAAAGGCAGGTCTTCTCCAAAGCCAATGATAGGGAGGGTTGCTCTGAAGAACCAAAATGTGGCCTTCTCTGGATGGCCTGCAGGACCTGAAGCTCATTTGCCCAAACAGGAGGCTAACCTGGTTCATGGTTCTGATATGTTGTGATTTTGTCATGTGTCAAAATCTGTCAAGCAAAAATAGGTTTGCTGTGATTAAAACATCTGTGGAAAAGCAATCATTTATCTCCACAGGTACCTGAGATGTTATTACTGGGCAGTTCGTACATTAATTACCATTGGTGGAACTTCAGAACCAGTAACCATGTTTGAGATTATCTTTCAACTCCTGAATTTTTTCACAGGAGTCTTTGTGTTCTCCAGCTTGATTGGACAGGTAAATGTGTGTGTGTGTGTGTGTGTGTGTGTGTGTTTGTTTGTTTGTTTGTTTGTTTGTGTGTAAATCTTTTCCTGCAGTTAGCACAGTTGTGAAACCAATCTATTGAGGAAATGCATACACATTCTCTAGTGTTCACTTAAGTGCCCACAGCTGATAGCTCAGAGTCTGTACAGATTTATAGAAGTACTAGTACTATAATGTAGTACTGCAGTCTAGATCACCCCAGAAGTGTCTCCAATTATGCAAACAGCAGCAATGGAAGCCACTCAAATGACTGGTTCCATGTGAAAATTGCATTGCCTCCTAGCAAGGCTTTGGAGACACTGGACTCAGGCTCCAGCGAGGAACTAACCCACAGAGACTGTGTGAGTTCCAGCTGGGGCTTTGAACCCCAGCTGATGACAAAGAGGCTCAGTGTTCCAACCAGCTCTCCCTAGAGATAAGCAAAGCTGGTTAGCCCAGGGGAACAGACCACAAGGAAGGTGGAGGGCTTGGCTAAATTAATGCATCCCCTCCCTTGCTGAATTCTGATATTCTCTACTTCCTATGCTCTTTGCTGCTGGCATTCCCCTACTGCAACCCAGACCTGCCCCATTATTTCTTATGGAGAAAAATGTCCCTCCTAAACATGGACTGAAAACATGTTTTTGGCCCCCATTACCCTCAGATAATGAAGATCCCCCTATAATTAATGTCTATGTTGAATAAATGCAGGTTCTAGAGCTAGGAATGGCAAAATGTGATCATGTGCTGAGGGTGTTGATGTTCATTTTCAAAAGATTGCTGTTAATGAGATGATTAGGAGCAGCATTTGTTCATTTATTTGATCCCTTAGTATACATCCTTCCTCTGAGAAAATCACTCAGCTCCCCTTGCATGTTTTATATGAGGCTGCCTCTGTCAGATCTTGGTCCATCATTCTCACCCCAAATGGCAAACTCAAGCATCAACAGCTCATTAGAATCAGGAAGAGGTTTATTCCAGTGCTGTTGTTAAGCTAGGATTGGGAATACATTGCCCACTTCTGATCAAGTGGCATTTTTCCCACTCTCTTCACTGGGGAGGTGGCAGCACTTACCTGAGGGATGGGGCAATTATTGAGAAATCAGCCCTCCCACCTGCCTTTGTTCCCAATCAATTCCAATGGAAATGTTCCCATACAAATGTTCCCATACAAATGTTCCCATTTAGCTCCAATGGAAAGGATGCCATTTCCAGGGCCATGCATTCACAGAGGAGAGAGTGACTTGGGGAGTGACACAGTACATGGAAAGTAATGTAATGGCACTGGGTGTCTTTCTGTTACTCAGCCTCAGGTACCAGCCAACCCAGCTATTCTTCTGGTTATTCCCAGTTCTTCAATGTAGTGTCATTATGCACCATTAAATTAATGATATTAAATTAATAATTCATAACATGAATTATTATTAAGCAGAATTGCCAGAGGATGAACATGAAATGTTTTACATTAAAAGCATGTTATCAACAAGCTTTGCCCACATCACTGGCTTTTCTCTGTGTTGTGGAGCTGAAGTTTCTGGCATGACAAGAGAGGCATGAGAGACACATACTACAGCAACTGTTTTGCCTCTGTGATTGCCCCAGAAGAGACTACTAGAGAGGTACACATCTTGTTTTCTAGTGATCTCCTTTGTTGTAAGTATTGAAATCAGATTCATTTAACGTACATGAGGCTCACGCTTCTATAATGGAGCCAAAATAAAATGACAGATTTTAGGAGTTAATTCCATTCATTCTTCTCTGGGAAAGATCCAAAATGGGTTTCTTGATATAGAATCATGAATGCTTCTAAAAAAAACAAGATGGAACATTTCATTGCCTGCTGTTTTACTATAACTTGGAAGTTCCATTCTCTATAACAAATTTGTAAAGCTCTTGATACACCTCATTCTCTAAACTGTTACTACTTATTTGTTATCTTTCTGGGGGGCCAAATTGTTTTGGTCTGTCTGGATATTATATATATATTTTAGGGAAAATAAAAAGCATTACTATTTTCAAAACAATTTTATACACTGGTAAATCACGACGCACAAACACAGACACACACACACACTCACATACACACAGACTACTGCAGTGACAAAAGCAATCATGGGTGAACAGTCTCCCTGTGTTCAGCGTTTTTTGCTGCTGCAGACAAATGTGGGGCTGTGGACATCATTATTACACTCTCAAGAAGTCCTAATGATTGAAAAGGATTCTAACAAGTGGGTCAAGGGACAGAAGAGGTCAATGACTGTTGTCCTTCTGGGGCTCAATTTTTTTAAAAAAATCCCTGTTTTACTCTTTTGCACCAATTGATTAATTTGTTGCTCATCAAATGGATGGTTTTCATTTGCTAACTAACTTGCTGTGCTGATATCTATTGGGATTTGGGAGTCAGCTTGTTAGATTGTCAACATTTCAGAGAATGCATGAATACCATTTAGACTTTGTTAATATCACTGCCACAGGCAATTTTCCTTCATCTATCCCTACTCTTGACAACCAGTTTTATGTTTAAAAATAGACTACAAACCACACAGCTACAGTGTTCCAGAGGCATAACTTATTTGGAAACATCTCCAGTTAGATTTGCCGTACAGCTGTCCCTTGTTATCCACTAGAGTTCTGTTCAGGAATCTCCCATGGATTAAAAAAATTCCATGTATATAAAAGCAATGGGAAAATAGCTTTAAATATCCACTTCCAGGTTTCTTGCTCTTCTGTTGCACCCAATGGAACAAGGTAGTGCCTCAATATCTGTAGGGGTTTGATTTTGTTACTGAAAAATTTAATGGCTGTTTGCATGACTACCTCTCTACAACAGTAGAAAAGCAGTTTTTTAAAAACAGTGATTTGCAGTTGTCGAGTTCATGTTGAGTTAAATCCATGTATAAAAAAATCAGTGTATAACGAGGTTGGAACTGTACGATCAAGAAAGTATATTTGTTTGAATTTGTATTCTAAAATTCAATTGAAAGGGCCTTATATACAGCCTTATTTTTAAAAATGTTCAAGGTGGCACATTTAAAGACCACAGAGGAGCAATTAAAATAAACCACCAAATTAAAAAAAAACTTAGAATATAAAACTAGAGACAGTGACAGTCACCAGAGAAAATCAATGAACAGTTAACCTGTTTTAAAACCTTGGAGATCAGCACAGTCTTCAGTTAGGCCTGCCAAGTGGAGCAGCATATCAGACTGTTATTCTCCAGGTCTTCCTCCATACAGCTTGGGCAGCAATTCATCCAGGGCTACTGATCCCGCATCTTTGGTTTCTTGCTAAGCATTCACTAGACCTCCATAGGCATTGTTCTCTACGCTATAAATATTTGCCTGTCTTTCAGATTCTTTTCCCTTTTAACAAGCCTTCATCCCTACAAAGGGTTCCCCAAACTTTACAGGTCACAGCAGGGGCTGTTGGGAAGTACGACCCCATTGCACAGTGAAAAGCAGGCTATGATACATAGCTGAAATATTGTTTCAGCAGCACATGATAACATGCTATGTAAAGCTAACCCTTGATTATTGCAGATGCGAGATGTTATTGGAGCAGCCACCGCAGGGCAGAACTACTACCGGGAGTGTATGGACAACACAGTCTCTTACATGAATGTTAACACAATTCCAAGATTTGTTCAAAACCGTGTTCGAACTTGGTATGAGTATACGTGGGACTCTCAAGGAATGCTGGGTAAAATTTGGAATCATTCAAAGTATTCTCCGCTACTCCATTTCTTTTATTGAAAATATCAGCCTGAGTTGTCTGCTTTAAGTGGAAATAGTGAGAATTTCTTTTAGCATTTATTCTTCACATTTTTTATACTAACCTTTCTTCAAGGTGCCCAGAGTGGTTGTTCATGGTTCTGTCCCTCTTCCCGTCCTTACAACAATCCTGTGACATGGGTGTTCACAACAGTCCTGTGAATGACCAGCCCATGGTCATCCTTGAAGTTTTATGGCTTAGCTGAAAGTTAGCTGGACTTAGCTGGAATACAACTTGGAAGATACAGTATCAAATCCCTAATCAGTCATGAAGCTTCCTTTCATCCTCAACTACCCCACAGAGTTATTGTGAGGACAAAAGAAGAAGAACTAAACCCTAAGCAACCTGAAGAAAGAGCAGTACAAAAATGTGACAAAGTACACTTATATTGTAATAATGTTATAACAAAATAAGTAAGCTTATATTAGAATTCTTGCAAATTTTTCTCTTCTAATTTTTCTTAACAAATTCTTTTCAGTGAGTGTTTATGTGTTTACGGGAGCACGTAAGAGACATTACGTGCACCCGTAGTTACTGCACCACCTAATGAAAACCTATGGGAAATTCATATTGCAATCCAGAGCAAATTGTTCTTACACCGGAGCAAGGACTCCCCGTAGTTACTCTGGATTGCGCCCTATGTCTTCAGTGAGCACTAACTTAAAAAATACTCTCTTTTGCAGATGAATCTGAACTGCTGGAGCAGATGCCTGGAAAAATGCACTTGGCCATTGCAATTGATGTGAACTTTGCCATTGTCAGTAAAGTTGAGCTGTTCAAAGTATGTTGTTCTACAGTTTGGCTTAAAGGACAATAGAAATAAAAAATATACACTATTGTTTATATTTAGTGGATCTCAACTCTGAGTTCCCAGTGACAGGCAGAGTGCCTACAATAACCCAGGAAAGCTAGTCAGGCAAGGAGTAGAAATTCTCTGTTGGTGATGCTGCCATAGCTGTGGGCAGTGACATGAAAGGAGGACCATCATGGCTGCTATTGCCCACCAAATCCTGATAAGCTAGTTATAATGTTGTGGAGACTTCTGGCAGTCAATGGGCAGCCACAAATGCTCCTCCTGAGGCTTCAAGGTTCAGCTGTGTGACCAACCAAGTCAAAACCTGACATCATCTATTTGGTTGGAATTTATGCACATCTGTGCAGAGCTACAGTTTCCTGGCCTCCTCCTTGGAGACCAAGCTCTTAGCCAAATGGCTTCATTGTGAACAATGATAAGAAGCAGATCGTTCGGTAGATTGCAAGCTTTCCCATCATTGTGACCCTATTCTTTGACTAGAGATACCTTGGATTGAACTTAATACGTTCCACATGCAGAACATTTGCCTGACCCCCCCCCCCCAAGGTATCTTATGATCAATGTCTACAATCAATGCAAAGCTTAGGCTTAACATATTTTTGTGTTCTTTGCTGGCACTGTGTGATATTGCAAGCAATTATTCAAATTATTATTCTCTCTCTCTCTCTCTCTCAAATACATATAGGGATGTGATAACCAAATGATATGTGAAATGCTGCTGAGACTGAAATCCATTGTATATTTACCTGGTGACTTTGTCTGCAAAAAGGTGATCTTGACTATCTTTCAAATGCAAGGATAATGAGGACATTAGAAAAGGATATTAGTCAAAGGTCAAGAATAAAATTTTAACAAAATTAATCTTGAGTAAATTACTTGACTTAATAGTACTGCACAACATCCCCCATGCGCAACATATATATATATGTTCTGCCTTCATAATTATGTGCTGTCAAATTTCAAAGTTAGTTCAGACAATATAGATTGTATTCCTTACTCATGAAACTGTACCCGCGTTGAGAGAATAAAATTCCTTCCATATGCCATCCCCCACTGCGCAACAACCCCCATGCGCATCATCCTTCCTGCACGTCATCCCTCCCATGTGCATTAATCCCCCACTGCGCATCAACCCCCACTGCGCATCAACTAGCTATACTCATCAACCCCCATGCACAACATCCCTCATGCGCAACATCCCCCCATGCACATCAACATCCCATGCGCAATACCCTCCAATGTGCACCATCCCTCCATGCGCACCATCCCCCCATGTGCAAGGCCCCCCATGCACACCCCCATGCGCATCATCCCCCATCATCCCCTAATCTAGCAGTGCTCTTCATATGTTCTTGTGTTATTCTTCCTCTATACGCATGAGATTCATTATAAATTTAGGTTTACTATGTACAGAAGTACTGTTCTGTCTGCCAGATCATCCTGGCTCTATAAATGATGAGTATGTCCTAGCTTTATGCTACTTTTATTTTAAAGCAGACTAGATTGCTTTGATTGGGATCCATATATCACAAGCACAGTCCTGTTTGTCCAGGTATAATTGACTCCATTTGGATGCTAATCAGCTCGCAAATGAGCTGGTAAATATGCAAGATACCGCAGATGCCTTGGTTGGTTGATTATTCTTGATTTTCCCATTGAAATTATGCAAATGATCATTAGGAAAAAATAATTAAAATGCTGACTTACTTTTAAACGTGCTTTGTTTTATTTGTTTGGGTTGCTGTTGCTGAGGCAAGGTGAATTAAAGCATCCCTTTTACTGCAGCAGCATTTCTTGGGATGGGTGCATTGCCTTTGCTAATTCTGTGTAAAGCTGCCCTATACAGGTGTCCCTTGTTATCCTCTAGGATTCTGTTCTGGAACCTTCCGTGAATAAAAAAATCAGTGTATAAAGAAAACTATGGAAAAATAGGTTTAAAGACCCACTTCCAGGTTTCTTGCTCCTCTATTGGGCCGAATGGAATAAAGTAGTGTCTCAATATCTGCAGGGGTTTGATTCTGGGATTGAAGGATGGAATGACTGCTTGCACAACTACCTGTTTACAACAGTAGAAAAGCAGGTTTTTGGAACTGTGATTTGCCAGTTGACAAATCCCACTTGAAAGAGTGCCTCTTGCCGAGTTGGTTCTCCCAGTTTACTGTGGAGAACATTTGACAGTTGCCAATACTGACAATATTAAAATATTGACACCTAAAAATATGGCACAAAAATATGTCATGAAGCCACTATGCTTTCTTCTGCGTGTTTTCATCTAGGGAGAGATTGGTCGAGAAATGTACATCATCAAGCAAGGTGAAGTTCAAGTCCTGGGAGGTCCTGATGGCACCAAGGTCCTTGTCACCCTAAGAGCAGGCGCTGTATTTGGTGAAATCAGGTATCCTTCCTTTGCTGCTTCATGGAACTGACCATATCTAGCTTTTTAATTAATGCTTACCTAATAATAATTTTCTTAATAACTACCTAATAACAAGCTAATTTCCAAAGAATAAGTATTTATAACAATACAGTGGTGCCTCATATTAAGAGCTTACTTCATTCCGGAGGCATGCTCTATAAGTGAAACACTCTTTAAGTGAAACAGATTTTTCGATAGAAAATATTGGAAACTCAGACGATTGGTTCCACAACCTCCAAAATATTCATATAAAATTATTAACTGGATTTAAAAATGATGACAAAACACTGGAATTGAATTCAAAACATGCATTCAATGTGCATGATCCTATCAAGTCTACTTAGGCTACAATCCTAAAGACACCTTCCTGGGAGTAAGCCCCATTTAACACAATGGGGCTTACTTCTGGGTAGACATGGTTAATCAAAGGCTGCAAAGACATTTTCCTGGGAGTAGCCCCATTTAACACAATGGAGCTTACTTCTGAGTAGGCATAGTTAGAAGACTGCAATCAAAGACACTTTCCTGGGAGGCTTACCTGGGCTGTTGTTGGAGGTTCAAGATGGTTGGTGGGGGCACTTGGAAGCAGTTAGGGGCAGCTGCCTCTGGCACCTCCAGGCAACTGCCCCCAAGTTGGGGACATTTAGAGGCAGCAGCGCTGGCTGGCAGCCCTTTTAAAGAGCCTCCATGTGGAGCATCAGAGCTGCATAGCCCGTGTGCCCATAGCACGCTTGCTTGTTAAGTGAAGCAGAACTTGTTATGTGAAGCAAGATTTCTTGGAAATTTTGCTTGCTATGTGAAACGCTTGTTAAGCAAGGCGCTTGTTAATACCACTGTACGTATCATCATCACCATCACCACCAGATGCCCACCAGATGTTGGGACTGTGAATTTTGGGTGCTCATTATCTTGAACTAGTAAGATTTTTAAAAACTGGTGAGATATTGCTGTATACTCTTTCATGTGCCCGGTTGTTCAACTGTAATTTTGCCAATAACTATTGTATATTGGCAAGATATTTCTCAAAGACCTTGGGATTGCACCTAGTACACGAATGGTAACAAGCACTGTATTTCAGTTTCCAGGGTCTTTGTATTTTGTGGTGTTTTTCCCCCATTGTTTCTCTTCTATGTTAATAATGATTTTCTGGTGTACATTTTGATATACCATTCTCATCTCATTGACCCTGCAACATGATGAAGCTTGGATTTAGGTCACTTCATATACCAATGATCATTTCCAAAATCATTTAGGGCCCCTTTCAGGTTGATGTCAGTTAGTGTTCATCTGGAAATGCTTGTATGCTCTAACATCTCCTCCAGGTGTGGGTGTACATGTCCAGGTAGTATCTGTAATTTGTCCAAATGCAGCCACCTTGCAGCAAACTCACCATCTAGACATTTCCATTCTTACATAAGACCTGCATACAACAAAACTGGCCATGCATGATATCAAATGCATGATAACAGTGATCTCACTGATAGCTGCCCTCATGAAATGCACAGGGTCTGATAAACCGTGTTTCCATGTAATCCATCCATAACTTAGGATCAGGGTTGTTCAGAGTAACCCCATCTTTTGAGGTGACATGGGTAGCAACAAGAAACCACATCTCTCCCTGGCCATCTGATGGCTTTCTAAGTCATTAATGGCCATCTAAGCTTTTGAATGCAGATGATAATGCATTATCTAATGCAGATAATGCATGCCCTTGCACTGCATTTATTATCAGAGAGTATGAGTGCAATCCTAACTCAGGCCAGCACAACTCATTGGTCTTCCTGTTCCTGTGGTGATGTAGAGAGGCAAGTGCATGTCTGTGCACTGGCCTTGCCCTCCCCCAGGAGTGACATAGAAGTGCTTTATAGCACTTCTGTGATTCCTCCAGGTCAGCACAGAACTTATACCAGGACTTATGCTGGCCTAACTGCATCTTAGGATTGCAGCCAAAGATCTGGTGCTCTCTACACTTGAACCAAGGCAGATGGCCAGGTGAGAAAAGGTCCTCTCAGTTGTGGTGTTCCTTGTAAGGAACTCTTTTTCAGAAGCTCATCTAACTTTTATATTAATGTGTCTTAGATGTGATGTGCAATCTCCCAGGTTTTAGAAATCTGATGAGTTTTGTAACTTTCTGGACATGTCCATTCCATTCTTTGGGATATCTCTCTCTCTCTCTCTCTCTCTCTCTCTCTCTCTCTCTCTCTCTCTCTCTCTAATCTATCTATCTATTTTTACAGGACAGTCTTCTGGTGTATGCTAGCAGTCTACTGCCCTCTGTCAGTGTGAAGCTTTAGATCAGGCGTTTGTGAACAGTCCATTTGTTGACTGGCAGGACCTGTTTGCATGTGGTTCAATATAATTGGCATATTTTCATGGCTACTAGGGAGGATGCAAGCGAGGGATAAATGTAACCTGGCACAATGAAGCTGTTCACCTGTTTTCCAAAGGCAGATTAGAGTTGCCAGCAGGAGATTAGCAATAGCAGGATGGCAGCTGGAAGAGAACTGGGCTCCTGTTTGTCATATGCAATAGCACCTGGATCCTGCATTCGTTTTTATCTTCTGGCAGACTTCAGTGGGAAGTGCCTGGGCTGTCAACCAGCTTTAACCAGAAGAGACCATTTCAATAATGTTCACATTTTGCATCGGAGCTCATAGAAACCCCGGGGAAAGTGAGAAAGTGGAATAGAAAAACTCATCAGTGTCTAAAGTTAAACACATTTTGACAATTTTCAGGTCTGGTTACCTAATAGCAAAGTGTTAAATACATAGGTGCAAGCAGAGACTCACATAAATTTGCATTTTTGGATGATTAAGACTTCTGTGTCAATTCCCACTTTGCCATCTTATACAATACCTACATCTGCCATACATCCTTCCATTAAGCCAGAGGTTCTCAAAGTGGAGTAGGGACCACCTTGGGAGTTTGTGACTTCATTTCAAGGGGGTTGCAAAAAGATGGATTCCGCCATCTTGGGATCTGGCACTTGGTGCCACTAGCATGGGATGGGACACTCAAGCTGCAATCCATACTTTCCTAGGAGTATGGTTGCAATCCTAAGAGCACTTCCCTATGAGTAAGCCCCATTGCACTCAGTGGAACTTACTTCTGAATTGACATGAATAGGATAGCACTGTAAAGGCAAAATTCAGAGCAGTTACGGGTCCATGCAGTTATGTCACCCTCTAGTGTTATCTTATGGAAAGTCACCTTAACTGCTCCATCGCAAAAGGGCTTAATTTGACTTTAGGATATGGTCCTAAGTCTCATTGAACACTATGGGACTTACTTCTGAGTAGACATGGAGAAGCTCTGGCATCACCTCCTTTAGATGCCACTTCTGTTTATGGCATCACTTCCAGGTTGATGACATGGAGATCACTTCCAGAGGGGTCCTGGACAGATTGTCCTTCTCTGAAGGGGTCCTAGGCTAAAATGCTCAAGAACCACTATATTACTGAGGCAATATTTTCAGGACCTCTGAGAAAAAATTTTCAGGGGGAACAAAGAACAACAGAGCGAGGGAAGAGTGGGCAGAATGGGCTGAGAAGGAGGAAAAACGGGTCCGTGGAGGGTGGTAACAGCCATAAAAGCCTTTTTAACCTAGGTTTTCCTAAATGCACAGTGTCAGCAGCTAGGTGTAGTAATACAGCAAACCAAATAAATTTTTAAGTTACTGGAGGATAGAGTATTTTCAAAAGTTTACCTTTATGTCAGAAAAATCTTGGATATCAGAAACTCTCCATCGCCACAGAGAACAGAATAAAAAGCAGTGTTATGCTTTGCAAAAATAGAACTTATTCTAAACAGAAGAAGTCGAATAACAGAACATTAGACAAATTCCTGTTTTCTTTGCCATTTCAGTCTATTAGCAGCAAGTGGAGCAAATCGACGAACTGCTAACGTGGTGGCCCATGGATTTGCCAATCTTTTCATTCTTGACAAGAAGACTCTCAATGAAATCTTAGTGCACTACCCAGACTCTGATAAACTCTTGAGGAAGAAGGGAAAGTGAGTATTGCATATAACAATTGTACAATTGGTTTAGGTGAGTGAGTGAGTGAGTGAGTGAGTGAGTGAGTGAGTGAGTGAAGAAGAAAGACTGGAGAAGTCCATAAATTATCAGCTTAACTTGGAGGAAGGGATAGTTCAAGGCTGACATGTCAGAAGTTACAATTTCAAAAGGAAACAGAGGAAGGGACTCGTTTCCTTCCATAGGGAGGAAGGGGCTCATTTGTTCATAGCTGCTTCTGAAAGCAGAACTAGAACCAATAGGTACAAACTGCAAGAAAGGAGATTCCGGTTGGATATCCGGAAAAAATACCGGATGGTGAGGGTGGTTCGGCAGTGGAACAGATTGCCAAGGGAGGTGGTGGACTCTCCCTCACTGGGGATCTTCAAGCAGAGGCTCAACAAGCACCTGTTGGAGATGCTCTAGGAGAATTTCCTGCTACATGCTACAGCGTGGACTAGATGACCCACTGGGTCCCCTCCAACTCTAGGATTCTATGATTTTACAGGTTTGGTCTAGAATTATAGGATTTTACAGGGATTCTAGGATTTTACAGGGGTTAGAGGGGTTGGTCATTCATTCATACATACCTACATACATACATGCATGTATGGTTGCCATAATTCTCTTCCACAAAATCACAACAGGACCATCTGTCCCATTTGCTAGTATGTGAACACAATCCCCCCAAATCAGGATTGTCTCTGTTTGGGGGGGACATGGCAGCCCTACATACATATCCATTCCTGCCTTTCTCGTGGGAAAGCAAATGCCTAAGAGCACAATCCTAACCATGTCTACTCAAAAGTAAGTCTCATTGTGTTCAATGGGTCTTACTCCCAGGAAAGTGTCTTTAGGATTACAGCCTAAGGCAGCTTACAAAGCCCTTATCTTTTTGTCCTCACAACATCCCTGTGACATGAGGCTCAGAATGAGTGACTGCACCAAGGTCACCCAGTGACTTTCAGTTATGCCAGTTTTGCAGCTTTCTATTTTTCAGTCTCTACAGGTACATATTTAATGATGAACTTTTATCATCTGAAAAATGTTTTCAAACCCTATTCACTTTTCATTCTCAATCATCCTCCAAAGCAACTATTTGCACATTTCTGCTTGGGAAAGAAAGGCTTTGGAAGGAAAATAGTGAGGGGAAAAGTCTTAAAAATTCCCCCACCCATTAGTGGTGTTGATCCAGATTATATCTTTCATTGCTTGCTGTTCTAAAAGGGAAAACACTCAAAAGATGGTGATATGTTTAATGTCTAGTGGGCTCCTAGACTGACAGAGCTGGGAAGAACTACTAAAAAGAAATATGGCTGTTCTGAGAGTTTGACCATAATACTCATGCTGTATTTATTTTGCCCTTTCCCTACATTCTAGAGCACTCGTGAAGAAAGCAGGCAAGCCTGTTGGACCACCACAACCTGTCAGAGGCTTAGCCCTGCTCACACAGAAACCCGAAACACCCAAGATGTTCAAAGCATTGACTGGTGGAAAAGGGCAAAGTGGTATTGCATTGTTGATCAAGATGAAGAGAGAGAGAGATGCCCAGGTACTCCTTAAATTTATATTTTGGACACAACTTTCTTTTAAGCTACAGTCTTCTAGGGTGACCTACAAAAATAAATTGATTTTTTGTTCAAGAATTGCAGAAGGCAGTCTAGGATGCTGAAGAAATGAGAAGGGAGTAGGACATATTGAGGAGGGGACCAAATCAAAGGCAAAAGCAACAGTAGGAGAACTATCTCTCTATGGAAGGAAAAAGGATTAAAAGGTTCTAGAACATGTACAGAGAAAATGGTTTTATACTGATTCAGACTATTGGACTATCAACCTCAGAGGCCCTCCAGGGTTTCACAGAAGGGACATCCTAGGCTAATCTGGATTAAATCAAGGACCTAGCTCTATCTGGTTTAAACCTGGGACCTTCTGCATGCAAAGGATGTGCCCTTCACTGAGCTTGGACCTGTTCCCCTAGAATAAATGTCTTTGTAATATATTTTAGCAAAGAATTTTTTTGTGTCTAAAATTCATTTCATGATCATCAAATGGACCATTGTCCACAAAAGTGTAACTGGAAATAAAAGTTTCTTAGGCACTTTAAGACTATTTGTGGCTTTTGCAGACTAATGTAGCTATCTCTTTGGATGTTGATATCATGGCATTAGATATAGATATATTTTTTTCAAACCTCTCAGTGCACATAAAGCACTAGTATAGACAAGTTCCAGCAGATATAGACCACATTAGTTGAGTTTGCAGATATTGAGGCATACACAATGGACATATTGACAATGTCAATTTGTGTATGCCATTGTGTATGTCCATTTTTATCTGACTGCTTTAAATGTCAGTTAAATAAAAAGTCCATTACAATAAAAACAAAACAGTGACAGCAGACTTTAACCCAGCTAACATAGGTGTTCTGTTTCCATGGTTGAAAGCAGTTGTGGCTGGGACCTCTCATTCCATGTGGAGAGAATGGGTCCCATTCCCTTCCACCATCTCCCCCGTTCCTCCAGGTTTAAGCATGTTCCTGCTTGATGTAGCTATATTTTTATTTGAAGATGGGAAACTGAGACCAGGGTGGAGAGAGCGCATGATGTGAGCATTTTTTCTTAGACACACCATGAAATTGATTGCCAGTTGATTGCAGATAGGCAACAGAAAATACTTCTCCACAGAACTCAAAATTAACTTATGGAATTCACTGCCATGAGATGCAGTGATTGTCAGTGGCTAAGATGGCTTTATGGGCATTAGACAAATTCGTGTAAGTTAGGTCTATATATTGCTTTTAGTCATGATGATGATGACATAAAAGTACTGTGTTCAGAGATAGCACAGAAACACTAATTACTGGAAAAGGTGGTGAACATCACTGGACGGAGTTGCTGACTTCATGCTCTGCTTTTATGTGCTGGGGTTTGGAACCCCCTTGGGGTTTGCGACCTTGGGTTAGCAGGGTCACGAGAGGATGGGATCCACCATCTTGGAATCTGGCACTGGGCTTCCATGGAATTGAGGGCGCAATCCAGAGTAAGTACGGGGAGTCCTTGTTCTGATGTAAGAACAATTTACTCTGGATTGCAATATGAATTTCCCATAGGTTTTCACTAGGTGGTGCCATAACTACGTTGATGTAAATGTCTCTTACGTGCTCCTGTAGTTACTCTGGATTGTAGGGTAAGGGTGAAATCCAGAGTAACTACGGGGAGTCCTTGCTCCAGAGTAAGAACAAGTTACTCTGGATTGCAATATGAATTTCCCATTGGTTTTCACTAGGTGGTGCAGTAACTACGGGTGCACGTAATGTCTCTTATGTGCTCCCATAAATACTCTGGATTGTGCCCTAAGTCTCACTGAACACAATGAGATTTACTTCCAAGTAGACATGGAACACAAGTAGACATGGAAGACTTACTTCCAAGACTTGGAAGACATGAAAGACTTCCAAGTAGACATGGAAGACTTACTTCCAAGTAGACATGAACACAATGAGACTTACTTCCAAGTAGACATTCCAGTAAATTTGACAGGGGATCCCAGACTGATTTTTAAGTTTGAATGGGAGTCCCAGGCTGAAATGCATGAATACCACTGAGGTGGATTATTAATCTGATTCACTGAGGCTTGTATGGTATTTCTTTACCCAAAACATAATTAATCTGAGGAACTCCTGGCCACAGGCTGTTGTGATCACACCTGGGCTAAATATCTTCAAAGGGGGATTAGACAGGCTTATGGTGGGAAAGTCTGTCATAGGATACAAACAACGATGACTATATGCAACCAGAGGAGACTAAAATATCAGACAATTCTGGCTGATTTCTTGCAAGCAGGATTGGGGCAAAAACATGAAAGAAAGCACAAGTGTTCAGAGCTTGGTCATCCCAATTACGGCCAATACTTCACCTTTTTCGTGCTCCAAGGCAACCAGTAAGGCTGCGATCCTAAAAACACTTTCATGGGAGTAAGACCCATTGAACACAATGGAGAATACCTTTGAGTTGACATGGTTAGGATTGTGCTCTAACTTACCTTGGGGTATATGACCCACCAGGCCTGGATGGAGCACGATCCCTCTACCAAGCCTGCACTGGAACTGGTGGTCCAAGTAGGCAAATGCCATACTGCACACTTTTCCAAGCAAGGAGAAGGTCCCGAATTGAATGCCTCAGGCATGGGATATAGGAGTTGGCAGCAGCTGAACTCAAAGTACTTGAACACTGCTGCCTTCCTCCTTCTGCTTTCCAAGTCGAACTTCTGAGTGCCTTGGGACACAAGGAAATAAAATCACAAGCAGAGGTGGCAGCAGTTGGGCAGGGATTACATTAAACCCCCTCATCCCCAGAAATGGAAAATGCAGATATGAGCAGTGGGCTTCAGGGGGTTCTCACAGCTTCTATAGAACCCTTTGCTAATGAGCACCTGGTTCTGAGAATTGGTTACTAATGGAACATAGAACCTGTTGTTAATTTAGGTTATTAGGACACAGAACCTGTTGTTAAATTATTTGAATCCCACCACTGGCAAATCCTATATAAATAAAAGTCCCTAGATCCATTGCCTTTGATTTCCTTTAGTGGCGGTTGAAGTGCAGATGTTTCTTGCTTAACCAAGGAACATAATGGTCAGATCTGCTATGGTTAGGTTCCTAGAAAATCTAGTGTATACTGCAACACTGACACTATGAGGAAAATGAGGTTAGGGTCCAAGGTACTCTTAACACCATACACTCATTAACTTTATAAACTTCAGTCTTGACTTGAAGTCTTTGAGGCTGAGTGATAATGAGGACGTACCAACATCTGAAGTTTTTTCCTCCATATATTGAAGATTGTAGCAATGCTGATTACCCCACGCTGGCTATAAAGAGAACTGAATGTATTAGCTTCAATGAAGAATGCAAGACCAGTTCTTGCTTCTTGATAATGTTTGGTTAGGGATTCAGGCTGATTGCCTGCACATTATGGCGGCAATCCTAAAGACACTTTCCTGGGAGTAAGACCTGGGCTTACTTTTGAGTAGCCATGGTTAGAATTGTGCTCTATGTTCTTCAGTGAAGCAAGAATGTTCCGTTATTGAGCAAAAAAACACCAATGCTTCAAAGAACTACTGAGGAAAAATGAAAATATGGGTATCTCCCACTTTCTGATGGTTCATTTTCTGATGATCTGTTCTTTCAACACCTTTCATTTTCTGATGATTTGTTCTTTCAACACCTTATACCTGGAACAGATGTGACACTCATGTTCCATTCTTTCAACCTCTCTCTGCAGTTTCAAAAGTTAAAATTGTCCTCTCCATGCTGATTTGCACATGATGGTGGATTCAGACTGTTGTGATGTGTGTGAGAGAGAAAGAGAAGAGCGAATCCTTGGTTTGGGAAATACTCACCCTTGACCAGTTCTGAGGTTTTTCAATCTCAGAAGTGTTTGTGCTAGACTCCCATGCAACCTTCAGTCACATTGACACAGATGTGGTTGGATGTTCTTGGTGACCTGCAGTCTTTGAGCACCATCCTAACCATGTCAACTCAAAAGTAAGCTCCATTGTGTTCAATGGGTCTTACTCACAGGAAACTATATTTTGGATTGTAGCCTTCATCTCACTGGTCAGAGAAGTGGGGAGTGGTTGATCACCTTTCCCCATGTGAGCACCCTTATTAAATAACATTTAATTGTTTTTGTTTCAGGAGGAAAAAGAAAAGGAAGAACAAGAAAGAAAAGAAAGAGAAGAGAGAGAGAGGAAGGAAAAGAAGTGAAAAGGAAGTTAATGTTTGACTGTTTTTATTTCAGGAGGAAAAAGAGGAACAAGAAAGGAAAGAAAAAGAGGAGCGAGAAAAGAAAGAAAAAGAGGAGCAAGAAAAGAAAGAAAAAGAACGAGAAAGGAAACAGAAAGAGGAGCACGAAAAGAAAAAACAAGTAAAGGCAGAAAAAGAGAAAAATTTAAAAGCAAATGAAAAGCTTCAAACAAAACCAGCAGAACATGAACCACCACAAACCACCGAGGCCGAAGCTCCTCCAGGGCAAGCCACCAAGGCCCCTGTTCCTAAAGAGGAGTCCGCTGCAAATGAGCAGCCCCCACCTCCACCTAAACCTGTTTTGCTCAGAGGAATCACTAACCAGTCCCTCATCATTAGCATGACTCCATCCTCTGTTCCTGGAGAAGGAGACCTCCTAACTGTGGAAGTCAAGGAGAGGAAGCAAGAGTGAATGAGCATTATAGCTGTATGCATTGTGTGCCCAGTACAGCTTCCTGAGGTCTCTGTCCAGCCACCTTTGAATGCTCAATCAATGCACAGGGATCCTTTTTCAACTTACACACATCTGTTCTAAGATCTGAAAAGGTTTCCATGCATACAGTAGTGCAGCAGGATGCACATGTTTTGTTGTTTTTGCTCTCTAAGTAGGGTTCCCATATGTCCAAAAAACAGGGACAAACCTGATTTTGAGGGATTGTATCCACATCCTGGCAAATGGGAGAGGATCCTGTCCCAATTTTGTGGAAGAGAATTATGGCAACCCTATCCCTGAGGCATCTGGTGGACCACTCTGAGACACAGGAAGCTGGACTAGATGGGATTGTAGCCTGGTCCAGTGAGGCTTCTCTTATGCTCTTCAGGAACCATAGAAAAAGGAGTGTGCCTAAATATACAGGGAAAGTGCATCCACATGTGTGGTTCTTTTCACACTTTATGACCATTGTATGTCAGGCAGAGGCAGAGCTGCAAACACAAACACATACTCACAATACATTTTTTGATTGTGCAAAGATGGTCTTGGGCATCTTTTCTGATTTCTGAACAATGCTTGAAACCATACAAGTGACAACCAATAAAATCTAAGGGTCAGAACCACACATTACTTAAACACAAATATAGGTTAGGAATATGGTTGTCCTTTGAATATTTGAGAGAGGTTTGGAGGAGATTAAATAGCTGCTGGAGGGGTAATCTTGATTTGGACCACTATGAGGTGGTGGAGTGAGGCTTTAACTAACAAAAGTTTGCTTCCCCAGAGCAATAGTAGCAACAGGCAAGTCCTGTCTTCACTGAGACCATAGCACAAAAAGGGTTAAAAGTCTCCCTTTAGCCTCTTTCACATCATCAGTTTTCCCTTCTCCAATTTATATTTCAGAAAGCATCCAAACACCCAAGGGTCACTTAACATAATACGTAATTTTGGTTCAGACCAAACTAGAATGGGGGCAAATATGATGTCCAATGGTTGCAGCAGTTCAGTCTCTGTATTGCTCCTTTCTCCCCACCAATGATTGAATCTTTAAAGCAGATTAAATTGTGCAAAATAATATTTACAGATAAACTGCAAAAAGATACTGTCTCTGAATTATATACATTAATTTTGTGTGCAGAACTCAAACCATTTTTGGCACAGAAACTTGATGTTTTGTGTAGTTATAATCCAGCTTCTGTATCAGTGATAGGAGTGAAATATGGTATACCTTGATTTGGCTTTGCCAGAAAAATTAAATTTGCTTTTTTTTCTTTTTGCTCTTGTTCTGAAGATGTAAAACTCATACTATTTGTATTTGGTCTTAAAAAAGTTTTCATTGTAAGCTCCTGTTTGTTTGTTTCCTTGTATGTTGTTGTTGTTACTGTTGTATAAACTATACTACTGTATTATTAATACTTCTGCAAACATTCTACTTCCGCAAATTCTGATGAAATGGGTTCTTCCTTCTTCCCTATACTGTACTCACTTTTATACCTCTGCCTCCTGATTTTCCTTCTTACCTAGAAAGACTTTTGTTACCCAGTGTCTAGTTTTACATCCTGGCTTCTATAATTAGTGGCATATCTAAGGAGGGTGCAGAGGCGGCAGGTTTACCGCCAACAAGCTTTAAGGAGGCCACAAGCTGAGCTTGACACTAATGGCCAAAATTGTGAAAACCTTTGTATGTACAAACAACACTATCATATTATACATAATTGGAAAGGTGATTTAATGCAGAGTGCAACAAAACAAACTTCATTGGATAATCCATATTTTACCAAAGGTTATGGCCAATTAACCAGAACTTGAAAACACAACTGCCTTATAGAACAAAATGTTTTGTGAACACAAAACCTGCCCATGAAACTGTTCCAAGGTGTTTATGCTACAGCAGGGGTCAGCAAACCCCAGCACGGATGCCAAGGTTAGCACCTGCCCGATTTTCAGTGGCCCTCGAAGATCTCTATGGTATATACTCTATCCCTGGAGAGCAGCTTCTTCTCCACCTCTCTGCTCTCCTGGGCTGAAGCACTTCACAAAGACTTCCAGACAGCCCACCTAGGTCCTGAAATCAGCAAGGAGGGGGGCAGAAGCAGCACAGGCAAACATTATTTACATTTTACTCCCACAACGATGGGTCTGTTCATTGTGTGGGTTTGTGTAATGTCAGCACATGGAATAACACAGAGAAATAGGTTCTGCACAACATTCCTGAAAGGTGCTGACACCTGTGTTACAGCATGGAACCAAAAAGATATTACTATGAATATGTTCTCATTTCCTTGTATCATTAATACAGTTACTCCTGTTAACTAGGCAGAAAGGCAGTTTTTAAAATTGTGCTCTTATATTTTCAACTTGAGAAATTTACCCGCCTTTTAGAAAGTAATTTTAAGAATTTTTGTGACCATCCCCACGTGGAACATTCCCCTCGTTGTAACATTCCCCACATGCAACATCCCTACCCTGTGCACCACCCTCCAGCCCTTGAATGAAACCCCCACAACTGTGCACCATCCCCCTCACCGTGGACAGGTGCAGGCTTCGGGGCTGGGTTTTATCAAGTCTTCACTGTTAAGTATAGAACGAAAATGCAATGCACCCATTTTCACACCCTTAGGTGTTAAATTCACTCCTTAATCTTTAGTTGATCAAGGCACAGACGGAATATCCTCCCCAAGTGTCATGCTTCTAGGTCCAGGGGTTTGGGCAGGGCATTGAGAGAGCAATTCTTCAATGTAAAGTATAGGGAGGAAAACATGTCGCATCCCTTTTCACACCCTTCCAGTTGGAATTTCTCAAAACTAGTTGTTAGTGTGTGCACATCACAGAAAGAACCCTCCCCAAATTTCATGCTTCTAAGTATGGCAGTTTCAGCTGGGCATTGTTGAGTCAGTCAGTGACTCTTAGGTTTTATACCGATGGAGAGAATAACTGTCCCTTTTCAACCCAGCATGTGTCTCTAACCAATACAAGGCATGTTTTTAAAATATATTTAACAAAGGCTGCAACCCTAAAGATACTTTCTTGGGAGTAAGACCCATTGAAAACAATGGGGTTTACTTTTGAGTAGACATGGTTAGGATTGTGCTGTAAATTTGATTCTATCATAGAGGGGGACCTACAAAACCTTTTTGAACCTAGTACTTTAGATGTAAAGGTAAAGGTGAGTCCTGCAGGTTGCCCTGCAAGTCATGACCAACTAGCAAGTGTTGCTCATCCCCATTTCCTAAGCCATAGAGCAGTGTTGTCCAAGGATGCCTCAATGAACATGTGGCCAGTCTGTACAAGGAACGCTGTTACCTTCCCACCTTAGCTATATCACTGCTATAATCTGCCTTCTGATGGATATGCTTCTCTTCATTTTTCCTGTTTTCACCATCATCATGAGCAACTTTAGCCAAGTTCTGTTCAGATCTCCTCTTCCATACATGCTTGAATCCAGCGCACACGTGAGTACAATGGAACTTTGATTAGACAAGCATGGGATTGAGCTGTAAGTTTCATCTCCAGGAGACAGCAGGGCACAACCTATTTCTAAATACAATTTAATTTCAGTACTGTTTCTAAAAAATCTGAACAATTCCATGTTGCATCTTGTACTAGATGCATGTTGAAATGCCAGATACCAGATGCATGTTGAAAGAAACTGAGATTGGCACCGCCAAATCAGGATTTACTGCAGCATCCAATAGAGAACTCACTGTAATAAACTTGGTGTTCATAAAATAGTCTTAACTTTCCTGAATCCAAATCCCAAAAGAAACTGATCAGCAGAATATGCATTGCTCTTGGACACTGACAGGTTAGGAGACAGCTCATAATAAATACTTTGTCCCACTAGAGGTTTTCCTTGTGATCCTCCATCCTATATCAGTATTTTACTGCAGTGAGTCTCCAGAGTCCACAGGTCCATTTCTTCAGCTCTGTGACTCATAAACCACAGCTAGCAGAAAGGTCAGCTCCTACCTAACTGAGCTTTTAAACACAATCTGATGTTTTATGAGCATTTTCTGTTATCACCAGATCATGGAGATGATCAGATGAAGAGCACTTCAGCAGTTAAGTCTTGACACTTTACATGAGTGTACCAGGAGCACCTAAGTATTGTTAGATGTGGAAACCCCAACACTGAGGGGAGGAGACTGCATGCACTTGGTGCACATATATATCATGTACTTACATAACAATATCCCAAGAGTATTTTATCCATCTGTCAAGAAAAAAGCAATCCTTTTAAACTGAAAGTTGACTGCTCTTCCGATACCTTTCTTTTATGAATGCTCAGAAGTTATAGTTCACAGGGTGGTAACAGGGGGCTCTACAAGTATATCAAGAATTTAGAGAAACTGAGCACCAGGATAGTGTTGCAAATGATAGTTTTTCTTCTGTGAGACACTGCTTCTCACATCAACTCCCCATTCAACATGCCACCACCATGCAAAACAGGTTCATGCTACCATCAGCAATGTCAGGTCAGGGTCATCATGATCCAGCCACTTCTCTCAGGTTGGGATCTTTGTCAACGAGAAGCCCACATGCTGAAATACTGGAGGAAGGAGGAGAAACAGAAGTTGTCCTGAATGACTTTCATTCTCTCTTTTTTGAACATGTGTCCCCTATAGTCAAAACAACATGCATGAGCCTCTTCTGCATCAAAGCAGCTGGTGCGGTCTGGTAGTTAAGTACTTCCGCAAGACTGAAGCAAGAATGGAATGGGTTGCATTTTGGACAGATGATGTTGCTGTTTAGAGCTTGGCAGACCTTAAATTGCTCCTGCTGGAAGCATATAAGACATTCTGATGCCAGATGTGGTGGTGACCATCCACATCAGTCCATGCCATGAAAGATTCCATCTGGAAGAGTTCTACAAGCTGCCCATTGAACAATTACCTACCTCCCAAGGTTGTTGCAAGGATAAAGAGATAAAAGCTGTGTATGCTGCCTTAGGCATTTGCTTTGATACTGGAAAAACAGGGTATAAATCCCTTAAATCTAATCTATCCATCTATGAGAAAAGTCACTGACTGACTCACTGGCTCATCAACACCCAGCCAAAACCACTGGGTCTAGAAGTGTGAAATTGGGGTGGATGTTCCTTCCATGACGGAGGGAGTCACAAAGAACTGGTTTTTGGAAATTCCAATCAGAAGGGGGTGAAATGGGGCACAACAATTTTCCTCCCTATACTTTGCATTGAAGAATCGGTGACTGAGGGATGCTCTGCCCCAAAACCCCAGAACTAGAAACATGAAATTCAGGGAGGGTGTTCCTTCTGTCACATGAACATCCACCAAGAACTGATGTGGAGAAATTTAACCCTGTAGGGGCTGAAAAAGGGTGCAACGTGTTTTTGTCCTATACTTAACATGGAAGACTGACTAACATCCAGCCAATTTGGTGGTCGGTGCCTGGTGCACTGGGGGATTGCACTGGGGAGGATGTTGCACATGGGGGTGTTGCACATGGGGAGGTGATGCGCATGAAGGGACTGATGCACATGGGACATTGATGCGCATGGGGGGAATGATACGCATGGGGGGATTGTGCACAGGGGGAACTTCACTCCTGCAACGTATGTTTTCGCTAGTGAAAAATGTATAAGTAATGCCATCATTATGAAGCATCCTTTTCTCCTGCAGCGTAATTTGACAATTTTAACCATGTCCTCCCTGGACAGTATCATCATTCCTTTCTTCTTGTGGGTTCTATCTCACAACCCAGCCGAGTAGCTATTTTTTTCATTTGTTTTAAAGTCTTCTTGGGAACTAGTCTTCATGTGTTGATAGGCTGGTTGGAAATTAATAAATCTTCCAATTTCTTGTTTCTAAGGCAGTGGGCTAACTGAAATAACTTTGTGTGATAAATCCTGTGGGGCTCCAAGGTTTTATATCAAAACTGTTCTTTTCCTGGTGACAATCAGGGGACCTTTATATACCCAGGGAAGGATGCTGTGTACACTATTTGGTGCTCTGGACACAACAGAGGATGCAACAAGCCAATTCCTATGTCAGCCACAACGTGTATTTAGAGTAGTGTCAGGAACAAGGAAAGGTTTATCAAGAGATGGTGAGCCTTGTTCATGACAGAGGGCTCAGGGTGGCTGCACTGAAGGTTAAATCACAGGGAAACGAATGGATAAATAGGAGCAAACATAGCCAAAGATAAAAAATGTCTCATGATTTAGAATCCTCTTAAAAGCAAACCCTACAAAGTGGAGAAATGTTTTGGTCTACAGAACGCAATACGGTAACCGTAGCAATATGGTACAGAATGTGAAATGGTATAATTACTTGTACTGCTTTCATATCTGTACCATTTTTTTAGCTTTCATTTACAAAAATAAGTTCAAACTAATTTAAACTCAGAGTCTCAATAGGTACTTCTCAATAGGCAATAATACTTCTCCTTTCAAGAAAATATGGTGCCTGCTACCAAAATCACAGCAATCACATACTTGTTTCAATGTGAAAAAGATGACAGAAGAACAATTAGGACTAATAAATGGACTTTTAATATATTTTGTCATATGGCAGTAGAATGATATCACATCTGAAATGTACTTTACATATAAAATGGTGTTATATAAAGAATGGCAAAATGCATGGAAGGACTATGCTGTGAAGTATTTTCCTCATGAGACTATTTTTGGTATTTTTATAGTAAAAATAAATTCTCTTTTTGCTACAAAATTTCCAATAATCAATTTTACCACAAGGTGGCGATGATGCATCATCAGGGAATCCACAAAACAGAAATGAACTCAGCAATGGATACTTTATTGTCATGCTGTTAAGCATTCCAATAGTAAAAACCCTTGCTGATGATGTTTGACACATGCTGTTTTTGACCACTCGTTTATTTTTCAAATGAGATAAATGCAGCAGATTTTTTTTAAAAAAATCAATGGTAAACTCTGAAGGATTCAAGCCACACTACCCCTTATAGGATGGTTCTCTTTCATTTGACCAGGCACTGCACAGATTAAATCCTAGATTGGATTGCATGTAGGAGATGGACACCAGGATTGCTGGTGACAATTGTAAGTCACCTATCTTGCTATAGGCTTGAAAAAAATATGTAACTGTTTAAAGTACAGGTGGATATTTGCAGACTTTGCGTCTGCAATCCTAACGTAGGCTGGCACAACTCATGGGTCTTTCCATTCCCATGGTGATTTGGGGAGGTAAGCGCATGTGCATGGGCCTAACCCTCCCCAGGAGTGGCACAGAAGTGTTGGTTGTCACTCCCAGGTCAGCACCGGACTTATGGCAGGGCTTAGGTCTGCCAAAAATCTCATGAAAGATTTTTTCTCAGTAGGTAGAGGGGCATTTTAAAAATTGCTTATTGCCCTCATTCTATAATCCTGTGATCTTCAAACATTTGGAAACCAAATTTGAGCAAATGCTGAAGCAGGCATAATAACTTAGTTTTATGCTACTATTCCACTTTCCAGGGATATAGTTAAGCATTTCCACTAACTGAAAAGCTCTGATCTTTAAAAAAGCACTTTTTAAAACACTTGTTTAACAAAAAGTTTGCATGACAAGAAAGCCAGCCAAGTTTAACAGAGAGTAATGCTCCTTTTATGCCACTACCGGAGACAGAATGAATATAGATGTCAGCTTTGTGAGAACAGTATCTTAAACCAAATGAACTGTTGATACATTAAATTTTGATGTCTACATCATCGTTTTATAACTAGTTTAACTGGATAAAATTACAAATTCACAAGCCTTAAAGTCTCCATTATAAACTACAGGCCTGTTAAATGAGCAAAGTGCTAGAAGGGAAAATGAGCAAAGGGAAGGTAAGTTGTTTCTATCACAAAGGAACACACAGAAACAGTAGGTTCTAGATCCTAGAGCCACAAATAGTGACATGGATTTCGTGGTGTTCCACTTCAATCTGTGCTCCACAATTTACAATCATTTTTTGGACCTAGATCTGGTCCATTTTATTTACCACATCAGAAAACAGACAGAAATATTATGTACAAGTTTTCATATTATTGAAAACATAATCAGGCACAAATAATTTTTTTGAAGACAGTTTCTTGATATTAATACATTTTTGGAATAAATAAATGCAAAAGATGAATTGAAGTCAAGCATTCATTCCATAAAACTGAATTTAAAAAAGAAACAAGGAAAGAAAAAAAAGCAAACAAAAAGGTGCAGTGGACCCAGGAAAATGTTTTTATGAAATGTGGGATTGGGGGATAGCTATTCTAGTCCACATTTAGTACATCAGTGCAACTTAAAAACAATTATATTTTGCACTGCTGAACAAAGACAAATACGACATCCTGAAACTAAAGTCATGAAAATAAGAATCTTTCTTCTACAAATTTAACAAAAAATGTATGTAAGCAAATTCAGCATCATATAGACCTCTCTTCGTGTACTGCTCTTACCTGGGTAAAAAAAAATTCATTTCTCACTTAATTTCCTAATCCATAAACAAATCACATGCTGCATCTTGGCACAATCCTTAAAATGAACTGACTTGCAAAATAGCAAACAGTTAATGAAATTCTGTTAATCTTGATATCCTTTACATGGGAATGAGATGTACCTGCCACTGGTAACGGCACTTAAACATTTGCTTACCTTAATTAAGAAGAATACAAACATACATGGGGAGCCAAACTTACCTACTATGTTCTTGGATAGGCAAAACTCCCTCCATCAATAGTAGGCAAATTGTGTCATGGAAGTGGTCCTCCCACCTCCGCAAGTCTATTCCATTCATGGAAGGAGCTTCTCCCAGTATAGCAGCAAATTTGGATTTAATCTACAACTTGCATAGGTGAGCCTCTGCTCCAAATTTTATTTCTCTTTCAATTATATACTACTTCATCAAGAGGTCAACGTTCAGAAGGACTGCATATACCAGTATGTCACTGGGCAAAGTAAAGAATGTCACTTTAAAGCTGTACTAGTCTTGATGCCTCTATACAAACAAACCATTTGAAATTTTAATACTTTTGTTGCTAAGTTCTCTTAAAGGAAAGCAGAGACCCAAGACAGCTGTAATATAAGTTCATCAAACTTGTGCTGGAAATCATAGTGGAAAAGTCACTCTGCTTCATTGTAGGCACTGAAGGAACCAAGGACCTGAGAAATGTCACAGAAACAAAGCTGCTCCTGAAGATATATACTGTTTGGAACTATCATTATGTTTGAACTTTCTATTTTTCCCCAAGCACAATAGCAAAAGCTTGTTAAACAAAATGGCATCTTTTGCAACAGAGAATAAAAACCAACAAATATATCTTAACAGTATATGTTTTATGCAAAGCATTAAGAGGCCTTCTTGTCCACGACGGCCTATTGATGCTGCATGATGGGCTGTGTAGTGACCTCCTCCATAGAGTAGGATACTTGCACCTCCTGCTCAACTTCTAATTTGCTTTGCTGCAGGGTTGTTTGGTGGCTGAAGCTTGTATGTGCTGAAGTAGTTCACCACTTGCTGAGGCACTTCAGCCAGAACACTTTGACTGAGAGCTTCCTTGGGAGCCTTAAAACAGAGAGAAAGAACAGTTTTAACTATCAACAGTAGAATAAAGAAAGAACACAGTCGAGTTACTGGTAATTTGGGAAAAATCTAAAAGCCTTTTTCACAAGTGTTTTCAAGCATTGGCTAGGTATCACTTGCCCATTTGGACTACACCATTATTTTATGAGCTGGCATTCTGTGAATCAGCAACTCTTAACCCTCCATTCCCCTGCTAGCTAGTGTTTTTATGTGGCTTACAGTCCAATCCCAGGGGACATCTTTTCAGGTGTTGTTATAATTGGTGCATATCCTCATTGCAAGTGAGATGCACTCCGCAAGGCCACCTTTCAAAAACAATTCCAACACAGAGAGGAGTCAGGCAGGGCTGTCTCCTGGCACCTCTCCTGTTTAACTTTTATATTAACACTCTAGTGGAGCATCTGACCAAATCTAAGTACCATCCTCCTAAAATAGCTCGCAGACATCTTTCTTTGCTGTTATATGCAGATGATGCAGCTCTCATCTCCAGGACTCCAGTCGGTCTGCGGAGAGCTCTACAGGCCCTAGCAATTTGTTGCCAAGAGAATCAACTAGAAATCAATTATGATAAAACCAAAATAATGGCTTTTGGAGAAAGAACTAATACCATGTCTGGAAAATATATGAGCATAGGATAGAACAAGTTGCCCAATTTAAATACTTGGGGTGATATTCCAAAACAATAACTCTAGGAATGCCCATGGAGCTTATCTTGCCCTAAATGCCCAAAAAAGTGCAACAGCCATAATCCATTATATCAAAACGAAAGGCAGCAATTCTATCTCGGCTGCTCTTAAATTATTCCAAGCTAAAGTTTTAGCCCAACTACGATATGGCTCACAGCTTGGCCCTCTAGCTAATATAAAAGTGCTAGAGCGCGTTCAATCCAAATTCTTGAGG
Organism: Cryptoblepharus egeriae; assembly: GCA_030015325.1. NCBI lineage: Eukaryota > Metazoa > Chordata > Lepidosauria > Squamata > Scincidae > Cryptoblepharus > Cryptoblepharus egeriae. Next base: position 25,723,146 of record JAREYC010000003.1, read on the forward strand.
GCGATTTTAGGTGTCCCCAGAGACGTCTCCAATGCTAAGATTCAGCTGGAGACAGGGCAGATCAAAGTTAAAGCCATGTTCTGGATAAATATACTTTTCTTTTGGCTCAGGCTGTTATTCAATTCAGAAGGTATTGTTACTTTAATTTTAAGGGATGGTGTGCATCATGGCTGGTTAAAGAACATTCAAAAAAACTAGCACAGTTGGGGATTTCAAGGTATGATTTGCCCCTTCTGGGTCTCGAACGGACTAGGTTAGTCATCAAACAACGCATACGAGATATTGAACGGCAGAATGACCTCACAAGTGTTGCAGATCCTTTTCTTAAAGCCGAGTTTAGACCACAGGTCACAGCGCTATACCTGACCCATCTAGAAATATATAGTTATAGTTATAAATATATAGGAGGGCCTTCACTCTAGCTCGCTTCAACACCCTACCCTCTGCTGTCGTAGAGGGACGGTATAAGAAAATCCCTTATGATGAGCGGTTTTGCCCTTGTGGACAGGATGAGGTTGAAACTACAGAGCACGTTCGTTTACGCTGCACTCTTTATAAAGATCTGCGCACTCTGCTTATTTATCCATTGCTGTCCAATCTGCCCGGGAGATCAAACTGTCAGCTTTTGCACATGCTCTTGACTGACAGAAATCCAACTTCCGTGTATGTTGTTGCAAATTTTTTTGCTGCTGCTATGAGAATCAGGATCGCAGCTATGAATGTTTCCGTTTAAGTGACTGCCAATTTTTATCATTTTCTGTACATTATTAGGCCACTATTTTATGTTCAATCTTGGCTGAGGTTAAAACCTTTTATATATGATTTTATATATGACTTTTATATGACATATGCAGTTTATATTGATAATTTCTACGTTTTTATTGTGCTCTTTTCCTTTTGGATACTTGTAATTAAGCTGTTTTTTACTGTTTTGTGCTGTTCTAAGACCGTAATAAAGGTTTATATAATTGGTGCATAACGTTCAGCTGCTGTGCACAAGGAACCACTGGTATTAGTGGCCAGTAGCTCCAATGGCCCAGGTAAAGTGGCAGTTCAAGCCAGCTGAAGTTCAGGAGGCAAAGCTGCATGCCAGATCCTGCCTCCTGTACCCAATTTCCCAATTTGCCCTGCCCCTTCCTCTTCTTAGACCACCATATGCAAAATAGCTGCTTGGGTCCAACAAAACCTATAAGTGATCTGGCAGCTTATCAGGAGGTAAATAATTTTTTTTTACTTATCCTCACACCTTAGAATGCACTTTTATGCAGTACAACTGAACACAATTAAAGGCCTTGGAACAGGAAATAGATTCTTTATTGTTGATTCAGGAATCACTTGATGTAAGAATAACCTTTGCAAAATGCCCATAAACACTGCTACTATCCAGCACTACTATCCAACACATGACGTAAAAATTAAGGAATTTAGACTGGTTAATGAGTGCATATTATTTCAAGCTCTACAGGTCACAACTTTCTCAGAAACAGCTGTACTACTTAACCCTAACCACAAATACAAGGACGAACATTTCCCCATTTCAAGATCCAAGCATGAGATATAACAAATGGGTCCCATTTTTCATTGCAAGTGGTGCCAATTAAATAGAACGAAACAGGCAAACTATTAACCAGCAAGTACAATGTAAGAAACATTTTCCCTCTATTGCAGTTTGCCTTAGCAAGTAATGGAAAGCTGGTGATTTAATATCAGCTTTTCAGCAGGGAATGGAAATGGAGCATAAAATGTGCGGAAAGCCATTATGAGATTTAAGACACAAATTGGAATTATTAGGCCTCAAGAAACAGCCTCTAATGAAATCAAAGCTGGTTTTGACTTTCCATCTTGTTTCTTCAAACAACACTGCTATGATGAGATATTTAGACAATAGACTATATGAGCCAATATTAAGAGGAAATGTATACTAGTTATTTCATTCTGGAGTGATCGATGAGTGTTCCCTGCTATATCTTTTGATAGTAATAGAAAACTTTTATTGGACAAAAACGTAAAATATCCTTCTAGGATGTATCATTGTTCTTTCATCCACAACTTAATATATATGCAATGCACTTGCCAAATGACTAAATTCTTATAAAAAACATCTGTTCCTCAACCATTTTTTCAATTAGTACAATATTTTTACAAAGCTAATCCACTAATGAGAACATAATCACAGCTATTCTCCCGCATTGGAATAAAAGATTATTATAGCTACAACAGTGGCAAACAAGCATATTTACATAAAGTTGCAGGCCAAATTCTCAGCAGACAACCACTGTTCTGAATTATTGATGATCAATGGACAGACCTTCAACATTCTGGCTCTTAAGGAGACCTTCTGAACATGTGATATGCCCAAGGCACCACCCATAAGCGTTCCACTTTCAGGCTGTTTTGCTTTCAAATGAGCCATCAATACAACTTGCCATTTATCCAAGCTATTTATCCAATAGTTCTACTTGCCATTTAACCAGGGTGGCCATATGACTGGAAATTTGTCCTCTTTTTTTAAAGGACATGTGTCCCCTGTCCGCATGTCCTCCAAAAGGGCTTCATTGTCCTCCATTTTGGTACTTTGCAATGGTGTGCAATACCTCATCATGTCATATGTCATTGGATTGGTACTGAAGAGCAGAATCCAATGCAAAAATCAGTTTTGAAATACAGTACCTGCTTCCCATCAAATGTTATGGCTTAAAAAATAAAAAATATGCATTAAGCGCTATGGGAAAGTGACAATATCATGGATTTACTCATGAGTAGGCAAACATGCCATTGTCTTCTGGAAAGGCCAGGCTGAGAGGAATCCAAGACCTTGTTCTCTTTTTGAGGTTTGGGCATCTGGTCACCCTATCCTTATCCTCATCTGATCTCAGTGGGCTGAGGGTGGTGCAAGTGGTTAAGACACTGTGCCTGTTAACCAGTAGGCCAGGGTTCAAGACCTGGGTCCTCATAAGACAGGGTGAGCTCCTGTCCTTGGCCCATCTCTGTGACACAGCTGGAACCAATTGTATTGGCTCTGTCATTCCATTGGACTATTTCAGTGGTATGAAGAGGGGGGATTTGCTGTTTGGGTAACAGCCTATCCTCTATATTAATCTACTCAGGCCTTCGTGCTTCAAGCATGATACCATAGTCTTTTGAGACTGATGGATGCCAATATTTTTTGTCCTCAATGGGCATGTGTCAATATCTAGATACTTCATGATGTTGAAATTAGAGCACTCATTAGACCAGTCGCTAGAAAAGCAAGTGGAGACCTACTATGACCAGAGGATCATGGGCCTTTGCAGAGTGGGATTCCTGCTATTATGAGCTTCCCCTGCTCATATTATGAGCAGCACTACAAGGAGAAGATGATTATCACCCCCCACCCACCATCACCATTAGAACAGCTGCAAGGAGATCACCTCCCCCGCCCTCTGCCTCAAAATAACTCTGCTCCAATTGCCAATCCAATTGACTTGGAACTGGAGGAATGAGTAAAGGCATCAACAAGAGAACTAAAGGCTCTGAGCTGTTCTCTATCATAGGCTGCCTTAGGGATCATCTGATCAAAAGATGGGGTAAATAAATTCATAGATAATTATGAAAAGACTGGTTCATCAGTACTAAACCTTAAAAAAGCAGCTCCTTTCCTGTTCTGCAGTTATATTCCAACCTTCAAATGGCTTCAGTTTTTTTAAATCAACACATTTAGACATTTTTTAATCAACACATTTAGACCCTCATTTTTGGGGGGATTTCCGAAGATGTGTTAGAATGAGTAAAGAGCTGACAGCTGCTAGTTAAAGGAATGTGCCTTCAAATAATAAGACTATTTATCATATTCACATCAGAACTAGACTTTTCATTAATAGAAATGAACAAAAGTAACTCCATATCTGATTTTTCTGGAATCTGATATCTTTTGAGTGCGTCATTAGAAGCAGTACTCACATTCTGGAACTGTCTGAATGGCACAAACTGGACAATGTCTCTAACAGCAACCTCTCCTGAACAAGATCTTAGAGCACCCGTGTCACTGTCAAGAAACTCCATGGCACTGAAATCAGCTCCTCCAACACCAACAATGATAATGGACATGGGAAGTTTGGCTGCGTTGACAATGGCAGATCTGGTCTCATCAAGGTCTGTTATCACACCATCAGTGATGATCAGGAGGACAAAATATTGCTGTTGAATAAATGCACAGAGAAGATGAAATTATAGAGCTATATATATTCCCAAAATATTGGAGAGCAGTTTAAAAACAGTCTCAAAAGGGAAAGATTTAAACAGTGACATTGATAAGGGGGCCTGAGGGAATTGTCAATTGCCCTGGTTATGCCTTGGGGGGGGGGAATGTCAGGGTGGTTCCTTTCAGGGGGGAAGGCTTCTGATTAAAATGAGGAACAAGATCCCAACATATGTTAAGTTTCAACTCTTGATCTGGAGAATAATACAGTGTAACAAAATTTGAACAACTCAATACAGTATATCTGAACATTCAATGCTTCTTTGAGCACACTCCTAACCATGTCTACTCAAAAGTAAGCTCAACTGTGTTCAATGGATCTTACTCCCAAGAAAGTGTCTTTAGGATTGCAGCCTTTGTCAGTTTTCGTGTGAGGGTTTCAAAGATACTACTGTTTTTAGCATAGCATCAATAGATTTGCCACTACTGACATTATGCAGTTGTATGACATGCATTGCAGTTAGGAAAATGACATGCATTATGACATGCACTGCATTAGGAAAAAACACAAAATTTAAGTAAAAATGTTTTGATACAAACTATATATATATGTGTGTGTGTGTGTGTGTGTGTGTGTGGTTATATATATATAACCACAAGAATCAGTTCCTCTTAATTGTAACAGTAAAAATTCAACATAGAGCACAATCCTAACCATGTCTACTCAAAAGTAAGCCCCATTGTGTTTAATGGGTCTTTCTCACAGGAAAGTGTCTTTAGGATTGCATCCTTAAGCAATTTATTTTTAAAAAGTATTTAAAATGTATATAAATGCAATTCTAATACAAATATGAATCAATACAAAATCATCTCTCTATGCATGTTGTTCTTATCAGTACCTGAATGTTGCATGGCATTTTTAGAGAGTGAAGTTATCAGTTCAATGTTTCATTAGTAGAGATGCTTGTTTCCAGTGAGTAAAATAGGATTACACCTTATGTCTTACTGACTTACTGAGTTCCAGTAATCTGAAAATAGCCCTGTGTAAGGCTTTCGCCCTTTATTCAATTTGATGAGATTCACTCAAGTACTGCGGGGAAGGTAGTTCCTTACTCCTTATTCCCCAATTCTTGATCATAATAAAAAATGGTGAATAATGATGTTACTGTATGATAAAACTGAAATACTTACTGAGGCTGTTTTTTGCTGGATAGCTGCAGCAGCAAATCTAGCCACATGGTTTATTATTGGAGAAAAGTTGGTGGGTCCATACAGTCTTATTTGAGGGAGGCAGGCCCGGTACGCATCCACAATACCCTGGATTCCTGAGGTGAAGGATGAGCATTCAATTACTTCACCATTTTTTATGTTTGAAGATGAATCAGAAATGGCTTCACACCAAAAAAAAAATTGAGGGAGGAAATCAGGTGCTCCCAAAGACCATAATTTCATTATTTCAAAAGGATTTGACAAATAATTTTTCCTGTTTTTTTGCTACGAACAGGGAAATCAATCCTGATTAAGAAAACATACATGTTTTGCCCTTTGCTTTACAATTTACTGGTAAATTCCATAATTATGATATTGCAATGGTACTACACTTAAAACCAATGATCAACAAGAAAGTCAGAGTTTGGTATTAGTTATGGAAAGCTTACAAGAATCAAAAGATTCTTTAAGTTTTTATTTTAATATTTCAGAACTTACCAGCACAGAATGGGTTTGTTGGGTTAAAGTTTAATGGAAATTCATGTGACACCTGTTAATATGTAAAAATATTCAGATTTTATATATGACCACCTAAGACAGCAGTTTTCATTTTCAAGTTACATTTCTATACAAGTTTACCTGCCATGAAGGTGGAATCTGAGCACCAAATCCAAAAGCTGGAAACATCTTATCTCTAAAATTCAGAGAAAAAGAGATTTAAGTAAGTTCACAGTACCAAACACTTCACAAGCCAGAACATAAAATCTATTCATATTGTTGTTGTTACAGGCAATTTTTTTATGAGAAACTCATAAATTTAAATTTAATTTTAATTTTAATTTGAGCAAGGATGTCATATCCCTGCATTCTTTGCACTCAAATAAGACTTTTATTTAACAGCACCCGTCTTTCCTCTGGTGTGCTACCTCTATAGGGCTTAGAAAGCTCTCCGGAGAGGGAATGAAGATGTGTTCTGGTTCTCTACAGAGGGCTTAAAAGGGCGATTATAGCATATTTGATTATGTGTAATATTTGGTATCCAAATGTTATTTGGAAGATCTGAAGATTGGTCCCCTCTCTTATGTCAAGGCCTCGCATGTAACCACATGCAATATCTAATCATGCATATGGTTACCTGCCCAGTTAAAGATACAGTATAAAGATTGTTTTTATATTTGTAGGACAGCACATCTCTCGGTGATCTAGGGCAAGCGTGCACACATTATGAAGATATGCAATCCATTCAGAGAACGATCCACTGCACAATCTTTGTACATTGTCATGCTAGGGTGCAACCTTAACCTAAGTTGTAACTACTCATCAGCACAGGCAAGTATATCTGTGCACTGGCCTAAACCTCCTCCAGGAGTGGCGGAGAAGTGTGTTACAGTACTTTTATGACATCCTTGTTTAGAATGGGACTTATTCTGGGGCTTAGGCTGGCCTAACTGAAGATTAGGATTGCAGCCTTAGAGCATAATCCTATCCACGTCTACTCAAAAGTAAGCCCCACTGCATATAATCGGTCTTACTCTCAGGAAATTATCTTTAGGATTGCAGCCTTAGTGTTCCAGTGTTACCTTCACTCAGTAGATGCTAGAAATAAACTGAAATTCATTTTCCTAAACACACAAGTCATACCAATATTGGCATAACCACTCCAAGTTAATAGGTCACGTCACAAACTAGACCCCGAGCTGCCTGGCACAGGCATACTGGAAGCAAAATATGGGAGAACAAAGCACTTGTTTTCTACGCTTTCTAAGTCATTGATAGCACGATTTCAAAATATGCATTTAAAAAAGTTGAACATACACATCATAGTCCTGAATTACCGTCCCCACAGACCAAATTGCAGTCAAGTATTCATTCACTCCATTAGGGCTGATGTAATGTAGAGAGTCTGGAGAGCGAGGATCTCCATTAGAGCCAGTAAAGTCAATGCTAACCTGTCGAATGATACATAAATGTTCTGACGATTATTTTGAACCCCTAATTAGCAGCACAGGCATAAGTTACAGATAGAAATTATGCTGAGCCAAATCTGGGAGAAGCAGGCTCCTTCCTCAGCTCCAAGTGATTAGTTTATTTTTAAGTTTTCTGCTTTTTTCTAAACTCAGTCACATGAAGCCCACAAATACAGCAAAATTATCAGTTTGCAACACATTACCCACAATTAGCATAGGAAAGTTGTTAGGATAAAAATTATATATTTCATCCTGTCAGTGGAGTATCAGTATAAATGATACTCTTACAAGTTCTCTATACAGAGGAACAAGACACAAATGGTCCTTTAACCCCATTAATGTTTGTTTTTGCAACTGAACCTTTAGCAACTACTGTCAGATGAATTAAAAAAAAATACCCACAAAGTCCTCTCCTAAGACTAGTTCATTGTAACTCTATGAGAATAATCTGATACTTGACACATTTAATATTAAACACTTGTCTACAAATAAAGAAGAAAGTGTAAACTCCTCGATCAAATTTCTGTTGTTCCCCAATTTATACCACTCCCTTATTAGATGGAGCTGGCACGCACATTAAATGCATGCTCTAGATTAGGAGTCTGCCGGCCCAAGCTTCTATCTGGTCCTCTAGACACCTACAAGCTTCTCACACACTTGACTAGTATTGTAGGATGTTGTGAGGGCTAAAAATAATCATGCTCTCTGAAGGCCATAGAAGGTGCTTGGAAAGTTGGGGAATGGAGGTCTATTTGAGTATGTATTTCTGGGTTTTGTATCGGTGCTTGGAGAAATCCTGCAAGTTTTAGCCCATTCATTATCCAATTTATTCATTCATCTAAATTTCATCTCTAATTATTTAAAATTTTATATTTACATTTTTTTCTGGCCCTCAGCACTGTGCCAGGTATTTGATGTGGCCTTCTGGCTGAAAGGTTTAGAAACCCCTGCTCTAAACCAATGGTTTTCAAACTTTTTGTCCTCTGGAGCTCTTTACACTAACAATCAGAATTTCAGGGAGACCCACACATGCATGCAACAGATTGTTCAGACCACTGGCACATGTGCTGGTGCCAAACCAATGGTGGCCACGTACATGAAATGCTCAAGGTCTGCTGTGAATCTCAGGCCTCCTAAGGAGCACACTTTGAGAAATGCTGCTCTTGTCCATTTTCCATCTCTGCATAATGGCTTCCAGGTTAGTAAGAGATAGCTTCAAAGCCACGGCAGTTACTTCTGGTCAGGATGTTTTCTATTGCCACATCAGAGGCCTTCCTAGCCCTTTTACAGTGGTATGACAAAGGTGTTTCCTCTTCTTGATTCTTCCCAATTCAACAAGTAACCCTCTACATCATTTTAGATGAACTATAGTTAACTTACAGTAAAATTCAGCTGACATCCTCCCATGATGTAGTCAAGGAAAGTGCATTCCATGATGATCTGTATGGAAAATCAAATATTCAGTGATAAATCAATGGGCATAAACCAATGTAGAAGATTTTCTCAGAACTCATGTTTACCCTCTCTCTATATCCGTGCTAAAACTAAGGGTTCCTAAAGTGTGCATCACAATGCCTTGGAGTATTGTGACAAGCAAATAGTGGCATCAGTCACTGCCTGGCACTGCCACAGCACCACATTGGGATGTCTGAAGAGTCCACCTGCCCACTCTGAGTCTCTAATGAATATCCAAGTAAAAACATGACATTTGAACATGCTAACCTCACAGTGTTTCACACTCACAACTCCTGAGTTTTTGTAGCTTTTCTTCTTTTGCCTCTTCTTTTCATTGATGCATTCAAATTCAACCTGCAGATACATGAAAGCAGCAAGAGAAACACACACAATTGTTTAGGCTATTATGCTAAGAAAGCACTACTCAGAAGCTTGCTAAATTCTACCATAGTGCCATCTGACATGTTACTTTTTGGACACGGCCTCCCTGTGTCTGAAGAAGCTTGACAGAGGCTTCCAACAGGCACTTGGTTTTTCAGGCCTTGCAGGTTCAATTATCTGTGGAAATTGGTATGGGGGGGGGGGGGCTGGAAATGGTTCCACAGTGGACACCGAGGGCCCATCTCACTCTAATAGGAGCAAAGAGTATTCAGGTTCAAATTCTCATTTAAGCCATGGAACTCATTGTGTGCGCTTGGGTCAATCATCTACTCGAATAGTGGGATTTTGGCCTGATTTTGCAGGACGCTTCTTATACTTAACAGTTCAAATAAAAATGGAATTAAAGTGCTCCCCCCCAAAAAAAAGCCCCCCCAAAAAACATAGCTTTATGTATTAAATTGCAGCAAATCAGAAATCAGCGGTATTTACCATACTATAGACGGGGTCTGAGTTTTACAAACAATGGATTGGCCTATGCATACCCAGTGAGTATACAATACAAATTTAAACTGTTTGGTTCAAAGCTCACACATTTCCCCACTATAATAAACCACTATACTTATGGATGCAAACTTGGCACAGGCTGGGACAAATACAGTAGAGTGGTACCTTGGTTTACAAGCATAATTTGTTCCGGAAGCATGTTTGTAATAAAAAACGTTTATATATCAAAGTGAATTTTTCCATAAGAATTAATGGAAACTTAGACGACTCGTTCCACAACCCATAATTCAGATAAAATGATTATAATACTGCAATATAATACAAAATCATAAAGGAAATACAAAACAGAAAAATTAACTTCAGGTCCCTCAGGCTGCAATCAGCCTGCCTTACACAGGTGTGAGCCCTGCTTATAATAGGGCTTCCTTTAGAGCAGACATGCATGGCTAGGTCTCTTAGGCTCCTTTCTTTTACCCTCCTTACATAGGAGTGAGCCCCACTGACTCAATAGGATTACTTTAGAGTACTCATGCATAGGTTGATCTCTAGGAGAGGTTTAGCAGGTGCTGGCGGAGCACTGAAACCAGCCATATCCCAGCCTGGACTATTTTTTGCTTATTTATCAAGACATCGCTTATGTATCAAATCAAAATTATTAGAAACATCTGCTTGTCTTGAAAAACGCTCTCAATCCAAGATTTTACTATATTTATAATTTCTTTAAAAGTTAACAAAATTCATTAGAGTGTGGCTGCAATCCTACCTTCCAGTTAGGCTGGCTTAAGTGCAGTACCAACCTAAAGGTGTCACAAAACTGCCACAAGGCACTTCTGACCCACTCCAGGAGGGGGGGTTGGCAGGTATACAGGAACATACTGACCTCCCCACACCACCATAGGAAGATATGCCAGGTGAGTTATGCCGGCCTAAAGCAGTTAAGATTGGTTGTGAACTTACTGGTGATTGTCGAGAAGCTTCTTTTAATTTTGACATGGTGGTTTGAAAGGCCCCAATGAGATCATGCGACCCATCATTGTCATAATCATAGCACTCAACCTAAAAAAAAATGAATCGACATCATCCAAGAACATGGCTACAGAGGTAGTATCATGGAATTCCAACAATATAATGGGCAAATAATTGCCACTGACTGAAGAAAAGAAAACAGGACTTTTAAGAACACAGCAGATTAATAGTCCGCACTGTTAGTTTTAACTAGCATGCACATGCACTCACCAGCAGTGCAAACACAGACTGCTGAATTAGATACAGATGTAATAGAAACACAGTTAGAGTGGAGCAGAATTCAAGGGGTGGAAGGAAAAGAACAATTCTTTTAACATCTTTCTAGTGTTAGCTTGGTAACAATATCAACATATTAACTTAATGTCACCAAGCTGAAACACTAACAATTGGCCAATTTAGGCTGCAATCCTATATACACTGAACGCACATACATTGTGCATCCTATACACACACTGAATGCAATGGTGCATCCTATGAACACACTGAGCTTACTTCTCAGTAGGTATACATAGCTTACACTGCTGGTTTCCAAACTTGTGTGTTTTTTGGATTAAAGATATTCTTCCTAGCCATAACAGAACAGATAAGAATGCATGCCTGCTCCCAATAAGAGGAATCTTCAGTGGCTCACTTCAAACACACATCAAAACATGTTTGTGTATTTAGCCATAATACACAGATAGTCATGTTAACAAACCAAGAGACATTTCCACTGAACACAACTAACAATTAAATTTTACTTACTATAGTAAAATGGCCTGTTACATACGACACCCGTAGGCATAAAAGTATTAAAGCACTTGTTGAATCAACCATAACAAGTTAAACAGTTTTCAACTCCTTATTATGACAATAAGCTTTAGGTATAACTAATCTACCAAAGGATGCAAGATTTTCTTGTACCTCTTCTGAAGAGGATATAATATAGAAGGCTAAATTTCAGTCAACATGATAGATATTCATAACATTTCTCCACTATTGACTTTGTTCCAGATGAGGCAAGAATCAGCCTACACAGGTTAGTGTAGTGTAAATTTTTCAATGCAATTTCAATGCAATTTTTCAACAAGAAACCCATATTAGAAATGTGGATACAAAATATTTAATTAGGAAAAGTTTGGGAGAAGAATTCTTTGCTGCAAATTTGAAATAGAAAAAAAAAAAGTTGTCTTCTACATCAAACTTCATGAACCTAAGCCGATGGCTGGCTTATAAACTGAGAAAAGGAAAAGGGATTAATTACAAACTTACAAGAAAATGGACACCAATTTATACAGATCAAGTGGATCTGCAAAAAATGATTACAAATTTTTATTCAAATTTGTATGAAGTCAAAAGATAGACCCCACAAGATTAAATATTCAGAGACATTAACCCTACAAGGTTAACATATTCAGAGACAAAATTTATCAAAATTGACACAAGAGCAAAGATCTATATTGAACGATAGAATTACACTAAGAGAAGTGGCTGAGGCAATCAGAAAAATAAAAATAAAGTTCCAGGACCTGACCAAATTATATATAAACATTTTGAACATGAGCTGAGTTTGACACTACAAAATGTTATGAACGATAAAGGGGAAAATGTTAAAAGGGAAGATTTTAAAGGGGAAGAAGTCAGACTCATGGAAAGAGGTAAATATTACATTATTACCAAAAGAAGGACAACAGTTGGATGATATAAAAAATTATAGACCAATTTCACTTTTAAATAATGACCACAAGATATTTACAACTATTTTAGCAGAGAAAAAGAATGATTTATAAAATTTAATTCATGAGGACCAAACTGGTTTTTTACCAAAAAGATACATGAAAGACAATGTCAGAGTTGTAACAGATTTGATAGAACATTTTGATAAATTCTGATTTTTTAAAATAAAAACAGCTGGCATCAATTACAGTATATCATCAATTATATCATCAATTATATCAATTTTTGATTAAAAAAACAGCTAGCATGTGTATATTTTTAGATGCACAAAAAGCTTTTGACAATTTAAACTGGAGTTTTTTATTTGAAATTTTAGAAAATATTAATTTGAGATACCATATATACTTGAGTATAAGCCTAGTTTTTCAGAACACTTTTTAATGCTGAAAAAGCCCCCCTCGGCTTATAGTAATTTCTAAAAATGGATAAGATCAATTTATTATATGCAGTCAGCTCAAGTGATTGTGAATGGAGAGTTAACTAAGATTTTTGAGATACTAAAAGGAACAAGACAAGGATGCCCTTTATCACCACTTTCATTTACTGTATATTGTTTCTGGAAGAACGACTAGATGTGCCAATGATTTCAAAAGTTTAGAGATTAGGGTTAGAGATTTAAAATGGATAAGAAAATGTACAGTTTTGAAGATGCTATGTCTTTATCAGAGAGAACTACGTGTAGAAGAAAAACAGGTTATTACCAGGATTTTTAAGTTATTACTAAAATAAGAATCAGAAGAACAGGTTAAAGATTGTATGGTATAATGGGAAAAAAATGTCAGCCATGAAATATTAATGAAACAATGGGAGGATTTAAGGGTTAAAATATTAAAATTTACACTAAAGGTGAGCATTAAAAAGAAGTTTCTGGACCATCATGGATGTAAAGACTCAACCTGCATAGAACTACCATACTAAAGGAAAAAAATATATAAAGAGGACAAACTAGAGATAAAAGAATCTTAAATGACTGTGAATTATACATAAACAGAGAGGCTTTCCTGCATTTCATGGAGCTATAAATGCACATCTTTATGGCTGGACACAGCTGATATAATAACAGGCATCAATTGTACACATTTCTCTGTACCTTTAGAAAGAACATTTGACAAACGCTAATTAAACATGTACAGCTGAAAAAAGATTTGTCTCAAATTCAAAACTAAGATTTAGTTTCAGGTAGAACACATTCAATGGATGTAGAAAGAGAATAGACATTACCTTAATTGTTTTGTCCATATCTCCATAACACAAGGAGTTGAGAGAGACTTTAAATGGTCTCCAGACAGGGTTCAAATTATTTTTAATAACCTAAACAAACACACACACAAGTGTATTTTTAGAAATACCAAAGGCTTTTGAATGACCATCTTTAATAAATACTGTGGTTCAATAATATACACAGCTATCAGGGAGAATATGGTGCACCTTCTATATTAATAAAAGGCAAATTCTGTCTGTCCACGTGTCAGTTAACCCTCTAGCTCCAAGCACGCTTGCTCTACATAGACATATTACAGTGGCGCCTCATGTAACAAGTTAAATTCGTTCTGGAGGCATGCTTGTTATGTGAAACGCTCTTTACATGAAGCAGATTTTCCCATAGGAAATAATGGAATCTCAGACAATTGGTTCCACAACCCCAAAAAATATTCATATAAAAATATTAACTGTATATAAAAATGAAAAAATAAAAAAAGGTACAAACTGCAAGAAAGGAGATTCTGGCTGGAAATCCGGAAAAAATTCCTGATGGTGAGGGCGGTTCGGCAGTGGAACAGATTGCCAAGGGAGGTGGTGGACTCTCCCTCACTGGGGATCTTCAAGCAGAGGCTCGATGAGCACCTGTTGGAGATGCTCTAGGGGGAATTCCTGCTGCAGGCAGGGGGTTGGACTAGATGACCTACTAGGTCTCTTCCAACTCTATGATTCTATGATTACAAAGCACTGTCACATAATACAAAACACTGTAATATACAGTAATACAAACACACTGCTATAAAGAAGCTACTGTACAGTAGTGAACCGTACTTTTGAAAACCTTCATGGCTGATGTGAGGGTTATAGAGAGGAGGATGACTTTGGCTGCAATCCTAAAGACACTTTCCTGGGAGTAAGACCAATTGGACACAATGGGGCTTACTTCTAAGTAGTCATGGTTAGGATTGTGCTCTTTCACAATCACTAATGGAATCCCTGCTATCCATTGGCGCAATGGAATCTTTGTCTTTTTGTGCAACTTTAACATTCCCAAGCTGCTGATGGAAAGCATCACTACAACATTGATAAGGCACACCTTTCACGCTGCCACTCACAGTTCCCACATACAAACCTCAGGCTGCTCCCCTCAGACCACCCATGAGTTTCCTGGCCATGGAAGCCTATTCCAAACTTTGCCCTGGGCCCCACTGTAGCTCAAACTAGTCCCCTTGTCCCTCCCTGTGGGTTCCCTAGCCATGGAACCCTGTTTCAAATTTCATCAGAAGTGCTCTTTATTCAAGACAGTGCTCTTTACGCAAATCAAAATTTCTGAGAAAATTTTGTTCTTTACACAAAACGCTCTTTATTCAAGTCGCTGTTTATTCAAGGTACCACTGCATATCTTTTTGGAATCAGGGTGATCCCGGGATTAACACCTCCACACAACACAACCACACACACAACACCACATATGTCCTAAACCCCTCTAGTTCTACCTACACTTGCTCTATGTAGACATATTATATCTTTGTGGAATCAGGATGATCCCGGGATTGACCCCCACACACAACACAACCGCACACTCCACACAATTCCACACACATCCTAAACCCCTCTAGCTCTACCCACATTTGCGTAGACATATACTTTTTTGGAATCAGGATGATGCCGGGATTGACCCCCACATGCAACCCAACCCCACACTCCACACACATAACACATCTCCACACACACAACACAACTACACACCCATAGAGAGATACAACCTAACCCACTCTTTCACACACATACAATGTAACCCAGCCCCTACACACAATACCACACACTTCCTAAACACCTCCAGCTCTGCCCACACTTGATTTACATAGACATATTAAACCTTTTTGGAATCCGGATGATCCAGGAATTGACCCACACACACAACCCAAACCCACACTCCACACACGCACACAACCTAACCCACGCTTTCACCCACACACAAAACATAGCCCAACCCCCATACACAACCCAACCCCACACTCACAACCCCACACACACAACCCCACATACATGCTAATCTACTTTCTTACACACACACGATATAGCCCAAGACGCACACACAATCCAACCCCACACTTCACACACACAACACAAGTCCACACATACACACAATGTAGCCCAACGCCCCCCACACACCCCAACACACAACATGACTTCATACACACAGATGCTAATCCATTCTTTCACACAGACAATGTAGCCCAACCGTCATACAATTGAGCCCCACACTTTACACACACAGCAGAAATACATGCACATGCTAACCTACTTTACACACACACACCATGTAGCCCAACCCCCACACATACCCAACCCCTCCACACACACAACACAACCTAACCCACTCTTTCACACACAAACATATCCCAACTGCCGCATACAACCCAAATCCACACACACACAATGTAGGCCAAACCCCCCCCCCCCACAGTCCAACCCCACACTCCACACACCGCACAAACTAACCCACCCTTTCACACACACACCCCATAGTCCAATCCATGGTGATGTTTGAATAGGTAAATAAATGAAAATAAGTAACGAATTTAAGTTAATACAGAAGACCAAAAAAGAAAACCTTACTTCTGTTCTGTGTACCATCACCCAGTTTCCTTCAGAGGTCTGTTTGTGAAATTCCAAATAAGGATCAGATTTGCCAAACAAATCCTGCAATTAAAAAAATAGACTTATCCAAAGTTACCTGGCAGGGAAGCATAACTTTATTGTCTCCAGTTCAAAGCAATCTCTACCTTTATCCAGGATACAAATATATTCAACCCACATTCTTCCTTGTTTCTAACAGCACTGCACATAACTGTGGCTCCATTATATCAACCCACCTTTTGAAATTCAACTCCACTCAATACACATTTGGAAGGACCACCTCCTTAAAAAAAAGTCCTGCAACAAACAAAGCACCAAACAGGACTACAAACAATATCTTCAGGGAAAATAAACATTAAAGAGTGCCAAGAGAAAGCCACACAGAGACATATAAGCCATAATTTTAACATAAGCCTTTAGCTACCAAAGTGATAGTTCTGTGAATCTTTAAGATGCTGAAAGACTTTCATATAAATACTGGAGCTTTCAAGGCTAGCATTCACAACATTAAAATAAATACCGTATTTTCTTGGCTGATACCTTGAATATTTTTTTCTAATAAGTGCTTCCACTCTGATGTATGTACTGCAACAGAATAACCTATTTATTTCACTGAAACCATTTGTGGACTGCAATTCAGATGCAGATTTTCATCAACTAAGCACAATGTTTTTCAAGTATGAAGGGGATTGGTAACTCCTTTGCTGGCTATGAAAGATGCAACCTTGTTTATCTACAACCAGAGGTTAGTATATTCAGCAGGACAAGAAATCATCTTTAAATACCACATTGTAAATTGAAAGATGATAAAATATATTTTGAAAAATATTTGTACACAGCTTTACAAGAAAAAGTTCAAAGCTGTTTGCAGAAAAGAATTAATTAAATGGTTCTACAACCCAGAAGGGTCCTCAGTTTAAAAATAGTGCAGAAGAGACACCAGCAAGCAGCCAAAAGAGACAGTGGTGGGTTAAGACAGAACTGCTCTCCACCTGCTAAATATAGAGAAGAACCACTTGAAGGTGCTGGAAATATATAGAAGGATTTATTTTAAAAAATCCTTTTTTTGTCTTTCCTTAAAAATTTCTGAAAAGTTATTCCCATATCTAGACCTCCACTGAAGCAAAACTTATAATAACTTATAAGAATCAGCACTTATAAGAAAAACTTATAAGAATCAGCACTTATAAGAAATTTTGAAGTTTATTTGAAGAATAAGCCCTGTGGACATGTGCTCCTTTGTCCCTTTTTTCTTACACTAGTTACTATTGCTTACATGGGAAAAATAGCCAGCATTCAATCCAGAAAATCTTGTTCGCACACAACTCTGCAAACCAGTATTACCAATAACATTTACAATACAGTCCTAGATTGTATCAACCTCCTGTTTGTCAAATGAGACAACAGCATACTGTTGTCTCAATTGACATACAGTTCCTGCAGACGTAACTGGGGAATTCTGAATGTTTATGAACCCTCACCCTCTTCATAAAAAATATTTCAAGAATTAGAGCACTGTGTGCACTGTGTGCAGCGATGAGTGGCACAAGCAACGGACTTCTTCATGAAATGGCAACTGTGATATGCACAAGGATATAGAGTCTGCAAAGGGAAGGGGAGGCCATCCCTACTCCAAACAGTAGTACCAAGGATGAAGAATACCAACAGAATAAAATTCTGTTAAATGTTTTAGCAAATCATTTTAATTCCAATTTATTTCATTGTTTATCATGAAGGTGTTGAGTACCTTGTTATCCAATTTCCTTGCTTCAACTTCAAAGATCACCACTCTGTTATCTTTTATTTCTTCAGCAAAAATCTGGGTAGACACGAAGACAAGACAAATATTCACATGAATAGATTCTGAATGCTAATAAAGCATGAACTTTTGGTAGAGGATCTGACACTCCTATAATGTTTTGAATATTCCTACTATTTTCAAAAACAATAAAGGTGTATATTGCCTATATTAACCTATATTATATTACCTATATTAACTAGGTAAGTCAAGAAAGTTAACATTTTCAACCAGAGGAGGGAGTATAAAGAGAATGCTTTTTCCCTCAATCCTATTTCAGAACATTAATGTTCTGAACCAGCGAATTTTAAAACCTTCCTGTACTGCAATTTATTTCCTAAATACTAAATTTTTCCTAAATATTTTAGGAAAAATATTTCCTAAATTTATTTTACTAAATACAAACATAATAGATAAATATTAAATAAAAAAGTTTCCACTAAATATATTTTGCTAAACTGATGTTAAGAATTCCATTCATTTTCAAAATTGTCATGCTGCACTACAAGCTGCAACTTAAACAAAGTAAATCAAAAATTCCTTTGGATACAAAAAATTCCCCGGGGTAACTGTGTAGTTATACATATTCAAGTCATAGTTTAAATTTTAAGAAGTTGGAATAAAAACAAGTTAAAGCAACAAATTAGATTTAAGTTCTGTATACTGCAATCATGTGTATTTTTACTCAGAAATAGTTCTCAGTGTAGTCAGTGGGGCTTTTCCCTGTAAGCATAAATAAAATTGAAATTTTAATCCCATTAAAGAAAATTCAGTGGAATTTAAGTGCACAACTTTTCCTTTGATTGGGTTTGTTTTATTTCTCAGGATATGAAACAACCCAAGAATCAAAATTTTTGACAAGTGACATACCCAAACTAGCAAACAACTACACTTTCATACCGTAATTCTCCCTTTTCCTGCAGGTTTGCCATTTTTCTGTAGTAGTGGCCTAGTAAGTGTCTTGCTGGAAACAATCTATTAAAACACAGAATATTCATATTAGTTATAAGAAAGAACTTTTCTAACCCATAAGGTGTTGTCACTTTGAGAATTTCTGATGGGTAGAGGAAAGAATAACATGGCAAATATACATTTTCTGACAATAAAAATCAAGAATTTCTCCTTAGTAAAGACAGCTTATCCTTGAAAACGATGCTAAGCAAAATATGTCTCAAAGCAGTTTTCATAGCAGAGAAAAGAAAATTGAACAGGCTTCTAAAAAGTATTTTTGTTTTCTGCATAGCTCTAACATATAGCTTGTATGCACTTACATTTACTTACCCTACAATCCAGAGTAACTACAGGAGCACGTAAGAGACATTATGCGTACCCGTAGTTACTGCACCACCTAGTGAAAACCTATGGGAAATTCATATTGCAATCCAGAGCAAATTGTTCTTACACGGGAGCAAAGACTCCCCGTAGTTACTCTGGATTGCGCCCTTATGCTTATATTTTCACTTATCTTTGTCCAGGGCTCTTATCTGAAGTTTTGTAATGACAGAAGATCAAAACATCTAAAAACTCCTCAGTTCATTACAATTTTATGCAAGAAAATACAGCAGTGTTAGGTTAAGTGCACAAACAAAGCAACAGAGCTACAATCATCTGCAAATTTCACTAAGAGTAAGATCAAACACAAGGGTCTTAATTCCGAGTAAACGTGTAGAAGACTGTGATACAAGTAGATGAACTATATAGATCTTACAACAATGTTATTTCAAATACCAGATAATCAACATAAGAGAAAGACAACGTATTGCTATCTTGTTGAAAACTGAGATCTATAAAATTAGAACCTGCACCACACAATTATTTTCCTACTTTGAAAATTTTCTATTTTTGCTGACAATAGAATGTTACAAATGAGATTTTATGTGAATTTCATTTCTGTTGACAAACTGAAATAAGAACAATACTTACTGCCATAGAGATTATCTTGCAGCAATTTACACCTACCTGCCCCAAGGTGCATTCAAATTCTCCTAAGAAATCATCGTCACTCAGATCAACAGTTTTGTTGTCAATGTCATAAATCCCAAATTTGAGCTTCTGGACTAGTTCAAAATAGTAATCAATCAAAAATCTCTTATTAAACTTAGGGTCCAAACAGTTCTTGATTCTTTCTGTGCGATCAACCTGCAAAGAAGACCAAAACTTCAGCGGTCACACGACAGCTCAGGAGAAAAAAGGCTCACTTTCTAGAAATGATGTTAAAAATTACCGGTATTTGAGAATCTGAAAAATTCTGCCACTCCCCCACTCTAAGATAAAAACATGATGCTAAATCAAGCAAGGTGCCCCTAGAAAGACACCTTTAGAAACACATTTCTAAATACAGAAAAGATGACTACAAACTTATGCACTAACATTAGAATATTCCACGCCTCGTCCATGAACTAAACTGATATTATCAAGGTATGCATATTGGCAAACTAAAAAAGTTTATATAGAAAAAAATAAATGTTAGAATGTTAGTAATATTTCTAAAACACATTTGTGGCATAATCTTTTGCACATGTGGTCAAAACAAATTTATCTTTTCATTCAAAGAGGTTTGCTTCCTAGTAGCTTGAAAAGAATTGCAGTCAGAATTGCAAGCAAATCCTTTTTATTTCAGTGGAACTGATTTTAAAGTAAAGATTGCTTGGAGTGCAGCTCTTATTCAGCTTACAGTTACAAACATTTTTGACTAATGTTTTCAAACTAGTGCTTAGAATACTTTACTAATATTTTCTATTTTACTAGTTTTTAGATGACTTTAAAATCGATGCCAACAATTAGATTCTCCTAAAAAATGTACTAGCCAAGCAAATCTTATACACGAGCAAACACTGGGGGAAAAATGATCGATGGACATCTCTGGATCAGTTTTGCTACAGGTTAGTCCTATTTAGATTATCTAAATTAACACAGGATAATATGCGGACGGCTCCCAGAATCTCTTTGCGCTTGCTCCACACATGCACTTACTCCCACCTAGATTCTGTGAGCTCAATGTCAGCCTGCTGTGGCACAAACTAAATTCAGGGAGAGTTTCCCTGCACTGCGACCCTGGTTTGGATCATGATCACAAGAAGAAACTCTGTTTGCTGCTTTAGATAAGTATGGAAAAGGCAGAAGGTGGGCTAAGCACAAAAACCACTTGCAGCAACAAGGACAGAGCAACAAGATCCCAGAGGGTATGCATGTATTCCTCTACGTGGTTTTGATATTTCTGAAGGGAGTTGAAAAGTAATTAAAATGCTGATGCTAGACCACAACCAAGCTTTTATTTTGTTTATTCTTGTCTTCATTTTTACTCACGACTGAGATTAGGGGCTAGGTCTTTTAATATGAATAACTTCCTTTGGGATATAAAATATCTATATCAGAACAATTCAATGAAAACAGGCAATAAAGCAAAGAGAGGCAGGGTTGTTCTTAAAAAAAACAATCAAACAGGTGCACATTCTAGTTATTATAGGAGGGTGTAATGCTCACTGATTTTTTAAAAAGAAATGCAGTCCTAATACCTGAAGAGCAGAAATAAAGGACGAACTGCGGAAGTTAATACCTTCTAATAAAAACAGAATTAAAATGAGGAACTTCAACCAGGCAGCAATCAAAGAGTAACAGGTGCTGGGGGAGTTCTACAAGCAGCATCATGCCGTACCTCATACCACTGTTGTCCACTTGTGTGCTGAAGAAGTACGCAAAGAGGGTCTGACTTGGAGCCAACATCTTTATCCAGGAGATTGCTACAAGAGATGGTCAGTTCCACCTTTGTTACACACTGTGCCGCCATCTGCTACAGTAGATAAGAAAACATCCAAAATACTTTAATGATCATGGGGAATGGTGGAAAGACACAGATTCTAACTGCAAATAGTCTCTGGCGACAGTCCAACATGGATTTAAAATGCTTAAGCCACAGCCCTGACAAACCAGCATCAGAAGTAGAACCGCAAATCTAAAAGTTGCCTGGTAGCAGAGAATATATACATAATCACATTTTAAAATGTTAGCGCCTGAGATTTGCGTGCATTAAGATAAAATCTTTATTCACTAAAGAGAAACATATTCCCTACCCAAAACACACATCATAATTTGATTTTATGTTTTCAGGAATTTATGTTTTCCATTAATCCACTTGGCAAAAATCAACAGAAGCAACAGAAACCTATGTAAAGAAACAATATAAAGAAACAAGCTGACCCAGCCACGACAATGGGGAGAGTGCTGCATCCTGCAGTGGAGAAGCAGTCATAGACGTCTACTTAAGAAAAAGTTTGTTCCCTTATTCCAGGACTGTACTGTGGCAGCCTCAGTGCTGAAAAATTGGGCCCTGACGTACAGGTACTGTATGGGCAGAAACTAATTTTAAATGAAAGTCTCACTTGAACAGAAAATAATTTTCTGAGGTTTTAAGTGTTTTGGGGGGTGAGGGGTAGATGCAGGAATAAGTTTACGTTTGTCTTCACTGTCCATTTGGAATATTTCCCAAACTTTAGAACAAGATTAACTTCTCAAAAAAAAGTGATGCCCTGGAGCTGGGCTTCCTAAGCTATTTAGTACCAGTACTAAAGAAACCCACTACACTCCCCCCCCCCCCCAAAAAAAAAGATCTATAAAGAAATAATTTTTTTATTAACAAGGAAGCATCCAGGGAGACCTTAGGCCAGTTACTCAGCCACACCTACCTCTCTTTTGTTGTCTGGAGGACAAAAGAATAAAAGGTTTCTTAATCATCCTTGATTCAGCTTGGGAAAGGCATGTTATGTTTGTCAGGGTCCTATTCTCTGAAAGCTACCAAAAACCATATGCAGGCTCTTGCTAAACCCTATACACTGGGTGCAAGGCCTGTTCCTCCAAAGTTTTACAGTCTTTCCAGGATACACAGAAGACTGGCATGCAGTTGGGTACTTCCAGGTCAGAGAATACTGAAACTGGGTTCACATGTGATCTATGGCAGCGGTTAAGCATTGATGATGTAATGGCTGGAAGTGACATCGCTGTGGTGCCAGAGCTGTGCCATGTCTACTTAGAACTAAGTGCGATTGCATTCAGTGATGCTTACTCCCAGGAAAGCAGTCTGAATATTCCTATCGAACATGCTGGTTCCCAGTGCCAGATTCCAAGATGGCGGCACCCGCCTTTTCATGACCCCCCACTTTGGAAATCAGTGATCTACAGTAGTGCTACTCGGGCATTTCCAGAGTGACCATATGTCATAACTAGAAAGGAGGACAAAGTCTTTCTGAAATGTAGGACATGATAAAATAAAGGCTGAAACAGTCATATATATTGCTTTCATGTGGCAAATTCAAACACTATATTTTTATTATTAAATTTAAAACTACTAAATATAGTTTATTACATATAGGCTGTAAGCCTAAATACGCTTTCCTATGAAAAATACCCACTGAACACAATGGGATTTACTTTTGAGCGGACATCGTTAGGATTGCACCCATCATGTTATTAATTACAAAACGACAACACACGTCTTGCTCAGAAAGAAATGGAGGATGAGGATTTTCTCCAGGAAACGAGGCTAAAAGAGGGGACACGTCTTGGAAAGAGAGGATATATCGTCTGCCTGGGAAACCCTTTCAAACATAAAAATCTGTCTGAGACCCCCCATCAGAGGGACAGGGACATGGATGTGATGTCATCAATATGGCAGTGATGTCACGGACCGGAAGTGATGTCGCTGTGATGCTCCTCTGTGTCTGCTCGGAAGTAAGTCCCAGTGTGTTCAATGGGTCTTACTTCCAGGAAAGCGTCTTTAGGATGGCAGCCTTACTCGCAGGAAAGCCCAGGGCCTGATCGCAAGAGAGCAGCTCCCACCATCTTGTGACCCCCAAGAGGGTCTTGACTTCTACTTTGAGAACCACTGAGGGGAGCATGTCCACGCGTAGAGAAAGAAGGTAGTGTGGTGTCTCTATCTGGGGGAGGAAGGAGCTCCATGTTTTCCTACTGGCTTCCTCCAGAGGGCTGGGGAGTCCAGGACACTCCTTGCCCTCACAACAACCCTGTGAGGCAGGCCAGGCGAGGCTGGGGGAGAACGAGGGCTGCCCAAGGGATCCCAATAGGACCTCTCTCCCACTCAGTTCTCTCCCCACCAGGGCAAGGCTGCTTAAGAGGGGGGGCCTCGACCCACGACCCACAGCCTGGGAAACAGTGGTACTGCCCCTCCAGAGCCTGCTACCTCCCTGCCCACCAGGAGGCCTCACCCAGCTCCGGCCGCAACAACCACGCCAGGCGAGAGGAGAGGGACTCCGAGGCGCTGGTCCTCCACTCCCGCAGGTTCTGCCACCACAGCAACCACTCCCGGGACAGGGACAGCGAGGGCAAGCTGCGCATGCGCGGCCTTCCCTCACCACACCTAGCCTGCGAACAACGGTCGTGAGAAGGCGCGTGACACAGCCAGGTAACGCCCCCTCCTCAGAAGTCACGCGGTGCTGTCAGCTAACGCCCCGGCTCTTCGCAAGTCACGTGACGCAGCCAGGTATCTCTTTTCCCACCTCGCGCGCGTCAGAAGGCACGTGACCCAGCCAGGTAACAACTCCGCCGCCTCAAAAGTCACGTGATGCACCCAGGCACCTCTCCAGTGACGTCAGAGGTCTCGAGAGGGACGCCTTGAGCGTCGGTTGCTGGGCAACAGCGAACGGGAAGCGGTGCGGCGACTCTAGGGTCGGAACGAACAGGAGCGGCCTTCGAAGAACCCGGTCCTCTTAAGGTGTGACCCCGCGTCTCTTCTTTTCAGGGGACCACTTCCGGTGAGGGCGGGGCTTGGAGCCAGCTGCTTCCGGAGAGGAGACGGTTCCAAGATGGCGGCTCCTGTGAAGCTCCTGGCCGCGGGGGGGCGTCTCCAGAGGGGCTCCTTCGGCGCGCGAGCACTGCTGGGACGGGGGCCGAGGCTCGGAGGCAGGCAGAGGGCCTCAGGGGGGCCAGGAGGGGAGAAGGTGACCGCCTCGGCCGGGAGGGGGCAGGGGGGCCCCCGGGGGAGCGGCAGTGGGGGAGGGACCGAGTGGGCTCTGTGTTGGGAGGTCTGAAGACTCCTCCTGCTGCTCCCTCCCCCACTCTCTGCCCTCCCCTCCCCCTGTCCCCTCCCTCCATGTCTCTCCCCCACCCCCGATCCTCTCCTGGTCTAAGTACAAACATGGTCACCTTTCCCCAGGAGCAAGCTCCATTCACTATAATGGGAGTTACTTCTGAGTAGACAGGCATAGATTTGGGCTGTGGAAATGAAATCCTACACACACTTCCCTGGGAATCAGCCCCGTTCCCTTTCACAGGCTTACTTGAGATGCACAGAACTGGGCTCTTCCCTGCCCAACAGCCTCTGCTCACTGCACAGTTCCACGTATGTCTTCTTAGAAGTAGGCCTCACTGTGTGAAGCTGGGCTCCCTCCCAGGCCAGTGTGCTCAGGACTGCAGTGGCAGCCATGTGGATTTTCTCCCTCCTCCCCTTTGTTCCCCTGGCACACGCAGGCCACCCCATTCCGATCCCCCATAGCTCCTCTCCCTTCCTTCCAGCCACTCCTTTGCAGTTCAGATACTGTAACTAACCTCGGTACTGGTCTCATACAGAGTAGTGTTGAGTCACTCTTGTAAAGCCATTGACAGAATGCTCTGTGGTCTCCCTGGGAAGAAGCCTCTTTTAGAAATGTTAGGGCTTCGTTCTGGGTGATCATGCGTAGAACTGTCCCTCTCTGTTTCTTTGCCAGGTGCTTGAAAAATCTAAATTTTTCAGAAGAGGATTGGCATTCTCTGCGTTGTCTGGCCTGGTTTACGAAGCGTACACGTTATTTTGTCAGTCTGTTTTTGTGGTTCAAGCTCGAGCCCAAGGTAAGAAATTGCAACCCCCAAAGACAACCAGTTTTAGAAATGATATTCCCTACCCACACTTCTTTCTTTTTTCACCAATTCTAAGTGGATGAAGTCCTAGATCAAGCGGATTATCTATATGGGAGTGGAGAAACTGAAAAGTTATATCAGTTGCTGGACCAACACAAGAACAGGTACAGTATTTTATTACCCACCTGCTATCTCTAATATCAGTCTTCTTTTTAACACACTGTGACTTCTGTAAGAAGCATTTTTTCTGTGTTAATGGTTGAGGATTGTGAAGAGGAATGCCAGCATTCCTACTTGCTATCTTTGACCCTTGGCTTCTAAAATCAGAAAATAAGAAACAGGTTGATATTGCACTTAAAACATTTTACCTATAATTTACATTTTAAAAACTATCCCCTTGAAATGGGTTCTTGGAAGAGAAACCCTTTGATACAGAGTGTCGTAACTAGAAAGAGACCTTGCCGTTATCCATTATTGCAGTATCCAATTTTAGTCATCCGGAAAGCTCTTTTACCAGTTCAGTAATTTCCAGTTTGTATGTAATGCTGCTGACAGTTACAGAAAACTGAAAAAAGTTCCATGTGAAACTAACAGCTACACCAACTGATGTTTGGTGTAAACAAAATTACTAAATGAATACGCTCAGTCCTAGAGGTGCTAGATATTGCAACTTTTTGGTATTTGGTTTTCCTTCTATTTTCTGCTTGGTTAAAATGCTCTGCTTTCATTAGCACATTTGAATCTTTTCTATCAGTCAAAGATGTGAAACGACAGATGTAGCATATTGTGAACTCATTTGGCTAACGTTCACCAAGTATTTCATAATGATGCAGATGTACTACTTCTGAAATGGGTTTCTCCTGCATGTTATTTCTTCCTTATCTTTGTTTTTGTGTTTAAAACTGTTGTGGTTATTAGTTCACTTCTAACCATGGTTGCAAACTTGTTTGAAGTGAATTATGATTTGTGAAAATGGTTATGCAGATGTAATGCTATGCCCTGACATGTTCTGGTAATGAAGTGAGAATGGGAATTTTACACTTAGACAGCCTTTCCCAAGGAGTGGGTCAGGGGTCCATGCAAAGTGAGTCATGGGCTGGGCCCTCTACCTGCCCTTGTATCCAAATGGCTGCAAATTGGAACCTTCTTCTGAGTCAGCAGTCCTCTCTTCTAGTCTCTGTCCTCCTCCAAATGGCCTTCGAAAAGCCACTTCTGGTTTTCAGAGACAGCTTTTAGTTTGTGGAAGCGGCTTTTGGAGGCATCTGTGGCCCCTTCTGGGGTATGCAGAAGCAAGCAGAGTAGGTTGCCAGCCGGGTGCAACCTTGTCAAGGCCTCCCCATCACCTCTAGTAGCATCACCACACTCTGCATTTGTTGTGGTAGATTGCAGTGCCATTAAGATTGGAACTGCTGCGGGTTCACAATACATGAATCTGTTGGGGATTCCAAATTTTCTGAATGTATGTATGTCTGTCAGTCATCAGGTTAATGAATTAATATATCCTGTTATGTTTATTATTAGTGAGAATGCAGAGATACTGTGGCGCCTGGCACGAGCACTGCGCGACTTAGCTCAGCTTAGTCATACTCCTGCAGAGAAAAAGAAGCAATTGACATATGAAGCCCTTGATTATGCAAAAAAGGCTCTAGAAAAAGATCCAACAATTTTTGCAGTGCATAAGGTGAGCCAGGCAGAACAGTTTAATTGAAATTGTGTTACTGCCCATTCTGTGACATAGGGTGCATTCCTAACCTCAGCTGGCCCAATTCGTTGTTCTTCCTGTTCACCTGGTGATATAAGGAGGCAAGCACTTGTCTGTGCACTGGCCTAGCTCACTGTCAGGAATGGCACAAAAGTGTCTTATGGCACTTTTGTGACACCCCTGGGCCAGCACAGGACTTGTTGGCCTAACTTGGGATTAGGATTGCAGGATAGAATGGGGGATAAGATGGGAACCTGGGGGATCTCTAGCTCATAGGCTAGAGCAGCAGTTTTCAAATTTTCAGGAAGTTCAAAACCTCCTGTAAATGCTTGTTGGGTGGGGATGTGAGAAGACAATAATGCAGTCCTCAGGAGATGCACAGGGACTTGCTGCCACTCTCCATTTCTGCAACAGCTTCCCAGGGGTACGGGAAGCCTTTCTACAGCACTCCCCACACTGTACCCTTAAAATCGTGATGCACCCTTAAAATCGTGATTTCCATCCATTTCTGGTTTCAGGCTTGGGCTGGGCTGCCATTGTGATTTTGAAGGAATCTAAATATTGGGGAGCCTTGAGAAGGCTGGCTAAGGTCTCCCTCCAACCCTGGGAGGCTGTGGCAGTGAATAGTGAGTGGCAGCAAGCTCCTGTGTTCCTCCAAAGTAATGTGATTCTGGGGATCGTTAGAAATATAGAGCAGAAGTGTTGTAGAACAGTGCCTCCCAATTCACCAAGGCCATCTAAAAGGATACCATAGAAAACCATAAAGAAGTCCAACAGAACCAACAGGAATGCAGTCCCTCACCTAGTTTAGGTTATTCATCAAGTATAGGTCACTCATCTAGGCAACCATGCAGCAGTTTCAGTGCTGAATTCAGGTCAAAACCCAGACTGATTCATCTAGGAAAGCCAGGAGTTGCATCATCACCACCCACTACAACAATCATGTTGAAACTACAGTCTCAACAATAGATTAACAATGAAGATTTAGGCTTCAATCTTAAAGACACTTTCCTAGGAGTAAGACCCACTGAACACAATGGGGCTTACTTTGGAGTAGACACGGTTAGGATTGTGCTCTTAAACCCATAGTGACAGCAAGCTGCCTGATTTTAACAATAAGGAGAAACTTATATTTGCCCACTTTCCAAATTAGTGGTGTGGGTTTTTTCAGTTGAGACTCTCAGTATTCTAAGTAATACTTTAATCTCTTTTCTGTTTAGTGGTATGCGATCTGCATCAGTGATGTGGGAGATTATGAAGGAATAAAGACAAAAATTGCTAATGCTTTCGTTATCAAGGAACACTTCCAGGTATTTCAGCAAAAACATTTTATTG
Organism: Cryptoblepharus egeriae; assembly: GCA_030015325.1. Lineage (NCBI taxonomy): Eukaryota > Metazoa > Chordata > Lepidosauria > Squamata > Scincidae > Cryptoblepharus > Cryptoblepharus egeriae. Next base: position 25,752,104 of record JAREYC010000003.1, read on the forward strand.
ATTTGATTCCATACTTGGTGTATGCATCTCTCAGCACAAACTTCCAAGTGTTTCTAGAAAGAAATGAAACAAAAAGAAAATCCCTGATACTCAAGCCCAATGTTTAAATTTGGTGTTTCAAGGACAAGTTATGAATCCTGTTGGCTTTCACTACCCATGACCCTCTTTGCTGGAGATCTTCGAGACTGGACCACTATCTGTTGGAGATGCTATAGCTCTGATTTCCTACTTCAAGACAGGATTAGATCAGAAGGTCTATAAAAGCAGCTCTATGATTCTGTAGGCTTGCAGGAATTCATCTTAGGCTCTTTTTTCTTTTTGTCCTGTGTTTTTAAAATGCTTCTTGACATCTGCCATTTCTTTTTTTCAACAGCCTTGCTAAAATTGTTTCCTTATTTTGCAACTACTGATTTTGTCTGATCATTATCTTGTTTTATCCTAATTTCCTCCACAATAGTATTAGTTCCCCTCCCTGTTGTTCCTCCCATAAATTCATTGCTATGGCTGCCATCCTAAAGACACTTTCCTGGGAGTAAGATCCATTGAACACAATGGGGCTTACTTTTGAGTAGACATGGTTAGGATTGTGCTCATAGTCTTTCATTTTGATGGCCATTCTGACACCCAAATATTCTTGTTTTCTTCACTAACTTCCATCTTCATACTGACATATTTCAATCACACCTTAAAGGTACTTGCAGCCTTTTTATGGGACTGTACTGAATGTTTGCCCCTTAACATTTTCAAATTAAATTTTTTTGCTATTTAAAATCTCTAATCATGTCACTGAGGGCAAATGATGCAATATCTCCCTTACTGTAAAAGGGTTGGGGATGTATTTCTGTTGCTGGAATAATGCATTCTCTGTCACTATCCTGCAGTAGATTTTTTCACTGCCCTTTGCACAATAGAGTAGAGCCTTTTGCCCATGTGCGTTTTCAGTAAGAATACATTCTGGAAGATGACATAGACATTTAAATCTTGAGTAAAAATATTTTAGGCCACACCTGGTTATTTCTGAGGAGCACCTTATTGCTCTGATTATGAGAAGTTTAAAAAGTAACACTAGAAAACACCAGAAAATACACTGAGCCATTGGTAACCCTGGGTGATCTGTTCCAGTGCCTTCCACCGATACTCAACTCCAAATGACATTATTTGGGGGCCATGCCTAACCTCCTCAAATCACTTCCTGGGTGTGATTGGTAACCACCTCCAGTCTTATCTTTGAAGTCATCTGAGGCCCTCCAACCAGTCTTAGCCTCTGCAGATACTCAAATCCACAAATGCTGAGCTTGTGGATAAGAAGAGCCCACTACACATTGTCTTTTTGAAGTCTTATTCTTGAATCTGAACATAGACCTTTTTGGACCTTGGTGTGAATCTTGCCTCCTCCCTCCTAACTTGAACTATATTCCTGGTGCATAAAATTATATTCCTGACGTAAGTGGTGGAGGAAAAATGCATTTTAATGAACGTGTTTATAATGTACTTATGTGCATGTTTGCTCAGGTTTCAATTTCCAGTAATGCTTCCCCCCCCCAAAAAAAAAGTATGTGCAAGACTGTTGACGTGAATTCACGTGAGTCAGACGTGAATTTAATTAGTCTTTGCTGCCATTAAGATACAAATGCTTTGGTGTTATCAAATAGGTAGGAAATGATCTTTCCTGGAATCTGTAAACTCACTGAAACAGTTTTTTCCAGACAGGTGGTAAGTCCCAGGAATATGATTTTGTTATGCTTGCAGATTGGGTGAGATACGGAGTCAGGTCACTGTTAAACTGGACTTGAAAAAACAGGCTTCTCACATCTTATCTTTCTTTGGCAGAAAGCAGTTGAATTGAACCCTAAGGATGCTACTTCACTTCATCTTATGGGCATTTGGTAAGGTAATTTTTTAAAACATAAAGCTACCCAAAAAGCTACCCACTGTTTTTCCATCACAGAGGAACACAAGTTAGTTGTACAATCTGCAGGCAATTCTTTTGTGATAATGTATGCTGTCTTTTTTACTTTGACATTTAAAGTTGTGTTATAAGTTCCCTTGAAATGATAGCATCCTCTGATAAATCCAGTGTATATCACTAACTACTCCCCAAAAAATCCTTGGTTGAGAATTCCTATTCTGGGGAGAAGAAGGGTTATTGCTGTTTGATACAAACCTGTTGCTTACTCTGCAAATGTTACCTTACTTTCCTTTTTATGTGTGTCTCTTTTTATGTATTCCAAGATTTTTGGAGTTCTCCAGTGTTAAATAATTTTTTTTCCTTTTCTATATAATGAAGTGTGAATTTCAGTATTTCAGTTAAAACTAAATTTCAATTAAAAATTTAATTCAATTAAAACATTAGAACTGCCAATGTCCTATTAGCACTCACTTGCTAAAACTGCGTAACCTTTTAAAACTGGGTAACCCAGTAGGTACTGTATTGTATATTCCTTGTTATGGCATAAAGGAGACATCTTCTAACCCTGGACCTGGGGCCAGATGCAGTCCTCGGCGAGCCTCCATCTGGCAAAACCCCTCCATTTGGCCTGTCATCCTCTGTTGATGGAAGTTCTACTTTCCACACCTCAGTAGGGTCTTTTGAGGGCTGGGGAAGCTGCATACACCTCCTCTCTCTCTATGAAATTGCTTACAAACTGATTTAAAGATCACCCTTTTCTCTGTGTGTTGGAAAGTGTTTATTAACTGTTTTGAACTCATTCATTCACAATTCCATCTCTAATATATTAATTTTTGGAAATTTATTCAAATTTGAAATGTAAATAAATTCTTTTTTTCCTTCCAACACCTGACACAGTATCAGAAAGATGAAGTAGCTCTCCTACCATATAGTTTAGAGACCCCTGGCATAAAGACTATATTGGTAACTAGGCATGTTCTTGGATCTTCTGTATTGCTTTTATACCGAAGCAGAGTTGAAGAGCACTCTGAATGTGAGTGGAGCAGTAATGCAAAGGTGGTTTTCAATGCTTACGCCTTCCCTGTGTTTCCCATCACGATCCCTACATTAAAAGGCTATCAGCTTCATAGACGGAAAATACAGTTTACACCTCTCCCCATCTCGCTCTTAATTGGAAAGGAATTTTAACATATCAAATTGGCAAATGACACAGGATTTTAAAAACATGTTTATAGCATATGATTTAGCTAATGCTAACATCTTTGTGAGTTCTGTAACCTTCCAGTTGTGAGGTTGAATACATAGCCTTTGAAGAAACAACCCACTTCCTTCAAATATATAAGCAAAATTCAGTTATAAATGTATTTTTGTTTTTATTATAGGTGTTACACATTTGCTGAAATGCCATGGTATCAGAGAAAAATTGCTGCAGTTATATTTGCAACACCACCAAGTTCTACCTACGATGAGGTACTGTATGTGCACTGTGTATAATTTCCCTTGGTTAGTCTATTCTTGTCATTAAAATATTGTAAGAAAAATGGGGCAAATTACTATTTAAAATTGTAAGTTTTATTGCAGTTAAATGGAATGTGATTGATCAGAAGTTTTTTTCTTTAAATGTAGATTCATGGGGGTTATTAGTTGACAAGCTTTATATAATAATATGACACTTGTTTAATAAAACACTGTTGTGCAAATATATACATACTGAATCAATGTCTTATAAAAATGTGGGAATGATAAAAACGTCTTTTTTGGACAATTTTTATTAAGCACAGTTGGTATGGACTTGTATTAATTGAGGATTTATTCTGACATCATTGCTAATCTTTTTCAGGCTTTACGTTACTTTCAGAATGCTGAAGATGGTAAGTGATGTAGTATTCATGTGACAAATAGTATACTGGGTGGGTATTTAAACATTTTAAACCAAGATACCCTACAATCCAGAGTAACTATGGGAAGATCTAAGAGGCACTTACTCTGGATTGCGTACACAAGGGCACATGTGAGCTACTGTAACCTCAGATACAGGTATAAGGAATTATCCATTGATTTTTCACCCAGTTTTATCTCAAATTTAAATTTTAACAATAGCCTCATTGATGTGGGACAACCACAGACAATCATTCTCCAGGAGCTTAGTACAGCTATAGTCTGGGGCAAGTGACCCCTCCACTGTCCCCAACATGTGAAAGAATGCAAAGTGGAAGTGATTTTCACCTCCTCTTTGCATTCTTTCCCTGTGCTGCACTGCTGCTCAAAGAAGGGGTCACTGCCTTGGAGCGAAGCCTTTCTAAGTAGCTGGAAAGAGACCATTCCTGTGCCTATCTATTCAGAAGTTAGTTCTAATAAATTTAAGGGTCTTATTTACACATAATTTACACATATTTACAGGATTGGGCTCTGTTTTCCTGACGCTTCTGTCCTGCATTTGCAAAATCTTTGCACGGCTGTTTTTAAATCACTGAGCGAAGGAATATTGTTTTTAAAATGGATTTCCTTTAATGCAATTTTTGGCATCCTCTTGGATTCTGTAAACAGAATTCTCATGGATACTAAGGCTCAACCTATTGCAGCATGTAACGTACTGATGTGTCCACCAGAAGTCACAACTGAAATGGTTGAGTTTGTTTCCCTGAGGATATATACAGTGATTGGAAGATAAAACATTTTTAATTCATTAAAGAACAATAGTGGACATAAACATTTTATGGCTGGTATACCAAAAGATTTTAATTGAGTGCTGTTGACTCCAGCTTTGATAGAGAACCTATATAACAAAAGTTGAAACTTTCTTCTTGTATTACCTCTGTTGTTCAGTTGAGCCAAACTTCTATAGCAAAAACATGCTCTTTTTGGGAAAGACATACATGAAGTTAAACAACCGAAAGATGGCACTTTTGTGGTTGACGAAGGCCAAAGAACGGCTTGTACATACAGAGGAGGATATGCAGGTAAACCAGTAGTTTTTATTGCATGCCAACTAATATACCGTTTTTCAAGTGTTTGATTTTTTCATTGAAGAAACACTATCCTAAAAAATTTAGCCATTTTAATAATCTGAATGTATTATTAAACGTGTGTAATAAATTGAAAAGCCAAATATAAATTTTCATGAGACCGTTTGTGCATTATTTGCATATTAAATATTTTGCCTGCCATTCCAATTCCATTTCTGGACCCCACATGTTGTCTAAGAAACCTGTTAAAATAATATTCACATGCTAACTGCTTGTGTCTTAAAGAATTTTAAAGACCAAGCCTAACCTGTGCTGAAGCAGCTAGCTGGCCTGTGGTGTATCCAGTGGAGGATTGTATCTGTTAGTGGCATACCGTGGAACAAGGGGAAGATTTCCCTGACCTTGGCTAACATAGCTACAGCCTGAATGGGGCTACTTGAGTCTGCTGAACAGAGGCAGCACAGATGAAAGACACTCACGTCCAGAAATTGGGATTAGGATCTGGCTTAAGTTACATATCCTGGCACAAACTCCCTCCCAAGCTCATGGGCCTGAGAGCTGCCAGCTCAACCCATATCCCACAACAACCCAGTTCCATGTATTTGTAATCTGTCAGATATATTAAGGATTACTCTGAGTAACATACTCAGGTATACTGTCAGATACACTCAGTATTTTTTTTTGCTTTGCTCAGCTTCGTAAAAGTGAAATCCAAGATTTGCAAATTCTAACATTAAGGTTTAGGTAAGATCTCTCAGCACAATCCTAACCCCTGGCGAATTCGGCACAAGTTCCAGCACAAATCTTACGCTGGCCTGGGGATGTTGCAAAAGTGCCATAAGGCTCTTTTGCACCATTCCTGCAAGGATTAGGACAGTGTAGACATGTGCCAGTCTCCCCAGAAACAGGGAGATGGGCTAGCCTAAATTGGTTAGGATTGTGCCCGCTGTTTCTATGTTGAAAATGAATTATAGTACAGTGAAAGGGGACGGTGAATAACCCTTTTCATCCCTTTCATTTTAGGTACAAAAAGAAGCTTTGGAATTGCTAAATTCATTATGACAAAAGCTGACAATTTGAATGGCTGAAATCTAGTCCTTTTTGAGTGTCTGGTATTAACATGTACCATTTTTGGAAGAAATGGCTTTTTTGTTTTCTTCAAAGAATGCAAATTCTAAATGGCTTGGGACTTCAATATTTGAATACTGCCTTCTCCCACATATTTTTTTGTATCTGAAGCCCTGCTCTGGATCCCTTACAAGCTGAAGTTCAGTTGGTGGGTATGAGAAGCAGGATTCAGTTCTGGCATCACTCTGGATGCCTATACAGGGTGGCCTGACTGCTGTGTGCCTTCAGACACCAGGTGAATACTTGTTTAGAAAGGTCTTTTTGTATGGTTGCTGTATTTTGCTTCAGTTTTCTTTCATTTGTCACTGAGTTTCCTGACAGGCAAGATAAGTATTTAAAATAAAAATAAGGTAGTGGCTATGATATGCTAAACATGAGACATGCACCTCAATTGCTGATTCCTAGGTCACATTTTTGCCTGTAAACTCCAAACTTTCTGCCCATTTGCCTTGCTAAAGGTGAGGGGGGAAAGATGTTGTGATTTCAGAGTTTCCCCTAGCAAAAAGATGCTGTGGTTCTAGGGAACTCAAGGCAACTAAAATGCTACAGGGAAAATACTTCCTGATTTCTGGGTGTTTCTCATTTCCGGGTGATTGCTGAAAATTGTATCAAATTCAAGGTCATTGGGCAAGTAGGTTCTCCATTTGCAAATTTATATTTTTTCAGCATCTACCCTATGACAAGATTTGTCACAGTTGTGATGTCATGGATGTGGTTTAATACATTGAAACTTAAAATGTGTTGTTAGGAGAGCCAATTCTGGGATGGGTTTGCATTCCCTTGAAGGGTCAGGTTTGTAGGTGGCAATTGTGACCACATGTACTTTTGCTCATTTTAAACTGAGACACTAGTTTGCAGCCCTTCTTAAGGGAAGTATACCTGGCAATGATTATTGCAGAAGTATAAGAATGTCACATCTTTAGTTTACTATAACACCTTACTAGGGCTTCTTTGAAGATTTCTTAATTCCAGCTAGTTCAGAATGCAGCAACTACCTTGTCTTGAAATACGGGAGTTTGAGTGTTTCCTATTTCTGCTGGAAGATGTGCATTCATATACAGGTCCCAGCTAGTAATAAATGGATTTTTATACACATATTTGACTCAACATGAATGGCCCCTGCAAAACAGTTTTAAAAAACTTTCCACTGTTGGAGACAGGTAGTCATGCATGCAGGCAATCATTCCGTTCTTCAGCAGAGCCAGGCAAAGTGAGGTCACATGTGACCAAAATGGCCACTGCAACTTTCTCCATGAAGAAAAATATGCTTAGAACTCACACAGGATCCAGTATAAAGAGGAAAAAAATTGGGTGCTCTCAATGAAGCCAACGTTCCCCCTCCAAACAAAAAAAATAGTGTTGGCCATCAAAGCTGGCTAGTGAGGGTTGGAAATATGACCCACTTTCTATGAGGCAAGGTTAGTCCGAGAAGCCAGAGAAGAAGTCTGCCACTCCTGCGTGCCTGAAGCTCCCCTTATTTGGCTGGAAAGCCCACTGCAGAAGGATGCTGCTAAAGCAAACTTTTTAAGGGTGTCTTTCCCTGCCTAAGAAAACTCTTGTCCACAGACAAGTTCCTTGGCTGAGAACTGTAAACTGTAGATGCTCTTAATGCAAGTTCATTTCAGGAATGCCCTCTGTCCTCTTGTCACAAGGATCCCGTGGGCCATCCTTCCCTTCTGAGGGAATGACTGCATGTGTGGCAAGAGCTGCTACATGTGCATCCATGTGTTGTACCGTTAACTTGTCAGATGTTTTCAGGAAAAGTGTAGTTTGTTCACCAACCATGCAATGGTGAAGACAATTCTTCTTCTATGACTTTGAGAAATGAGTCTGGGAATGCATCTCCACCAGTGTGGTAGGACCCTGTAGAAGTCTTTACAGCAGACATTTGTCAATTAGAATTAACCTGTTGATCTGTACAGTTGCTAAGAGTTGGAAACTTTATTACTTTAGTTAGCATCTTTGTAAATAAGTCTATCAGGAACAGCCTGTTATTATTCTGTCACCACAGCCTCCTTGGCTGACAGTTTACCTTTTTCCTTTAAAACTTCCTCAGCAGAGGAGTAGGAAATTGAAATATTCTCAGTTAACCCAATTGTCTGCTAGCCATGACAGGTCTCCAAGTGCCTTCCAATATGGTAAGGAGAGCAGCCGGGGCAGGTTTGAGATGTTATTTCTATGCTGCCAAAAACTGGCAGTAAAAAGGCAGCCTCCGTTATACATTTCTCACAACCAATTGAGGAACCAGTGCCTTTTTGGTAGGTATTTTTCCACTTAAAGAACTTTTCCTCATGTTCTAGAACTTTTCCTCATGGTCTCTATATTGCTTTCTTTAAAACGCATAGTAAAGATTTTTTCCATCTAGCTTTTTTTTGAAACTGCTGGGCTTTCATTTTATTTTGTATATGCAGTTCCCTACTTGATTGGGGGGGATTCCAATATTTTCTTTGAATATTACATTGTTATTGAAAGTAAGCTTGTTGACTTTTTTTCTGAAGTAGAAAGGCCGCCTGTAATGTTTTAAAAGTACAAGCATCCCCCTCTTATAATATGGGTTAGGGACCAGAGCACCATCCAAAAGTGAAAACAGTTGAAAAGCGAAACTTAAGGCAAAATCCATAGCAGTTACAGGTCCACACAGTTACATCACCCTCAGTGTTCTGGAAGGTCATCTTAACTGCTCTGGAGCAAGGGGCTTATTTCATTTTAGGATATAGGCCTTAGTGTGGGCTGTGGGTGGCGCAAGCGGTTAAGGCGCTGTGCCTGTTAACCAGCAGGCCAGGGTTCGTGACCCAGGTCAGCCCCACAAGACAGGGTGAGCTCCTGTCCTTAGCCCAGCTCTGCAATGCCAGCTGGATCCAGTCGTATTGGCTCTGCCTTTCCATTGGACTAATTCAATGGCGTGGAGAGGGGGGATTTGCTACTTGGGTAACAGCCTATCCTCCATAACAATTCAACCCAGCTTTCATGCTTCGCATGCAGCATATGTTGCGCCGAGCATGATACCATAGTCTTCCATGACTGACGGAGGCCTGCTTTTATAGGCCCTAGTGTTTTTCAATTTATAATGTTGCTTCCAATGCTTTTTTAGCTAGCAGACTGCAAATTCCCCTTTTATAATGCAGATTTCTGCTGCCACACAAAGATGTCTGCAAATGGATTCTCATTAACTCCTTTGGGAATGGGATCAGACAAGGAGCTACAAAATTGCAAAGGACAATTTTGGCATCTGGAAGAGCAGAGAGAGGTTGAGAATGGAATATGAATGAATGAGTTCTGGGCATAATTGAAAGGTGTTGATAGAATGGATCATTGGAAAACAAACCATCAAAAAGCAGGGGATACGTGTAGAACTTGTTTTAAAACCGAAGATAAAATAGCTGCATACGTAAATATGAAGTCAACCAAAGATACCTGGAAAACTGAAACATCCAGTTAATCATCAGAAAAAAGAAAAATCCACTAGCACAACAAAATCCAGAAGAATTTTTTTCAGGACCTCATCTTTGCCTGATGCCATGATGACAGCAACAAGGTCTCAATTAGGTCGAAAGACAAACATGGAAAAGATTATTACCATAGGAGGTTATGACAACAGTAGCTACCATGACGTTTTATTCTCATCAGTGTTGCCAACTTTAGTAAACAGGAATGAAGTTTTAGATGTTAAGGCTGGGTATTTGGATTATTATATAGTAAAATTTGCTGATTAAAAAAAATTATTCTGGGAAATTAAATAGGATAACCCTTTGGATTTCATTTATGTAAAGGATATCTGAATCAGTGCAGAAATATTGAGATCTCAGATTTTTGAGGGAAGACATCCTGCCAATAATTTTTTTAAAAAATATAAAAGCTGGTCAACTCATTGTTAAAAATCAGACATTTGCATTTTCTCACTTTATAGGGAAGCGTCAAAGTGAACTTCAAGGGAAAATAAAACTAATAATACATTTCACACCAAATCCCCCAATGAATAAATTTAATTGGATCCTCCTCACAATTCCTTTTTCTGAGAGGAGAGGAACTGATAACTTAAATAATTAACCAAGTACATTTGTGATGCACTGTCTTTGTTTTTTATTTTGTTAATTACCAATGTACAAGATTAGCTTCTGCAACGGTTCTCCCAGTCATTCATTAGTGCAAATTAAAAAGTGTTTGTACTGAACTTAATTCTACATTCTTAATCAGTATTTAGGCTAGCCACACTCTTTTCTCTCTCAATGACACTTTTTTAAAGCTTTCATATAAACTAACATGATTAATTCAGGTAAATTCCAAAAGTCATTTTTTCCTAGGAAAACAGTTTGAAGATGTTTTTCATGTATTGTCAGAGGGCAACCTAAAAGATTAAAACCACCTTAATATGTTCTGGGCAACTAACAAGATAGGCTGAAAAGTCTTATTTCTGTGCTTTTATCAAAGCATTCACAAGTTAATATTCATGAATAAGAAAGTGTAACAATATGTAGAAAAATAATGTTTTGGCAGAATTCAACTGCTATATTGAGAAAATGAAAGTAAATATAGCAGAATCATACTGCACTTACATTTTTGCAGTTTGATATGTTACAGAAATGTTAATTCTAGGAAATCTGCTTCATGTGTGTACAAAACTGTATAAGTTAAATTTAATGGAATTTACAGTGAATATTTAAAGCATGATACAAATAGTAATTTTAAAAATGTTACTCTAATAAGGAAGCACAATTCGCTAAAAGTAGCATTTAATAATTCACATCCATAAGTTTCAGAACCCAGCTTTGTAATTCAGCAAATACCTTCAATACTGATAAATCAATTTAAATACATATACCGTAGATACTTTAGTATAAGTCAATATCATGGATAAGACAAGGGCAGGTTCTGAGCAAAAATCATGGAAATTTCTATGTCAAATAAGAAAGGAGTTAAACATGGGGGAGGGGCTTAACTTCAGTTTTGTTTTATCGGCAGCCACATCCTGAAAATAATCTATCATTAATTGTTACCTTGGAAATGTACAGTCTCTATTAAAAATGTAGTATAAGATCATAAGGTACATTTATATTAACTTTTAAAGTTCTGGTCTTTACAACCTTTTTGTAAACACTCTCAGAATAAATGCACTGTAAACAACATACCAGGAGAACCATGAATCAAATCATTCTTTAAGGTGCCTGGTGTGTTAAGCCAGAGGCTCTACAATAACATACAACATATAACTGGGAGTGTGCAATTCAACTCACAGCAGAGAGACAAGCAATAAGGAATGAGAAGAAGCAAGTCGGCTACACATAGATGCAACCCTATTTTACACAGAAATAGATTAATTACTTTCCCTGGATGTTAATTTTAAACAGTGGTTCAATGAATTGTAGCCTGGGACTTGTTTCAGGTGGCAATGACGATTACATCTTGGTGTTTTAAAAACCAGTCCCTTCAAACATTTGCAGAGCTCTGCAAACATCTGCAAAATTGTATGAGGCTACTGAAGGGTCCTGTGTTATCCTGCCAAAGAGAAGCAGCTTGCTTGATTGCCCTGGCTTGCTTTTTGGCTTTGAAGCCTCATTCCATGGAAGTCAATAGCCCTATAATTATCTCTGTATTGTCCTCTTGTGCCTGAACAGCCCTGATTCCTAAGCGACCCGGAGATAAGGCGAGGAGGTGGTTTACGCTTGATTTAGTGGCAGAAATGTCTCATAGGCGAGTATCTACGGTATATTGTGTACGTATAACAAATAAAACTTGGCCTATAGTAAAAAAAAATTTGGAGATGCTTAGTGAGAACATCTGTATTTTTCATGAACTTAAAAAGGGCTGAAAATAATTAACACTAATTAAAAAAATTAATTCAGTTGTGCAACACATATGTAACTGTATTTCCATTTGGATTATCTAAATCCATACCCAGAAATCATCAGTAGGTCACATTACTTTTTAATATCCTCCTCAAATTATCCTATGAAATTTCAATATATCACAGAGCTCTTTTAAAAACGCCTACAAGATACCAGACCAAGAAAGAGTAGATAAGATTCTTTTTATTTTTTCCTTGAAGATTACCTACTGTCCTCTTGGAAAAAACCCAAGGTAATTATGTAAACATTTTTCAATGCTGCTTAATGAGTTAGAATAGTCTGTTCAGCTTCTACATTAAGTCAGAACAGTGGCACCAATGTCTTAACATTAATCACATTCATCTTATTGTACATTACTCTTTTGCAAGTAATAAAGGCTTTATTCATGACCTTGGCTACACAGATGTAGCAAAGAGGGTTATCAGCTATTACAATTCTATAAAATTAAGCTGACAGAATATCACATTCCATCATCTTGAAAAGCCAGCAGCATTTTTCTACATAGTGAGGATACGTTTGGCCTACGCCTTTAACACCTTTTAGAACAGCCATGCAATAGAAATAGTCTTGGAGATGTTGCATAAGTGAGAACAACACAGAGCAGTCTGCATATTTTCTAAACCAAGCCAAGAATGACTCCTGGCTTTTCTGAATGGCTGTGACTGTTTTTGAAACTTTACAGCTCTATAAAACTAGAGCTTAATTAGTGTATTTATATACACAAATATATTTTTAAATAAAGTCTTTCAGCTTCAATTTTATTCTGGCCAGTCTTTGGGGGGTGAGGAAAATAAATAAAATAGAGAAGTTTGAACTGTTTTGCATATCCTTGTGGAAGAACAGAACATATTCTAGAGTTCCAGGTAAATCACTGTACAGAAAAAAAACAGCTTATATACAACTAACTGCAATTTAGTTGTGCCGGCCTGTCTGTTTTTTTAAAAAAGGTCATCTTGACTTTCATTCTGAATTTTCTATTTACTCTTGTCCAAATCCTTCCGTTTCCTCAATGGCAAAAAGAAGCTTCTCTTTTAGCTGTTCATAGCTTTTGTAAGGTGGCAGATCCAAACGATTAAAACTAGGAAGAGATAAATATAATCAGCTTTCATCTATTTTGCACAGAGAACTACTGAATTACTTGCTTCAATCAATCAATCAGTGGTAAATCACCTTTTTCATAGTAGGTAAATTGCATATGAAAATTTAATTTATATACCATATGAACAATGTTAAGATGATAAAACACTTTAGAACCATAGATGTTACCAATTTATCTGGAAAGTATCAGGAATATTTTCCTTGAGTTTTACAGTGTAGGCTTTACAAAAAGACTTACAGATGTTCAGGTTAATTTAAACTTAATAGTCTTATGAACAGGCTTGGTCAGTACTTATAAACAAAAGGTGCAGACATCAGCAGAAACAACAGAGGTTGCTTGCAGACAATAGGACAGCTCAATAACAAAAATAGTGACACCTTGCTTGATAACAGCTTGATAGCACTGAAATCGGGGAATTCCTCGGGCGAGGTGGGGAGGATAAAGGAAGGAGTCAGTATGGCCAAGACTGACTGGTCACAGCAAAAGCAGGGATATTCCAAAAACAGAGAAGCATGAGTATTGTAAGAGGGTAAGTGGGTCATGAATGGAGATGAGTCCAACAACAGAACAAATCACATCTACCATATTGACTTCATAATTGGCCTTCAGAGTAACTATTTGTTTTAATTTAATCCTTGGGGTTATAAACAAAATGACAAACATCTAGCTATTTAGCTTTGCTGTACAATGATGATAAGTCTCTGGAGACAGTCGAAGTACTGTGAAGAAAACTTGTGTACAGAAGACACTAACCGGAGCATACCTGAATGCAAAGAATCATTACCAGCTGCAACTTACAAAAATGTGTACAAGTATATGTAAACTATATGTGAAATATCTTCCGAAATATTTCTTTGCTTACTTATGTTTGATGAGGTACAACAAATACGGTAAGAATTTTTCCTACCACTTTCCAAAAGAATACAGGCAACGAGCTTACCATCTTGATTCATGCACACTGCATTAAGTTATCAGTTCGTAAATTTATAGAGGCATTTTTCCAAATGGTACATTTATATTTATCATAGGCTGACTAAATGGTTTTGCTTTACAAAATCAATAATTTTCTAGTGCCATGGTACTCAAAGTGGGGGTTGGGACCCTCTTGGGAGGTCACCTCGGGGACTGTGAGAGGGTGGGATCCACCATCTTGGAATCTGACACTGGGCTTTCCTGGGAGTAAGTATCATTGAACACAATGGGACTTCTGAGTAGATATGGAGGAGCTCTGGCATCACAGTGATGTCACATCCTGATAAGTTTGATGAGGTCCTGTGCTGAAATGCCCGAGTATCACTGCACTAGTGGCTGTAGCCAGTGTTTCAGAATCTTTTTTTAGATTGTGACCCTTTTGGGAGAAGGGACCATTGCAAAATCTGCCTGTCCCCAAAGAACACACAGACCCATTTCAGATAATCCAAGAAACCCTAATTTGTTAAGCAGGCTTGCAGGAATATCCCTAACTTCGTTTGGTCACAAATGGAATCAAATAAATCCTGTCTAAGAAATCACAATAATTTGTTCAGTCCAAATCAGTGGGTTGTCTGAGAAAGTTACCCATCTTCCTCCAGCAGTCCAACCCTGCCGTATCCATGACCCTATATTATTGCTTGTTTCTTCTTTGACTTGCACCAGCTAAGGAGCTGACGCATGTCCAAGGAGATCCATTGCAATGCAAGAGACTTATAGTGGGGATAAGGGGACAATTCACTTTCCCCTCCAAAGCCCCTCCCCATCAAGCTGCATTGGTGAGGGTGGGGGAATGGGTAGGATTGGGCTCTAAATGGCAGCTTTTTGAAATAGGAAAAAAACTGCATTTGCCCTCTATATGACACAATGCAAATAGCACAAGATGAAAATGATTTTCAGCACAAGATGGCAAAAAAAATGAAAATAATGATTATAGCTACTCACCATGTATGACTTCTCGGGAGCCAGGTTTCTTTCCCAACTTTTTCAATGCAGAATTTCTGGGGACCATTACTTCCTGAACAATGAAGATTCAAATATTTTTGGTGATAATATCTTAAACATACGTTCAGAGCCAGGATTGTTATAGTATGAATTATTGTTAGTTTAATTTGTTTAGCATAATTTAATTTAGCATAATTCGTCCTGGAAGCATGTTTGTAATCAAAAGTGGATTTTCCCATAGGCAATAATGGAAATTCAGACAATTGGTTCCACAGTCCAAAAATATTTATATAAAAATGATTGTTGTATATAGAAATGATTACAAAACACTGTAATATAATACAAAACACTGTACAGTACTGAACTGTCATGTACCTTTGAAAACCATGGCTGGTGTGAGGGAGATGAGAGGAGAGATGACTTTCCCTATCAACTAACGGAGTCACTGCTATCCATTGATTGGCTCAATGGAATCTTTGCCTCTTTGTGCAACTTTTAACAGTCCTATGTTGCTGATGGGGAGCAGCATTGGAATATTGATAAAGCACACCTTCCACATTTCAACACACTATCCCACATACAAAACACCCCCCATACACCTTCCACACTGCCAACAGACCACACACATACCTGGCTTAGGTTGCTTCCCCCCCCCCCCCCCCGAGTTCCCTGGCCTTGGAAGCCTATTCCAAACTTTCTCAGTTCATCTTTTTAAGACAGTGCTATTAAACAAGTCAAAATTTCTGAGAAAATTTTGCTCTTAATCCAAGTCATTCTTAAACCAAGTTACCACTGTAGCTGTGTACTTACCCATAAGTTCAGCAAATCCTCCTAGAGGTAATCGACAAGTACCAGTGACAAACTGCATCAGTCGCATGCGAACTTCATTATCGGCTTCTTTTATGAACTAATGGTAGAAAACGAAATGTCCCATTTCATTAATCGAAAATGCAAGCTATTGTTATCCTCTTCTCTGCCTACCCGTAACAGTTGCATCATATAAAGTATTATATTTCACATATTTGCTTTTGATTTTCTTAAAACAAAATAGAATTTTGCCTGGCTAGCACTGTGTAGTGCTATATATATATATAAGCAAATTGGTATCATCAAAAACTCCTCCAGCCCTCCTGATTTCTTTTGTTTTTTTAAGGCATAAAAACCATCACCCCAGTTTAAAATAAAAAAAACTAAATTGATATTTTTTGGCCTAACTACCCATTTCTAAGGCCCGTCAAGGTCAAGACCAGACATATGTGGCCTGTACATGGCTCATGAGAGGCTCTGGAGGGAGTGAGATCTCCACATCCTAAAATAAATGAATCCGTATTGCATTTTTTCTAAAATAAAAACTTGATGGTGTAAAGATTTTATCATTTCCCACAATTAGCAATACCTGCCAGAACCATATTATTTGCTTGCTATTTCTTGTATAGTGACGATAGACAGTGTTCCTCTGCCAGTCTGCCAAGTCCACCTCTTGCATGCCACAGAGCATAACCTATAGAAAGACCAAAGCTTTAGAAAAACAGTGCACCTGGAACTGAATATATAAAACATTTCATGTATAATAAAATTGTTTCACACATATTGAGGTTCCTTTTCTGCCATAATTGTGAACAATTTGCTTATAATGA
Organism: Cryptoblepharus egeriae; assembly: GCA_030015325.1. NCBI lineage: Eukaryota > Metazoa > Chordata > Lepidosauria > Squamata > Scincidae > Cryptoblepharus > Cryptoblepharus egeriae. The sequence continues at coordinate 25,768,600 of JAREYC010000003.1, forward strand.
GACTTTTACAGGATCTCAACAATTATCTTACTTCCAGCTCCTTTTCATCAAAGTACTGTAGCCACTGAAGAGGAACAACTTCATTAAATCCATCTAGGAAAGCTTTGGTTTGTTCTCGTACTCCTCGTGAAAACCGCCACTCTGCCATAAGGCTGAAACAGATGTAGGGAAACTTATTTTAAAACATAATGTTACATCAACATTAGAATCTTAATTTATTTACAGTCTAAGGGTGCAATCCTAAGAAATTTAGGCTGATTTCTCTCACCAGGCCTATCTTTCTGTGATGGTGTGGGGAAGTCAGTGTATGCCTGTGCATTGTCCTAACCCTCCAGGAGTGGGGCAGAAATGCCTTGCTGCACTTTTGTGACACCCCCACGTCAGCACAGGATATGCTGGGGCTTAGGCCACCCTAACTTGAGGTTTGGAGTACAGCCTAAGAAGGATAATACTTTGATCCTGATATGCTTCCCTATCCAAATTTATTGTATGTATTGCTACTAGTTTGCAGCCTGAGCTCTTCCAATCAGAGCACTGTGGAAAAATGGCCACTGCTAATCAAAGTCTGTATCACTTGATTTGTGTCACCCAGTGCAAGAGTTCATTGCATCTTCCCCATATTGGACTTCCTCCCATAACAGATCATACAAAATAAATTACAATACAGTGGTACCTCGCATAACAGCAGGCCTCTTTCAGTCTTGAAAGACTATGGTATCATGTTCGGCGCTACATACGCTGTATGCGAAGCACGAAAGCCTGGGTTGGATTGTTATGGAGGATAGGCTATTACCCAAGCAGCAAATCCCCCCTCTCCTCGCCACTGAATTAGTCCAATGGAAAGGCAGAGCCAATACAATTGGATCCAGCTGGCGTCGCAGAGCTGGGCTAAGGACAGGAGCTCACCCTGTCTTGTGGGGCTGACCCATGTCTCGAACCCTGGCCTGCTGGTTAACAGGCACAGCGTCTTAACAGCTTGCGCCACCCACAGCCCCTCACATAACAAGTGCCCCACATAAAGAGTGATTCACATAACAAGCATAAATTCCCATTGGGAGTGTGCTCCACTTAACAAGCCCGCTTCACTTAACAAACCCCAGACAACTGCCCCCAAGTTGCTCCACGTGGAGCCTGTTGTAAAGGGCATTGAATACAATGGGGCTTACTCCCAGGAAAGTGTCTTTACGATTGCAGCCTCCTAAGCATGTCTAATGAGAAGTAAGCCCCATTGTGTTAAAGTGGTCCTACCCCCAGGAAAGTATCTTTAGGATTGCAGCCTAAATATACTTCATAGGATCATGCACACTGAATTCAGTTACAGTGTTTTGTCATCATTTTAACACACAGTTAATATTTTTATATGAATATTTTTGGGGTTGTGGAACCAATCGTCTGAGTTTCCATCATTTCCTATGGGAAAATTCGCTTCACATAAAGAGCGTTTCACATAACAAGCATACTTCCAGAACAAATTAAACTTGTTATGTGAGGCACTACTGTATCATGTGCACAGCCCAAATGCAAAGGCATCACTAGTACAGGCATCATCCCCATTAACTGTAATTTAACATATAATAGTACAGGTCACCCAACAAATCAGTAACCAACCAAAAAACAATGGCCAACATGATGGTGCCTAGAACTGTATTAGCTCCAATATAGGGAAATGAGAGCTGACTCATACTAACAAATTGTTGGTTTCCTGCTGTCATAATACTTCATTCACTCTTGGAATAAACATTGGACAACTTTGAGTTAGAGAAAACTACACTTTGTTACGTAAAAGAAGTTACGTTTTTCTCTTCTGGTTTTTTCAGCCATAATGTTTGATATTTAAATGCAGTTTGTTTCACTGCATTCTGAATTAAGTAACCTATCAAATAAGAAGATGGTATTATTCAAAAATACCAAGATTTTCACAATTTTGTCACCCTTTGAGAATGTCATCTAGCGGAGTCTGCAAGTCTTAGCAATGCCAATGCTATTAATTCATCTCTGAAGTAGACCAATCTAAAGATATTTGTGATGTAATGGTATTAAAAACATTGCAGGTATCTAACATGTAAATTTTTTAATGTATAAATTTGTTTACCCACCCCTCCAAGCTTTGACAGTTACTGAATTTTTTTAAAAAGGAAACTAGACACATGTTCTATTCCAGTACTAACATTGTTCCAGTCTGACGTGACCTGACTGAAAGATATGCACACAAAATGTGTTTAGAGAAGAACAAACAGTATGTAAACTCTACAATTCAAAATATGATGAACAGCAAATGTGTTGAATAAAAGCTGAAAAAATTAAGAAAATCTGTCATTACGCTTTCAGTTCTCCATACCCAATATATTCTTCTTTGTTTTCTTCTGTTACAAGTAAGTTTGAGCCTCCTGATTTCAGCTCATGGGAGGTAACTTTTCCTAGTAGCTCCATGTCAACACAGAAGTACATTTCTAAGTTACATTCTTCAATGTTGTTGTCTCTAGGAGAAACAAATTAAAAGATCAACCAGATATAATACGAGATTCTACCAAGATTATGGGGAAAATGGTGAGCATCTGGAAAAGATGTACAAACCTTATCCAAATTAGGGAATTATAAAATTCAGTATCAATAGATTCCAAATCCTTTATTGTAAGTTTCTTATTTAGCATGCGCTTGTAGAATGGCAGGGAAAAACCAGTGTCAATGAATTTGCCATGAAATAATGCCTGTTGAGGATAAAAAATTAGTTCGATATTCAGTTCAAAATAGCTAAATATATTGTTCATGACATAAAAAGTAATTGCTGCTAAAATTTCATAGCAGGCAAAAACATTCAAAAACAGCAAGTGTATAAAAAAATACATAATGGAGCTACCCCAACGTTGGCAGGTGACCAGTTGTATGATCATGAAACATTCTTGTATTGTTGGAGATTCCACCATTTGTTTCCAGACACAAATCAAAGGATTTCTTATTTTGTGAAGAGCTTTCAGAGCACTATTTCAAGGACTGCCTCCCCTCATTTGTATCTGCCTGTCCTACTAGATTTTCCAGAGTGGCTTCTCACAAATAACCATTATCACTATCCTCAACACAAAGTTTGCCATCACCCATGCTATGCAAATGTATGTGACCATTCAAAGAAGAAAACAAGGTTGCTTACCTGGCATCGTTGTTCTTTGAAAGTGGGTCACATACATTCATAGTCCCTCCCACCTTCCCTGTAAGAGTTTCTCTCAGGGTTTCTCCATGTCTTATAAGGATGAAATGCCAACATGTTGCTGAAACTGGAGAATGAACTATGATTTTAGAAATGACTGGGATATCAAATAGAGAGGAGACCCCTTAGACTCCCTATTTGCCTCAAGATTTCTGGGTAAAGAATCTCATTTCCTCGCCTGACAAACACTATTTCTTAAGGTATTTCTAATATAGTGAACAAAATACCTGTGTGTGAAAAACACATGTAGCGACTGGAGTCATGCCACTAGTTCCAGTATTTCTCACAATCCACCTTGTTTCTCTTCTGTTATCTTGTTTTTCCTAAGCTAAAAGACTCAACTGTAAGCCTTTAGGGAGACATGCTTTTCCCCCTGGTTATTTCAAGTGCCATTTTTTCTGAATCTTATGCTAGAGATGGAGCAGCTAGTAAAGACTTTTCACAGAATGCCTTTTTTGACCTAACAGTATTACATGACACAATGTCTAAAAAGGTTATTCAGTTTCTTCTGTTTCTAGCATAAGATTCTGAATGAGATCTTTTCCCGACTTTTTATTAATGGCCCATTTCACTATTAGGAGGTTCACTCCAAAAGACTACAGGTTGAACCTCAGCATTCACAAGGTTTCATTACAGGAACCTTTGTGGATATCCAGCTGTGCATTAAGCAAAAGCAATTGTTTACCATAGTAATGAGGCAGGCAATGAATCAATTTCAATATCGCAGGCTTAAAACAGTTTGTTTCAGCTCCTCAGCTTGAAAGGTAGACACTTCTCTTACTCTGCAACTAAATTTGGAGCAACTGGAAAGTAATATGTATTCATGCCCCAGAAGAGGGGGAAAGGGAGGAGAAGGGTCTGCCTCCCTCTGCTGAAACTAAACAGAAACTTGAGCCCAAAAGAGGAAGATTAATTGCCTGTCTATACACAGTGGCAGTCTGTTTTTAAGGCATTAACTGTTGCCTAAGGGATATTTATCTTTTAATTTGAAGACCAAACTCCATTAATGTTGAGATAAAATTGTAGGTTTTAAAAAATAGCTGATATCTAAGTTATACCAGAATTGTTTAGTTTTGATCATTCCAGTTCATCTTATGGGCCTATTTAAATGGTTCTAGTTTGCCATTCTCTCCTATTTATTTTCATTTTTTAAAGAGAATCTATACCATACGGAGAATCTATACTACTTCTTTAGCATTTTTCCTATTTGATGGCAGGGTAGAATCTATGGTAGAATCTATACTGTATTATTGGTTTTCAAAAAGTCAGGTAGGTGTTGTTGACTGGGTTGTTTTATTCAGACATCAAGTCGGTCCCAAAAACCAAGTATCCCAGGTCCTTGGGAAGGATTTGATGTCTGCATAAAACAACCCAGTCAACAACATCTACCTGATGTGCAAAATCAGTAACAACATTTATATATTGCTCTTCATTGAAAAGTTCATGAAAAGATGAAGAAAATCAAATAACTAATTTGAGTTGGCTCCCAGTCCCAAAAGGGTTCATAATCTAAAAAGAAGTCAAACACAAGCAGACAGCCATTAGAAAAGACACTGCTGGGGTGAGGAGAGCCAGTTGCTCTCCCCTGCTAAATAAAAGAGGAGCACCCACTTCAAAAAGTGCCTCTTATCCAGTTAGCAGTGGTAAATACTTTACTTGCTATACTAAAAAGTAAGACAAATTAAAATCACAATGATGAATGGGTTCATTTTTTAAAAGCCATCTATTTGCATTCTAGTACTCAGGCCTAGGGGATGGGACTCCAGGGAAGCTACAGAAAGAAGGTAGTGTGAAGAATGATCCCTTGCATGAGTACCATTACGCTTACCCTAAGGATACAATACATAGTTTGTCTATATTAAGCTATTGTCCTAATGATGCTAAGACCCCCTCCCAGACTTACAAACTCCCAGATTTCCCAGTACTATCTGTATTCCTTCCCTTACCATGAATGCTCATCACTTTTCACTCAAAACCCACTCAGCAGTCTGAAGAAAACCTTCTGAGCCAAATGCTCAGCTTCACCTGGTATGTTATTGCTGTATCCATATTATTTTAGAAAATGCATAGTCAGAACAAGGCATGTATCTTATTCACTTGCTTTGGAAGCTGTTAAACTTGCCAAGCAATTGAAAAAAACAAAATTCAAACTCTAATGAAGAAAGTATATTAATTCCTTCTTTGCATATTATGTTTTAATTATCCTAAGAATTTTTTAAATACTATAAAATGTCAGACTCACCATGGCAATAAACCGTCCAATGAAACAGAAATATGAAAGATGATCTGGATTAATTGTTGATGCTGGATTTATCTGCAGACAGTAGTTGCTCTTTCCAGCATATTCAAATAGACAGTACATAGGGTTCAGTACTTCATGGGAAAGCAAGAAGAACCATTCTCTACAAAAATTTACAATATGATAAAATACAACAATCTAACAAAGCTGTCTGTAAGCAGAGCAAAAAAAGGACTTAAATACGAGTTGGATCTAATCAACTGCAAGGGAAAAAAGGCTGCAGAAGACAATTCCCAACCCTTCTCCCCAAAATAGACTCCTAGATGCCAAACACCTGCTTGTAAGGGCTGGTGGCCTATGGAAGGATGCTGTCGTGGAAAGCTGCATATATAGTAGAAAAGGGAATACACTGAAATAAAGTGGAGACACTTTACATGAACAGAACTGCCCTTAGAACCCATGAGCTTCCTTCTGCTTAGAGGTATTTAGGCATATATGCTGAAGGGGAAAACTATGCCCTGAAAGATTTTACTACTGCAAGCTGCCCATCTGACCAGATAAAGGAATTTTAAATCATAAGTTGCTCACTACTTAGTGAACGGCTGAATAAAACTTTTCAAAAACTTCTGGCTGTACATTGTTTATTTTCCACTCATGCATATACAGTAGTTACCTAATACTTAAATCAAAACAAATCCTAATATTACCATATAACAAATCTAATTTGATTCCCTATTTAAAAAGTTAAAGGTCTCTGCCAGTCGTGTCAGACTATGGTGCAGTGCTCATCCCTGTTTCCAAGCCTTTAGAGCCAGTGTTGTCCAAAGACACTTCCATGGTCATGGGGCTGGCATGACTATACACTGAGGAGCACGGAACACTGTTACCTTCCCACTAAGGTGGTACCTATTTATCTACTTGCACTGGCATGTTTTCAAACTGCTGGGTTGGCAAGAGCTGTGCTAAGGACAGGAGCTCACCCTGTATTCAGGTCTTGAACTGCTGACCTTCTGAGCGGAATTCTGGTCAAGCAGTGTTCTTACTCCAGCGTTCTAACCACTGAGCCATTGCAGCCCTCAAAATTCACTATAAGCAGGTACCAAACCCTGCTTAGTGGGCCAGATCCAGAGCCTGGAAAATGCCTTCCCCTATGTGCCATATGCTTACCATTTTGCTGCACATACGGTTATCATTTAACTAAATTTCTGGGACACACCCTGGGGTCATAACATATCCTGGACCTTGGACCAGGGGGAATGGTTCTGCAGGCAGCCCTGGGCAGTGCTCCTCCCAGGCAGGTGCTACCCACAGCCTGGAAAAGCCAGCAACATAGCTGCGAAAGGCAGGGGAACACCCTCCAGTTGCCTGTGCCTGAAACAAGCACTCTGCGCTCCCATGCCTGCCTGCAGGCAGCCCTGGGAAGCACACAGTCCTGGTGAGCACGCTTGTCCCAGGTACTGTCAGATGGGTGGGCAATGTACAACTACCTTCCACTGTCAGCTTCTCCAGGCTGTGGGCAGCGCCTGCCTGGGAGGAGCGCACTGCCAGGGTTCCTCGCAGAAGCCTGGAGCAGAGGGTGGAGAAGCAGCTGGGCATGGGCAAGCTCCAGTGGCTATCAGCTGAACTGGGCAGCACAGTGTTGCCTCCGCTGCCACCACGCCTTCCTTCTGGGCTCCAGGGCATTCCCCTGCTTCTTTGCCCCACAACCCAGACTGGGAAGGGCAGCTGAGCGTGAAGCGCTGGGGGCAGTGGGGCTGTCATCCTGGCAGGCTTTACACCCCAATTTCAGGGTGAAAGCAATTGCTTTGAGTGACTTTCTGCAAAGATCAGCTGGAAAGTTGCTGTGCAGTGCAATGTTAAGTGCTGCACACAGTGGGGAAGGCAATGTTATCATGTGGCAGTCCCATGGTTTAGAGACTGCTGCCCTGTTTCTGCCTTTATCAAACTGAATATGGCCTACATAAGACATTTGGTTTTTCAGAATTAAAATATCCTCTGACCCATGTTGAGGCCTGTCCTACCCTCTGGAAATGACTGAGGATTCTGGGGATTAAACTTCTGGATGCCAAGATCTGACTATTTTCACCAGCAGAAGGACTGTCAGTATTTACTATAAAATTACCCTGCTAAGTGGGCAAGAAGCACACTTTCAAGTGGATGCTCATCTTTTATTTAGCAGGGGAAGAGTAAATGGCCATCCTCACCCCAGCAATGTCTCCTGCTGGTATTCTTTGACAACTTTTTAGATTGTGAGCCCTTTTGGGACCATTAGCCATTTCATTTTCTCTTTAAACCACTTAACTTTTTGTTGAAAAGTGGTATATAAATACTGTTGATTGATTGAAAATAGCAATCATTGGTTAAGATTACTATGTCCCCCAAAACACACAGAGTATGGTATGATCTTGACAGTCAACAGTTTAAATTACTTCTTGTACATTCAATATTACATTTTTTTCTCTTAATATGTCATGCATATGCACAATTGGGATTCACAAAGGCACACAAATAAGCACTGCCGAGTTTTGAATCAGGATTCTGATTCCCAAGGGTTCATGCAGCTGACAGAGCTAAGGATCACACTTTGTTATTCTTCCCATCTGCAAGCTGCAGCATCCCCATGTGGAAACTGAAGATATCAAACTTGGAAATTGGGTAGGTCAGGAAACAATTATCCCTCTTATTTTCTCAATCATCTCAATTATGTCTGTTACTCCATTTTTCTTTAGTAGCAGTGGAAACATGCATTTTCTTTCTTAAACTTTACTGCTGCTAAAAAAATGGTGGTAATGGGCAAGGAAGGGGAGGTGACAAAGATGTAAATTTACCACAGATGGAAATTGTGGGTATCAGAATCTGCAGATACGGGGAGGGGGCATCTATATTATCATTTAGACTATATATATTTCATACAAATATTACATCGATTTTAACAACATTTTTACCTGGCTAAACCACCATAATCCAATCCTTCTTCTCCTCGGAATATGACATACAATCGTCTCCTTAAGTCATAGGGTTTTAAAGCCATGATCTAGAAACAAAATTTTGGAGAAAACGTGACTTTGAATCAACCACAACAAATTTTGCACCAAAAAAATGTTACAATATATTTTTATCCCAGATTTCATCAAAGAACTTTCATGAACTGGTTTATACAATGAAGAAAAAATAGTTCTGTGTCCTAAAAGGGAGCTCATAATCTCTCTTCCCCCCCCCCATTTTTTTTAAAGTGTCATGTCCAATTTAGAAGCACTTTATTATATATAAAATTTTCATCTGTAAAAACTTTCAGGGCAAAAAGGGAAACTGAATAGTATTTCTAAAAACAACAAAATGCATAATCCCCAAATATAATTTTCCTGCCTACTTTTTCTGCCTGTTTGTAGCTACTATGTGTCTCTTCTCTACTGTTTTCCTAGCAGTATTTTTTTACTTCTTCAAAATATTGTCTCAGTCAATTATAGCTGAATAAAATTATATTTCAATGCTATAGTTATATCTCAGAATTCAATTTGGCTATTAAAAATAACTGAAAGGAACTGAAAGGACTTTCTCAGTGTTGGGAATGGAACTGTGGAATTCCAACTGAGTTTTGTATTATTTTATCATTTTCCTAGTTTTCAATGTTTTATCATTGCTATATAGAGTTTTTTAAATTTTGTAAGTCACCTTAATTGCCCTTACTAGAAAAATGCAAGATAGAAATTCTTTAGATAAAATAAAACCAAATGAGGTAACATTGAATAAAACCAAATGAGGTAGCACTGAAGTGATGGGGGAGGGAGGGAAAAAAATTATTCAAATTATTGAACCCAGATAAAGGCAAATTGAACACAGATTTTGAACTCACCATGCTGTGCTTTTAAAGGAGTGTTTCTTTGCTCCCCCTAGTGCAGTAATAAGGGAAGTACTGTATATCTACATGATTCCCAGATAATTCTGCACGTCTTTTTGTACTATGAAGAGCAATAATGTCACCCTTGAGGCACAACATAGGAACACAGGCATCAATGTGGGGACATGTTTTCTGCTAAACAATGGATAATACTTTGTCCCAATTCATGTACCATCTGAAAGATCCGAAAAGATCTGGGGGATTTTTAGGGATTCTGGGGGATTTTTTTTTCTTTGTAAACCAATTTGTGAACTTTTGTTGAAAAGCAGTATATAAATACTGTTGAATGATTAATTGGGGTTGGGGCAGTAAAATGTTTAGTGAAAAGTGGCTTTATAGATCATAGACTGGTTTTATAGGTCACAGACTAACTACACAAATACAATTCCTTGAAAATTTGCTAGACAATGTTCTATCCACTAGAAGCGGGATATCCAAACTTTCAACTTTCAGCTGCTAAACCTTTAACAATTGTGCAGAAGAGGGAATTTCAGCATGTGGAGCTTGTGATCTGCACTTGCTGAAATGTCCTCCTCTACACCAGGGGTCTCCAAACCTCCGCCCTGAGGCCAGATGTGATCCTCAACAAGCCTCAAGCAGATCAGTCTATCTGGTCCTTGTGCAAGCCCTGTAATCCACTCCAATTCATTCTTATATGCAAATTTATCCAAATTTGAAATGCAAATTAGTTTTTTGGCCCCTGCTCTACACAATTTTTAAAGGTCCAGGAGTCCTAAGTTTGGACTCCCCTGCACTAGCTAAACCATGTGAACTCTTAACAACAACAGTTGTACAGTGTTATATGACTATGTTGGAAATACTGTTACCTGTTGGAAGGAATCTTCAAATAATGTTTGTCTTGATACATTGATCTTCACATGGCTCGGCAAAGCATTGGACTACAAACAAATAATAAAACATCAAACACCTAGTCAAAAAAACATTAAAATTTATACAATGATTTGATCAGCATTTCAGTACCTGACATAAGTAGCGGAAATGAGCTAGTTTCCACCTAAAGCTGCGTTCATACGCAATTTGTGGTCCTTTATTTCTGTAAAGGAATATAGCCAAATTTATTAACAAGGCATATCATTTCATAGCACTTTCATTTGCTTACAAGTACCTTGTAGATTTAAACGTATTTAATACAATTTTTAAAATATTGGGAGCATTACTACTTCACATGCAATCACAGTGGTGCCTTAATTTACAAGCATAATTCTTTGAGAAACATGTTTGTAATTCAAAACGCATGTAATACATAGCAGATTTTCCCATAGGAAATAATGGAAACTCAGATGATTGGTTCCGCAACCAAAAATATTTATATAAAAGTATATAAAGATGATTACAAAACACTGTAATCTAATACAGAACACTGTAATATACATACAAAACTACAGATACAAAATTATAGTCATTCAAAACTCTGCAATAAAGAAAATACTGTCCAGTACTGAACTGTGCTGTACCTTTGAAAACCTTCATGGTTGGTATGAGAGAGACAACAAACAGGTGGATGACTTTGACTATCACAAAAGGAGTCTTTGCTATGCATTGGCTCAATGGAATCTGCATTTTTATGCAGCTTTAACATTTCCATGCTGCTGACGGGGAGCAGCATTAGAACACTGATAAGGCACATCTTCCACACAAATCCCACACGCACACCTGGCTCAGGTTGCTCCCCCAGATGGCCCTTGAGAGTTCCCTGGCCATGAAAGTCTGTTCCCAACTTCCTTAGGACTGCTCTTCTTCTAAGACAGTGCTCTTAAATCAAGTCAAAATTTCTGAGGAAAATTTTGTTCTTAATACAAAAAGCTCTTAATTCAAGTTGATCTTAAATCAAGGTACTACTATACGTTGTCAGGCAAATTCTGTTATCTAATATCTTTTTTAAAAGCTGTAGCCTATGTACAGCTGGAATCCTAAAGGTAGGTCTGCTCTCATATCCACCTGACCATGAACTGAAATAGTCCTCGGAGGTTCTCTTGCAGACACCCTATCAGACAAAAAATGGATAGTGACTAGAAGAAGGCGGCCCGCACTACTATGCCACATTAGTAATGGAACTCCTTCCCTGTCCCTACACTGCTCTCACTTCATCAGCTGATGAAGTCTTTTCCTTTATTATCTCAGGCATAAAGTTATTAATCACTAATTTTACTATTGTTTTAAGTGTTATTTATAAAACTGTCTTGGAAAATTTTTACTTGAAAAGTGGAATAAAATCTCTCAAAGAAAATAATCATACAGGTGTACCCTAGTTACAGGTGAAACCTATTTATATGTGAATTATTTATACGTGATTTTGGCTGCAATTCTGAAGTGCACTTGGGCTAGCCTATCTATCACTGGGCTGCCCAAATTCCAAGATGGGCCAGCCCACTTACACCAGAAAGGCTTGGGCCGGCATAAGCCAACATAGGCTGGCCCAAGACAGATGGACCTGGATTGGCCAAGCTAAGCCAGCCTAGGCAGTTCAGGAGAGGCATGCTGAGGGCATGTTAGCCATGGCCTAGAACAGTGCAGCTGTATCCAGACCCTGTTTCCAGTTCAGAAATGCCCCCTTCTAGCTTCTCAAAGTTAGACCGCCTCAGAAATAAAAATAAATCTGAGTAGAGCCATAGGGGTCCAAAAATGGAAGTGATGGCAAAACATTTGAGTCCTAACTGCAACCCCTGCCTCTCAACCTCAGAATACAGCACAATTACACCAGCCCATCTCAGGATAATGCACAACTACACAAGGGCAGTTAGCAGCCACCTGAAATGGAACTTGATTCATCTTGATTCACTGTTGCTTTGTTACCAGGGTAACTAATTGCCTTTGTATAACACAAAAATAAGTAATCATGCAGGTTCTTGAAACCTAATGTCGTGAATAGGGAGGTTCAACTTCTATCATCTAAGAACTCACAACGAACTTGAAGAAGTAAACACAGATGGGCCAGCTTTATGAGCAGATTTGGGACTCGCACATTCCAGTATCTTGTGATCCCTGAATCCATGGGTTGGACCTGCTCGACCTTCTGGAGGTAAGAGAAGTACAGTTCCCCCTTGCCTCCAAAGGTCCCAAAACCCATGGGTTTACTTATCCATGGGAATGGGATATCCTAAACCCCACAAATAATTGGGATGGCTGTGTCTTATAATGGCTGTGTATTATAATTATTCCAAACTATCCTACACATGTTCAATATACTAGAAACACAATAGATTTGAATTCTAATAAGATTTCACTTACACAGAGGATTTACCAGTACGAGGATCATTGAAAGTAGTTGTACGCGTGTTATGATCCACGAAGTATCTAACACCCTCTCTGGTATATCTGATTTCCCAACCTTCAGGAAGGGGGTCCTCATTTTGTAAGCTGCATAATAAATTAAATGCCAAAAACATGTTTAAAAACAAGTTATTTTACATCTTTTTTATTTATAAATGTATATTCTGTTTTATCTCCTAAGTGGGTATTCAAAGAAGATTATAAAAAGTCAGAAAATAACATAATACAATATTTTAAATAAATATTAATTTTATTTGAATTACTACAAAATATCCATATGCATACCCTTGAGTCCGTGGATCTTCCCACTGTGTTGTCTTTGTGTTGTGGTTTACAAAGTACACTCTGTCATTTGAATCTACTCTCCTTTCTGCAATAAAAAGTCAACCATGTAAAAACAAATGTTAAATATATAAGAGGATTTGAATAAAACAGGTATTTTTTTTACCCCAGCCTGGTGGCAAAGGACCAAGTGGATCATTTTCTGCAGTCAGCATTGAGGCCTAAAGAAAATGAGAGAGAAAATGTAAATAGTATGGCATGAGTGTTTTGTTTTTAATGTAAACAAACTAAAAGTGTTATCTGCCTGCTTAATAGGTTATCCTTTGTGATGGGAGATATTACACTGAAAAGTTCCTGACATTCTAACATTCATACCAGGCAGACTTGACTTTTTTTGACATAGCCTGTAGAAACAGGTGTTGAAGAATAATGCATCTTGTCACAGAGACAATCAGCAGAGACTAAAACAATTATAGTGGGAAATAGCAGCTTAGCCCAATGCAATTAATTTCCTTTTATCTTGGCTAACCTATCACTAGCTTTCATGTGATAGTTTTACCTATTGCAGTCCAATTGGCTTGAGGCAGAGACACACATCTCATCATTACTTCATAATTATTTATGTGAATTAAAATATGACGAGCTCTTTTTGTCCATTACAGAACATAATCATTACAAACCAAATAATCTACAGTACTTCTGAAGATACAAATGAAAAAAAGTTTCAATGATCTGGCCTCAATCTTAAGTTTTAGCAAGGCAGTGCCTCTTAAACTTAAGATTGAGGCAATCTTTCTAACTTTTGTTAAAGCTCTCTGGTTTGATGTTTCATAAGGCCATCAATTACTTCAGCCATTATGACTGAAGACAAAATGGCATCAGTGCATTGCAGAGTATGACACATGCAGTAACAAGAAGCTACAGAAATGCACAAGCTTTTTGAGTTTATTTTGTATGCCAAATTAAAGTTCAAGCATACTAATCCAGCAGGTTGTAAACCTCTTTATTCAGCATTGGTCAGACCTCACCTTGAGTACTGTGTTCAGTTCTGGGCACTTCACTTTAAGAAAGATGCTGCCAAACTGGAGCAAGTCCAGAGGAGAGCGACAAGAATGATCAGTGGGATGGAAGGGAAGCCCTATGAGGAAAGGTTGGGGGAACTTGGGATATTCAGCCTGGAGAAGAGGAGGCTGAGAGGAGACATGACTGCCCTCTTCAGATACCTGAAGGGCTGTCATAGGGAGGAAGGGGCTCATTTGTTCATAGCTACTTCTGAAAGCAGAACTAGAACCAATGGGTACAAACTGCAAGAGAGGAGATTCCGGTTGGATATCCGGAAAAAATTCCTGAGGGTTCGGGCGGTTCGGAACAGATTGCCAAGGGGGGTAGTGGACTCTCCCTCACTAGGGATCTTTAAGCAGAGGCTCAACGAGCACCTGTTGGGGATGCTCTAGGGGGATTTCCTGCTGCAGGCAGGGGGTTGGACTAGATGACCTCCTAGGTCCCTTCCAACTCAATGATTCTATGATTCTAACTTGCGTTTTCTGTGTATAGGTCTCAGATCCACTGCCCTGAGCCTATTGAACCATAACAATGCATTGTAGTCATGGGCAGAATTCCCACTGGCTACCTTCTCTCTTCACCTACATGTTGAGAACAGTGTACAACAAATGCTCCACCCAGCTTGATTTAAGTTGTGGTTAAAGAGTCTCTTAATTTTACAAAATCGTACATAATCCTAAAATCCATTTGTCAATGGAACAGAATATTTTGAACAAAGGTTGTATAAACCAGAGACACAGTTAAAATTATTCCCCACAAGCTCAGGAGCACAAAATATTGAGATCTTTGTTCAACCCTAATGATCAGGGTTCTTCCAGAGCTAAAAATGGCATATATATATATATATATATGTATGCCTGTTATTTCTCAAACCATAACGTATAAACACAAATAATTAGGACACTGAACAACGTTCAGGCAAAAGAACAAGAAACTTGCATAAGTCCTAGTTTTCAAAAAAATTAAGTTATACTATCCAAGTAGCTATGCTTTTGAAATAGTTATGGCTGCCTTGGCTGAGTCTTGTTTGTTTTGGGCAATTTTATTGATTTCTAGTATTACTGTGACTGCTTCACATGCTCAAAAGGACAGAAAGGAAATACATACATACAGACATACATACTTGTGTTTAAATGTATGTATGTATGTATGTATGTATGTATGTATGTATGTATGTATGTATGTATGTATGTATGTATAAAATTTATATTTTGCTTTTCCAACTTACATTGGAAGCTGGTTATAAACTATACAATATAATCCTGAAAATTAGTAAATTCACCCAGACATTAGTATACCAAAAGTGTCACTATGTAGCTACTAAGAGAAAAAAAACAAACCTAGCATAATTTCATATATTTACCGAGTAGAGGTATCGTTGGTTAAATTGTTGCATAGCTCCCTGCAGTTGATTACGCTGAGACTGCCATTGCTCAAAGTTCCTGACAGATTCCATTGTTGGTCGTTGCCATGTTGTTGTTCGTGTGTTATGGTCCACATAATAAACCCTTCCACGATCATCAACCCTCCTTTCCCAACTATCAAACAAAATGTCAATATCTGAAATTACTTTTTTCAGGCCTTAATACGTAAATATGAAATTTCTTTGACAATTATTATTTCACTTTAAACCTCTAAGTCTCCCATATGTTATTGTCCCCCTATATTCAAATGTATAAAATAAAAATGCTTTTTAAAAAAATCCAAAAATATGTTTCAGTGTTTCTGCCCATCTTATAGTATAATATTGCAGAGACAGGGTGGCAAATATAGTTCCTAAAATTTTACAATATGCGGTACTAGTGTGAATTACTCCTGTGTTTCTATCCAATTAGACTTTGAAATAAAAAGTTGCAGACCCAACAGTAAGTCAGTCAAAGTACAAATAAAGAACTATCTATCCCTGCACTGAATTTTTTATTGTGTCCTGTTAGGAGCCTGTTTACTTATTTTTCCCCTTTAGAATAAGTAATTACTTCAGCAATAATCCTAAAACAAACTATGTAGTTTAAATACAGTGTTAGTCCAGAACAATCTGAACACTGCTACAACTGAGCTTTTCAGTAAAGATTATGGGTGCAATCCTAATCAAGTATTCTGCATTGGTATAAGGGCAATGCAACTCCAAGGTAAGGCAACAAAGACTGCCTTATCTGAAGGAGGCCTCAGTGACTGCTCCCCATCTGCAGACTGCAACGTGTACCCCCTCCCCTCCGTACAGCTATCCTAATGCCAGAAAGTTGGTTAGGATTGCGTCCTATGTTTGTAAGACTATGGGTGCAATCCAGAGTAACTACAGGGAGACCTTGCTCCAGTGTAAGAACAATTTACTTTGGATTGCAATATGAATTTCCCATAGGTTTTCACTAGGTGGTGCCGTAACTACGGGTGCACATCATATCTCTTACATGCTCCTGTAGTTACTCTGAATTGCAGGGTATACTGTCTTGCTTTGCTGTGTATTTATGATAATGCTGTCAGTAGATTTCACAGAACAGTCCCTGTTGCTTTCATACAACAGGGGATCGCTACTGTTAACAGAGGCTAATACTTCTTCCTTTAACACTATGGTGAAAATAAAAAAAATTAATATGGCTTGTTCCCTAACACCTATAAAGCAGTGCTATGCCTGCAGAAAAAAAGATTCCTGCCCCTATTCTATACAGCAACCCTAGCACCTACAAAAAGTAGACCCTTTTGTGTGGCATATGACACAGGAGACTGCATATATCAAGAAATATATAGAAATCATGCATTTCTTGCCAATCCATAAGCAGAAATGCTGTTCTGCTTGGGTGGAACATTACTGCCCATGGATTTTTAAAATAAAATTATATGGTATAGATTTTAAATTTTATGAACATCTCTTCTGAAATTTATTGAATTAGTATATTTAATAAGATTTTTATGATGCAATAAAACCAATAAAACAACATATCTGAGGCAAAGCTCATAAAATGTAAAATTTGTGCACTCTTGTTAACAGTGCTGTAAAAAAACTACACCACTTTATTTACAAATATTTAAACTTGACTGTTACCCTGGTGGCAAAGGTTGTGGCCTTTCCCAGGTTGTAGTTCTTGTGTTGTGGTCAACATAATAGGTTCTACCATGAAGATCCTTTCTCTGTTCCCACCTTTAAATATAAAGTAAAACATTATTAATACAAAAAGTAATGTTGCCATTCCCTGAAATTTATATAAACAGAAGAGGTTTATTACTATCCAATTCATTTGCCATTTTCATATTGAATGTGAAACATGTATTTATGCAAAAAACTTAAAATTTATTTTCCCAGAAATTGTATCTAGCAAAAATCTTATCTAAATCAAGCATTTTCATATCAGTAGCAAAAATTTCAGGCTCATAAAGAAATATTAATTATGAGACTGAAGAAAAGGTTTATTCCAAAAGATGCAAGCAGTCTGGTCTGAGAAAAGCTAATCTGAAAACTTAAAATATATCTTAAAGAACAGATGGAGCAATCATGGAAAATCAGAGAAGAGAAGTAAATCAATGAGACTGTGCCCAATCCATTTCTTCGCTTTTTCAAATATGGAAAGAGCAACAGATAGATGCTCAGAGGATACTTCAGAGGATACTGCCTCTACTCATCTGCACAGTACTGCTCATCCTGTACTGTATTCACAGGTGTCTTTTTGAGTGGGTACTCACCGGTACAGAGTTCTGGCACCTCTGTGGTGAGTACATGCCTATGATTATAAATAACATCTTCATGCTCCCCACCTTAATTTGTAGAAAAAAACACTGCTAGTAGACAAATGTAACCTATTATAAATAATAATACCAGTGAGGGTGTGTGAATATCTGGATTAACGCCCCAGCAGAGTCCCCTTTGGCACACTCAGAGGGAAGTTCTCCTCAGCTTCTGATGGTGTGGGAGGTGTTTTCCCATACCCATTGTTTCACATAACCATCCATATCTCATAACTTTCCTAATTTTATTTAAATGATTTTACACCACCTTTTTAAAAACTTAAAATTAAAGTTCCATATCTATATATAACATGTTCTGTCCATATATTATTACATTATTAATGAAAATGAATTTTACATACCCTGGAGGCAAAGGTTCTATGCTGCTATTACCAGATTGTTGCCTTACAGTTTCCCCTGATATATTTGGAGAGTCCCTTGATTTTGCTGGCTCTGTCGTTGTACTGTTCCTTGTATCAGAAGATGCAGGGTCTCTGGGAGCAACACTTTCAAGTCCAGCAGATACACTGGGAGTGGCTGTGGATGTCCTGCTTTCAGAGTAACTAGTAGATTCTATTGCTGAAGGAAGTTCGGTAGTAGTGGTAGTACAATCTGCAGGTACAGAGGAGGCTTCTGCAGAATCCATAGGAGTCTCAGAGGTTGAATGATCATCAGCTTCATTCATGGATGACTCACAATTAACTGAAATGCAAACAAAGCAGAGAACTTGTTTGAGATAGTGGTTTATATTCTTTAATTTGTAGGAACTAAGGTAAAACAGGATCTTACTGTATTCTGGTAAAGACCTGCTACAAGACTCACCTGTCAGTGGTTTGGGTGTTGATGTATTTTTGGGTCTGGCTGCAAGATGAGGAGATGGTGTGCTGTCTCCACTGTCTCCATTAACTGCATGTATTAAAGAGCTTGATGGTGCTTGATTGTCTGTTCTGTGAGAAACATCATATGGAGCTCTTTGTTAAAATATTTAAGTTTAGTTCAAATATACTAACAAAATCCTGCATGAAATTGGCAAAACGTTGTTTAACAATCATAGAAAACAGAACACTAACATTAAATCAATTTTGTTGCATTTATTACTTGTTAGACATAAACAATCATTTTGGATTTAAATACACTTTCTGAGTAAAATTATACAGAGTTATAAACCATCAAATACAGCAAATCTTCCCTTAAAGTTGTCAATAGGTTTTTTTTTTGGAAACTGCAACTTAAACAAAACAACAAAGATATAAACAACTTATAACCAACTGCAACTGTAAGCAAAACAACCAATTTTACCATAGGCTAAATGATATACCTAAACAAGAGTTATGTTCCTACAGCATATTTCTGGTCATCAAACTTATAAAGACCCAATACACTTCTAATATTAAACACTAAAATAAATGTGAGCTTTCTGTTCCAGAGAAAACCATACAGACAGATTCTTTGACCAGGAACCATGAATAAACCATCTACATTAGCTTTGAATCATATTGTGTGCTTATTGTGTGGAAAAGGTTATTATACAAATTTTCTGCACGTATGATTTGGGCCAAGGTAACAGATGCTGAGTTATCTTTATTTAGTCTGTCCGGTGTCTTTAATGGTAAAGAAGATCAGCTGTTAAAAGTTACCTTGTGGGTCTCAATCCATAGTTTCAGAAATACTGCCCTAATGTAAAGGGTTCACTTTCCATTAATGCATTAGTGTTCAGAGATTGCAACATTTACTCTGTCAATGCTCCATCTGAATTTGAAGGAAAACACACCAACAGAGCCTTGAAATACAACAGGATCTTCAGCAGTACACACTCAGCTGACAACACTGTACTGGAATGATCTTTTTTCTTTAATAAACTGAAAATCAATATTTTTCTTCCATAAATATTTTTTCTTTAAAACTGACCTGGAAGTGGTTCTTGAAGATGTTTCTCTATTTTCATGCAAAGCATCACCATTTTGCTGGACTTCTACTAAACAGCAAAATACAAATTAAATGTTTGCCTTTTTATACCAAGGAATTAATAGAGTTTTTCTCATTTTCCTATTTCAACTTACTGGTTATTAGTGAATTATGGTTTGTAAGAATTTCTGGTTCAAGCACCAAACCATCGAGCACAACAATCAGTTCTCCAGTTTGCACCAAGCCACTCTTGTTTTCCAATGAGAGTTTCAATTGTTCTTTGACTCTTTCTACTATAAAAATAAAATTATATTAAAATAACCAGTTGTAATAAATTACAATTAATTTTAAAAGACACTTACGTTAAGATTCATCTATCTTTTTAGAGGTTTTAGAGCAGGAGTGTCCAACCTTTCAACGTCAGGGCTCCAGGAGGATTAACAAGCATGCAGAGAAGGAAAATTCAGCAGGTGCAGCTTTTCATCCCACAGATCACAAGCTACACCTGCTGAAATTCCCTTTTACAAGCTTAGAGCATTCATTTCAATTATAAATATTTACACTGCAACCTTACCCAAATTGTACAGGTGCTTAAAGGTGCTTCAATGTGTTTCAATTTTACCAACCAGAAACTGTAACAGATGCATATCTACTAATAATCCCATACAATCAAATTTTAGGCACAAGTATTATCTTTCTATGTAACTTTACACTCTGTGCATGTATGTTTGACATGCACACATACAATTGGGAGACAAAGATAAACTTTACATATCTATTAGGAATAGAACAAGTTTTTTTTAATGTATTGGTTAAAGGAACAAGAAAAAATTTGTTACTTACATCTTCTATTATGTATTTCCAAAGCTTGTCTGAGATCCACAGTGGCTTTTCCTAATAAAGCATCAGCTTTTAAAGTATGATGGCTCCACACTCTAAATTCCAAAGTGGTCTGTGGAGTCACATTCCTGTGAACAACACACAAAATTACTTCCCTTTCTTCTCAGATAGAATTTCTGCATCACAATACATTATAACTATAATCTTGCCATATACAGAACAAAGAAAACCTCTAAACCCAGGGATTACTATCCTTAGATTTAATAAAACAGTTCAGATTCAATCTGTTTTAAAGGATTAAAAGGTAAAGGTGTCCCCCACAGGTTATACTGCTAGTCATGGCTGACTATAGGGTGCAGTGCTCATCCCCATTTAAAAGACTTTAGAGCCAGTGTTGTCAAAGGGTCTGTTCTGTGGTCATGGGGCAGCATGACTGACGCACGGAACACTTACCCTCTCATGCACACAGTCTATGTTCAGGGACAGCTATTTTTATATAATCACCATTGGAGGAATTATTTAATGCAACTTTAAAAATTTTTGAAACATAGGTCTTTATCGCTTACTCTTCATAGATTTCAGTTCATAAAGCAGTTTTGGGAAAAAAAAGTTTTCCAAACCTGTGAAAATACCTATCCCCAAATCAGTGTTCTAAATTTGCCACCTATAGCTTTCAGCACCTTCATATGAGGACAATGAATTACAGTGAATGCCCCTTACAGTGAATGCCCCCTACAGTGAATTACAGTGAATGCCCCTTACAGTGAATTTCCCAGCCATAGAATCTTAGCAGGTCTGGTTTTTTATGGCAAGGCAGACACATGATTTGTAAGGCTGCAGGAAAAAAGGCAGTCTGTACATGCTCATAAGCATTGATCAGCTGCCCAAGAAATGCAACTGGTGGTAATGGGGCAGGAGCACAGGAAGAGTGAGAAGGGAGCATTGTGGTACCCAGGCACATGGAGATACACTGAGTCACCAAGCCTGGCCAAGGAGGACATGCCTGAAAGAAGGCTACTATGGAGTTCAGCGTCCATGTGCTTTTTTGTGCTACTGTTTGCAACAAGTAGGAAAAATAACAAGATACTGTATATGCAACAGCCCATTAGCAGAAGATGCCAGGACAAAAACCCAGGTTTCCAATCCTGGTTTGCAGGGTCTGATAAAAGTTCCAACAATGTTTTGCCTCAAACCTAGAAAGGAGGAAGGAAAACTGCCAAGTTCAAAAGGAGAGAAGGTCAGAGAGAAGAGGCAAAGGAATGTGATGTTCAGTCATGTTTTGGCAGAATGACAGAGGCACCCCATTATTTAAAGCCTGAAAAAGCCATGAACCCAATAGTATTTGGTTTAACAGTGGACAGTATGATATTATAATAAAAATGTAACATAAACCCACTGTTGTATAATGTAGCACAAATAGATAAAAATCATAACATAAACCCATTGTTGAACTATAAATGACTAATTGTTGTATGCAGCAGATGTGCATTACGATCACCAGTAAACATTTTTTAATCTCAAGTCTTAAAATAGGGGTGCACATTAGATTCCATGGCACATTAAATTCAATAATGTGCAGTCTTTTATTCTTAAGGTATGATTTTAAAAAATGTTTGAAGCATCATATACATAGCAATCATTTCAGTCTTTGGCAAGGCACGGGAAGCAGATCTACCTCTTGCACCCAATGGCAATAGATAGAATCCTTCTTCCTTTTACTGAAATGGCAGCTAAACAGTCAGGGAAAGGGTGTGAAATTTACCTAAAGGGCAGTGTTCAAACAAGCCCTATATGTATCATAAAATGTTATAAAATTATGTAGTTTAATTGGTTTACGTTTAATTCGTTTAGAAAACAGGTTATTACAAAATGCAAGAATTTCATTACACGTGCATGACTCAGGAGAAGGGAGGTTTTTGGTTTCTAGATTTTGGTTTCTATGTTCAAATCAAGTGGAAACAATATGATCAAGATGTCAGTCTGGATATACTAGAATTCTATTTGGCAGTTATAATCCAGAATTAATAATTTTGTCCTTTATTTGCCTACAGACAGGTAATACCAAACGTTCCCTGCCATAAACACATGCAATTATTCAATAGTCATATCAATTCACCAGGCAATTCTTGTGAATCACCTGAGACATAGAAGATTATGCACCGATGCTCTGACCATAATAATGTTTACATAACCAGTCACTTCAAGGAAAAAGAGAACTCACAGGGAAAATTAAGACTCAGTTTTTCTTTTTCCTATGAAGTTTTGCATCAGATATGGCTAACACATTAATCAGGGTGCATATGCTTAAGTAACCTGTGAGTAAACATGTTGCTATACCTGCTGGATAATGGGTTTCACTGAACACAAAAAACTTAATGCTCAATTTGTACAAAGAAGCATATAATAAATCAGAATGGGGGAACCTACTTACACAGTCAACTCTTCATCCCATTTTGGATTTGAAGAACTGTTGGATTTAGATGTTTTCTTAACTTCACTATCTGCAAGTAGTTCTGTATAAATAGCAGTTCCACCAAACCAGTTCTTTTTTCTTTTCAGTTTGGCACTAGAAACTAACAAAAACATTGCTTATAACAACTACTTATAATTATATGAAAATGTTTCATATTAGAAAATAACTACATTAGTAACTAAAGTAATCTATTCAACACTATGGATGGAAAAACAAGATTTGCTTTTTCACATTCTGCTAAAAAATATAATGCTCAGTTCAAATCTAAAATAGAGCTGCACAAGGTCTCAATCTAAGTACACAAAGAAAATCAGAAGGTCATAGCATTACATTACTCTAAGTAAAGTAACACTTTGATGAACAAATTCATTTTATCAGGTCACAAAAGCTGTCTGAATATCAAAGTTATCATTATCTTCCAAGCAAACTGCTACTTTCTACTTTAGACTAACATTGCAACAAGATTAACTGTGAACATTTGTTTTGGGGTAAGGGAAACATGTTACTTCTCTCACCATTTTAACTTTCCTTATGTTTCAATCCTTTAACAAAACTTAAATGGGCACTAGACATCATCTCCTGCCCCTGATCCTGCTTCTATAGGATTTTACGATAAAGATAAAACCAACAGTAGAAAATACAAATTTACTGTTTTAAAAAATCCAGCACATTTCCAACTTGCATATTCTTTTAGAGAAACTCTAAAAACAAAATTTCTCCATTAACAAAAAGTTTTTAAACATTAAAACATTAGTTTGCTTCTAAAGAACTTTGTTAAAAAAATAGCATCTGCAATTGCTCATTTCTCCTTTTTTTACTTGTACAATTGCAACCAAATATGGAACAACAGAGTGGTTTAAAACTGGGAAAGGAGTGCAGCAAGGCTGTATATTCTGTACCTCAGAGCCCAAAATGGACGATTTTCAGGTTATTACCGTTTTGCATGTATAATCTGATTCTGCATCAAGCTATAACAACCTAAGTCTGTTAAGCATTAAGGAGAATGTTAAGGAGAATGCTTAACAGACATAGGGTGCAATCCAGAGTAACTATGGGGAGTCCTTGCTCCGGTGTAAGAACAATTTGCTCTGGATTGCAATATGAATTTCCCATAGGTTTTCACTAGGTGGTGCAGTAATTACAGGTGCACATAATGTCTCTTACATGCTCCCATAGTTACTCTGGATTGTAGGGTTAGGTTATTATGGATTGATGCAGAATCAGATTATACATGCAAAACAGTAATAATCTGAAAATCGTCCATTTTGGACTTACGTTCATCTGGCTCTGAGGTACAGTATTGTCATCTTGTTTATTTAATTTATATGGAGAGTACATTATGAGAAAGGCTGGGCTGTATGAATCACAAGCGGGAATTAAGATCACTGGGAGAAATATCAATAACCTCCAATACACAGATGGTACCATTCTAATGGCAGAAAGTGAGAAGGAACTAATGAGTTCCTCTTAATGAGGGACCCTCTTGATGAGAGTGAAAGAAGAAAGTGCAAAATGTAGCTTAAAACTAAACAATAAAAAACAAGATAGCAGGGAAGAAATGGAAGTTGTGACAGAGTATATTTTTCTGGGCTCTAAGATCTCTGCAAATGGTAAATGCAGCCACGAAATAAAAAGACACCTGCTTCTGGGGTGGAAAGCTATGACAGGGCCAGACAATTAAAAGTTAAGATGTCACCTTGCCTACAAAGATCCGCCTAGTTAAAGCTATGGTTTTCCCTGTGGTAATGTATGGCTGTGAGTGCTGGACCATAAAGAAGGTTGACCGCCAAAGAATTGATGCCTTTGAATTATGGTGCTGGTTAGATAGTGTCCCTGAGGCAATGAACATGAATGCAGACAGACTTTGGAAGCGGGTGGAGGATAGGGGGCCTGGTGTGCTGCAGTCTATGGGGTCATGAAGAGACGAACATGACTGAACAATTAAACAAGCATACTGCTTTTCTAACACAAGCATACTTTTCTAGCATACTGCTCTAACACAAGATGTGCAACTCACCTACACGTCTTCTGCGGATGTGTCTTCTACTAATAGAAAGGTATCTTTGGATTCCAAATATTTCAACATTTACCTAAACTTATAATTTATAACCAGATATTGACCATAAACATAAAGGTAAAGATATCTCTTGCAGTTCACCTACCTAGTTGTGACTAACTTCAGGAAGTGGTGCTCATTGGTGTTACAAGGCCAAAGAGTTAGCGTTGTCCAAAGACACCTCTGTGGTCATGTGGCTGGCATGACAAAATACCGAAGTGTATGGAATGCTATTACCTACCCACAAAAGTGTTACCTATTTATATACTGTACTTGCATTTACATGCTTAAAACTGCTAAGTGGGCAGGAACTGGCCAAGTAAAGGGAGCTCATTCTGTCTTCAACTGCCAATCTGCTGACCTTCAGGTTGACACCACTTCAAACCCTCCCTCATAAATGTCTTCACACAGATCCAAAATAAATTAACTTGTTAAAATTTTAAAACATAGATTTTGCAGTTTGTATATACCAGTCCAATCTTTGTTATACACATATTTGGCTCAGCACAAATCTGTGAGTGTAGTTGTTTGAAGATCGTCGACTCTCTGTATGTGTTAGTGCAGATGAATTGATTTGAATTCATTCATATAAATTCAGTCTCTAATATCTTCATTTAAACTGATGTAAATTTATTCAAATTTGAATGTAAATTCTTTTTTTGTTCAGCCCAAACTCAGTGACAGAGAGATGTAGCCCTCCTGTCATAAAGTTTGGACACCCTTATTCTATATAGGCACATAAATATGAGATATACTGTACTCACATTCATTATGCTATTTTTGAAGACATCTGTCCAGAAACAGACATGCATCAGACAACAGTAACATTTTATATATTTGCAAGTTAAGAATGTGAGCAAAAAACAACAACAAAGTGACCTATAGCTTCAGGTGGGCAATTAACAAAGTAACTTTTTTAAAATTTGCTTAATCTAGGATTCAACACACTGCAGATTACAGAAACTTGTCCACATTAAATCTATGTGTATTTCAAAAACTGTCTTCTACGACACAGCTCAAAGTGGAATCTAATCTGAGCAGAACACATCCAGCTGTTTTCCAATAGCATCTCTGCTGCCTCAACTGAAAATGTCTCAGTAACTCAATTTTGGGACATAAAGTAACATCATACTCAATATTTCACTTTTCACCTAATTCAAAAGAGGGGCCTTAGAAGACCAGGAAAGAAAGGTAACTCACAAGTGCAATCCTAACTTGTGCTAGGGCAGGCTGGCATGCTAGGTGGCTGCTGTGCAGTGTGCAACAAAGAGGCAAGGGAACCTTTCCCCCTTATTCTGGGTAATGCATTAGAAACCCCAATGGATCTGCTTGGATCTGCACCACTGATTTTGGCAGCACAAATCCAAGCAGCCCAAAATTGCTGCAGGCAGCCCAGCAAAGGGGCTTGGACATGGCACAAGTGCTGGGTCCCAGCCCCAACTCCCACTCTCCAGCCACCCACCCACCGCCGGCACCCTGAAACACCTCATGCCTACCTTCTGCCCATCCTTCCCCGACTCCTGTGCTGGCCATGCTTGGCCAACAGAACTCACCTTCTCCTGGGAACCACAGCAGGGTGGGAGACCAATGCAACTCCCTGCACTGGCCTACCCTCCTCTCAGGGTGTCAGAGATGAACATTTGCAACACCTCCAGGCTGGCACAAGGAACCTGCACCAGCCCAGAACAGAAGCGTTCTTGAAGTTGCTATGGTTGAAATGTCAGTGGCATGCCATTTTCACTTGCTGGTCACTGGCAAGCTGTCTAATCCAAGGTAATCTTCCCTCTCTTTAACAGACATCCAAAAGCGGAATGTTTTATAAAATGTTACCATAGCAACACAACCACCAGCACTTACTGCAATTTACTGCAAAAAGTAAGAAATCTCTAGAAAACCAGCAGACTTCAATCTTTATGCTTATGATTGCTAGACCAGTTGTTCTCAAATCACATGGGAGTTGGAAACCCTAAGGATTTCCTGTGACTGTGACTAAGGTCCATATCCTAAAGTCAAATTAAGCCCTTTGCTCCAGAGCAGTTAAGGTGACTTTCCATAACACTAGAGGGTGACATCACTGCATGGACCTGTAACTGCTCTGGATTTTGCCCTAAGAGGTTTAGGGGTTGCAGTGGGTCTATAGTTAGCATGCTGTGGTTGGAAAGCTGTATTTGCTGACTGCAATGCTGGCAAGGTGGCAGTTCAAGACCCCAGTACTGAAAGATGGAGTGAACTCCCATCTCTGGCCAGCTCATGCTAACCTAGCACTTTGTAAGCATGTAAATACAAGTAGATAAATAGATACCTATACAGTGGTACCTTGGTTTATTAGCATAATTCATTCCAAAAGCATGCTTATAATTCAAAATGCCGGTACAGTGGTACCTTGCTTAACAAGCGCCTCGTTCAACAAGCAAAAATTTCCAAGAAATCTTGCTTCACATAACAAGTTCTGCTTCACTTAACAAGTAAGTGTGCTATGGGCACACGTTCTATGCAGCCCTGACGCTCCGCATGGAGGCTCTTTAAAAGGGCTTCCGGCCAGCACTGCTGCCTCTAACTGCCCCCAACTTGGGGGCAGTTGCCTGGACGTGCCAGAGGCAACTGCCCCTAATGGCCCCCAAGTGTCCCCACCGACCACCTTGAACCTACAGCAGTAGCCCAGGTAAGCCTCCCAGAAAAGTGTCTTTGATTGCAGTCTCCTAACTATGTCTACCCAGAAGTAAGCCCCACTGTGTTAAATGAGGCTTACTCCCAGGCAAGTGTCTTTGATTGCAGTCTCTAACTATGTCTACCCAGAAGTAAGCCCCATTGTGTTAAATGGGTCCTACTCCCAGGAAAGTGTCTTTAGGATTGCAGCCTAAGTAGACTTCATAAGATCATGCACTTTGAATGCATGTTTTGAATTCAATTACAGTGTTTTATCATCATTTTTTACATCCAGTTAATATTTTTATATGAATATTTTGGGGGTTGTGGAACCAATCATCTGAGTTTCCAATATTTCCTATGGAAAAATCTGCTTCGCTTAAAGATCGTTTCACTTAAAGAGCATGCCTCCAGAACAAATTAAGCTCTTTATGTGAGGCACCACTGTATATCAAAGCAAATTTTCCCAACAGAAATAATGGAAACTCAGGCAATTCATTCTGCAACCCAAAAATATTCATATAAAATGATTACAATACCCTGGGGTACCTTACTAAACCCCTTGGTCACATTGCTTCCATGAGCACTGTGGTGCTGTTAACACCATCAGGGGTTGACCACACCTCTTTAAGAGAAATGGCCTGCTTCCAGTTTGGCAACCAGTTCCCTATACAGTAATTGCATATACCTGTATAAATTAAAAACTTTCACAAGCCCTTCAGTATCTGTTTACAGAAACCACTGTTGATTCGGGCTACAATGAAAATTATTACAATACTACCTTGTATGATACTAGAGATAAAATTGGTTGAAAATAGAGAAAAAGTTTCTTCCTCTTCTGTAATAGTTTCTTCCAATTCTTAAAAAAGTCTGTTATACTCTTTCGCTTAAAAATTAGTACTGCACTAAAATTTATGCAATTCTAGTCCCAATGTTTATTTATTTTAGAGATTTATATTCCTTTTTGGTTTAAAACTATGTTACAGGAGTGCCTTACTATCCAGTAGGGTTGCATTGGATTTCATAGGATAAATCTATAGATTAAAAAAAAATCTGAGAAAACAGATTTATAGGGTCACTTCCAGGTTTCTTGCTCCTCCATTGTTCCTAAAGGAATTTGGATACACTAAAAATATGTCTCTTTACAATTGTCTAAAAACAGCTTTTCTTCCTGTTGTATATACTCAGCAATTAGAAATCCAAAAGACCCCCTGCCTTTTCCTGGCTTAGCTAAAGAATGAAACAATTTCTTACATGACTGCTTCTCTACCACAAGTAGCAAAGCCATTTTTAAAACTGTGATTTGTAGTAGCCATTCACATTGAGCCAAATCCATGTATAATGAAGCTGGACCTGGACTCGCAAACTGCAAAATCTGTGTTTGAAAATATAACAAGTTATTTTATTTTTGATCCATGTGAAGACACTTGTGGGTGGTGAGGTGGTGTGAACTATTTTCCAGAGCAGCGATTCTATTTTCTATTGCAGTGGTTCCAAGCTCATTTTTACTTGTGTACCCCTTATCAGCCTATTTCCATAAACTGTACACCCATATTAGCAAAACAAATTTTTTTCTACTTTATTATCTTAGAAAAAATATAGTGGTTTTTCCTGGGTCTTCATATTTATAGGGATAGTACAGTTAGGATTTTTTAAAAGTACACATTTCCAGATATTTGTAAACACAGGTAAACTACGTGAACCTTATTGGCAACATCTGATAGCTTTGGAAAACTACATTCCTATAGATTTTCTGGATCACTGCTAGAACCCCGTTTGTGTAAAAGTATGCCTGTCCATTTAAGGGACAGAAAAGACGGAACAATAGCAGCAGAGGGAGCGAAATGGGGCAATTTTTAGGGTCCTGCCAGATTGTGGAGGAGTATGGGGATGTCTGGGAACACTTGGAAAAAGTGAAAGTTGTGACTGTGTTTTGAATCACCAAAAATATTCACTTTTTCCAAGCCCTGGAGAGTTTGCAAAGCAATTGACAGATGCCTCCTGGCCTCCTCAGGCCCCTGCACAGCCTAGCACAGTGATTTTCAACCAGTGTGTGATGGCACACTGGTGTGCTGCAGGAATTTGGAGAGGGACAGTTATTAATATGAAAACTTGAGGATTCGAACAGCATGATATGCCTTGTCAATGGTAAAAACAACTGATGGTGTACCACGAGATGAAAAAGGGAGATGAAAAAGGTTGAAAATCACTGGCCTAGCAGAACCTCTGGGGAGGTGCAAAAAGTTACCCCTCACCCTCATTTCCCTGCAGGGGCATGATGTGAAGGATCATGTCATTGCATCAGCTCCTCCCCAGCATAGGGAGAGAGTAAATATCTCCGTTTAAATACGTGATGGTACAAAGTTTGTGCTACAATCTTTTTGGCTATACAGCCCCCACCCTTCCTTCCTCCACTCCCCCATTCCCTGTCCCAATTTGCTGCCACTGGAAAGTAAATTTCAAGAAAATGTACACGCAAGTAGTGTAGCCATTAGAACAGCCCAAGCGTATTTAGAATCCAACTGAAAATTTGGAGAGATTCTGGCATATCATGCAAAGAAAATAATTCTGAAATGAAGCAACATGGTAGATATGAATAGGCACACCCCCATATTCAAGAGGGTTCTGTTCTGAAATCCCCCCTCCAGTTAAGTGAAAGCATGGGTACATGCAAGTATTTCTCTGCCAGGCCTCCCAAAACTCTTTGAAAACACTGCTTTCAGTTTCACTGAAAATCTGGAAATGACCTCTAGGGCTCAGCCTGAGGCAGGCAAAGGCCACAGATGGTTGTCTGCAGCCCTTGCTGGACTCCAAGGACCTTCTGGACCTCACCTCCAGAAGAAGCGTGCTCAGATAATTCCTGTGGACCTGATCTGCAGATAACTGAATCCATGGATATAAGGATCCAAGGATTTGGAGGAGGGGGCGTATACAAAAATGTGAGTGCTTTCTAAAGGAGCAGAAAAAAGAATCTCAACTATATAATCTGACCCATATAAGTTTTGGGTTCCTACCTGAAGGTTAAAAGATACTAATTTACTTCAACAGAACTTTGCATATGAATACATGCCTGAGATCCCTAACATTAAGCTAAATTTCATGAAGTGATAACAACTATGAAAAGGAATCAGCAGTATAATAAACAAAAGGAAACACAAGATGTCCTGTATTTTGTTTAAATTGACAGAAAAGATAAATTTGAAGAAATGGCAACAAACTGAAGTTGATACAGAGTCTGGCAGTTTTCCACACCGGAAAATACGGAGACTATTGTTAACAACATGAAAGCCTTGACCAAGCACTATTTATTCTAATGTTTGCTGAAATTACTCTGCCTTCTTCGATCTTTACTGAACTAGTAAAGAGCAGTACAGAAACATGATACTGTTTATTTGTGAAGCAATAGCCTACAAATAAAATTAAAATATACTATGGCTGCAGTCCAGAATGGCAAGTCAACAGCTTGGTAGACTGCTGGGATTTATCTTCTTTAGTGCCACACACAGCAGCAACCTTGTGTGAGGAAGAGCAAAATCAGAGTTCTGCTCAGAAGTAAACTCCATAAATACCGTGCTGCAATACAGAGGTGCAAAATACAGACTAGAAGATGCACATTTTAGATGGATTCAAAGTTGTTTGGATAATTTTATGAAAAGGGTGCTCATTGATGGTTCCTCGTCAAACTAAAAAGCAGACTCAACCTGGAAGATTCCAAATGTCTATAAATCAAAGGCAACAGGTACTGCCAGCTTGGAAGAATAGTTTATGAAAGGGACCTTAGTATTGCAGTAGGTCACAAGATGACCATGTCATCAGTATGACTCTGCAAAAGGAAATGCAATTTTGGAATGCATTAGTAAAACTATAGCTTTCAAGTTGCATGAAACAGCAGTTTCACTTTACACTGGCCAGACCTCATCCAGAATATTTTGTCCAATTTGGGTATTACACTTTAAGAAGGAGGCAACCAACCTGGAACAATTTCACAAAAGGATGAAGAAGATGCTCAGGGATCTAGAACTGATCTAGTCCAGGGATCTAGTCATAGGAGGAAAGTTGAAGGTACTCAGTTATGTTTTCCTTGGAAAAGGAAAGGCTAAAGGGCAAGAGCACTTTTCAAATAACTGAAGAACACTGTCACAGGGCAGACAGCAAAGATTTGTTCTCTGATTCTCCAGACAGTAGACCTATATTGAATGAATTCACCACCAGAGGAAAGATTGTTGGAATATAAAAAAATTCTTAATGGTAAGAGCATTTCAACAATGTAACCATTAATGGAAGCAATAGGTTTGTCCTCTTAGAGACTTTCAAGCAGAGGCTCAGTAGACACCATTTGGAGATTCTCCAGATAGGATGTTTATGCATCAAGCAGAGGATTTTTATGCTTCAATAGCATTGAAGGCCCCTTTCAACTCTGAGAAGACATACCCTGAGGTAACTACATATAATTATTATTATAATCAGGGTTAAAAGCAAAAGCATCCAACATCTGTGGTAACTCCAAAGCTCCAGTAACCAACATCTGCGGTTACTCCAAAAGCTCTAGAACAGCCACTGTGCCACAGAACATTAGTATATTACAAATGATCTGCAGGTGGCTAATAGGAGCTTGGGAGATGGTTATATATTAACTAATATGCCATTGTGCATGCATGCCCTCAGCTGGGAGTTTGGTGTGGCTTATCAACTGTCAAAAACTAATGCCACTGACATATTTTAGCACCTCCACAGTGTGCCAGGAGATGAAAAAATTGAAAATTACTGATGATAACAACTCTCTGAACAACTCTCTTGTTCTCTCTAACACAGAACAGTTTACTGGTATACTGCCCATTCCGTATAAATGAAGTACAACAGAATAAAATCACTAACGTACTTTGTTTCCAATGCTTCTATTCATAAATACTGTAGATATTTTTATTGTAACTAGGGACTAAAATTAACATCCTATAACATCCTAGTAGTAGTTTTATATACTATTATATAACATCCTAGTAATAGTTTTATAAAATAGTTATTATAAAATAACATCCTAGTAATAGCTTTAACAGTCACACTGTAAATACCGGTATATTCCCATGCAGGTTTTCATGCCAACTAGTCATGACTGACTCTAGAGGGCAGAGCCCACCTCCAAGCCAAAAAGCCCATAGATACTGCCATGGTGACATGGCTGGCATGACTTTACAGACACTGGGTGAAATCCAGAGTAACTACGGGTAGTCCTTGCTCTGGTGTAAGAACAAGTTACTGTGGATTGCAATATGAATTTCCCATAGGTTTTCACTAGGTGGGGCAGTTACTGCAGGTGCACGTAATGTCTCTTACGTGCTCCCATAGTTACTCTGGATTGTGTCCACAGAATGTTACTTTCCCATGCATTAATGAGGTACCTATCGACCTACTTGCACAATACATATTTTCAAATTGCTAGGTTGGCAGAAGTTCACTCCATCATATGGCATTTGAGTTTTGAACCACTGATCACTCAACCTTAAGAGGCTTCATGCTTAGCATCCTTAACCACTGAGCCAACATGTCCCTATAGTCACACTGCATCCATCCAAAAATGTTCTTCCAACCTAAAAGTTATTTAATGAAAGATAAGGGGGAAAATACCACATTCTCTTCCAAATCACAAGATTTAAACAAATAGAAAATCATAAGTGGGAGAGGGAGATGGGAATCTATCATTTCACTTCTATTTCTATTCACTTCTGTACAGACAGTTCTCTTTATATGTGAACTTGCTATCTGTGAATTTATTTATCTGCAAGGGGCAGAACTGTCACCTACCTCTTGTTATCTGCAACTCTGTTCTTGTCATCCGCTAATACTGTGCAGGTGCTTTTGGGGTGGGGCTTGTCATATCTACAAGCAGGTAGATGGGCATGAGAGAGATTGCAGAAAGAAACACTGGCCTCCACATGAGCAGAAAGCAGCGACAGAGCCATAAAGAGAGGGGAGAGAAAGATGCCTATACAGTCTATGGCCAATGAGGAAAGGGGGTTCTTTTGATAATTGTGCTCAGCCAATTGTACTCCTCATTTTTTAAAACGTCTGGATTGGATCATTTTCCACATCAAACATTTTCCACATCAAATGGGCATGATTGGTCCATGGAGAATTATTGGACACATTCCGACATGTCCCACCATCTTGGGCAGCATCACAGTGACTCCAGCTGAACCTTCACAACCCTGGAGACAATGAGAGGTTGATGATACTGTAGATAGATGATGAGAGCTCTCCAGAAAACTATCTGCTCTGGAACAAGCAAAAGACAGGTGGAGGAGGAAGGGTGAAGCAACACCCTCCCCACTGTTGAACTTTGAGGCCTTTTCTTGGGCCAGCAATTTTTAATGAGGAATATCCAGAACAAAGAAATGTTGATGAGCCCTCATTAACACCCAACACCATAGACTTTAAAGTAAGATTCAGGCTGCAATCCTAACCAATGTTCTAGCTCTAGGGTAAGAGTATTGCAACCAAGAGTATTGGAACAAACACTGCTGTATCTTCAGGAGACCTCTGTAACTGCCCCCTCCCCCAACAGCAGGATGCCGGACTTCCCCCAATGGCACAGCTAGGACAATGATGGAAGCTGGTTAGGATTGTGCCCTCAGGTTCACAGTCTATGCTGAACAGGGTCCCCCTGGAACCTATCTCACTTTTCTCTTGGGCTCATTGATTCAGTATCAGTTAATTTGTTATCAGGTAGGTTTTCCAGAAACGTAACTCTAGTACAGGTGTGTCCAAACTTTCAAGTTCAAGGCTCCTGGACCTTTAACAATTGTGTAGGAGAAATGGATAACAACTGACTAATTTTCAACAGTAGTTTTTCTTCTTCCACGAACAGGAAAACCATTGACACAAAACCAAAAAACTTGAATTACTGCTATACATTCAAGTTCATAGGGAAACTTGGACTGTATTGCTTATATTTATATAGGAAGTTATACTGCATATGCATTATTTCTATTTCTCATTTTACAGGGCAAGATTCATTGCAGGAAATGCAAAACATTAACTTTTCATCAGGCACTGAAAACCTGGGGCATTTGTTAGTCACCAAATATGAATGCAAAAATGATAAACTGAAATAAAATTTGAGGTAACAAGTCTCAGGACATAGGATTAAGTACATAATATTGAGTATTTTACTTACTGGTTACTTGCATTTGTAGTCTTCCATTATAGTTATTACTGCTTCCAGATCTTGGGGAGGCTGTGGCCATGTCAGAGGCTGCAACTTCAGCCTATATTTAAAATAAAATATTTGACTGCATAAACTACTTCAAAATATTATCGGCATTAAATATAACTAAACTTTTAATGTTTTCAGTCAACCCAATAAATTCATACAGAAAAATTTGTTAGTTCTCAAAAAAAAAAACTTGCCCACAAATATGCACATCATAAATAACTTATTAAACTAACAAAATAATACAAATAGCTTGAATTAACTAAAGATAGCAAATCTATAACACCAGTTTCAGGCTGCAGTCTGAAAACCTTCTCTTTCATTTCCTATAACCATACTCTCGCCTATATTCACATTCTGTCTCATTCAACATACAGTTTATGTTTATATTTACTCTCAGCCACACCTCTAAACAGAGTAAAGAAAGTGTGTCTAATTAAAAAGCTATTTATAGCCAATTTTCAACTTTTGCTACTAGTATTTTGGGCAATACCTACAGGTTTGTAAAATGTTCTCTAAACACTGTATAGAAGAGCATGTGTTTCGAATGCAGAAGGCCACAATTCCAGTATCTCAAGATAAAGGAATCTGACAGGAGGGCTTAAAACCTGAACAACTGCTGACTTGCCAAAGTCTAATACAGGGATAGAGTAGCAACAGTGTGAAGTTCAGGTTCTGAATTAATGTAAGGCAGCTTCATATGCACCTTACAATCTGAGAAGGAATAATTTCTTATATTAATTTCTTATCCCAATTATGTAAGTATACATAGGTGGGAGGTAACTGTTTAATGGTTTTGTACCGGCTGCTTTAGAAGCCTTTAAAGGGAAGGTTATAGCTCAGGTTTTATATGGATCTCCTGTCTGGCAAAAGGACGTAAACCAGACGATAGAATTTATTCAATCTGCCTTTCTGAGAAGGCTTCTAGGTTTACCTAGATGTGTTCCCTACGCGGCCTTGTGCCTGGAGTCAGGGTTATGCCGACTTAAAACCATTTCTTGGTTCCACTCAATAAAGTATTGGTTTTGAATTTTATTTAACCCCACAGGTCTAATGTTACATTTATGTTCGGACTCTGTTTTGCCCCTGGGGATTTCTGACCAATGTAGCCAAACTCAAATTCATAGGTCTGAATCCATCAGAATTAGGTATGATTAATTCCAATTCGGCCTATCGTTTGGTTAGAGATCGTATCCTAGATATAGAACGACAAGAGCTCATTCATGATGCTGGGTCCACCTGTTCCCCACTTCAATTTTATATTCCTTCTAGCTTTGGAAAGCCGGCTTTTTATTTTTTCCAACTAATTTGTCCTCAAACTCGCAGGGCCTTCTCCCTTGCAAGATTTAATGTGCTGCCTTCAGCTTTATTAACAGGGAGGTTCCATAACATCCCAGTCTCGGAGAGGCTCTGCAGTTGTAATGGATCTAGTATTGAGACTTTATCTCACACAGTTTTTTATAGCCATCATTATAATGGCCTGAGGGCAAAATATTTGAGTTCCTTGTTAATGAAAATGCAGGGTTGGAATGATTCCGACAGGCTTTCGCAGCTTCTGTCATCACAAAATATCGAAATTTTAAATTCAGTTGCTTGTTTTTTTCTGGATGTGGTTGCTAGACACAGATAGATACAGTTGCTGTTATCTGGATTTTAGATATCCCAGGTGTAATAACTGTTATTTATGACTTATGTATGTTTTGTCTCGTTGTTTATATGATGCCAATAAAGGTTATGCTTATGCAAAATTTTGTAGGAAAGCACCTCCCAAATAAGGCTGTAGCAGTGCGAGTGATGAATCTGTTGAATGTCAATGCAAAGTCACATTTCCATGAAATCCTCAAAAGGCAACAAAAGCAAGTGTCATTAGATAGGTACCTTGTGAAAGTTGCTCAGAAAGACACTAGTGACTCTTTTAGTGAAAATTAGTCATCCATTCCCATAAAGGTTTTTCTTTTCTGTTTTACTGTACCATATACTAGAGTGTTTGTTATTAATATTACAGTAATTGTGTTCTGTATTATATTACAGTATTTTGAATTTGATTACAGTGTTTTGTCATCATTTTTACATACAGTTAATATTTTTATATGAATATTTTTGGGTTGTGGAACCAATCGTCTGAATTTCCATTATTTCCTATGGGAAAATCTGCTTAGTATAAAGAACGCTTTGTAAGACAAACATGCTTCCGGAACGAATTATTTTCTTATTACAAGGAACCACTGTATTAGGATTGCGTTATAAACCTTATTCTAAATCTGTAGTTTATCTTGCCTATTCAGCCAAGCTTAAGTCAGAAAGCGTCATGCAATACATCTGATTAACTCTGAACTATAAAGCACATTTTTAAAAAAGAATAAAATTCTACAGTCAGGCCAAGTCTAAAATCTATGCTATACTCTGCCTTTAGAGCTGATGATACTGCAAATATATGAAATAAATAAGATGTGATTCCATATTGGATGAGTAAGTCACAGATTTTCTTTGATTAGCTATCTTGAGGAAGAAAATCAATGCAACACATAAAAGGTATTCATGAGGCAATAATGAGTATATAATCGTACTGGTATGGGCTGTGGGTGGCACAAGTGGCTAAGACACTGTGTCTGTTAACCAGCAGGCCAGGGTTCGATTCCCGGGTCGTACCCACAAGACAGGGTGAGCTCCTGTCCTTAGCCCAGCTCTGCGACGCCAGATGGATCCAATCGTATTAGCTCTGCCTTTCCATTGGACTAATTCGGTGGTGTGGAGAGGGGGGATTTGCTGCTTGGGTAACAGCCTATCCTCCATAACAATCCAAGCCAGGCTTTCGTGCTTCGCATGCAGCATAAGCAGCACTGAGCACGATACCATAGTCTTTCAAGACTGATGGAGGCCTGCAATCAGTACAGGTAGCATCCTATGATATCAGACATGTAAATTACCAACTTGTACAAGATCTGGAGAATTTCTACTCTTAAGAACATAAGAAGAGCCTCCACTGGATCAGGCCAAAGGTCCATCTATCATACAATGGCCCTCCAGATGTCTTAGGGAGCACATTTGACACCGTCATTCAGCTGCCCCCACTGCAGCTGGCATTTTGAGGTTGTCCACCTCTACACACCCCTCACGGCTTGTGACCCATGATGCTCCTTTCCTCTAGAAATTTGTCCAAACCCTTCTTAAAGGCATTGAGGCTATATGCCATCATCACATCCTGTGGCTTCCTAGATGCCATCACCACATTCTCTCATATTCAAGTGCTTAGTTTGAATAGTTGTGGAGGCCAGTTTTGACAACATGAAATGCATGAAAATTAGCTTTGCAATCATATACAGTATTGGTAATCAGTATAGCAGTGGCCAGGGGCCACTGGTACCACACAAGTACCAGCTTGTGTTCCAATTGTGCTCATTCCTGGACCAATCAGACCTTTCTATTGTGAACCACATTTTAGTAATATTTAGACTGGAATTGGGTTCTTCGTTTTGATGACTCTAATTATTTACAAAATGGGCTGCTGTGGCTCAAGTGGTTAAGACACTGTGCCTGTTAACCAACAGACCAAGATTCTAGACCCGGATCCTGCAAGAGTTCTAGCAGTTCAAAAGTATATAAATGCAAGTAGATAAATAGGTACCACCTTGGTAGAAAGGTAAAACAGCATTCTGTGTGCCTTTGGCAGTCATGCCGGCCCCATGTCCACGTAAGTGACTTTAGACAACACTAGCTTGAAAGTGTTGGCTTAGAAAGGTTTAGAAACAAGAATGAGCAATACACCCTACAGTCGGTCATGACAACCAGTACAATCTGCAGGGGACACCTTAATTATTGGCAATGCTCTAGTCAGGTGACTAGAGTCTAGTCAAAAGGTCTAGACAACTCTAACCTTTATAGGTCTAACCTATCAAGTAGGAGGAGAAGCTTGTAGCCGTTGAGTGCTTTCATTTTTAATGTTTTAACTTTATGCTACTTTTTAAATTTATTACATTTTGTGAACTGCCTTGAATCCCACTGACCAGGGAGAAAGTCTGCATATAAATACTTTCCATAAATAAAAATCACTACCTCCCAAAGGAATTTGAAAGCAAAAACAGAATATAAGCTTCTTTATTCTTTCATCTCGGCAGACTGTGCAGCAATACTGTATCTGTCGCAAAACAGCGAGTTAGCCTGTTAAAATTAGGGGACTTCTGGATGGAAGAATCAGAATCCTCACTGAGTACACTCAAGGTTCAGCTGATTTAGCAAATGCAGTGCTTGGATGTTACTGAAATGTTTTGTTTCTATATACTGTATTCTTGTACTGTACTTTTAAACTTATCTATCTACAAATAAAACAATTGCTGGAAAGCTGGCAACCAGGGCAGGAATTAAACATGCAACTGTTACAGAAAGGAATATCAACTGCTGGAGTATAGCTCACTGAAAGTCAATTCAATACTGGGCGACAGCCCCTCTCAACATTGCATATCTTAGGGTGCAATCCTAACAAATTTAGGCTGACCTAACTTACCTGGCATACGTTGCATGCTGGGGCTTAAGCCAGCCTAAATGGACATTAAGATTTCATTCTTAGTTGCCTTTTGAGTATCCCGTATAAGGAGTCAAGAGAGTTCATGTCAGGGCCCAAACGCTGAACTACTCAATCAAATCAACAATAATCTCTAGTCAAATATGCCATTTCCAATAAGGGCCTAACAGATTATTCTGGAAAATTTGCAAGTAAGTCAAGATAGCTACTCCCCTTTATTCTTTGAAATATGCTATCCTTGACTAAAAGGTAAAGGTGCCCCCCCACTGGTTGCCCTGCAAGTCATGAACAACTCTAAGGGCAGTGTTCATTCCTGTTACAAGGCTACCAGTGCTGTCCAAAGACAGCTCCATAGTCATGAGACCAGCAAGACTAAACCCAAAGGCACAATGAATGCTGCTACCTTCTCACTGAAGTGGTATTTATCTATTTGCATTTGCATCGTTTCAAACTGCTAAGTTGGCAGGAGCTGGGTAACTAATGATGGAGTGAGCTCCTGTTAGTTACCCAGCTCCAGCCAACTAGCAGTTCAAACTGCTGACCTTCAGGTTAACAAGCACAGCATCTTTAACTGCTGAGCCACTGTAGCCCTGCCCTTGAGTATAGAAGTTTCCTGTTTTATAATACAGGGAAAAGAGTTTGAGCATGTACATAACAATATTTTATCATGGAGTAATCATAGAAGCTTCTACAGTTCTAGGATTAGAGAGGAGGTGGAATCCAGATCAGATTATGTGACTACTCAGCATACATAAACCTGAGCACCTCTCATTTACAAGTTAAGCACTGAGCAGATAAATTTAGATAGGACTCCAGGCAGTTGACCCTCCATTTCACTTTCAGGGAGTAAAGCCAGACTATTGATTAACATGAGAGTTCATAGTGCCAGACTCTAGCTAGCCCTCTATCTTTTAAGGACAAGCGGAAGTGTGATTATTCTTGAACTTTTTGTTGTTCAATAAACTTAAGACTTTGCAATATGCATTTTCTTTTCATGCTATTTATATAATTTTTGGCCTTACCCCATTTCTTCAGATGTATAGGTTTCAAACTAAGGGCACAATCCTGAGTAACTACGGGGAGTCCTTGCTCTGGGGTAAGAACAATTTGCTCTGGATTGCAATATGAATTTCCCATAGGTTTTCACTAGGTGGTGCAGTAACTACGGGTGCACGTAAAGTCTCTTACGTGCTCCCGTAGTTACTCTGGATAGTAGGGTCACATACACTAGTTATAGTAACCTGGCTAGTTCTAAATTCCATGTGCATTTATATGCACAAATGTATTTCTACAAACAGGGGTGTCTCACAACACCAATTTCATACTAATCTATATAATGAACCTGCCATTATTTAGTGGTTAAGACACTGTGCCTGTTAACCAGCACGCCAGGGTTCGAGACCTGGGTCAGCCCCACAAGACAGGGTGAGCTCCTGTCCTTAGCCCTGCTCTGCGACGCCAGCTGGATCCAATTATATTGGCTCTGCCTTTCCATTGGACTAATTCAGTGGCTTGGAGAAGGGGGATTTGCTGCTTGGGTAACAGCCTATCCTCCATAACAGTCTAACCCAGGCTTTCGTGCTTTGCATGCAGTGTATGCAGCGCCAAGCACGATACCATAGTCTTTCAAGACTGACAGAGGCCTGCTTTCAGCCACTAATCAAGTTTGTCAAGCAAAAGCAATAAACATATTCAGTTACCTAAATTTTTACAGAGTAAACATTTTAAGATAGAAGAACACTAAAGTTGTACTGTGATTCTGATTTAGATTTAGACCAGGGGTCTCCAAGCCCTCCAAGTAAATGTTTGAGCAAGCCTTGTAATCCACTCCAATACATTCTTATCTGTAAATTTATTCAAATCTGAAATGTAAATTAGTTTTCTGACCCCTGACACAGAGTGAGAGAAATGATGTAGCCGTCCTTGCCAAATGGTTTAGATTCCCGTGGTCTAGACCAGGATGTCAAACTCTTTTCACACAGTCTGGAAAATAGCATTCATGCTGAGGACCAAAACTATGCCACTGATGAAAGAAAACAAGCATATTTTTCTCTCTTAGGAATTCATTAGCTACAAATGTCAAGAAAGAAAATATGAAAATCTTGATCATATTGTTTGAGATATGGGAGAGAACTCAATTATCATACAGGCCACACTTTTAGCAGCACCACTTCACAGCTCAGCAGCTGAGAGGATCCCTGTGAAGTGCAGGGACGCAAACCAAGAGCAGCAAGGAAGGGTGGTGCTGGGAGAGCCCGATTATCATGGAGGCTGTTCTTTCAGCACTGATACCTCAGCAGAAGTAGCACTGCAGAAAGGATAATCAGGCTCTCCCAGCATCATCCTTTCAGAAGTTCAGATGATTGACTTCAAAGCTCAGCAGTGGTGGGAACTGTGGTTGTGTGATGTGTGGACT
Source organism: Cryptoblepharus egeriae (assembly GCA_030015325.1). Lineage (NCBI taxonomy): Eukaryota > Metazoa > Chordata > Lepidosauria > Squamata > Scincidae > Cryptoblepharus > Cryptoblepharus egeriae. Next base: position 25,810,353 of record JAREYC010000003.1, read on the forward strand.
ATGGTGCTGGAAAAGCTCAATTATCCCAGGGACTGGATAAAAATGTTCTGAAGACTATATTCGGGACACAATCTTTATGTTCTACAGTCCTGACCAGCATATTTTTCATGCAAAATGAAATTTATTCTCCTCAAAGTTAGAATGTTTCTTTACCAAGAAGGTCATTAAATTTTATGAGCAAATTGTAATGTGAAATCTTTTTAAAAAACTGACATAGGCTGCAACCCTAACCTGCAATTAGGCTGGCCTAAGCCCCAACATAAATCCTGTGCTGACCAGAGGGTGTCACAAAAGTGCTGCAAAGCACTTCTGCCACACTTTGGGTGGGGGAGAGAGTAGACCAGTGCACAGATATGCACCAAATTTCCCACATCACCATGGGAAGATAGACCAGGTGAGTTAGGCAAGCCTAAATGGGCTAGAATTGCGCCCATAAAGTAATACATTTACCTCATTAGAGAATAATCTCATACAGCAATTAGGTATTCCCACAACTGGTTAAAAGAAAGTTCACACAAATATTGCCTCTGAAACAATTCTCCTACAAGTACAAAGAAATTATATTAAATTACCAAATGTCACTTCCATAAGGCATAGGAGTAAATGAATATGACTTAATTTTGTTTAAATATATTGTCTGTGTTTATTGAACTAAAACAGCATCCACCCAACCAAGGCCTGAATGCCACTTTCAGTACAATGCTGAAGCCTTGTACTACTCACAAGCAGCCCATACTACTCACAAGCAGCCCACTGCTGCAGAGCAAACCTCTGCATAGTTGTACCTCCTTGGAAATCCAGGCACAAAGCCTGCTGAGGTAATGAGTTACAGACATAACTGCCCTGGGTATCATTTTGCAGACTGCACTGTGTCTGGCTACCCAGTCTGAAAGTAAGTTACTTCTGATGGTACTTCTAATAGATGGACCAATCAAAGTGGCTAAGTGAACAAATGCTGAGAACTGCTGCTATAGTATAAAACTTCAGATGCAGCAGTAAAATATCATCTTAACTATTCAAGTAAACGTTTGAGTAAATAGCATTGTTTGACCTTGTACACATACTTGAGGTTAAACAAGGCTGGGGCCAGGCCATCTCTCTGGAGAGGTTGTTTCATAACGGAGATGTCACCAAGAAGAGTTCCCATCCCTGTCACTATTTTTCTTACACCTGAAGCAAGGAAATCAAACAAAGGGAACTCCATATATTACTTCATTATGCAGTAGGAGAAACTTTGAAAAGTCCTGACTGGAAGCTAACATCAACACTTTGAATTATGCCCAGAAATACACCGAAAACCAGTGGAATTCATTAACTCTGGAGAGATGTCCCATACATTTAATTCCTGTTAATAATGTGCTGGCATTTTGAACCAGATTAAGTTTACAAAGAGACAGTCTCATATATAACACTTTATAGTAATCTAGCCTGGATGTTACCATAGAATGGATAAACAGGACAAACTATTTCTATCCAGAAGTGGTCACAGCTTTCCCTTGAGGGAAAGTGCAAACCTATTCATGACCACTACCACTGGAGTCAGATGAATATGGACGTTAATAAAAAGAGTCTCCTCTTTTTATTAGCACATGTGATTGTGAACACGCTCAAATCTCTCTTATTAAAATCATCATAGCTCATAGATTAAGCCAAAGTAAGTTTACTTGGAAATAAAGAAAATGTTTACTTGGAAGTAGAGAAAGCCGTGATAATAAAAAAATTGCTTTTCTGCCAAAAACCCAGTTTTACTTTTTATTTAATAGGTAATGCATGGGTAATGACTGGCTGCATCTGTTGACACTATATCACCTATCAAGTACATTTTGAATAAAAACTTCAATAAATCTTGAATAAAAACACGTAACACTGCTTTCTACACTTCTAACTTTGGATAAGGCTAAAGTCCAGGAAATTGTTTTTTCCTCCACACTACTTTTTCATTTATTTCATTCTTTTCTTCCTACCTCTACTCATTGTATTGTATTTAGATTGTTTGCACGCTCCTGTTCAACAAGAAGTTCAAAGCAGAATACGCAGCAAAGAAACCCAAATGGGTTTATAAGCTTCTGGGATAAAGTATACGCAGGAGATAACATGCACTGAAAAACATGATCTGCTGAAACCAATAGGTATTATTGCTCTTTCCTTGCTGATATAGGATAGCCGATACTTCTATTGAGCCTACGACCATGTCAATAGACAAACGATTGCAGGCTAAGCACAATGTTGCCGAAACTTCACCAAGGCCATGTCCAAATTTATTCTCAGAAGGGAATCCCAAGCTGAAAAGCTTAAGAACCACTGATCTAAAGGCTCCTGTATCAACCTGTATCTAGCACAGGATGAGAGACTGCAAACTCACATGTGCCCCAATGAACTTTATAGTATATAGACAATAGTTAAATGTTCTATCCACACCAAAACATAAAAATCAAATGCTCTATCACCAAAAGGTCCCCAAACAAATGTTAACTGAGCACTAATTCCAACTATCATCAATCCAGCAGCACTATTAACATTTTAAGAGAGAACCATATTATGCTGTACTTTGAAGAAACTGATAGTTGTTATCATAGTTCAACACTAGAGTACTATATGCCTCTTTATACAGGCCCTTCATATCCTGATCAACTTTCAGAAGAACCTCATTAACTGCTTATTGCTCGAGGTTTTTTTCTTTTTTTAGCATTATTCTGTATTGTGACCATCCTTTAAAGCAGGGTCTTCGAAGGAGAGGTTTGGATCCCCTTGGAGGGTTGCGACCATTTCTGAGAGGTCATGAAAAGTTGGATGCAGCCATCTTGGAATCTGGCACTGGCAACTTCAATACTTCCAGTCATGTTCTCACTGCTGGGGGGTCCTAGACAGATTGTTTTTCTCAAAAGAGGGTCCTTTTGAAATGCTCAAATGCCACTACAAAGATACATCATATGTGCACTAACTTGGAACTAACTTTTAGTTAAATATGCACAAGACTAGGTTGCCCAGATTCTTTCCAGATAGATAGTGGGAGAAGGCCAGTTACAGGCTTGTTAGATTGCCCTTTATCCCTTTTGCAATGTTTATTTTTTAGGGGATACACTTCTACATTTATATGAAAAGCTACCAGAAAGCTACCATACAGTCCTATGTATGCCTGCTCAGAAGTCAATCCTAATTAATTCAATGAGGCTTACTCTAAGGTAATCATGTATAGCAGTGATGGGCTTCAAAGAAATTAACAACCGGTTCTCTGCCCATCTGGCAGCCACTTTTAAATGGCTATTTTTAAACTTTATATGTCCTATCTCTTGTTAACAACTGGTTTTATAGAGTAGGTGCAAACCTGCTGGAGCCCATCACTGATGTATAGGTCTGCTGCCTTCAGAAGCCAATCCTATCCAATTCTCCTGTGCCAGTGTTGCCATCCCAATGGGGTTTGTATTGCATCCTGTGGTGGAGGAGGCTGGGTGATCAGACGTCCTCTTTTTTTTAGCCTTGTCCCTGGAAAAGAACTTAAATGTCCACCTTTTCCCTGTAAACAGGCATCACAGAGCCTTCTTGCAATTAATAAATTATATGTTAATATACTTCTAAATTTAATAAATTATATAGTGTGTAATCACATGAAATCAATACACAAATGTTTTGGCTTTTAGTCTGTCATGTCCTACGTTTTTTTGGATGTTCTACATTTTGGGGTGACATCCTCTTTTGCTGTTAGGACAGCTGTATTCAGACATTTCAGCACAGGACCCCCTTTCAAACTTAAAAATCAGTGTGGCACCCTCATCAAACTTACTGGAATGCTCCTCCACGTCTACTAAGAAGTCCCACTGTGTTCAATGAGACTTACTTTCAGGAAAGTGTAGTGCCAGATTCAAGATTCCACCGTCTGGTGATTTGCCAGACCCAAGGTCATGACCCCCCAAAGGGGGTCAAACCCCCACTTCGAATATCAGGACATCTGGGCACTCTGGGTGGAAGGAGGGACAGCCACTGGGGCTTTCTCAAGGTCTGGAAACCTTTGTTCCCTTACTCTGGGGCTCCACTGCTAGAAGTCTGGATAGGACTGGGCCCTTGTGGAGCACCTTCCTGGGAGCAAGCCCCGTTGAACGTAATGGGGGCTTACTTTTGAGTAGACCTGCTTCGGATTGGGCTGTGACTGAAGCCTGCAGGGCAAGCAGGGGAGGAAGAGTGGGGGTGAGAGGCTGCAGAGATCCAAGAGGTCATCCCAAAGGGACAGTGGCTCTTCCTCCCCAGAAGGAGAAGGTAAACAGACAGAAATCCGAGTGTAACTAATACCCTCCCGTCCCTGGACCCAGAGACAGCTTCCCCAGGCGCTGCCTGCTCTGCTCTGCTCTGCCAGCCCACTCAGCGCCGTTAACAGGGTTCAAGGCTCAGCCCTCAGTTGGCCCGCCGCCCTCCTGCTCTCCTCCCTGCCAAGTTGAAGGCCCGGGAATGAATAAACAAGGTGACACCGGGCCAGCCCGGAGGGAGGAGGAGGAGGGAAGGGAAGGGAAGGGAAGGAGAGGGGGGCCTTCTCTCTCCGGATTCCAGCCCAAGCGGGTGCGGGAGGCCAAAGAGCGCGTCCCCTTCACCCCACCCCGGAGGAACGCAGGCATCCCCTCCCCACACACACCCACACCGGGCAGGACATGCCTCCCTCAGAGGGAACCTGGCCAGGCCAGACAGACAGACCAGGCGGCCCTGTTTGTCTGCCTGACAGTCACAGCCCAAGCCCAGGCATGTCTACTCAGGAGTCAGTCCCATTATAGCCAACGGGGTTACTCCCCGGTAACTGCAGACTGGATCCTGGCCTCAGAGGCCAAGTCTATGCACGCCTACTCGGAAGTAAGCTGTAGTCAACGGGGCTTACTCCCAGGTAAGAGTGGATTGGACTGCAAGCATAAGGCCCAATCCTAGGCAAGCCTACTCAGAGGTAAGCACCATTATAGCCAATGGGTTTACTCTCAAGTAGGAGTTTACTTAAGGCCCTACTCAGAGGTAAGCACCATTATAGCCAATGGGCTTACTCTCAAGTAGTTTAATTAAGGCCCTACTCAGAGGTAAGCACCATTATAGCCAATAGACTTACTCCCAAGTAGGCTTTTTTTACTCAGAGGTAAGCACCATTATAGCCAATGGGCTTACTCCCAAGTACGACTACATAGAACTGCAGGCTTAAGGCCCACTCCTAGGCACGCCTACTCAGAAGTAAGCCCCATTCAGCCAACGGGGCTTACTCCCTGGTAAGAGAGGATAGGATTGTAGTCTGAGTCCACTGTATGCGTGCCTACTTGGGAGTAAGTGCCACCGTAGTCAACGAGGCTTACTCCCAGGTAAGTGTGGACAGGACTGCAGCTTGAGAGCCCGAGCCCATGCATGTCTACTCAGAAGTAAGCCCACTATAGTCAACGGGGCTTTCTCCCAGGTAGGGTAGACAGGATCGTGGCACAGAGTCCTACTCGGAGGTAAGTGCCACTGTAGCCAAGGGGGCTTACTCCCGTGTAAGAGCGGAGTGGATTGGGGCCTCGGAGCGCACCTCAGGCGCGCCTACTCGAGAGTGAGGCGGGGGTGCCTCGGTCCTTACCGTGCACCGGAGCCCAGCTGTGCGGCGCGGTGGGGCGGGGAGGGGGAGATAACGGTGCCGCCGCCCCCTTGCTGTGGCGGGGGGCCGCCTATCCCCTCAGCCCTCGGCACCGCTGCCAACCGCAGCCGACGGGGCCGCCGCCGTCGCCTCCGCCACAGCGCAGGGTGATGCCATCTCACAGCCGCCGCGGCATTACAGGCTTGGCCGGCGCGCCCCCGCGCCCTCTCACTCACTCACACTGGCGTGCGCGTGCACGCTCCTGCCAACCGTCCTCTTTGGAGCGCGCGACACCTCAAACGTCACTGAGGGGGCGGAGTCATGGCAGAGGCGGAGCTCAGTGGTCCAACCGTCATCATTGGAGCGCGCCACACTTCAAACGCCATTGGTGGGCGGAGTCACGGCAGGGGGCGGGACTTCGAGTGCGCGCGGGCGGGCGGCCAACCGTCATCATTGGAGCGCGCGACACCTCAAACGCCACTGGGGTGGGCGGAGTCACAGAAAGGGGTGGGACTTAGTGCGCGCGACTCGATAGGCAGTTAAATGGAGCAGTAGTTTGATTTATGGTTCTGCCACAGAAAGCTGGTCTGGGTCGAACCAAACCCTTTAGAGGGGAGGGCGGGGTAGAGCTGAACCAATGCTTGGGTGGGGGGAGGAAGGGGGCACGTGTGCTAATGGGGTTCCTGAGGGGCTCTGCACAGTGAACTGGACTGTATCAACTGGGAGGGGAGAGTGAGGAAGGAGTAAAGGGTTAGGCTACCCAGGGCTCTATAGTGGGAGGGAACACACTCACTGGAGTTTACTCCCAGGTAAGTGGAGAGGACTCCAGCCTCAGAGCCCAGTCCTATGCATGTCTCCTCAGAAATCAATCCATTATAATCAATGGGGTTTTCTCCCAGGTGAGTGGATTGCAGCCTCAGAGCCCAATCCCACATATGTCTCCTCAGAAATCAATGGGGCTTACTCCCAGGTAAATGGATCAGATGATAGCCTCAAAGACCAATCCTATGCATGTCTCCTCAGAAATCAATCCATTATAATCAATGGGGCTTACTCCCAGGTAAATGGATCAGATGATAGCCTCAGAGATATGCATGTCTCCTCAGAAGTCAGTCCCATTCTAGTCAACAGGGCTAACTCCCAGGTAAGTTGAAAGGACTGCAGCCTCAGAGCCCAGTCCTATGCATGTCTCCTCAGAACGTCAGTTCCATTACAGTCAGTGGAACTTACTCCCCAATAAGTGTGGACAGCACTGAAGCCCAATCCTATGTACTCCGAAAGAAGTCCCATTGCACTCAATGGAGTTTATTCCCAGGGAAATGTGGTTAGGACTACAGCCATAAGGCCCAACCTTTGGCTCTTCCATTGGAAGTAAATCCTACTGTAGTCAATGGAGCTCATTCCCTGGTAATTGTGAAAAGGATCACAGCTTAAACCTTGAGAGGAGGGCTGGAATTTCAAGCTAACCTGACCCTACCCAACACTCAGTTTTGTAACCTTGTTCTTGTGTTTCTCTTTTTCACATCCAGACTGTTCAGCTCCTCCATATTTCTTTTTTAACAGAATAAAATACAGTACACAACAGCCTCAAAACTGTGCACAAGAGCCTAAGGCGGTCACATTTTGCAGCAAGGAGATCCAGAGATTAATTACAAGTTGGATAAAGAAATATTTTGTCTATCCAATACTCAGTTTTGTAACCTGGTTCTCGTGTTGTGTGGGATGGAAGAGAGCATCTCTCGGTCTGTCATTTGCATAATGTTGTCTGTCTCAATCATGTCTTCCCACAGCTGCCTTTTTTCTAGACTGAAAAGCTCCAACTGCTGTAGCCTTTCCTTGTATGGGAGGTGCCCCGGCCCAAACATTTTGGTTGCTCTTTTCTGCACCTTTTCCACCTCTGTACATTTTTATGGTGTGTTTGTATTTATTCACTCACATTTTTTTAATCATACTTTTTAAAAAAAGGTAATCTACTATCAAAAAGTCATATAAAAATACGTGGATTTATATATAAAAATGGAAATAAAACCATATCAGAAATAAGTAGTCTATCTACAGTATTTATATATCACTGTTAAACTAAAAGTTCACAAGCAGTTTAAATAAAAAATTAATGGCTAATGGCCAATATCTCTCGTCATTGCACATCAGAAAATGCCACAGACTAGCATACAATATCTCAGCAGGGAGCAACAGGACCCAAGAGACCAGATTACTCTTTGGAAAAGAGTTATCTATGCTAGGAGCCCATACATCAACAAGAAGACATCCTATTCCAACGCCCCTATGCCACAGAGCCTGCCCCAGATAGTTTGCTTCAGAGTCCTTTGGGTCTGTAAGGCAGGCTACAGAAGCAAATAATCACAATCAATAGTAATAACTAGAAAACTGTACCCATGTTGTGGGAGTACAATACCCTCCGTACACCATACTCCCGTGCACATCAACCCCCCCTTGTGTGCATCAACTCCCAAATGCGCATCAACCCTCTTGCGCAACATCCCCCATGCACATCAACTCCACATGCACATCATCCCTTATGCTCATCATCTCCACATGCACAACATCCCCCATGCGCAATATCCTCTTATGTGCAACACCCCTCATGCTCATAATCCCCCCATGAACATCAAGCCGTCATACGCTACATCTCATGCACAATATCTCCCATGCCCATGAACCCCCCATGTGCACTATCCTCCATCCACATAATCCCCCCCCATTGTACCCTCCTTCCCAGTGCACCTGGCACCAGTTGCTGAATGTTAATCAATCTTCAATGTTAAGTATGGGACAAAAACACGTTCCACTCCTTTTCATCCCCTTAAGGGTTATATCTCTCAACATCAGTTCTTGGTGGGTGTTAATGTCACAGAAGGAACACCTTCCCCAAATTTCATGCTTCTAAGTCCAGTGGTTTTGCCTGGCCTTTGATGTGTCAGTCAGTCAGTGACTTTTCAATTTTATATATCTAGATAACGCAAGAGAGCTACTCCTCTTCCATCCACATTGGGTGTTCCTAGTAAAAAGATTGCCATCAATAATTCAGGCCAGGATGTGGAAACTTTGGCTCCATGGTCTGTGACCCTGTCATCAACATTTAAACCATTTATGGTACATCCACAAGACAAATGTAGAGTGGTTTTGTATTAATTTAACTACTGTGGCTTCCCCTGAAGAGTCCTAGGAGCTGTTTGGGGAGCATGCTGAGACTTCTGTTACAGAACGAAAGCCACCCTCATAAAACCACTGCTGGCAGGTTACCCTGGAAGAAGTCACTTCCAGGAAGACTGTTAAACCAGTTGAAATCTGCAAACTAGATACAGTATAGCCTCAAGAATGAGAGATAAGTTCAAATGTTATCCAATCAACCTTTCATTTCTACAAATCCATAGGTTTTCTTACTTTTTCTAAAACTGACTGCCTAGAACAGTGATTTTCAACCAGTGTGCTATGGCACACTGGTGTACCGCAGATAGCCCTCAGATGTGCTGCAGGGATTTGGGGAGGGACATTTATTAATGAGAAAACTTGGGGATTTGAACAGCATGGTGTGCCTTGTCAGTAGTACACACAACTGATGGTGTACCATGAGATGAAAAAGATTGAAAATCACTGGCCTAGAACAACAATAATGGTTTTCCATTTGTTTGTTTATTCTTTGAGTTCTATGTGCAGGCTCTCATCAGCATTTTATATTGATGGTGTTTCACAAGCTTTTCCTTTTCCATATCCAACAGCGGGGAAGCCCTGTTAGCACAGAGACAATGTCTGTCTGGCTCCTAACCAGCATACTTAACATCCCGCTCACTCTCCTGGCCAACTTTTTCTATCAAATGTACTGATTTTGATGACTCATTGGAAATACTTTGGAAACTGTTCCAAAGACGTGTTTACATGGAGGCTAAAGCAAAACAGCCGTTCCAGGTTGTCTGGAATTCTCCTTGTCTCAGCTCACCATAATCACCTAAAACGATTTGCTCAGGTCACTGTGGTTTTTTAATTCCCACTAGTCTAAGGCTGCAATCCATAGCAAATTCAGCCTGCTCTGACCTAACTGCACTCTCCTAACTATTCTGTATCCAGAGCAGAAAGTTATGCTGAATCCAGAGAGTCAGGAAGCCTGGGCTGCCCTAACTGCTCCAGAGCATGCTAAGTAATTGACACAAGGGGAAGACTTGCTCCTGAGGAGACACCCCTCAGATCACACTGAACAAGGAACAGCTGTGGTGCCTACAGTGGTGACATGACTCTGCACATCACCCTGTGCGGAAGTCTGTGCGTCATCCCTGGGATGCGCGCCCCCCCCCTACCTGGACTGCACAGTCACCAAAGTTGGCGCCTGCGCAGTTGTTTCTGAAGCCATCTGGCTTCAGAAAGAGTACTGCGCAGGCACCATCTCTGACACCTGTGCAGTACTTTTCTGAAGCCTTTTGGCTTCGGGGGAGACTGCAGGCGTCAGAGTTGGTGCCTGTGCAGTACTCTTTCTGAAGCCATTCGGCTGCCGCTCCGCCTCCTGAGTGAGGCTGAATGGCTGTGCAGAGGCGCGGACTTTCTCTGCTCTAAGGAAGTCTCCTCTGAAGCTGTTCGGCATGCTCAGTGTGTTTCTGCGCAGTGCATCTCAGATGGCCTGGATACAGAGTAACTGCTCTGCCCTAGGCAATGCTAAACATGCCCTCAACTTGCCTCTCCTGAGCTGCTTAGGCTGCCCCAGTTAGGGCAGAGCAGGTCCACCTCTCTTAGGGCACCCTATCTTGCCTTGCTCTGCCCTAAGCCTCCTTCAGAGTAACTGGGCTGAAGCATCTTGCAGTTGCTCCAACCTAGTGTTAGATAGGGCAACCTAAGGGCTCTTATGTGGACAGATTAGTTGCTCTGGATTGGGCTGTAAGAGGTGCCTTGGAAAAAGATGAAAGCAAGTTTGTAAATCTGGCACGATCAATGCTCTTTAATGTAGGCAGAGTTCTGAATCAGTTCAATAAATGCTCTTTTGGTTAAAGATTATACCTATGGCATAATTCATCTTCTCTTGCAGAGCTGTACATTCAGAAGGAGATGTACAGGGATTGTCTGCAGTATTCTCAGCCACTGTCTAGCCACAATTTGGCTTAGAATTTATCAGAAACAACCCTGTTCCTTCAGCTTTCTCCTTTTCTCTGGCAGCAAAGATTAATCTTAGACCATTTGGGAGTAAGTGTAGATTGCCAGTTGAAGCTTTTTTTCTACTTTAAATGGCATGCAGGGTGTGCATTGTCAGAATCAGAACTGCAGCAGGAGCACAGTGTTAAAGCTATCCTCCACCTTTGCTTCATGTTCACTGTACTGTAATTCAAAATATGCTCCCTCGTGCTTTTTTAAAAAAAATCCTCACAACATAGTTAATGAAAGAAAATATCCATTAGAGTAAATGAAATGTGTAATTATTAAAAATGATTTCATTCATCTGAACTGCAACCATTAACATTTGGTTAAAGCAGAAAGGTCTTCAAGAACTTTTGTAAATGATTAAGGTTATTTTAGCATTGCTGGAAGGCCAAAGATCACAGAGTGTTCCCTATGGTGGAGCTGAGATTTAGATCCAGGTCACCTCAATCTTAAATTGAACCCTCTAACCCCAGAACCACACTGCCTTTAAGACCAAATTTCTCAAGGTCAGTCCCCCCCTGTTTTTTTTAATAAAGAACTAGTGGAATTTACCAGTTGTTGCAAGAGTAAAATTTCAAGAATTTTTGTGGGCCCCAGGCACAGCTGCGCCCTGCCAGGCACTGGTGGGCACTGGGCACCAATTTCCAAAAACTGGTTCTTTGTGGGAGCCTCCATCAAGGAAGGAACACCTTCCACGGATTTCACATTTCAAGTTCCAGTGGTTTCGGCTGCGTGTTGATCAGTCAGTGACTTTTCAATTTTATATACAGTATATAGATGTTTGCTTGTCTTGCAAAACATTCTCAATTCAAGTTACTCTCAATCCAAGGTTTTACTGTATTTGGAAAATGAATGAATGAATTAAACTTGTATGTGACTTGCATAATAAAATTACCAGATACAAACCGAGGCATGATTAAAGTGTGTGCTTGATTCTCCCACTGAAATCAGGGGAATGTAAAATTTTTCAGCAATAGCTGAATCATGTTGTTATTTACCAGTTGTCTCTCATAGTACTGCAGATGTTCAGTTTTCAATCCAGCATTTTATCCCTCTGGTCAGATTTTTAAAAGACTAGATTTATGGCCAAATGTCTCCTTGGGCACTTAGCCACATTACCTCTACCTACAACAAGAAATACATCATTTCAAATCAAAATGTTGCTACAACAGCAATGTTCTTTTATGAACCACAACATCCACAACACTGTGGACAACTTGATTGAACTAGCTATACTTTTGGACAATTCAAATATATACATTATGAATTTAATACTTCATCTGTATTGTAATATTTATTTAATTAACCAAATTTTGCCTCCCCTTTCCAACATTGTCCTTACATCAGCATTAGAAATATTAGCATATTCGATATAAAGATGTTCCCACTACACTGCATTTCTATCAATGAAAGTTTTAGTATGATGGCTGTGTATTTTCTATTATTTTATTGGATTTGTTACTGTTAATTTTAGTTTTTAAAGGGTTGATGTTGAGTATTTTATGCCTGATTTTGGAAGTAGCTTTGAGAGCTGTTGGAAAGGCAGGATATACAGTACATCTTTAAAATATATAAATCAGAATCAGAACCATAGCTAGGAGACAGGGGCTGCAATCCTAGACACTTTCCTGGGAGTAAGCTCACCCTGTCTTGTGGGGCTGACCCAGGTCTCTAACCCTGGCCTGCTGGTTAACAGGCACAATGTCTTAACCACTTGCACCACCCACAGCCACAATAAAGCAAGATAAGGGAAGCATTTATAGAGACATCACTGTACTATCAAACATTGGAACCTACTTCTAAGAAGTGGATCATATGAGGTTCCCATTTTGTAGTCAACTACACTTAGGGTGCAATCCAGAGTACCTATGGGGAGTCCTTGCTCCAGTGTAAGAACAATTTGAATCTGGATTGCAATTCCCATAAGTTTTCACTAGGTGGTGCATGAACTACGGGTACCCATAATGTCTCTTACGTGCTCCCGTAGTTCCTCTGGATTGTAGAGTTAGTGCTAGAAGCAGAATTGTAGCTGGTGTCTATATAGCAACCCTACAGCAAGATTTGTTTAACTTGAGGGCTTCATATTCCAGTCCCCCAAATTTAGAAAACTTAATACTGTAATTGTGCTAATGAAGCTAATTCACAGTTGCATTTTCTGGTTGTGTTTGTGGTTTTCATTCTTCCCTACTTCTTTAGAATGTTGGGAAGGTATCAAAGGAGTATATTTTAACCTGATCATTTTATTCCTGCCAGGATTTGCTTGTGCTTTCTTCTCAGTCACAGTAAAGTTTGCTTGAGGTAGAGAAAGCAAGCTGGTGTATTTCCTGTCCCTGAATCTGTTGCTTCAGAAGTACATAGTTCTGCATTTGCTCAGTTAATGTGCAACTAGAAAGTTCAAGTGCAGGGAGGGGATCATACAAGTGCAAACTACAATGTAGACAGAATCAAGATTTCAAACATATTTATTTATCAGATTTATGCCCTGCCTTTCTCCTGCATAAGGGGATCCAATGTGGCTATATCGGTCCATATTCACTCCAGATTCTAATGTTAAGCAAGCCCCTCACTACACAGCCCGTAACTAGACAAGCTTCAAACAAACCATTTGGACTTGTGCAGAGTATTTTTCAATTTAAAAGAAAAATTAGATGGCGGTATACAACTACCTCAACTTATAATGATCAGATGAGTGCACTTTTACCACACAGAAAGTGCAACTAATGACATACTGTGTGGTGCATCTTTGACCTACAAGAGCTTGAAGCAGGAATAATGCAAGGAGAGGATGACAAAGGCAGTTTAGACTGCTATTAACATAGGACATGACATTCAAAATCAGCCGACCTACAGAGCAATATGGTAATCATCTATGGTTTCAAGACTGAATTTTTATGTAAAATCCCTTGGTTGGGCAGAATGAGACTTCCTGCTGAGTAAATGTGCACAGGATTATTCTGCACATTCTGTACTGCTACTGTATGTGATATCAGTTTTCAGACCATAACAGCATTGTCTGCCACACAGCAGCCCTTCCTCATCCTGTTTTATACCCAGTGTCCAATAGCCCTTCCTCATCCTGTTTTATACCCAGTGGTGTCACTAAGGTAGTGCAAGTGGTGCGGTCCGCTCCAGATGACACACCTAAGGGGGGTAATATGCACAGGGGGACCTAAAAATTGCAACTTCAGGATGGTGCATCAAACCCCATCATGTCATATACTGTTGGATTCATATTGAAGAGAAGAATCCAATGCAAAAGTCTGTTTTGAAATAGTACCTTCCTATCAAACGTTATGGCCAAAAAACTAAAATATGCATTGAACTCTATGGTAAGAGAAAGTGACCCATATTGTGGCTTCACTCACGTGTAGGCAAATGTGCCATAGTCCATTGGAAAGGGCAGGCTGAGAGGACACCAGATTTGTCCTGATCCAATGAACACAGCCCCCACAAATCACCCCAGAAGGAGGTCCCTGATGATTGCGTTGAAATTCATTGAAAATGGATGTGAATTTCACAGCTGTGTTCACTGGCGAGTAAGCAAGCATGAGTTGGCTGGAGTGGAAGGTCAGTCCAGGAGAGTAAAGCCTTCAAAAATGGTCCTAGGTTATTAGAGCATTCAAAGGTATATAACATGATGGAATTATTTCTACAAACCATGATTTTAGCCATTTAGGTCACAAAGGCTGCCATCCCATTCAATGGTGCCCATTGAATATCTGGACTCCTTATAATTGTCCTCTCGGTTTGAAAATTTGGCTGTCTCATAGCTAGAAAATATGAACAAGATTTGCACATTTTCTCTTTGCAGTCATTTGCAGCTAATGAGTTTCTATGAAAGAACAAAGTGCTTATTTCTGGCCATCAACTGCTTAATTAACCAGCCCTCAGTGGGCATCATGAATGCTAACCAGCTCTCTATATGAAACAGGTTTGACATCCCTGCTCTAATACATCCTACAAAGGGATGCTTCCTACCAGAGGTCCTTCTTATTTTTTAAAAACTCAAAATTACCACTTGAGAAAGGCCATTTTTTTAATTCAAAATTACACTGCGAGAAAGTGAAACTTCCCCTCCTTGTGTATTTGGATCTTGATCAAGGTCATCCTTCCCTTCATTTGGGAATTTTAAACAAATAAGGTGCTTCTGGTAGGAATGATGCTCATATAAAAACTCTTGCAGGAACATTTATTTTCCTAAGCGAACAATATTGTATGCATATTTTATTTCCTAGTTTGACTCCTTGGACAAGAGCTAGGAGCTTGCTCTAGAAAGCAAGCTAACAAGCTTTGTATTTCAGCCGACAGTGGTCCAAATAGGAATCTAGTGGAATGACTAGAATCTGCTGGCCTGGTCCTCCTTCAATGTAAAATGTTGCATCATCTGTGTGTTCAAAGCTACCTTGGGCGCAATCCAGAGTAACTACAGGGAGTCCTTGCTCCGATGTAAGAACATTTTACTCTGGATTGCAATATGAATTTCCCATAGGTTTTCACTAGATGGTGCCGTAACTGCGTCAATGTAAATGTCTCTTACGTGCTCCCATAGTTACTCTGGATTATAGGGCTTGTCTCTACTGAGGTGAATGGACATGTTCTTACAAGAACAGAGCTTCCAAATCAACAAGAAACATAAAGCATATCCTTCTGATTTGTAAAGTTACACTGGCTCTGATACAATCAAGTGCTGAGCTCATCTTTATTTTGGCTCAAGCGTTTCATGCAGGTTTAATTTGAAAAGGGGTTTTAAAAAATTCAGTAATGCCACTTTACAAATCTATGGTGAGGCCTTATTTGAAAAACTGTGTAGAGTTCTAGTTGCAACATACCAAAAATAATATTGTAGAGCTGGAAAATCTGCAAAAGCAGAGGAAGTCGAAATGATCAGAGCAAATTAATCACAAGGAGGAACTAAATTTGGGATTTTTAAATTTGTGAAAAAGGTCAGTAAGAGGGGGATGGTTGATTGTCAATTCATCCAATGAATGAATGAATGAACAAACTTGTGGGCCGCTGTAGAAATCAGGGTGCTGGACTAGACGGGTCTTTGGTCTGATCCAGAGACTTCTTTCTGATCTTTTTATGCAATTGTATTTCCTTTTGTGATTGCTTTAGAAGGATTACTGTGCATCCTCCTAAGACTGCAGGGAGTGTTACAAGGAACAGCCCTACCAACAACCTTGTTACTAGGAACTGTGTGAAAAAATCATGCTTTAAAAGGCTAATTGATTTCAGTGTTGTTTACCCTTAGCAAAACACTTCAGGGCTGCAGCCTGGCTGAACCACTTGCAGATTCACGTAACCCAGCATTAGCTGATAAGTTTAATCTTTGAATACAGGCACACCAAGTGGTTTTCTTTATCAGCCACATTTGCTGAACCATTCATTGGACCCAGATTACTATTAGTACTTACCGTAGCTTTCACTTATGCTGTTCCCTGGATATAAACTGAATTATGACAGAATTGCATTCATCATGTCCTATACTGTACATGACACTGCTTATGACATGTAATTTAATCATTGGCTTAGACTTTGAGAATGGTGAAGCATGATTTAATCAGTCCACTGAGAGAAATGATAAAGAAATTGGAGGGCAGGGCAACTCTGATCTTGGAAAAGTAAGAATGAGCAACACATGAATGGAAAATAGGGAAAAAGCACAGCGCTGAGGAAAGAAAGGCATACATAAGATGATCTGGGCTTCCACCCAATATTCAAATGTATGAATTCGTTACTTCTTATTGAAAGAATTTCACAACCGCCACTCACTGGGTCAGTGTATTCAATGAGCTATTTACAACTGCCCCAAGATCTCTTTACTGATTTGTTATCAGCATCTTGGAAACACGGGCTGCAATCCGAAAGACACTTTCCTGAGAGTAAATCTCATAGAACATAATGGGACATAATTCTGAGTAGACATGCATAGGATTGCATCCTTATAGTGTATTTGTGAAATTGGAATTGATCTCACACAAAGGTGCTCATTACTTTAACATAATTACATTGAATAGATTATGTCCCCAACACTAGGCAAGTACCCATCACTACACATCACGGACCCATGTCACTATAATTTAATTTTTGAATTATTTGTTACTAAGAACATCCTACACCTGGTACAAGGCCCAAAGCGGTGCAGGAAGGCCCATGCAACTCCATGCACTGGCCCACCTTCCTTATCCAGACGACACAGACATACTTCATTGCATGTTTGCAACACCCTGGGCTGATGCAAGGGATTTGCACTGGCCCAAATGGAGCACGAGGATAGTGGTCTGAAAAGTTTGTAAGCATCTGGGTGAGAGGAAGGGGGACATGCATTCCCTGATTCCCCCTTGTACGTCTTCTAAATTTTCATAGATAGGCCTATGTAATTGCTATCTAGTTTCTTTGAGACGAGATTCATTTGTCATGGGGTCTCCTTGTGCTTATAGAACTAGCTTCCTCTTAAGCTACCTTTCATCCTGTTGTTTTGGTCAGTTAGAATAGGAGTGCTTTGTTTAAAGAGGAGAGGTATGAATCAGCTTTTGTATTGCACCAGGCTACACTGCACACTGATGTGATGAAATTAGGTAGGTTTAGCCCCTGGGAATGGTGATTTTCTCCATGTGGGAGTGGACAGTGTCTGCTTTCCTAAAGAGGAAGTTAAGGCAGTATCATCCAATGATGGGCCCGGCCTGGCCCAACAACCGGATCACTGGAAGTGGGCAGTGGGCAGGCCAGGCCGGGGTCAGGGGGCTGGGCTGGGGTCAGGGGCGGGGAGGGTCAGGGGCGGGGCCGGGGAGGGCATGCCACCCACCCCAGCGCGCTGTGGGTGGGGTGGGGCGAGGGGTGGCCCCCAACCCCGGTGCACTGCGCATGCGCCAAGCAGGCTTCAGGAGATGCACTGTGCGTGCTTCAAGCTAAGCTTGATGCACACGCCTTGTAGAGCTTCTGGGCGCACCAGTTTGGCGCGCCCCCCAGCTACCGGATCAGTAGGGGGGGGGTCAGAAATAAGAAGCAGTTCGGGCGATCCGGCCCAAACCGGCTTCAGCCCACCACTGGTATCGTCCCGTAGAACATGCAAGAATCTGATTTGTGGTTAGGCAGCCTGAAATGATTATTTTTTTTCTAAAATGAGAGGTTTTTAAATGGAATGTTTAAGCTAGACTGAAATCTAAACATACTACACTATCTGCTATCTAAACATCAAAACTGAGCTAGAACTGAAGGCTAAGGTTACACTTTAAAAGTTGACTTTATAAATAAAATTTTCATATTTTAAGTTTATAAATTGATTCTGGGGAATTTGAGAAAGGAGCATCTACCCCTATAAATATTTCATCCACCTAGAGCAGTGATTTTCAACCAGTGTGCCATGGATAGTCCTCAGGTGTGCCACAGAAATTTGTGGAGTATCATTAATTTAATAGGAAAATTGGGGTATTTGAACAGCCTGCTGTACCTTGTCAATGGTAAAAACAACTGATGGTTTGAATTTGAGAATTTCAGTGCTTTGAAATTCAAGTTTGAAATTCAATTCAATTTGAGAATTTCAAGCGTTACGTGAGTTGAAAAAGGTTGAAAATCACTCACCTAGACTTACCAAAATTTAGTAAATTGTGTGCTCACATATGCCAACTCCATGCAGCGGCAGTGAAGACAATATCCATGCTTGGGGTCATTAGAAAAGGGCTTGGGAATAAAATAGCAAAAATTATAATGCTATTGTATAAATGGATATGGGGCCACACTTGGAGTACTGTGTCCAGTTCTGGTCACCACATCTCAAAAAGTATGTAGAGGAAATGAAGATGGTTCAGAGGAGAGCAACTAAAATTATTGATGGGCTGTGACACTTTCAGTATGAGGAAAGGCTACAGCATTTGGGGCTCTTCAGTCTAGGAAAGAGGCTCTTAAGGGCAGACATGACTGAGATGTACAAAAGTATGCAACGGATGGATAGAGTGGATAGAGATATGCTTTTTCCCTTTTCACATAGCAGAACTAGGGGACATCCACTAAAACTGAATGTTAGGAGGGTTAGGATAGACAAGAGAAAATCCCCCAAATCCAGAGTAACTACAGGAGCACGTAAGAGACTTTACATGCACCTGTAGTTACTGCACCACCTAGTGAAAACCTATGGAAAATTCATATTGGAATCTAGAGTAAGTTGTTCTTACACCGGAGCAAGGACTCCCCGTAATTACTCTGGATTTTGCCCAATATTTCTTTACCCAGTGTGTAGTTGGTCTGTGGAACCACCTGCCACAGGATGTGGTGATGGGATGTGACCTCAGTCCCTTTAAGAAGGGAATAGACAAATTCCTGGAGGAAAGGACCATCACAGGTTACAAGCCATGACAGGTGTGTGTGGATGTGATAACCTCAAATGCCAGATGGAGGAGAGGGTACCTTGATTCAGGTGTCATATGTGCTCCCCAAGGCATTTGGTGGGCTGCTGTGTGATATAGGAAGCTGGGTTACATGGGTCTTTGGCCTGATCCAGTGGAGGCTTTTCTTATGTTCTCAACACAACGGAGCTTACTTCTGAGTAGACATGGAAAGGCTACATTTTCATTGAATAAACCCCTTCTATCTATGACTATCTACATTACACACTGTCACTGCAAGCAGAAGTTATGTAGCTTAGAGCCCAATATAACATACCTGAGCACTGGCACTGAGCTCCAACACCAGTGCTGGGTGTCACAAATGTGTCATAAGGCATGCCTGCAAAATCTTGAGAGGAAGCAGCACCAGGGCCAGTCCAGTGTTAGTTGGCACTGAGCATAGCGCCTGCTGGTCAGCCCATGGAGCATGGTAGGACCTCCAGATGGTGGTGAGGGTCATGGGGTCAGGGAGGCATTCCGTCCTTAAATAGGAGGGAAGTGGGGGAGGGTCAGGCAAGAACCAGAATGAGTGGGGAATGGGACTGGAGAAGACTTGGTCTGCTGTAACCTATATCCTATCCTATCTGCAGTATTTATATACTGCTTTTTAACTAAAAAGTTCACAAAACAGTTTACAAAGAAAAAGAAAAAACTAATAATTAATAGCTAATATTTCATAACCTATTTGAAATATTTCAGGTGGAGGAGGGTGGATCAACATACATGTACACACACATAACCAGATTAAAGTTATTTATGTCTCATCTCATATCTAACATCACACCAAATATCATTAAAAATCATGTTCCTTATCATCTGCTTGGATTGAAATAGTAAAAAATGAGTATAGCACATATGCCAAACATTAAGATGTATATGACTTTGGTCTGTTGGTATACTGTAGCGATTAATATCTATACACACTCAAGACCTGGTTTTCTTGAACTTTATGGCTTTAAAAATCCTGTTTATTTTTATTATTTTCACAAAAGTCAATTTTTTCCAGTTTATCTAAAATTGTAGCTCCATGGCTATTTAAAAAAAAATGGGAAATACTTGCCTGTTTTCAGAACTGGCCAGTCACAAATTATCATTGAGGCTCTGCCTTTCCTTGTGAGTACATTTCTTTTGTTGCAATAACATGCATAGTACTGTACATTAAAAAAGGAAGTGCACTGAGTTTGCAACTCCACAAAAACAACTGAAGGAAAATGCTGAAGCTTCAAATATTAAAAAAGCAAGTCATTTCCTGCTTTATGCAAGCTTTAAAGTTTTCAGAGAGTGAATTAAAGGTATGGGTGCTGGATTCTGGAATGTAAAAATATGTCTCAAATGAACTTTTCTAAACTAAGAGCACAATCCTAACCATGTATTCTCAAAAGTAAGCCCCATTGTGTTCAATGGATCTTACTCAGAGATGGGCTGGCCCCATCCCAAGATCCGGTATGCCAGAAGTGGGAGGAGCCAGCCGGGGGTCAGGGGGTGTGGGCGGGGTGAGGGGCGGGCGACGTCTGCGCATGCGCAGTGCCTGCCCTGGAGTGGGCGAAGCCTGCTTCAAGGCAGGCACTGCGCAAGTGCCGACATCGACGCTTGCATAGTGCCTGCCCTGGAGTGGGCGAAGCCTGCTTCAAGGCAGGCACTGCGCAAGCGCCGGCATTGACGCTTGCATAGTGCCTGCTCTGGAGTGGGCGAGCCTGCCTCTAGGCAGGCACAGCGCAAGCGCCGACATCGGCGCTTGCGCTGTGCCTGCCGTGGAGCGGGCAGTGGGCGCAAAAACATGGCGGACCGTACCGGTCCACTATGTTTTTGCATTTCCCTGTCACTGGCGGTTCGCTAGCAGCAGGGAAACTGGAAGATCCGGTACGGGCGCGTAGGCCCGTACTGGTAAGTGCCCACCACTGATCTTACTCCCAGGAAAGTGTCTTTAGGATTGCAGCCTAGGTTTAGTGTGTAATAAGTGTCATTGTGTAATATCTCAATTTTCAAATTGTCCAATGCATTCAACAATATGTATGTTCACAACAATGCTTTCTTTCAGATTTAGAGTGAACTCCTAACAAGCGCTAGATCAGGCAGGTTGACATGTCTGACTGCATCTGGTGTGAGTTTGGGGCTGCTGCTGCACCACCTCAAGACAAGGACAAACCTTTCACAGAGCCAAGCAGAGCTGCCTAGAGAATGTGTTTGGGATCTGGCATAACTGCTGGGTCTCAGTCCCCACCTCCACTCACCATCCACCCACTTTGAAATGGTACCTCCGCCACAGACCTCCATACTGGCTGAGCAAGGCTGGCATACTTCTCATGTGACTTGTGCCAGCCCAAAGCACCATCAGGATTGCACACTGACTCCCAAATCCAGAGTAACTATGGGAGAACATAAGAGACATTACGTGCACACATAGTTACTGCACCTCCTAGTGAAAACCTATGGGAAAATTCATACTGGAATCCAGAGTAAATTGTTCTTACACCAGAGCAAGGATTCCCATAGTTACTCTGGATTTTGTCCATAGTTTTGTAATCTTCAGAAAAATTAATGTGGTTATATCAGGCACTGGTTATAGTAATTAACGGAAGGAAGATTGATTTAAGCTAATGGCAGCCTATTTCTAAAGTATTGTGGCCAGTCAAAGAACTTTTAAGTTGCCTTTATTTCAATCAGAGAAGTGAACCATAGGGTCTTATTTTCAGATCATGTCTAGTGCTTCTGGAAAGATGCCAGCTAATTGAAATTTGAAACATTATATGCCAATCAAATTATCATAATTGCAGATGCCATATTAATTTTCTTTGTGGAGCTTCTTTGTGCTGCACTGTCACTATTTCCTGTTTCTCATTTCACAAAATGATGTAGTTCACTAATGTGACAAATGCTTTAAGTTGTGTTATTACTAGACATGTATTTTTAATTCTGTGGCCTCCAAAATAATACTACTTTGGGTCCAATTCTAATGACACAAAGTGCTGGTGTTGAGCTCCAGCACCTGAAATGGGTTTCACAAATGTATCTTAACCCTACAAACCAGAGTAACTACGGGAGCACGTAAGAGACACTATGTGTACCCGTAGTTACTGCACCACCTAGTGAAAACCTATGGGAAATTTTTTTTGCAATCCAGAGCAAATTGTTCTTACACCGGAGCAAGGACTCCCCGTAGTTACTCTGGATTGCGCCCTTAGGCACATTTGTCACACCAGTACTAGTTGGCACTGAGCCCCACACCAGCCAGATGCCACTTGGCACTGGATAAGAGCTCTGGGCAGCAGTGAGGGTCTTGGGGGCATTCTGGGGTGGGCTGAGTGGGAGAAGAACCAGGCCAGGTCAGGGTGGGACTAGCAGAGCTCAGTTCTAATAGCTCCTAAACTTCATGTCAGTCCAGAACTGCTAACGTGGGGTCTCTCAGGTCTGCGCATGGAAAATAACTGGCTGAGACTTGAGAAGTCCCACTGCAGGGCTTCGGACTTTCCCCTGGGACTTTCCCCTTTTTCTGCATCACTCCTGGTTAGGCTACCACTGGTTAGGCCAGTGCACAAACCTATGCTGGCCTCCCCACACCACTATGAGAACAGGGAGATGGGTGAGTTGTTCTGACATAAATTGTACTGCTTCTCTTCACTGTTGGTCACCAAGACACAGGGTGACCATATGTAGGACATATGTCAAAAATGTAGGACACCCAAGAAAAATGTAGGAAAAATATAGGATACCCAAGAAAAAAATGTAGGACCTGACAAAATAAAAGCTTAAAATACTCATATATGTATTGCTTTCAATTTGTTAATTTAAACACTATATTGTTTATTAAGTTTAAAACTAAAGAGGTCCCTCATTATCCTCACATAGATAAAAAATAAATGGATATAAAAACAGTAGGAACAATAGGTTTAAATACCCACTTCTAGGTTTCTTACTCCTCCATTGCTCCTAATGAAATACAGATGTGCCTTAATATCCATAGAGGGTTTGATTCCGGGATTAAGGGCACAATCCTAACAAATTCTGGTCAGCCTAACTCACATGACATATCTTTCCATGGTGGTGTGGGAAGTTGACATATACTTGTGTGCACTGGCCTAACCACCCCCAAGAGTGGGGCAGAAATGCCTTACAGCACTTGCTGAAACCCCCAGGCCAGCACAGGTCTTATGCCAGGGCTAATGCTGACCTAACTGAAGCTTAGGATTGCAGTGTACATGTGTTAAATAACAAGGGTTTTAAAAATTTGTACCTTTATGATTAAAACAGCTTTTCTTACAGTTGTAGAGAGGGAACCAGTGATTAGAAAAGCAATGTACACTTTTCCTATGCCTAGCTCAGCAGAAGAATGGAATGATGCTTGCATGGCTGTCTATACAACAGTAGAAATTTATTTTTTAAAACTGTGATTTTCATGTTGAGTCAAATCCTTGTTTTAAAAGGATTCTACACAGATCCTTGTGTATAACAAGGTTAGACCTGTATTATGTGTAATTTATGAATTACTACCTGGCTAAATGCTGCCTGCTCACAAGTAAAAGAGGACAATGAAGATTTCTTTTCCAGGACACAAGGCTAAAAAAGAGAACATGTCCTGGAATATGTCCTGGTCACGCTGCCCTACGATAAACAACCCCCTATGTCTTTTGATTTAGTACTGCAGGTTTACACACACACTTCCACTTCTAGTCTTCTAGGTAAAACTGCCACATACCAATTAGAACTAGTTAGGTTCATCCAGAGTTTAACTCTAAACTTTTGACCAGTCAGCTATCCTTTAAAAAAGTACTCTCTTTTTCACTGGCCAGTCAGAGATACCTCCTCACAAAATGGCTTAGATACCTTTTAACCTTATCCATGCTTAAGCCAGAGAATGATAATTTGCTTATAACATTAGGGCTAATCTCCAGTTAACATTAACCATAATCTCCAGCTAGACCAGCCCAAACCCCAGCATAAGTCCTATGGTGACCTGTGAGTCTCATAAACGTGCAGTAAATCACTTCTATGCCACTCCTGGGGGAGGGTTAGGCCAATGCAAAGACATTTGCTTGCCTCCCTGCATCATCATTGAAGCGGGAAGATCGATGAGTTAAGCCTGCTTAAGTTAGGATTGTGCCCTAAGAATGCGAAAGAGACTGAATCTGGCTAAATTAGCTGAATCTGGCTACATTTGAATCTGGCTACAAAATCACCATCAGAGAGAGGATCCAAATCCTGCACATTTGACTAGACAGTAGAAAGCCACCAATCTGGACTGAAGGGACTGTTTAGAAACCTCTAATGATGGGCTGAATGGGGGGAACAGAGCCTATAAAAGCAGGAGTGTGTGTCTGGCTGAGCCAGTACATTTCTGTCTCTTTTAATAAATGGTATGAACTGATCTTATACAAGAGTCAACTTATAGGCAGACTGAAGCACCTTCTTCATGCTAGGACTTTGTATGTCCTATTTATTTCTTCTGATCACTCAGTTCTTGTCTAGATATACATAAAAGATGGGTTTAATTATTTGTTCTAATATCTTTTCCAGTATTGATGTCAAACCGACAGGTCTATTATTTCCTGGGTCATCCTTTTTACTCTTTAAAAAGGTTCAAATGAATATACACAGTATCATAGGGTGAAATCCTATACATTTTCTCAGCTAAAATCCTTTGAAAAAGGTATCAAAACCTGAGATCAACTGCTGCTGTAGACCGAATCCTGGAGTTCTACTTTCCCCCACTCCCCTGACTTCACCCTTGGCTATAGTGTGGCTGAATTGTGTCACCAGACCAGTGATTTTCAGCCTTTTTCATCTCATGGCACACCATCAGTTGTTTTAACCATTGACAAGGCCCACCATGCTGTTCAAATCCCCACGTTTTCCAATTAACCACTGTCCCTTCGCAAATTTCTGCTGCACATCTGAGGACTATCCATGGCACATCAGTGTGCCACCACACACTGGTTGAAAATCACAACCTCAGACAATAACAGAACTCAAGGCTTTCTTTAAAGGGCTGGTGCTGACACTCAGATTGTGTTGCACCAGAACACTCAGTATCTAGGCTGTAGACTAGAAAATAAAAAATAATCACAAAATTTAATTAGAGCTCTGGAGCTCTTTGACAAGTTGACTAAAGGTTAACCTGTTTGACTAGACATAAATAAGTGCCTTATCCATGTGCAGCTATTGGTGTGTGTTACATTCTCAAGGGTACAATTTGAAAGAAAGATGCCACTGACTGAAATATACTTGGACCTTGACTTGTTTACATCTTTATTGGCTCTACAATGTTTCAGAATATAAGAAATAACCTGACAATTACAAAATTGTGAGCACCCCAATTTTCTAGCAGTAGAAGTATATACTAAAGTGCAGTCACAACATATGTATGACCATAACGCTGTGAAATTTACACCGTTTACATCAAATTCGCACAAATGCAATTATGATATGATCTGGGTAAATGTTACAATTTTCCTGTGAGAAAATAATGTGGTTTGACTACTGGGAGGGGGTAAAAACCTGCAACAGAATAGTCTCCCAAATATCTAGATCATGCGCCACTTCACAAATAAATTTGCACATAACTGAAATGCTCTAAGTTCTTAAAAGCTCTTATCTGAAAAGTGCTTTAAACTTTCTTAAGTACTGTTTGAAGAAGCAAGTCCGCTCAAGAGCTCTCTGACAAGCTGACATAAAGGTTAACCTGTTTGACTAGAGTGAAATAAGTGCCTTATCCATGTGCAGCTATTGGTATGTGTTACATTCTCAAGGATATGATTTGAAGGAAAGGTATCGCTGACGGAAATATTCTTGATTCCTAACTTGTTTATGACTTTATTGATGCGAAAATGTCTACAGGCTAGAAGATGTTTATGATCCTGTTTGTTATATAGTTTCCTGCCCTTTGCAATAGAAAATTCTTTTTTTTAAAAAATTGTATTTAATTACCTAAGAGCTGAGAAACCTGTTGGAGAGCTTCTGGAAGTGAGGAGAATCAGAACATATTGTGAGGCTTTTATTATAATTATTAAGAATTATTGCACAAATTTTCTTCCAAAGTTCAATCTTGTAAATAAAAACTGTGGTAGCAACCTTTTTCTTCTCAGGGGTTCTCCTCATTGTTAGTGTACTTGAGAGCTACATGAGGAGAAATTGATAGCATCAGGCTCTGACATTCAAAGAAAACATCTCCCTTTGCCAGCTGCTCAGAGATTTCCTCCTGGAGAACCTGCCTGTCTCATGAGTCATCTACTGAATTAGGTTTAGGAAAGCACACCGCTCAATCTTTTTTTGCCTGTGAAAGATACGGGGCCATTTTGCTCCCCAGGTAACTCAAACCATGTGTCCTTTCACTGATTACAAACAAACATGATTTCAAGCATCGAGTAATTCCTCCATATCTGTGGGTGATGCATTCTAAGACCTGCTGCAGATGCCTGAAACTGCAGATAGTAGCAGACCCTATTTAAAAGTCATTTAACTGGCATACATTCATATGATTAAGGTTGTAATCCTATATCTACTTTTCTGGAAGTAAGCCCAACTGAACATAATGGAACATTTGACTGAGTAGACATGGATAGGATTGTGCTGTTACTTTCACAATACTGCAATAACACAATAAATGAGAACACTAGAGGCTAAACTGGGTGTGAGTAAATTGGACCACTTTAGATATGGAAAACAAAGAGACATTAGTCAGGAGCACAATGAGGTGGAACGTTTCGGCATGTTACTCAGAATGGGACACAATTTGAAATGTATGAATTATTTATGGCGCAATCCTAACAAATATAGGCCGGCCTAACTCACCTGGCATATCTTTCCATGGTGGTGTGGGGAGGTCAGTGTATGCCTATGCAGTGGCCTAACCCCCCAGCAGTGGGTCAGAAGTACTTTAATGGCACTTTTGTGACACTCCAGGGTCAGCACAGGACTTATGCTGGGGCTTGTGCTGACTTAATTGGAGGACAGGAACGCAGCCTCATTTCTGGAATTTTATCATTTAATATTTTTGGCTCACAGTAAACTGAAGGTAACTGAAACAGATACAGGGGATACTACTGTATAAATGAATCCCAGTAAGAACTGCCTTGCTGTTCAAGGTCAGGGGGCAAATGCCTTCAGTGGCACTGCATTGGGGGGTGCCACTGGAACCCTTCTCTCTGCTGCCATTTAAAAAAAAATTCAGGCCTGTTTTCAGTCCCATTTTTCAAACCTTTAGAGACTTTTTAAGAGTCAGGGAGGCTTTGTTTCATGGTATCATTTTGCAGGTAGAAGGTTCCTGTACCCCCAAGTGGTCAACAATTCATCATATTATCTAGACCAGCAGTCTCCTGCTTTTCATAGTTGCCAACCAGTCCACAAGCAAGACTTGTTGCCAAACAGTCCTCCTCTGCTGTTTTCAAGCAAATGGTATTTAGAGGTACCATACTTCCTCTGAAACTGGAATAGCAATCCTCCCTAAGGGTGCAAAATTTCACTGCCCCTTCTTTTTCTTGTGTCTGAGCCTCACCGTCATTCCTCCTTTGCCAGTGCGTCCTGATGGCTGGTTAGGCAAGGATGATCCTGGGAGTGCAATATCATCCACATCCATCCTGTTTTGAGGAAACTCAGGCAATGATCTCTTGACAAATGTTCTCCTTCCAGGAAAACCCATTGACAGCACGATTCTGTATCTATCAGCTCCGAAGAATATCCCATTCCAGACAATGGGGCATATGTTCAGGTCAGTGTGGACAGGATTGTAGCCTAAGATCAAGGTACTTCCAGGTATCAAGGTACTTCCAGTTACATGTGTATAGGATTGCACTCCTATGTACACTTAGAGCACAATCCTATCCATGTCTACTCAAATGTAAGCCCCATTGTCTTCAACAGGTCTTATTCCCAAGAAAGTGTGTTAAGGATTGTCGCCTTACAGTAGCTGGGAATAAACCTGATTATATACAGTGGGACATATTTCCAAGTAAGCATATGTAGGATTGTATGCCTCTCCTTTCAGGAGCCACTCAGAAAAGTACAATTGCTCTTGCGTCCTTCACCTTTTTCTTATGCATGGATAAAGGCAAGGTGGCCCATGTCAGTTTTCTGCCTCACCCAGCCAACGGTGCGGCTTTAAGGCAATTTGACCAAATTGGTCAAAGTCAAGTCAGGCTTTAAGGCAATTTGACCAAACTGGCCCTGCACCTGGAGGGGCCCTGATCTGGTATGGCAAGTGGAGCATGCACATCCACAGCCAGTCCTCCATTGCCACTGGATGGTCCTCCCTCATGCCTGGTTTGGAATTGCCCCTTTCATTAGTTGGTGATGACACCACTTCTGGGTGCCTTGTGTCTAGTGCTTTATCCTGGCGAGTAGGTAGGGATGGTGCCCCACAAAAATGTTTTGCATTGGGCCCACAGCTCCTAAGGTTAACCCTGCATCCAGTCCACTGTGCTAAACCATTGCTTCAGTTCAACAATGGGTGGGCTGCCCTGGGCCTTAGCCTGAATCCATTTAGCTGAGAATAGCTGACACTGAAATGCTGCCTCTGGCTGACCACTGTTAAAAACAAAATGCTGGACAATCAGGTGAACCTTGGATCTGGTCTCTTAGATTTCATCTCCTGAATGAAAAAAACAAGCATTATTCCCTCTATAACTCAGCCTGTACAAAATGTACTGGCACAACATTTGTTTATTCAGGTAGAGTGGATCAAGAGTTTTTGCATACACAAAAGTTTTTGTGGGTATTTAATGAAAAAAACCCAGTTCATGAAACCTGTTCATTTTCTCTTTGCTACTGTTTTTTTCCTTCATGAGAAGAATGTCATTAAAAGTAAATCCTTTTCAATCATTTAGCAAACAGCACAGATAAAAATAGATACCTCCATTCTCTTCCGTTTCCTTCTTATCAAGGAGAAGCAAACCAGAATTTGTACTCACGAATAAGCTGGAACATAAATTTCACTTCATTAAACAAGACCTCAAAACTGAAGCAAAGAAACTTCCATAGCCATATATGTGTGTATAGATATGTGTACAATCTGCATTTATAAATGCATATCCAACTACTATTATCAAGAATATTTTAACTGTATACTGATTTTCAACCACAAAGTTCTATATAATAGATACAGCACACTCTTTAAAATATGTTATCAATTTTATAAAGTCTTGTACCTCAATTGTGCAACCACTGCTTTTTTGTCTGTTTATTTGGTAATAGCAGGCCTCCGTCAGTCTTGGAAGACTATGGTATCATGCTTGGCGCTGCATACGCTGCATGCGAAGCACGAAAGCCTGGGTGAGATTGTTATGGAGGATATGCTATTACCCAAGCAGCAAATCCCCCCTCTCCACGCCACTGAATTAGTCCAATGGAAAGGCAGAGCCAATACGATTGGATCCAGCTGGCGTCGCAGAGCTGGGCTAAGGACAGGAGCTCACCCTGTCTTGTGGGGCCGACCCAGGTCTCGAACCCTGGCCTGCTGGTTAGCAGGCACAGCGTCTTAACCGCTTGCGCCACCCACAACCGCTTGCCACACCCACATGGGCTGTGGGTGGCGCAAGTGGTAAAGATGCTGTGCCTGTTAACCAGCAGGCCAGGATTCAAGATCCAGGTCGGTCCCACAAGACAGGGTGAGCTCCTGTCCTTAGCCCAGCTCTGTGACGCCAGCTGGATCCAATCGTATTGGCTTTGCCTTTCCATTGGACTAATTCAGTGGCGTGGAGAGGGGGATCTGCTGCTTGGGTAACAGCCTATCCTCCATAACAATCCAACCCAGGCTTTCGTGCTTCACATGCAGCGTATGCAGTGCCGAGCACGATACCATAGTCTTTCTAGACTGACGGAGGCCTGCTTTGGTAATAATAGTAATAGTAATAAGAGTAATACTATTACTAATAGTAATAGTAAAAGCTGAACACCTTCCATATGCGCTGTCTCCGACGTATTCTTGGCATCAGCTGACGTGACAAAGTTTCAAATGCCGCAGTCTTGGAACGTGCTGGAATCTCTAGCATGTTCACACTTCTGAAACAGCGGCGTCTACGCTGGCTTGGGCATGTCGTGAGAATGGCTGATGGTCGGATTCCAAAAGATCTCCTATATGGAGAATTAGTGCAGGGAAAGCGCCCTAGAGGGAGACCACAGCTGCGATACAAAGACATTTGCAGGAGGGATCTAAAGGCCTTGGGAATGGACATCAACAGCTGGGAAACCTTGACTTCCGATCGTTCAGCGTGGAGGGAAAAGACCCAGCATGGCCTTCTCCAACTGGAAGAGACACTTGTTCGGCAGGCTGAAGCAAAGAGACAGACCTGGAAGCAGAGAAACCTGGGGACTGGGCAGGGGACGGAATTTATTTGTCCTCAGTGTGGAAGGGATTGCCACTCTCACATTGGCCTTTTTAGCCACACTAGATATTGTTTCAGGACCTCCAATCAGAGCACGATACCATAGTCTTTCGAGACTGAAGGATGCCAATGATGAGGAATAGTAATAGAAATAATAGTAAGATGAGTTACAGTGACTCTCTGGAAAAGAGTTGTGTGTGTCCATGTTTCTCCTACTGATTATATTTTCCAAAACGGCACCTTCCACCAAAATAGCCCTAAAGAATTTCTTTTTCCAGTTATTAAAGTATATTTTCAAATCCAATATATTGACTGGTAATGAACAAGCTATTCAAAGACAAGCTGTCTCCTGGTACTTTATAGCACAATCCTATATGCGTCCATTCAGAAGTCTCCATAATATTCAGTGGGCTTTCTCTCCAGAAATTGCATTGGATTGCAGCCTTTGAACTTTTGTTGTTGTTGTGTGGGTCTTTTTGAAACATGAAATGAATTTTGGCAGTTCACTCAAACCCTACTGATAATACATGAGAAATGTTCATTAACGTTTGATGCTTTTAGTTGGTGCTTTTTTCCTTAACAAAGGTTCACATCTTAGTATACACATTCCTTCTCTCCTGTTATTAGTTATAACTGCTTTCCAAAGAGATAACAAACACCTTTCACTGTACATATGGGCAGAAGCAGTTGTTTTGAGAGCATAATGAATTAATTCACATATTAATTAATTCACTTGGAACAAACTCTAATGTTCAAACAACCTCAAGTGACACAATTGACCTGACCCAGCACAATACAGCACACCTTTCTAGGGCTGCCTCTGAGAAGACAGAAGTGTCCTGCAGTAGAGGAAAAAGCAGTGCATTCAGCATGCTAAATATGTGGAATGGATTTCACATACCCAAATAAAGGATTTTCAGGTCTGACAACTTACGTGGAGCAGATCTGATCTTTGCCTGTGTTAACCACCCTAGAGCACAGTGGAAATTTTGGCACCTGCACACAGAATTTGCTGCTACTGTACACACCTGTGTGGGTGTTTCCTGTGATCTGTTGGCTAGGAGTTATTTACTCCTGTACCTGTATGTACATGTACAACCTATATGGAAGTCTTTTGGTGTGTGTCGGTGGCTTGGAAAAATTCTGAAACTTTAGAGCCTGTTCATTCAAATATCTTAGTTCTGTCTAATGTATTTATTTAAAATTTATTTTTTTTCTGGTCCTCATCACCATGCCAAAAATTTGATGTGCCCTCTCAATAAAAGTCTGGAGACCTCTGAGCAATTTGATCTCTGGATTGGGAACATTTGTTGCAGAAGCTACTGAGAAAAAGTGGTAGTTATTTCAGGATAAGTAGGGATACAGTCCAAGAATAAAAGCTAATTACAAGAAGAGGTCACCTATCAATAGCTTGTTTTTGGGTCTTCACTTTGTTTTAGAGTCAGGTTATGCTGTCAATATAAGTTACCATTAAAGACAATATACACATTACAGCTTCCACAAGTCAACTGTATGAAATCACTCCTCATAGAAGCTGTCACAACATGGTGAGTTATTGGTGTGCAGCTGTTCACTGTGGCAATATCATGACTTTTGCAGTGCTGTCAACCATGCAAATCTTTATGAACATATGCTGTGATATACTAGCTGCAACTGGTCTATTTCAAGGGGTAAACAATTTCATATGAATAGCTGATTAAATGGTTAACAGCCATCTAGATCAATACAAAGTGAAGGTGGTCATTACACATTTTCCGTTTTTAAATATACATTATGAGGAATGTAGAAAAGTACCCAAAGTATTAAACAGATGCAAATGTGAATATGTATCTTTTAACATCTAGTTCACAAAATAGGAATATAGTTGTTAATTTTGGTTCGGTGTCTCTGGGAGATGCATTCAGCAATCCATACAATATTTCTGCATTCTTGTTCCTTCAGCTTTATGTAGGCATAAAAGACCCCAAAATGGAACTGGTTGTTGAATGCCAACACATTCATTTTGACCTAAAGAAAAATGCACAAGGAGAAACTTAAAGTACTCTAGTAGAAAAAGAATAGCCAGGACAAAATCCTAACCAATTTAGGATATAATTCACCTGGCATAACTTCCCATGGTGGTATGGGTCCCAGCATAAGTCCTTTGCTGACCTGCGGGTGTCACAAAAAGTGTCAAAAAATGCACTTCTGCCCCACTTGTAGGGGGGTTAGGCCAGTGCTCACAGGCATAAGCCAACTGAGTTACTCCAACCTAAATTGGTTAGGATTGTGCCCTTACTGTGCTACTGCTCCCTCCTCTGGGGAGAACCCAGAAGAGACATCATGATGTAATGTGATGCCAGAGTCTGGGGAACCTCCGCTGCAGCCCTCTTGGCAGTTCAAAAATGTTATTAAAAAGAGAAAAAAGATAATTTCCTGTTTTCAATGTGAAATCAGCAGCATGATAGTTCCAATCCTCCTGCTGTCAAGTATGGTTTTTTCCAGTTCCCCGGTGGGTCACAACTCTCCAATTTGGGAACCACTCCTATATATTCTTGGAGTATCATTCAGTGATGCTTTCTTCTAAGTAGATATGCAGAGACATACCCTACAATCCAGAGTAACTGTGGGAGCACGTAAGAGACATTATGTACACCCGTAGTTACTGTACTACCTAGTGAAAACCTATGGGAAATTCATATTGCAATCCAGAGTAAATTGTTCTTTCACTGGAGCAAGCACTCCCTGTAGTTTGGATTGTGCCCATATGCTATCTTTAACATTTGTGTTATTGTGTTATGTCCTCAGAAATGTAACCAGGGCAGATCTTGAGGGGCACTGCTCCACAGGTGGGCAGATGCCGGTTCGGGCCTATTCGCCCAAACCGGATCTTTCCACGTGGCAGCCACTGGCGAACCGCCCAGAGCCGCGGCTGGCAAGAACCGCGGGGACCGGTTCGCCAGTGGCCGCCACGCAACTCCTGAAGCTCGGCCTGGCGCATGCGCACTAAGTCTCCTGAAGCTCGGCTTCAGGAGACGCACTGCGCATGCGTCAAGCCTGGCGCATGCACAGTGCGGCGGGGTTGGGACCTGCCCCCGCCATGCCCCCGCCAGGCCCCGCCCCCTGACCCAGGTCCCACCCCCAACTTCCAGCAACTTCCGGCATCCCTGCACTGCTCCTAGTACTACACCAGAGGGGGGCACATGACTGCCCCTCAGGCCCTTGTTTCAGATGAGATGCTGTTGTCTGAGATGGTGTCATCTCAGATGAGATGGTGACATGCCCTTTCCTCCTCCTTTAAAGGGGAGCAACTACAGGAAAAGGGAGAGGGGAAAATAACTAGCGATCCCTTTTCTGGTGTCTTCAGAAGAGACATCATAATCAGTGATGGGATTCAAAGAAATTAACAACTGGTTCTATGCCCATCTGGCAGCCACTTTAAAATGGCTATTTTTAAATTTTATATGACCTATCTCTCGTTAACAACCGGTTCTATAGAGTAGGTGCGAAACTGCTGGAGCCCACGCTACTAATGCCATGTGATGTTGTGATGTTACTGCCCTGGGCACAGGGGCTGTGTGTTATTCCTTTGTGTGACTGTGCTTATGGATGGCTAAGAATAGTTGCATTTAGAAGATTTTTCTCAGGGCCTGCCCAATATCTGGTGCCTAAGGTGGCAAGCAAATGTTGCCCCTTATCTGCTGATGTTCCTACCTCTGCACCTTTATTGGAAAAAAAGAAAGGGACAAACCAGCTAAGAGGAGTATAGTAGGCAGTCGTGTCAGACAAACAGTAAAAAAGACCCTGAAAATAGAATTCTGAGAAAAAAGATAAAAGGGCATCTTACCTCATGTTCAAAAAAGGCATCTTCCAAAGTTTTTTCTCCTGTGCCACCTCCTACCCCTTCAAAGCAAGCCCTATATTCCTAAAAATATAAGCATCCACCAATTGTTTTACTTTAAGCTTACTGTTACATACACTCAAAAACTTTTTTTTGCAAATACACAGTTTTAAGATGTCTAATGAATCGCAAGTGTCTTTCTCCTTCCCACAACGAGACAAAAATGCTAGCATCACATTTCTGAGGCAAAGTACTTCACAGGGGCCACCTTGGTGTAGGGTTGCCATATGGAAAACTGGGACTGTCCTAGTTTTCGGGGATTGCATTCACATACTGGCAAGTTTGACAGGGGGTCCTGTCCCAGTTTTGTGGAAAAGAATTATGGCAACCCTATCCCAGTGTCCCATTCCTGTCCTGGGAGGTGTAGTTGTCACTAGTAGCATCCCCAAAACTGAAGTTTCAGGTGTTGGCCCAGCCAGGTGGAACCTCTAATAGTAATGGTTCCTTTGTCAGTGCCAGACCTTCCCTATTCTGATGCAGTTTTGTTAATTTATAGCAACTGTATTAAAGCACAATGTCAGGGTGAGGTGCTTTTCATGTGCCACACATACCAAAAGTAAGAAACCCAGGGAAGTTGCTTGTGAAAGGGGACGCTGGAGTACACTCTTTTTTGAGATTGGCAAAGTCAGAAAGAACACTCGCTTGTAATTGTGTGCTGAGTTCCCAGTAAAGAGCAACCAAATTGGTGACAATGTTTTGGGTGAATGAGCCCTTCACAGATCTGGGCTCTGGCAACTGCCTGACCACATTCACCTTTGCCACCAGCCATGAAGGGGGGCAACCTGTTTGTAGAGACAGTGATAGTCATCTGTGTACACCACACTAGACAGGATGAAGATAGTCACTCCTCTCTTGGGAAATATCTAGGACTTTCCTTTATAAGGCACATTGAGAATCAGGGCACTATTTTTTACAAAGCATGCTTAGAATCAGGCTGAATAAACACTGAATGCTCTTTCATTGGCAGTACATGCATGCCATGGAATGCTGTAGACACAGTATGCCTTTGTTAGGCATGATTTTATATTTACATACCCCATAGTAGTCCGCCACACCCTTCACTTGCTCATAATCTTCTGCATTGGCCAGCATACCTAAGCCTTCTGGATACAGCTTCCCACATGTCGGATACAGCTTCTGTCTGTCTTCTTTACTCAGTTCCGTGCCAAATGAATTAATGGTGATAATAAATGCACGCCTGTCCGCTTCAAACTTAATAACACAAAAAACATATTGAACGGTAAAAGTCATGGGTAGAAGTGTGCTGCTAGGCATAGTATTTCAATAATCCCACATAAATTCCCTAAGCTAACTCCCATTTCAACTCCTTTGCTATGGCTGGCAGGAAGCAGCTGCAAGATATGAACCCTATGTAGTTATTTTCCATCATATAAAGGTTAAATAAACACATTTTCAACTCAGCTGGGAAGTCATATTATATCCTTCTAATCAGAGATAAACCAAAAGGGCTTTTAAAGAGTGCAAACAATATTAGCAGGATGTACCGATAGCCACTTTTGTTTTTTGCAAGTCAAACCCATTATGTGATAATGTCACTGTGATGTGGGATGATGGTTATGTAATCTATCATTTTCCACAGCTGGGTGCAGTTTTACCACTAGTTTCTTTTGCCAAGGCAGCAGCGTCACAGCTCCACAGTGAGTATCAGCAGGAGTGCGGGTAGGATTGCAGGCCCTGACTAAAAGCTATTAAAGATTTTTTTCCATCCTAATATAATCTACCAAGCTCAGCCCCCAACACAGTGTCAGAAAGGTGAGGTGGCCCTCCTGCTAAAAAGTTTGGACACCCCTGGTATAGTGATTAAGGAGTTAGGGTGCACACCTATGCCAGTCTACTCAGAAGTAAGTCTCATTATATTCAATGGGGCTTACTCCCAGGAAAGTGTTTTTAAGATTGAGCCTTAGTCCTGGAAGATCCATGTTCATATCCTCACTCAGCCACAGCTTCCTGGGTGATCTTGGACCAGAGGCTGTGTTTCAGCCTCATCTACCTCACAGGGTTGTTGTGAAGACAAGAGGAGGATGAACTATATTTGCATCCTGAGCTCTTTGGAGGAAAGGCAGGATAAAAATAATAAAATAAATATAAAGTGAAAAATAAAATATAAGCATGACAACAGTGGTATATTCCTTATCCTAGATTACTGTGTCACTGAAAGAAAGCTTGGGTTTGATAGGACTGCCAATCTTTAGAGCAGATTAAAGTGTGTAAAAAAGACAAACTTCGTCCCAGTTTTTGTTTTGTTTTGTTGCTCATTTTGAAAGTGAAGTGGTTATAGATTAAAACCTCTGACCTCAGCAGGCAAATGTGACTGTCACATGACTTACGTGAATGGTAGACACACACAGCCAGGTTTTTGCGTGCACTTATTACAGAATTAAGGGCTGTGGGTGGCGCAAGTGGTTAAGACACTGTGCCTCTTAACCAGCAGGCCAGGGTTCGAGACCCAGGTCCCCATAAGACTGGGTGAGCTCCTGTCCTTAGCCCAGCTCTGCAACACAGCTGGAACCAATTGTATCAGCTCTGCTGTTCAATTGGACTATTTCAGTGATGTGGAGAGGGGGGATTGGCTGCTTGGGTAACAGCCTATCCTCCATATTAATCTACCCAGGCCTTCGTGGCTTGCATACAGTGTTGAGCACGATACCATAGCCTTTTGAGACTGATGGATGCCAGTGCCTATTACAGAATAGCAATTATTATTTGAAGACAGTTTTGCCTGTTTAGACAAAAAAGTCAAAAGGACAAAAACTGGGGGGAAAGCCTTTGTGGAGATTATTACTGTGAGACTGAGGCAAGAATATTTTCTGAATGCCTTTTAGCACAACCCTAACCATGTCTACTCAAAAGTAAGCCTCATTGTGTTCAATGGGTCTTACTCCTAGGAAAGTGTCTTTAGGATTGCAATCTTAGTGGGTTTAGTGTTCAGATGTAATGATGGTTATTAAGTCTCAGTTTTTCAAAAAAGAGCTATATTTTTATATAACCTGATAATCTTGAAGGAAAATGTGCAATCTGTCTGTTCTTGATATGTAGATGGCAGTTCTTGAATTAAAATGGGAACTGTAGCACTAGCACTATAGAAGGAAGACCTTGTCAAGTTATATCTTTGGCAAGCATGTCAGATGCACAGGGACTCTGGGCTGACATGACCAACATTTCATCACTGATGTAGCCAAAATGCAGTCTAGGGTAAGGAAACATACATTCTCTTACCTTGCGGAGGCCTCCTTAACAACCCCACCACCACAGGATGCACAACAGTGCTGTGAATTTGGATTGAACTGGACCTTAAATTCTCTTACCTCTAAAAGTGGGCCCATTATTTCTGCTGTTATGCCACCTTGTTTTTTGCAGAATGCGTAGAATGCCTCAAGGTAAGACTAAAGATAGAAACCAAAAAATGACACATTAGGTTCTCAGCCAGGCTGCACTGGATGATGCCCATGGGGGGAGGATGCTGATACCACAATTGGCAGAAAAATTTTAAATCATGGTATTTTCAAATAATACCATCATGTTGTATTTCACTCAATGTGTAATTTCATGCAGAATGCAGTGAAAGAAATCATGCTGAAATATACCCTGTAATCCAGAGTAACCACGGGAGCACGTAAGAGACATTATGCGTACCCGTAGTTACTGCACCACCTCGTGAAAACCTCTGGGAAATTCATATTGCAATCCAGAGCAAATTGTTCTTACACCGGAGCAAGGACTCCCCATAGTTACTCTGGATTGCACCCATAGTCTATCAAATGTTATGGCCAAAAACCCCACAACCAACCAGTGAGGTAGGGTGCATCACCTCGCCCACTGCCTGCGGTGTTCTTCCACCCACTTCATGGGAGAAGGTCCATCATTTGGCCTCTTGCACCTAGTGACTTCACTGTTAAGGTGCTAACTGGTGGACAGTGTACTGTAGTTTTACAACTGGAGCACATGCACCACTTTGGTCATGACTTTGGATGGTTTTGGTCATTACTGGAAGAAGCGCTGTTCCGCTAATTGCAGTCACTTCCATCAAGCCTGCAATGCTTTGTATAGTGTTACAGTAGGAAGTTGTACACCTTCCTGTATGGCCAGGGGTACAAAGCTCTTAAAATACAGCAGCAGGAGCACTAAGTAGATTATTTTATGTTCCCAAAAAGGCTATTAACCTAAAGAAGACATTAGAGCAAGCCATTAAATAGCTACTGGAGGGAGGCTACACTGGAAGGATTTCCCTCCTTCTGCTAAATATAAGAGTTACCACTTTAAAAGGTGCATCTTTTTGCCTAGTTAGCAAGGATTGTATATCAACATCTGATCACAAGATTATCTGCAAAAGCTTCATTGAGCCTACATGGACCCTCAAGCAGAGGTTATTTCAGATCAGTATTGTGGTGCGGGAGAAGTTCTTGAAGCGTTTTCTCTTGTCAGAGTCCTGGCCTAATCAGCCCCTGCTTTCCCTCCATGACTGCTGTTTTACCCTAAGGAAACCCCTCATACCCTAAAAACAGAATCCTAATAATGTCTACTCAGAAGTAAGCCTCATTGTGTTCAATGTGTTTTACTCCCAGGAAAGATCCAGGGGAGATGCTAGATGTAGGGGATGGTACCTGGATGCAGGTGTCGTCTCTGCTCCTTGTGTCATCTGGTGGGCTGCTGTGTGATACAGGAAGCTGGACTAAAGATGGGCCTTTGGCCTGATCCAGTGAAGGCTCTTCTTATGTTCTTAAAGTGTGTTTAGGATTGCAGCCTAAAAGACCTTTCCTTCCAGGTCAAAAGCAGCATGGGAAAGTGGCAGGGAGGCAATTATGGAATGAGATCACAGCAAAAGAAAAGGTTAAAGACCCTCTCTGCCACAGCATCATCCTGATTGGATTGGTCCCTCACACCTGCTCTTAAAGGTGGGACATGCTGGACATAGACACTGACTGGTCTTACTCTTACTTTCTCCTTTATGAGAATCTTATTCTCTCCTTTATGTCAGTTGCATCTTGATTAGGGCAGCTCAATTTGTTACAGGAGTTTTAGGAAGGTGGAAGCCACTCTGCATTTGTTTCTTACTGTTTCCTGAGGGGAAGGTTGTAGTCTTCCCTTAGCCAACACACAGTGGTACAAATCACTTTTCTTTTAAAACAATGATACATTTCCTTTTTATATAAATAAATGAATGTACATGGTATCTATCATAATTCCAAGTAAAGTTTACCTTGTATAGTTTGTTGCGCATAATTTCAATGTTCATTTCATCCAGATCAGTTTCAGATACACAGTCTTGAAAGAAATCAGCTGAAAACAGACATGCTTATATTAACAAAACCAAGTCACAAGATACAAAAGAATCCTTTCCATCACTTCTCACAAGGTTTGGATGAAGGACCAAGGAACAAAGTCTAAGATACTGAAAAAAATTATTGGAAGTGAATATCTGGAAAAAAGATGCCTATATCAAACAGAGTTATTAGTGCAAGACTGTTCCCAACCACCCCAAACAACCCTTGCTGGTTCGCTACTAATAAAACAGGAGGCACCAAAAAGGAGGTAGCAAAGAAATATATTTGAGTTATTATCCACGAACATCTTTGTTGGTCCTGAACTTGAATCTTAACTATCTCCTCTGCATGGATGTGTGAGATAGATGGCATGGTGGGATCCATGAGTCTGGTCTGAGTTTTTGGAGGGATATCTGTCTGCTGGGAAGATCAGGAGAGGGGGGAGAAGGAAAGCAATTAGGGACACAGCCCCACAGGCAGTGGTGGGCTCCAGCAGGTTCGCACCTACTCTATAGAACCGGTTGTTAACGAGAGATAGGCAATATAAAGTTTAAAAATATCCATTTAAAAGTGGCTGCCAGATGGGCAGAGAACCGGTTGTTAATTTATTTGAAGCCCATCACTGCCCACAGGTAAAAGAAGATAAAGATCCAACATACAGTAGGTCATTTGGATAATATACTGCCCCCTAGTGACCTACAGGCCACATGATACCTAAGTTTCCCAACAGAAGAGATTAAATCTGTGATTTGCCTTGTCCACAACTGTGCAGTAGGATGCTGTTCTGATGACAATCTGGTTTCTTATAGAAAAGCAGGGACACTGGGTAGGAAATCCAAGTATAAATTCCCACCTCCGCAACACAAGTAACTAGATGAGTCTTGGGAAGGCTTACGTAATCCCCAAACAATATACCAGTTTCTGTTATATATTTCTGAGCTTGTTTAACTCAGAACGTGAATGCTCTTTATTGCTTTAAGGATTGCTAGAAGAGAGTAAAAATTTTTTTAAATGTCTTTTCTTCTGAGAGCCGATGAAATTGTACTTGTTTAGACAGATCCCTGAATGTCTGGGTTTCAAAGTGTAATTTCTGCTAGAGGGAATTTTTTGAGGAAGAACTGGTGATTGCTCAAGAGAGCTGCTTGCTGTGTGGAGAAATAGAGCTCAGCATGACACTAGAGAATGCTCCAAAAGCATGTGATATATTTCAGTTGCTAAAATTAAGGGGGGATCTGCTGGGGCTTTAACAGATACTCATTATGAAATAAACTGTTCTGAGTTCTTCAGAGGAAGAATAGGCTGAAAACACAACATATAACTATATATATAAAACTGAAAAGTCACTGACTGACTCACTGACTCAACACAAATATTCCGGAAATTTTACTCCGGCAACATGAGTGCATTTCACTAGTGGCAAATACATTTCTGGCATTCAGTTCAGTGCAAAACATAACAATACATGCTTCTCAATGAGCCCACTCTGGTACTCACACACTGCTCCAGGTCCTGACAATCATGATTCAATTGCACTGTCACCTGACTGGAGGGCAATTTCTCACCCAAGATACCCCTCAAGTAAATAGAATGTATAACAATGGGCGCAATCCAGAGTAACTACGGGGAGTGCTTGCTCCGGTGTAAGAACAATTTACTCTGGATTGCAATATGAATTTCCCATAGGTTTTCACTAGGTGGTGCTGTAACTACGGGTGCATGTAATGTCTCTTACGTGCTCTCATAGTTACGCTGGATTATAGGGAATGTTAGCTTCTTCCTCTAGGGAGGTGTGCATGTATGGTGTGGGGTTAGTCATCCTGGATACATGATCATGGAGATGTCTTCAGACATAACAGGAATGTAGCAGACAATGTACAGGGCAGGGCAACATGCAAGGATACATTTTCTTTGTTTAATAATGGGCAAACAAACCTCATAATATATATCATAAACCTCTTATCTCAGCCCTAAACTTAACCCTACCTTTGCATTTTAAAAACAGAAAAATATATCTAATCTAAATATACATATGTTGAGACACAAAGATCAGAGACACAGAAAGAATGGAGGTACAGTGTCAGATTTGACCAGGACTCTGTTGTTCAGGATACAGTAGCTCTGTCTCTGAATATACCTTAGCCTGAATCAAACCTTTAGTTTTTGTTACTCTATACTTTTATTTTTTGACAGCTTATGCAGAATAGGCAAGCTCCAATTTGTTAACTACTATACCAAATGCAGCAAAAATATAGGGGAGGCATCAAATCTGTGGTAGGTCACAATGCACATATTGCTG
Organism: Cryptoblepharus egeriae; assembly: GCA_030015325.1. NCBI lineage: Eukaryota > Metazoa > Chordata > Lepidosauria > Squamata > Scincidae > Cryptoblepharus > Cryptoblepharus egeriae. The sequence goes on from JAREYC010000003.1 coordinate 25,852,215, forward strand.
ACTGTGTTCATTGTGGTAAACCACAAATTCTGTAGACTTGACAAAGAGAACAAAGGAAATCTGACTATGGTAGGAAACAATCTTATGTATCATGGCTGCATATATCAAACTATGAACAAACATACCTAATGGTGTGTCCACTAAGATTGCATTGAACAACTCAGCAGGGTTGGGTGCAATGCTGACAGCTTCCATTTGCTCAAAGCTGCCCAAAGGATGACACTTCAGAATCAGTTCATCCATGGGTCTCTGGCGCAGTGTGCCAGTAATAAGCAGAATCACGTTGTCAATCATGTAACTGTACCTAGTGTGAGAATCCAACATTAGTCAGAGGACTTCTTTCTTGCCACAAAACAAAATATATAAAAATCAAACTGCTAAGAATTTTTCACAGGTGTGCTAGGTTAAATAGCTAGGGCTTAGACAGAATTTTGGATTTCCTCCCATTGCTGTAGTAAGATGCAAATGAGTTGTTTTTTTAAAGAGAATACTACATTAAAGCCTAATATAGCCAGATTTGCATGAAACAGATATATGAGTAGTTGTAACTTGAAATCAAATGCAGAAGTAATAAAATTTAATGTATTGATTACAGCCAAACCAGGATGACCAGATGCCAAACTCAAAATTCCTGAACCCCAAAATTCCTACTCTCAGGCCAAAATTCCTACCCCCTCCCAAGCCAAAATTCCCACCATTTAAAAAATTGCCAAAAATGTAATTTTTTTGTTTTTATATTTTTGGGGTTTTTTAGGGTTTTTGGCTATAACCTTTGATAGGAAGGAGATATCTCAAAACTGATTTTTGCATTGGATTCTTCTCTTCAATATGAATCCAATGACATATGACATGATGGTGTACTGTGCACCATTGTGAAAGTCAAAAATGAAGCCAAAAAGTCGGATAATGATGTCAAAATGTAGGACACCTGGACAGAAGGCTAAAAAATCCAGACAAGTCCAGGTTTTTCCAGTCATATGGTCACCCTGACCAGATGAAAAACAGAGCCACTTCCCAAATAGAATAAGAAACCTTAAGCAGAAGATATATTTATGCAAATATATGTGGAAAGAAGAATCAGACATGCTCAATCGTAATGAACATATACAGTTTATTATACTAGCACATGAAATGTATGATATACTGGACTCTACCATCTTTTTTAAAATAGCAAAAGCTATTTATTTGGCTATTTGAGGGCCCAGTACAACTTTATAGCACTGATGCAGCCGTTTCAATGATGCATACTCAGCATCCTGCAGTGGGTGGATGGGAGTCACAGAAGCATAAATGAATGTCTACCCTTGGCTTTCAGAAATCACTCAAAGCAATGGGTGAACCTGGCACCCATCTCAAGATCTCTGGGGGAGTCCGACTGAACAGCCGCTCAGTGCCTCATTTTATGCCAAGAATAACTGCCCTGCCCTTGATATGCTACTGGTAGAGTGTCACATGCAAAATTCTCTACATAAAAGTGGTAGGAGGCATGCAGGAGGCATGGCCACTCTGATCTATAATGTGTTTGCTTCACCTTGTTCTCCTTGTTTATTGTCAATTTTATAATTTGTGTAACTGACTTACGTAATATAGTTTAGAAACGTTGAAAGTGGTTCAAAGGCATGGTTTCGAAAGTAATGAAATTCTGTCAGTAATTTGGCTTTCAGTTTGTCATCTATGGTAGAAACTGTGAGGGGACCTGTTTCATTGGCCAAGAAGTTTCCATAGTCTGTGGTTTGCAAGTGTAACTTCAGGTCTGAAATAGAAGTGAATGAAAGAATCAAAACAGGTTTATTTACTGCAAAGAAACAAGGAAGGTTAACATACTTTCTCAGTTCCCTTTTTCAAGTTTTGTTTTGTTTTAATCTGCAAGCCGAACAGGGTAAAAAAGTAATCAACAGAATAAAATTATATAAGAGAATATCTGGAATTGGGTGATTGAAATATTTCTTCCTCCTATTGTTTCATTTTCTGTTTCCTGAACACAGAGAGGTTCAGAGCATTTGAACAAAACACCAGAGGCATCAAGCATCTGTTAAAAACAAATCTGTTTATATGCAAATATGCATATTAAACTGGTATTATGCAGATACACTGCAAATGTGTAGGCAAATCAACTTCCAAAACAACAAACCAAACCCAGGCCTTACATCTCAGAAGCAGAGAGCAAAGCACACTAACACCCTATCTGATTATCATTCATACAACCAGTATAAAATTAGTAAATCAGATTGTTTGTCAGCTACAGGAAATATTTTCTTATATGAATTTACAGTTTGGCAGTAGAAGCAAACTTATCAATTAATGAAGTTTTTAATATATTTGTTTGTAATGTCTGTCCTACCTATCTTCTCCAACTAGGAAATGACTGTTTTCAATGTCTGTCCTTTCCCTGTGGTGTGAAAACATGCAGGGTTACTAACAGATTAACTTCTATTCAGTATAACTACTATAGCTTTCAGTATTTAGGGCACAATCCAGCAGAGCACATGGGTTACCCTATCTATCACTGGGCTGACCCAATTGCAAGATGGGCCACCCTAGTTATTCTGGAAAAGGCTTGGGGCAGCCTATGGCTACGTAGGTGGACCTGGGCTGCCTTACCTGGAGCAACCTAGGCAGTTCAGGAGAGGCATGTTGAGAGCATGTTTAACACTGGCTAGGGCAAAGCAGTTACTCTGTATCCAGAGCCTGTTTCCAGAGCAGAAATGCTCTCTTCCAGCTTCTCAGAGTTATTCCACCTCAGGAGCAGGTACTGATTAGACCCATAGGGGTCCATGATGAGGCAGAGTAAGAATGGCAGTGCTGACCAAAAATCTGAGTTCTTAGTCAGCCTAGCTGCAACTCCTGCCTCTCAACCTCAGGATATGGCACAACTACAGCAGCCCACGAACCTGGGGATACAACAGGCCACTCCAAGAAGCCCCTTGTATTCACTGTAGAATGTACTGGCATCTCATCAGGGACTTTTTATAAGGCAGGCACCACACTTGTTCCTTGTGATCTGAGGGAGGGTTTCCTCAGGAGCAAGCCCTCCCCAGATGTCACTGACTTGTTGCCTACTTAGCATGCTCTGGAACAGTTAGGGCAGCCCAGGGTTCCTGACTCTCTGGATGCAGCATAACTTTCTGCTCTGGATTCAGAATAGTTGGGATAGCCCAGCTAGGGCAATTCTCACTGCCCTCACTCTGGATTGTCCCCTTATTTCACACTAGTCTGACCAAGAAACTTGATCTAGGAGAAGAGGCTAACAGATTGATCTAATTTTCAACAGCTTGGTGGAATCAAATGGAACAGAGAGCACAGTTCCCCCAATGCCATCAGTTGGCCCAGGGGTTCTCCATTTCCATTTTTGTCTGTTAATAGTCATAATTCTGTCAAGTAGAGCATTTGTTGTAGAATCTGCCAATTAGTGTGGAAAGTTAAAACTGAATCCCCTTGATTTCACTGGCGCACAATAACCACAATGGATGATACAATGGCTTCTTCTCTATTCCTCTATTATAGTATTGTAATTATTTTATATGAATATTTTTGGGTTGTGGAACAAATCATCTGCATTTCCATTATTTCTTATGGGAAAATTCACTTTGATATACAAGCATTTTGGATTACAAGCATGCTTCTGGAACAAATTATGCTCATAAACCATAATGCTCATAAACTACTATATAGTACTTGATTAAAATCCACTTCAGTTGATTGCATGAATTCATGCAATCTCCTGGTCGTTTATCCTGAGAATTTACAACAATGTATATTTTATTGCGTAATCTGGCAATGGGTTTTGATAACAAGAGGAAGGTTGATCCGAGTATCTGATACTGAAACGTATCCGCATACCAGGCTCCTTTTGGAAGTCACACACAAGGACAGAATCTGAGCTTTGGATCATTTGAGTGCTTTGAAGCTTCCATGCAATCTGTTTAATTGCACAAGTTCACACTAGTGTGGACCTGTTACCACTCCTGTTATTTCTGCTCTGGGCCGAACCTTGTCACTAAACTAATAAAGGATTACATGTTAAACAAAGTGCTGCAGCATTAAAAACAAGGCTTTGTTGGTGAAACATTGTACAGGTTTGATTCTGGCAGACTGCAAAGGGATGGCATTAAATTACCAAGGGCAGCCAGCCAGAAGTCTGCTGCATCATTCCTTAGTCTATTCCATGCAGAAAACATACAGAAGCAGAACTCCAGCCACAGAGGAAAAGAATAATCAAGAGACCAACTCCACAGGGGCCCTTCCCAGCCCTATCTGGAGATTGAACCCAGGATCTTCTTCATGCAAAGCATTTGCTTAATACAACTCCATCCCCTGAAAAATATGCCATAAACCCAAACTGTGAAGGTGATAGGTTTGGTCTTTCTCTGGCTTATGAACACAGTACTGCATTAGTACTGTACTTTGGGATGTTGCAACTCCAGTGTTCAGTATTCACCTGAGTTATTCACATGGTCTTGCACAAAATTACTCCTAAACTGTCCTCAGTGGTGTTTACACATGATCACAGGGAGGATGCTCTGTGTGGCTCAACCACTGCACAGAAAAAGCAACATTTTTTCTATTGGCTCTCTATTTTAAAGTTGTTTTAATTCTCAGCCAAACCACAGAATATTTGAACAAAAAAATTAGCCAGCCAATTTTTCCACTGAGTTTTATTTCAGTCCAATTGTATTTGAATTACCCCTTTAAAGGACAAATCAAGATTTTTATTTATTCTCAGAAACAGTTTCTTTCATCAAAACAGTTTCTTTCATCAAAACTTACTTAGGCTGCAATCCTTAAGACACTTCCCTGGGAGTAAGACCTCCCAATGGGGCTTACTTTTGAGTAATCATGGTTAGGATTGTGCTCCTAATCAGCTGTCAAGGTCATACACCTATTTTTCCTAATGAAAGGAAAGTAACAGGAAATCATGGCACTCAAATACAATAGATTAGATTTTAGGACAGACCAACTCACCTTCTAGTGTCTCACACTGTGCCAAGTTGATATAGTCAGATGCCTTCAAGATTCCTCCTTTAAAGCCTCGAACCAGCCCTTCTAGATAACCATGATCCACATTGAACTGAAATTCTGAATAGCTTGGCATGGTAAGAAAGAGGCTTGTTTCTTCCCTGTCCTGTACAAAGTTCTGAATCTGGGACCAGTCTCCAGAAGATGACAGACAGCCGTCACCACCAGACTTGGTTGGGCTTTAAGTGACTTGTTTCTTCCTGTTTGACTGTTTCCAATACAACAGAATTAGACTTTGCGTAGTGCTTACACAACACGCACTCAACAGAGAAAACACAAATCCTGTGCTTTCCTTTTAGAAATGAATGTGGCACAGGGCAAAAAGGGGGTCTAGTTTTTATATATGACACGTGGGCTGGATTTGCCTGGGTAATACTACCCTAAAATGCTGAATGATGATCATGGTGCTTGGTTTTTGAAAATATTATTACCATTTCTTATTTGGATTCAAAACAATAAATGCAGATGGAGAGGATCAACAGATACCATTTATAGTGTATAGGCTGTCTCATTATCCACTTTGTTTTTGGGAAGGCTGAGTGGATTTTTAAAAAATCAGTGGATACCAAATCAGTGGAAAAATAATTTTAAAGACCCACTTCCAGGTTTCTTGCTCCTCTGTTGTCACCCCAGAATGTTTTGGTATGGACACTGTACTACATTCAGTCACTAGATGGGGTGAATAATGGAATCTAATGGAAAGAAATTATAATTATTTAACAGTACAAAGGTAGGAAATTGGCTTTTTACATTTCCCCACTGAAACCTTACTATGCTCTTGCTGAGATTTACCATAAATGGTAGGCAAACGGTATGAAGAAGGTCTTACAGGGATCAAACACTATTTGACCAAGCTGCTCCTTGACTATGGGTACAACCCTATCTATGTCTACTCAGAATTAAGTCCCATTGTATTCAATGGGTCTTACTTCCAGATAAATGTCCTTGGAATTCCAGCTTATGCTGTTTAAAGTTTCTGAACAGATAGAAATAGAACAGATAGAAAGATAATTGATAACTATATAGCTTGAGCATCATGAATGGACTTTAAGCTTGAGAACCAAATTGAAACTTTGATTCTGATTTAAAGGCGAACTATAGCTTGGAAAAAAATCAAAATTTCCTAGATTCAGATATTGTGGCAAATGATCTCACAAGCTGGAAAGTGATGGAACTGGACAGAATGGATAAACCCAAAGGCCGTGTGAATTTGAATCCTTGCTTACTATTTTGTACAATAGGCATTTATGGTATTTAATACATTTTAATCCTGCTTTTACCTCCGGCACCCAAGAACCTAACAATTGGCATATCCTAACATTTCATTAAAATTTTAAAAAAATCAATACATAAAACAAAGCCGTCTCATTTCCTTATTTGAAGTAGGAATGAACCAATTGGTTTTTGAATGAGGCAATGTTTATATTTGGCCACAAGGGGTCTCCCTAACACTGTGACAAAATACATTTCTGTCCAAATCCTACTGCATTTGTGGCAAAGGAAATAACATAAAACAATTTTTTTTTAAAGCTAAATTGTGACAACCTGGTAGGGTCCTGACTTTCTCTTACCCAGTTTCCTGTTACATTTTGATTCATCTTTTCACAATTTTTGTACCCTTTCTTTTCACTGCAGTGTGTTCTGCTGCAGTTGCTGGTAACCGCTGGTGGTACCCTTATTGCAAAAGGGCAGATGACAAATGAATCAGCAACCACAACTTTCTGAGTAATCAGTATTTTGTATTTTTTATTCCCCCATATAGATTCATATGCTTTTGAGTCACAGAAGGAAAATGTTTCTTTTTCTAATACTAGAACAACCTGTCTTAAAGATCTATTTGCCAATCTTTCTTTAGAAGTGGATGATGAAGGTGACAATGATATTTCAGGACTTTTTATTGGGGATAATTAATTCAGTCGGAGATAATTATTGCTTCTTTGGAACCAACTATTTAGGCAGGTGGTAATAGCTTGACTTCAGGTTTTACTGAATGATACCTATGATCTGGATTTCTTCCACCCTGGATTTAGTTTTGGGATATAGTTTTGAAACTGCTAAGGAGAATGTGTCGTTTTCTGGGACTCTCAGTGAGTTATTGTGATGTTGTTTGTGGTAACCTGGTGTACTATAATGGCTGAGAGATCTACAGCACAGGTCAATTTGCACAGATGCAAACCTGGACTCTGCAGTTCAAATCTCACCACTATAATCACCATGAGCAAGTCTTCCTTGTCATCCGGAGGTTACAATCTCCAATATGTTAACAAGTTTCAACATACCTTACAAGGTTACTTCAACATACCTAATAAATGCTTTGCACAGTTTATTATTTTTCCTGCTGATTCCTGCTGGTTCATTTGACTGGAAGTAGGAGTCAGGAACACAATTTTGTCTTAATATCTCTGGATATTTGACTACAGAAGGTCATGGTGGAGGACATTTGTTGAAATACTGTATATTAAATCCCAGCACTTTAATATGTTACAAGGATAGTTCACATTCTTAGATCCTTTTGCTGTGAAGGTCCTGAATAACTGTCTGGGTTCAATTATAATTTCTATGTCCACTAACTAACCCTACAATCCAGATTAACTACAGGAGCACATAAGAGACATTTACGTTGACGTCGTTATGGCACCACCTAGTGATAACCTATGGAAATTCATATTGCAATCCAGAGTAAATTGTTCTTATGTCAGAGCAAGGACTCCCTGTAGTTACTCTGGATTGCGCCCTAAGACACTGTGGAAGATAACTGATATCCAGGCTCAGCCCACACTGTGTACAGAATGCACTCTTGATGTTAGCAAGCAAACAACCAAAACACTGTTTGCCAATTTTGAACATTTAATTTCAAACATATAATTTGACAGTTGTCTGTTGGAACAGAATAACTCACTGTGGTGCTTGATGCTATGATTGTGTATCTTTCACAGGTACTTGAGAACTCATGTGAATAACTGGTTGAAAAGCTTAAGTAGTACACTTGACTTGTTCATCTCTATGCAATGTCTCAGGAGTTGGAGGTCTTCCATGATCCTTATCATGTGGGCTCTGAGAGAAGAAAGGCTCCCAGGAAGTCCTGCAGTCAAGCAGCTAAAGGCTCTCAGAGCAGGAATGTTCTTCTCTGGTGGACTCCCAGGAGGCTTCTCATGCCCCTTTCATCTCCAATACCAAGTTTTTCTTTTGAAGAGGTCAGGCCAAATCATCTCTTTTCATTTCCATGGACATGGTGATTGAATAGTTTGGGAGCTAACATAGATGCACCTGCTTTCAACCTCCACCTCCACCACAAGAGATATCATGTAGGAGTACATCTGCAGCAGGCTTCAGAAACATTCTTTAGAAGAAATATTGTTTAGAAGACAAGTTAAAGTTTTTTTTTTTGGCCCGTAGGAAAACCCATTCAGTTAGGGTAAAACCTGTTCTGGTTGGGGTTGCACTCTCTTTGAAGGACTGGTTTAGCAGTTTGGGAGTGTCCATGAACCCGTGTTGAACATGGATAATCAAGTGGTGTCTGTGGCCAAGAGTACTTTTGCACAGCTCTGTGCAGTGCACTGATAGTGGGGTGCAAAGCACAACATTTTTGCAGTGATCCTCACCACAGTGTGAAATGTCCCTTCTTCCTCCCCGTTGGAGCCATAATAGGCAGTGGCAACAAAACTGAGACATTCATCTCTCTTTTATCCCCACTACCTTGAATGGCTTTGAAGAGAAGGGGGCAAGTCACTTGCATGGTGTGGTGAGACTCCCTGCAAAACGTAGTGCTTTGCACCCCCTTTTGCTATGCCATTGTCTAGCTGTTCTGCCAACACAACCTTTTCAGGAAAAGGAAGAACTGACAATTATCAGACATGGCTTTGTGACATCTATATGTGGTTATTACAAGACCATTGATGTTGGGCTGAAAAGTGTCTGGAAATCATTTTGCAAATTCAGCTGCCCAGGTTCTTGCTGGGGACATGCTTTGAATGTACCTCTAGGTCTGTTTCACTTTCATGGGAGATAGGAAAGGATTACAGCCAGTGATGGGCTTCAAAGAAATTAAGAACCGGTTCTCTGCCCATCTGGCAGCCACTTTTAAATGGCTATTTTTAAACTTTATATGTCCTATCTCTTGTTAAGAACCGGTTCTACAGAGTAGGTGCGAACCTGCTGGAGCCCACCACTGATTACAGCCATATAAGATGTTCTATGTGCATTGCCTCACTCAGATAAATAAGTTTTCCTATCCCAAGAGGGTCATTCTAAAGCATCCTTCCAGAAGGGGATAATTGACTGTATTTTTAGAAACTTTAAAATATTCTGCTTAAGCTGTACCTGAGGATTGCCTGTTAAGCATTTTATAATCAGATGTTTTGTCAGCTGTGAAATGCAGAGTTCTTCTAATTATGTTGTTTTATGCAAGGAAATATACTTAATTAAAAGAACCAGAATTAATCTTGAGGCTTTAACTTGGTAGAGTTATCTACCAAGGGACTTACATCCATAAGCAAATGTCTAATCTGAGGAAGATATTAAATTCCTTTGACAGAAAAGGTATAGAAGTAATGTATTTAATGCAATAATATAGCTTCCTTTCCTTTTCTAAAAAAAATGTCCCATCACAATCTATGTGGTGCTGCTTGCTATAAAATCACAGGCAATGCAAAATCTAGTTGGGGGAAAATGGGAAGATGATTTATTTTTGTTGTTGTCGTGTTCAACTCTTTGTGACCCTATGGACTGCAGTGCACTAGGCCACCATATCCACCACTATCCTCCACTAACTTCCACAATTTTCTAGTTGCTGTACTTTGATTAAAATATGACATTGGCCAAAGGTATGCCCAGTCCTGTCAAATGCATTTGGGGAAATCCTGTAAGCAGAACATGAGAAACGGTACTTAACCTCTCTAGCAGGCCTCCGTCAGTCTTGAAAGACAATGGTATCGTGCTCGGCGCTACACACACTGCATGCGAAGCACGAAAGCCTAGGTTGGATTGTTATGGAGGATAGGTTGTTACCCAAGCAGCAAATCCCCCCTCTCCACGCCACTGAATTAGTCCAATGAAAAGGCAGAGCCAATACAATTGGATCCAGCTGGCGTCGCAGAGCTGGGCTAAGGACAGGAGCTCACCCTGTTTTGTGGGACCAACCCAGGTCTCGAACCCTAGCCTGCTGGTTAACAGGCACAGTGTCTTAACCCCTTGTGCCACCCACAGCCCTTACCTAAACAAAGATCAATAAACCTCTCTAAACAAAGATAAATAACCCTGATGTCAGGTGCTTTTCTGCAGTCAAATTCAAAATGCTTGGGTAGGACTCTCTGTCCCTTATAATAATTTCTGTGTGAATGGCTGTATCTGGATCATTTGGATCAGCACTCCTTGTGCATGGTACACCACTGCACCTGCACTGAACAGAACATGTGAATAATTGTACTCAAGTATAAATGGTTGTACATAAAAGACTTGTATCTATACCCTAGTATAGTTAATGTGAGCAGCCCATACCAGTTAACATATAGCCATTTCAATGAGGTGTGTGCTGCATCCTGCAAAGGGAGATGGCATCAGTCACGAGGTCTTCTCAAAGTAAGGGAAAAAATGTTCCATTGAAACCTTGGTGTTGCATTACATCAGCCTCCCTCCTGGAAAGTTTGATAGGACTGGGCTGAAGGGTAAAGTTTGATAAGATTGGGCCAAGAGTAAAGTTTGATATGATTAGGTCCAAGAGCATGTTGAAAACATGTGAGAGACAGAATGGGTTAGTACAGTGGTGACCAAACCCTGACCTGGAAACCAGACGCATCCCACAGCAAGCCTCAAGGCAGCCTGCGCAAGACCCCTCCATCTGGCCCACTGACAAGCCTTGTAATGCATCTAATACACTCTTATACTTAAATGTATGTAAATTTATTCAAAATTGAAATGTAAATCACTTTTCTGGCCCCTAACACAGTGTCAGAGAGATGATGTGGCCCTCCTGCCAAAACATTTGGACACCCCAGGGTTAGTGGTTTGGGAACTGGACTTAGACCCGGAGAACCCACGTTCAAATCCCTGCTCAGCCATAAAGCTTCCTTGGTGAACTTGGGCCATTCCCCATCTCTCAGCCTCACAGGGTTGTTGTGAAGACAAAAGAAGGAAACAAACCATGTATGCCACTTTGAGCTCCTTGGAGGAAGGAGAGTATAAGCATTTGAAAAATGAAAAATGATATTGTACAAGCAACATTGTAAATTTGTATGCTTTTGGATGAGCCCTAGGGCTGTGGGTGGTGCAAGTGGTTAAGACACTGTGCTTGTTAACCAGTAGGCCAGGGTTCGAGACCTGGGTCCCCACAAGACAGGGTGAGCTCCTGTCCTTAGCCCAGCTCTGTGACGCACCTGGAACCAACTGTATCGGCTCTGCTGTTCCATTTGATTATTTCAGTGGTGTGGAAAGGGGGGATTTGCTGCTTGGGTAACAGCCTATCCCCCATATTAATCTATCCAGGCCTTTGTGCTTTGCATGCAGCATCAAGCATGATACCATAGTCTTTCAAGACTAATGGATGCCAATGATGGATGAGATTGAAGTCTACGTCAGTGATTGTAATCTGGTATCCATTCTCCCTAAATGAAGAATATTTGAATAGGGCCAATATAAGTCAATTTTGTGTGCTCATAGATGATGAGCCTCTCCCTGCTGATCCACAATGATAATTCTCTTCCTGTATTCCTGGATTTTTTTTTAAAGTTGTGGCATAAAACATAATGTTGTTTAAAAGTAATACCGTAGATCTCTTTAATAGCTTCTTTCCTTGATTCTAAGTATGCCCAGAATCATCAACCATACACCAAGCCAAGGCTGGTTCTACATAACAGTCATTTTGCTTTACATGCATCGTAACAGGCTCTGGCAATAAGACATAAGGCCTCTGGGAGACAGAAATGCTTAGGAAAGCCGCTTTGGCATGTGCATTATCCCTGTGCAAGGGCATTTCAAATGAGGCTTCCTTGCTCTTTGCCCTTAATCTCTTGATATTGCCGCTTGCTGTGACTTGCCTGCTGAGCTCTCCCGTGACCCAACCCTGGCACACCGCAATGCGTGAACTTAAGCAGAAAACATTGAATTATTTCTTTCCGTGAACCGTAGCACGAGGTGACAGATGTGCCTGGCAGCAAAAACCAGCAGGTCTGTAAATAGGACTGTGAGTTTTCACCTTGTTGCTGTCTGGCAGACAGAGAGTTCTCAAAATGAGGACTCAGCTGGCATTTTACCTTTTCTGAATGCTGCCAGGGGAACCATTAATATGGCTTATTTTACACTTAGAGAAGTAAAGCACAAGTTCTCACACACAGGTTCTTTAGCGTCAAGTGGAAAATTGTATATTTGTGTGGGCTATCACTAAATCAAAGTAGGACCAAGTGAGTTTTACAGCCCAAACTTAACTCAATCCTCCCTCCCTGATAGATGGAGTCTCAACAATGGTGTAACTCTTTGGCTGGTGCAATTCCAAGTAAGGTGGAGAAAGTAAAATAAGGACCTGGATAAGGTGGATAAAAGCTGGGAAGGAGAGGAGAGGAGATTTTCAGAGCTATTGCTACCCATATTTTCCCCTTCCCACCCATGACACATCCTTCTTCTGCCTGTGCTGCCACTTGTAAGTTGGTAGGGGATGGAATGGTGTAGGAACCTGGGTAGTTTGGGGCCAGGAAGCAGAGGGTCTTGGTGGTAGCAATGCATGTCAAGATCCTCTCCCCCTTTTCCTGACCCAACATCACCCAGATCTCATCAGATGGTCTCCCAGATACCAGCTGGTTTAGGTCCATGGAGACCCATTGAAGGACAGGAGGCCTATAGACTTCTATCAGGGCATATAGTCTTTCCACTATCATCACATGTGAGGCTGGTTATTGCCTGTCTGGCCTTACCTGAGGTGAAACTGATAGTTCAGCGATTTCAACTGAGCATGTGTAGAAGAGACATTCTGATCTGTTAACAGAAGTCTCTTGTTCGTGTGATAAATTTACCTCCGAATCTGAGTTATCTCAGTGTGAGTCAGATTAGAGATCTTGCTATAGCTGTACATGTTTTTTACATGCTCTGACTGGTGGTTTGTGGAAATTGACATTTGAACTGGACTGATGACTTTGCTTTTATATCTTATGATTCTAAACTGACTGCTGTGTTAAATATATATGTAAATAGAGTTTCTTCGTGACAAAATCTATTGAGTGCCGCCTCATTTTTTCTCCTTCACGCACACATTGCCCAGCCATTAGAAGCTCTAACAGACCTCTTTACCATAGTTCTGCTGTAGCGCACTCTGATATGTACCATTAGCAATACTATATGTAATGTGCTGGCTGAGTATGGGATTGGGCCATAAAACCAATCTGTGAATTGCAGATGGTGAGACAAAAGTGCTCAGTTAAGGGCACCCACTAGGTTTGTGACAGAGATGAGATGTGAACAAGAGACCAAGCACAGATTGCAGCACTATTCACTAAACAAGTTGAGCTAAAGACTATATCAACAGATTTTTGCAACAAGCCATGCTAACTAGTATCCTTTATTTGTACAGCTGCTTTAGAGATACCAGCAGTCTTGTGACTTCTGAGCCCAAATGTTAAGAGTTCCCCACCATCTATGAAATTAAACTACCATTGCTTTCTGGTGATCAGAAGATCTATACAGTGTGAAAAGAAATAATTTTCTGGTCCCGAATTTGGACAAAATTACATTCTTTTAGAAATGGGAGATTATTATAAGAAAAAGCTGTAGTGCAGGAAAAACACAGGACACTTCTGTGTTTACTGAGTGATGAAACTGTTTGAGGTTCACTTACTTTTTGAAATCCTTGACAGTAATAAGACTAGATGAACTTGGCAAGAGTCATCTGGGTCATTAACTCAGAATCTGCCCATATTTCTAAACAAAGGATAGCATAATTGGAGAAATTCACATTGGGTGGCAGTGATGAACAGCAAGGGTCAGAATCCCTGCTGACTTCAACCACAGTTCAAAAGGATCTTTCTAGAGGATTTCTAAAGGCCCAATCCTATCCTTGAACTACTTCAGTGTTTCTCTTCATATGCCAATGTACCAACAGCCCGGTCAGTATATAAGCCCACCTGTTAATGGATACATCATGGAGTGCCATACAGCACTGGAAAAACACATTGATGCAGCTTGTAAATTACTTGGGCACCAGCACAAGTCCACTGGTGGAGAGGCCAAAATAGAGAGTGGAGTGGGGAAAAATGTGGGAGGGACATAGGATATTTATTGGAGGGACAGAAGGATGCATGCACCATATCTAACATGTCTGCATGCACCATATCCTAACAGTTCACACCCCAACACCATAAAAATGCTACTTCAATAATAGAGCTGATGTCAGTATGAGTAAAAACCTGCCCCTTCCCCTTGCTCCACCACCCTGGCAATACTTCTCTGGCTACGAGCATGGGTGGGTGTAGAGATTGGATCCTTGGACATTACACCGATTATGCATGGCCACACCACTGAAACACCAGTGATGCAAGGACACTGTGTCAATGTCATGCTTGATGTCCAGATGCTGCTCAATGGATGACAGCCTGTGTCAGGATTTCCATGGACACTTTTGATGTTGCTGGCAGGGCCACACAAGCATCACTGGGAAGTTTGTGCTGAATGGGCTTAGGATACAGCAGGTCAGCATCTTTAAGATATTGGTGAGGCTACCAAATAGGATTGGGCTGAACCTGGATCTCAGAATGCTCTGGGATATGTCCCTTTGGACCTTGACAAATTGATTGCCTCATAGACAAGTGGAATAGCTGGGTATTTATGACAATATATGTAGCACCCCAAGAAATTATCTCCCAGTCCTTCACCTACAGGTCTTGATGATTGCAGTCTGCACAATTTTGGGGAAAAGCTGTTAGAGCAGTCACAAAGAATCCTTTCCAAGAAGCAATCACAAAGAAGCCTTTCCTTCCTGCTGCTATTTTATCTTGCAAGTTACTTGCAACAGGGGCTATTTTATGTGGTGTGCAAGGAGATGAGCCTGAGCTGTATTTGCCTGATGGCTGAATTATTGCTCCTAAAGCATAACAAATTTTGACCCCAACATAGCAGGCAGAACTGCCTGGCTGAACATGGAGGCTGAATCATGGTCTGCTTTTCCAGGCTTATTTTCAGTCTCAATCCACAGATTGGGTTCAGATAACACAAAACCACAAAACATTGCTTTAGCTAACAATGCATATGTTCACAAAGTGTGATTGGTTTGAGGCCCAAACTATGGTTTGTTTTGTAAACCACATTTTCTCCTGACAACAGTTTCATGTGATGATATTGAAATGCACATAACACTGATAAGCTAAGGAATACTAGAATATTTAGCAAGAGGTTGGTGCATCATGGAGATGTCAGAGAAACAGAGGAAGGATGTCGGGGTCGCCCCACACTACATGCCCCTGACTCCCCATATCCACATCCCCACTTACCTTCCACCTGGGGGGGCGGGGGGCAAGGCACTAAGAAACTACCAGACGGCTTGCAACCCTTCTCCCTATAGCTCCAGATGGATGGAGTACATAGGGAGGGAGGGAGCTCAGGATGGCGGGAGTACATAGGGAGCAGGAGGCATAGCTGGGAACCCTTGTAGGCCTAAGAAAGGGAAGAAAAGGCTCTTAGCTGGATAGTAATTTCCCATAAAGCCAGCAGAACCAGTAATGAAGGTAGCTGGCAGTTGAGGCTGAAGGTTGCGAAGGGAGCATTGACTTCAGGAGGCTGCCCCAGCTAGGGAGAGGCAAGTATGAAGTAATCTCTATCCCCCACCCCACCTAGCCTGTCTGACGTCCTGCTTGGGTAGCAGTACCCCCAACTCTGGGCCATCCCATCCAGGCCAGGCCCAGAGCACACCTTGGGCCCACAAAAAACCTACATTGGCAACAGCTCTAAACCATGGTTTGCTTGCTAAGTCTGGAAGCTTAAACCATGATTTTAGTTCCTAATTATGGTGAGCAAAAACCATGGTTTCATGTTATTTCTGAAGCCACCCTCTTATCCTATCTTATCCTCATAACCCCTTTCAAAAGGGGCTATGATTTTTGTATTCCTACCAAAATCATACTAAAGGGAGCAGAATGATGACATACAACACCACCATGGTGATGAATGGCGACTACAAGCAATTCCCTGAAAGCAAGGTCAAGCACAGATTGGAAATTAATTTTCTTCAGCTGACTCACTATAAAAATCAAGATTCGTTTGAATTCGCTCAAAAAAGGCACACAACAAAACCATATTGACTGTACAATTTGTTGTTTCGTTATTACTAGCATGTGCTTGAACTGGTGCTTCAAGCATATTATTCTATTCAAATCTGACAAGCCTCACACTGTTGCGTATAGTGGTAGTGCTCATTATATGAATAATGAATTTTTAAAAAAATGAGTTGGCAACTTAACAAACAAAAATGCTTCTTTGCTTGGTGTTGGTTTAGGAATTCTGATCCAATATCTTGTTCATCTGTACAAAGCTATTCTCTGAAAGGTCTAATTGAGACTCTACGTGCCTTTGCCTAGGTAGTAATGGAAACCTCGTATGCAGAATTTGAAAGGCAGTTTGTCCTGAATGCAGCAATCAGTCAATTATCTTTTAACGTGCATTAATTAAAAGGCCCTGGCTTTCTCTGCATCCTTAATCAACCAGTGTCTGTCTTTCCAAATATTGGAAGGATAATGACTCATTGCTGAAGTAAACTGGGTCACATCTTGTAGGGGTTGCATTTATTGTGAATTGGCTCACACTCTCTGTTCCCAGGAGAATGCCAGTTTTGTGTACTGTGTTTTAACATTTATGTCATGCTTCCAAATGTTCAGAGTGCTTTGCTCATTTGGTTACAATCCTCACAATAAACCTACAAGTTGAGCGTTATTTTCCCTGTATTGCTAATGGAGAAGCTGAGTTGAGCTGGTGAGGGACTGCTTGCTAAGGCTGGAAGAGGTGACACTCGTGGAACAGGTGACACTCAAATCTATGATTAACAGCAAAGTTCTGCACCAACTCACTGATTAGTTGTGTTTATCTTGGAGATGGACAGTGAATTCAGATACCATGACATTTTGAGATAGGCATGCCTAAGCTGGGCTGCATACGAGCTATACATTCTCTTGCTTTCTCTTCAAAGTCAACATGTGGAGGAAGTGGGATTGGACTGGCTGGCCTGCATCTGACATACAGCATAGGGCTATACTGTACTTTTCTAGTTTCTCAAATGGGATCTTTGGTGATGGGAACCAGGGTGAAAGGGCATTCAGAACACACAGAGAGAATTTTGCACAACAAACCCTTACCTTAACAACACGTATGGCCAGATGATCTGTTAACTCTTTTATTGTCATAACCCTAGCCATTATTCTGGTCCAGGAATTCTCCACACACATCCAGCTGAAACCTCTACCTCACCACCCCAGTGAAGGTACACTGCACCCCAGGCAGGTAGGCAAAGGTTTTCAGAGTCTGCATCATCCTCATTCCATGTCTTCTTGAGTGCTGGAGGGATAGTTTGGTGATTCTTGATTATCATGAGCCCACTGTTCTTTGCTGCATTGGTATAAGGTGGGCAACGGGAGGTGGTCAAGAGAGGAAGCACAGTAACAGCCTTGCTAGTAGATGCCAGTCACATAGCAAAGGGCATGGCGTGAATGGGTGTTGCTAGTTGGGGCTGCTCAGTGGGTGCCCCATGCTACATGCCAGCCCAGTGACTACTTTATAGTTTGTATGGTTTATTTTATTTTGCTTTGAGGGTATGTCTGAAGTGGGAGTTAGGATATGGTGTGTGTTGACTGTTCCTTGTCACTCCACGTGTCTCCTGTGTCACACCCTTATCTCCTCTCAGTTTTGGTTTCTCCACCAGCAGAACCATGTGACATGGCAGCTATGTTGGGGTGACTGGCTTTATGATATTTCACCAATGTTTGTGGTTAATCTATCAGATGGTAGACTTCCCATCCTTGAGAGATAGTAGCATATCTCAACGATAGATTGGGTTCTTCGGAGTCCTTCTATGAGTAGGTGCATCGTGGCTGCATTGAGCATCTATTTATATAGGAAGGAAATATCTAATAATACAGATTTTGCTTGCTGCTGCAAGAGTTGCTGCTTCTCCCTAAGGAATAATGATAATAATAAATAGCCTGAGTGCTGCTCACTTGCCTATGTTAACATAAATAAATAGAAGGCATTTAAAAATCAAGACTTGCCTAGCATTGATACAGAGCTAAAAAGAGAACTAGCCAGGTGGTCTTAGAAAAGGGAATGCCAATCAACCATAACTCCTGTTGCTGGCAACAATTTGGACAGCACCTTCTGCTTACAGAAAATCAGAAATCTACTTTAAGAAACACACACTGTATTTTCTTAAACTGCATTTTTTTCCAAGATGCATTACATTACAGTAGCAAAGCAATTTAAACAAGCACAGCAATATGAAGTTAATTTTATCTTGCATGCTTCAATCTTGGCCCAAATTGAGATTGTAAAGACAAGATTGACCCCACTGCAGTTTATTTATGTAATCTCTGACATATGAGTCCCTTCATTCACTGAAAAGGATTTAGGCATATATGCAAAAACAGCTGAGCAGGCTGGCAATGCCCTACTCCCTATTTTTAGCAGATACTCCCCAGCACTTGCAGCTAAAATGATTTTTCAGTGTACAGGATAATCTCATCCATAGATTCAGGATTATCGGATATCCATACTCCTTATCAATAGATTTGGGTCCTGACATGTGGATTTGACTTATTGGAAATTCCACATCTGGAAGGCCTCACCTTACCTCTCCAACGTGCCTTCCAATCAGGGTGAGAGGTGTTCTGATGTTCAGGGAAGCCACATAGCCTCCCTGTGCCTCATAACACCTCTGGACATGACATCTTGGGGGTTATGAAATGGATTTCATTTACCATGGTTTTCAGTTTCATTATTGGAGGAGCAGTCTGTGAATGGATCCAAGGTCCAATCTGTTTTTAATTTTCATGAACACTAAATTATAAATGTTTTTGAAAGTGAAAACTTTTCACTTAGAATGTAATCCTTGCAACCTTTGGCCCTGATGTACTTTTATTTTGTGTGGTGTTGAAAAATTTTCCCCATATTTTTTTTTAAAAAAGGTTTGCCTCACTGTACGGATGGAATCTGTGCATACACAATGTGTAGGCATCATAAGACGTTGCATTGAACATGCAGAGGGGCAATCAATGGGACCAGTGTCTGTGAAAAATTGCAACTGTCTGTGAAAAATTGTAACTTTGCACAATCTGATGGGCATTTGAAAAGTACTGAGATTCACTTCTGTTGATGGCAAAAAAAAATTTAAAAAAATTCATTCGTATAATGCATGACGGGGTAAACATTGCTACCTGGACGTTGCTAGTAAGAATATATAATTTATTGGGCTTTATTTTAATTCCTTGGGGCAGGGAGGAAATCTGGATACATGAGTTAGAATGTATGCTGCAAAAATGATTTCCCCAGTATAGGTTGCTACCTACTTGCAAAGTTTTAAACAGGATCCTAACCAGGGCTGTGTGTCCCTACAAGTTTGTGTAATTACCCTGGAAGTTAGTTCTGACATGAAGAAGTCACACTCTATGAATTAAAACATCCCTAACCCT